>JALIGW010000001.1:196013415-197213415 GCA_023053685.1 Diadophis punctatus similis | reverse complement strand
GGCAGCCGCGGTGATTAGAGCAGGCGAAGTGCGGCAATCAGCTGGGCTGTGCAGGTGGGGAACAAAGCCAGAAAGTGAGATAAATAGGACAGGCTAGCGCCGGGGCGGATGGGCGGGCCCAGCCGGTGGTCGGAACTACCGGTTTGCTCGAACCAGGCAGCTGCCGACCACTGCCCAAGAGTCTTTTCTTCATTTTCTGTGTTTGCATACAGGTTTGTTCTCTCTGCTAACTTTTTTTTAATGGTGTTCTGTATTTTTTTAAAAAAATGTTTTTCTGTGGTGATCTTTGGTTGTTGTTTTTTAATGGTTTAACCATTGTTAAACAACCCAGAGTTGCTGGAAGTCAGGCAGCATATGAATTTTTAAAATTATTTTATTCTTGTTTTTAACTGTTTTATATAGCTTTTTTAATTTTTATGTTTATTTGCACACCGTCCAGATTCACTCCTTGAGGGAGAGGGGGGTAACCTCCAAATATCTGCCTGCCTGCCTGCCTGCCTGCCTGCCTGCCTGCCTGCCTCTCTCTCTCTCTCTCTCTCTCTCTCTCTCTCTCTCTCTCTCTCTCTCTCTCTCTCTCTCTCTCTCTCTCTCTCTCTCTCTATCTATCTATCTATCTATCGTCTATCATCTGTCCTATCTATCTATCTATCTATCTATCTATCTATTTATCTATCATCCATCCATCCATCCATCCATCCATTCATCTATCCATCCACACACATACATATACACATACATACAAATATAATACATTGATCCTACTGTAGTTTTACAACTTGCACAGTGCAAATTCACCTGCACTATTTAGTAGCCTCTCCTTTCACGGAGCCCTACTGATTTACAGAGTCGGACCTTGTACCCTGGAGGATGACTACCACTCTCCCTTATGGTCTTTATACCACGCAATCCTCAGCACCTGAATGGCTTATAATTTGCTGTGTGGAGTCGCTCTATGGAGTCTCATCCACTCCAGTCCTGGTCCCCACCCAAATGCTGGAAGGAACTACTGGAAGACCCGGGCTGAATATTTCCAATTTTGCCTTTGTTTTCTTGCTCCTGAAGTGGACTGAAGAATTCCAGAGAAAAGTCATTGAGGAATATGTAAAGCAAAATGACATAGATGGTGCAAAAAACCAGAAGATAAAGTGTGGGGAAATCCTCTGATCAAAGTGAGTTGTTTGGTTTTGTATGCTGATCAAAGACGCTATCTAATATATCAATCATTATATTTTATCACAGTTGTTTGAGAGAGAAAAAGAGATTGGAGTCTGAGTGAAAGTATTACATTCCTCATTTAGAATTCAGGCAAATATTTTATTTTGCCTGTCAGAATTTGAGCCCCATAAGGACACAATTCTATATACTTTTTGTTTTGTTTTTATTTCTCACATTTTCACATTCTAAAATGGGACTTGACTTCAGAGCAATGCATTTACATATCTTTGCATGTTTTCTGATATTTGTATTTCATAATCCCAAATATTCCTGGGAAGTTTCTTTTTATGAGAAGTAGCTTTGTTTTCCTTGGAAGAACGGTAATTGTTGAGAAGTCTAACCCCATAATAACAATTTGTTCGTTAACTTCAGTCAGAGTGGGATCACAGTCAGAAAAGACAAAGAAAGGTCTTTATCCATTAAAATAAAATATACTCCAGCCAGCCAGCTGCAAATCTACCAGAGGATCATGTGTCCCCTGGCACTACTTTAGCCTATCCTTATTTCTAATGAAATCCTGTTTTTCCCACAATCTCACACACAAGTTTTTCCAGTTCATTGAAGAGGACATGCTTCATACTGGTACCTATGATAAAATGCTGTACCTCCATCATCTAACAAACATGGAAAAACAACCAGTTAGAGCAGGCATGTCAAACTCAAGGCCTGGGGGCTGGATCCGGCCCTCAAGGTGCTTAGATCTGGCCCATGAGGCCACCCTGGAAACAGTGAAGGACTGGCCCGCAGTGCCTCTGCCAGCAAAAATGGAGCTCAGGAGGGCTGCGTGTGACCCTGCCGAGCTCCATTTTCGCTGGCAGAGGGTTGCATGAGGCCATCGCAGCCAAAAACGGAGCTCAGGAGCCCATTTTCACTGTCAGAGCACTCGGGCCACCACGGGCGCCCCCAACACGAGTGACAATGAGCTGGCCATGCCCACCCTGGCCACGCCCCCCCAGCCCAGGGGTGAAATGCTCCCGGTTTGCTTTTACCTGTCTGTCATCGGAGAGCCAATCGCGAAGGTAGTGCGACGCTCCGCCCACCTGCCAGGACACCGCCATTTGAGTTATTTTACCCTATGCGCATGCACAGAACGCTTTGTGCATGCGCAGAGGGTAAAAGAACTCAAATGGCGATGTCCCAGCGGGTGGGTGGAGCATCGCACTGCCTGCATGATCGGCTCTCTGACGCCAGACAGGTAAAAGCAAACCGGGAGCATTTCACCGCTGCCCCAGCCCCCCCAAGGTCAAACACAACCCTAATGCGGTTCTCAATGAAATCGAGTTTGACACCCGTGAGATAGAGCCTCCTCCAGAATACATTTAAAGGAGGTTTCCAAATCTATTATCCTCTAAGTATCAGACTCTATTTCCCAGAATTCAAACTCAACTTCTCTAAGATAAGGATTCACACAAAATGCAACAGTCGTCCCTCTCTCAATATTTTATTATTAGAGGTGATGGACCCATCAAAACTTAGCTGAAATGTCCTCAGTTGATATTCATCCAATCTGCTCTCCAGTGTCATTGGCATGGTTTGCAGTGTTGGAAGAATGGGAACTGCATATGCCTCTTTTTTTTCTTTAGTAGCTTCTTTTGGGGAGAATTTGCCCATTTTTTAATTTAATTTTTACAAGCCCAAATCCTTCCCAAATGGCTTTCTCTCAATTTGCGGTAACCCTCCATTGACTATCTGACCATGTTTGACTTTGTTAGATGACAAACCACATCTTCCCTCCTGAAATTTAAACTGGATATACAGCACTTTTTCCATTTTCCTCTGCAATAGCCACCCTGAGGAATACGCTGAAAGAGAACTCAGTTTATTTAGTTCCACAATTAAGGGTAGTCTGAAACCTGGTTCTCTGTTCTCCTAGCCCAAAATCTGATCACTCTTACTATGCTGACTTTCAGGTTCATATCAAACAGGGGGGGCGGGAGACTATTCGTGTTTCAGGGTGTTTTGTTATAGAACCTCTCCATTCATAATTGAATAGTAAAATGAATTTTGTCCTAACGTTGGCTGGAACACAGAATGGATTTCAAGAAGGAAGAAATGGGCCATTTCAGCATTATATGAATGAAAAATTATAGACTGTGATCTGGAACGTATAGTGCTTTTTATATCTGGCTCATGATGCAGATATTCATTTGAAGCCCATTTGCTTCAAGGCAGCTATTCCCAGTATACTATTTTAGTGTTGAGGAGAAGGAGAAATATATTCGGCCTATTTCCTAATTATTCTGTGGGCATCCACTATCTCAGAGTTATGTGAATGCAGCTTACCCTTTCTTATATTTTTCTAAGAAAAACCACAACCACGGTTTCTATGTCCCAACATGTATGGGTCCATGGAGAAATAGAGGCTGGTTTACCCAGTTAGGTCTTCCAGGAAAAAAGGGGGCAAAATTAGAACAGAACTTGGTTGTAAATAATTGTGAGACAGACAGAACATTTTGGTTCACCCAACATATATAGAGAAGCTTATGTCAGCGGAGTTGAGGTTCCATTAAGTTCACATACAAAGATTCCACAAAGAATTCTGGATTCTGCAAAGAAAATGCCGTTGGGTGAATCATGAGCCTCCAGACACCGCTGGACTTTGAGGCCTAGAAAATTGGTCATAGGTTACGGAGCAGTCATCTAAGATCTAGATCACCATACATTTCTCATCACTGATTTTGACCTGCATTATGGACTAGTTTATGGCTTGTAAATAAGCTGCGTAACAGAAAGAGAAACCATCATATGATTACCACTATCACTGGTTCAGATCATTATCACTACTGGTTACTATCATTAATCACAATTATCTTCCGTTCCAAACAAGTACAATGAAAATATTTTGTTCCGATCAATACTGGAAAAATTCACATGCATTCACATTCACTGTGTGTTATTTACATTTTGACCACGCAGTCAAATATAAGCACTCCTCGGTTAGTGACTACCTCATTTAGTAGCAATAGCAATAGCACTTAGACTTATATACCGCTTCATAGTGCTTTACAGCCCTCTCTAAGCGGTTTACAGAGTTCAGCATATTGCCCCCAACAATCTGGGTCCTCATTTTACCCACCTCGGAAGGATGGAAGGCTGAGTCAACCTTGAGCCGGTGAGATTTGAACAGCTGAACTGCAGCTAACAGTCAGCTGAAGTAGCCTGCAGTGCTGCACTCTAACCACTGCGCCACCTCGGCTCAGTAACCATTTTAAAAATTCATTTTCTGACCAATTCACAGGATTTATGATAACATTTTATGGGCTGATAACAAAAGTCTTTAGTATGAGACTGATTAAGGTCTGATCAATTTCAGGCAGTATCCCAAGTGAGTGGGAGTAGTCTAATCAAGTAATTAAAGTCACAGAGCTGAGCTTGTGAACTTGCTGTTAGCACTTTTTAGGAATGTACTGCACTGGGGAGAAAAGCAGCTTAGAAGAGATAACTTGTTTAAGCAATCTCTCTGCCCTGCCAGGAGGCAAAAAAAGGGGAAAGATCATCTCTCCTCATCTCTGCCCATCCTACTAGATCGTATAGGATAGGCAAGCTCCACAGGGTCAATGATAATTTGCCACCGCCAACTTGCTGCAGGACAACTTACACTACCATCTTGCCACAGGACAGCTCGCTGTGGGACAAGAGTTACACTAATATCAAATAAATGGTGGAATAGAATCATTAATGAAAGGATGCAAAAGGAGGGACAGAATGAAATGTGAATGGCAAAAATTAAAATAATGTTCATTTATTTTAAATAATTAAATTGAATTGTTAAATTATCCCGTGGCGAGTTGGGCCTGGCGAGTTGGCCATGGCAACTTATCCAGCGGCGACTTGGCCATGGTGAGTTGGCTGCACCAAGTTGGCTGTGGCAAGTTGTCCCATTCCCAGCTCCAGATCCCTTCCCTGAAATGTTGACCTCTAATGGAACATCGGAAGGGTGCCTTTTCATGGAAGCCCCCACCTTATGAAACACCCACCCTCCACCAACTTATTAATTTTCCAGTAGGCAATTAAGACTTGGCTTTTTTCCCTGATAGTTGGGCAAAATGAGGGTTTCTTGAGGTTGACTGTTGGAGCATCTCAAAAGAATGACTAAACAGCCGTGGATATGTTTTACAATTGTAGAGTTTATTGCTTGAAGTTTGGGGTTTTTTTTAATTGTTGGGGACAGCCATCACATTTCTTACAGTGTTATGATTTTATGGCTTTTATAGTTCAGGAGTTTTATTATTGTGGGGAGCCACCACAGTTGTGTTTTAAGAGGGGTGGCCATACAAATCTTTTAAATAAATGGATGAATACAAATTTCACATAAGCCTGTGGACTTCAGCTGTTGCATCTTGAATTGCATTTTGCCATCTGACGCTATCATACAATGGCTACCAGGGTAGTTGATCACAAAATGATTATAGTGGTAACTCTGTTACCTCCCCTTCTACTTCTCAGCGTGGGATTTTTTAAAATCATTTTGGATTGTTTTTTGTCCCACTACCACCTGGTCAGGTTGGCATTCTTCCATCCAAGCAGGGGGCTGCTGCTGCTACCCACCATTTTATCTTCTAAGAGTTTTCCTGAATCGATATGGTAGGATACTAGAAATACAAATTATGTTTAATTTTTTTTAAAAATGTAAAGATTTTGAAAAAAAAACAATAACAACAACTGTCAGGCAGGAAAGGAAGTTTGCCTGATTGATTATGCGCCATCAAGTAATTTTTGACTCTTACCAACCATATAAGTAGATTTTCTCCCTGACGATCTGTCCCTAACCTGGTCTTTCAGGTCTTCTAATGCAGTGTTTCCCAACCTTGGCAAGTTGAAGATGTCTGGACTTCAACTCCCAGAATTCCCCAGCCAGCATTTGCTGGCTGGGGAATTCTGGGAGTTGAAGTCCAGACATCTTCAACTTGCCAAGGTTGGGAAACACTGTTCAAATGGGGCAGTCATTGCCACTGTAACTGAATCCCATCATAACATTTTTAAACAGATCTGCAGCCTTTTATATACATTATTATTATATTTGTGCATTTTATACATCGTTTTACCATATTATCTAATCCTATGTCGTCGTCCCACATTGTCTCTTCAATTTTCTATTATTAGTCCAATTGTACCATTTTTCCCATACATCATAATAATTTGAGTCTTTTTGTCCTCTGAGTTCAATGGTTAATTTATTTCACACTGTAACTGAATCCATCCACCTTGCTGTTGGTCACTTTCTTCTTCTCTTTCCTTCCATCTTTCCCAGAGAGCTAGCTCTTTGCATAACATGTCCAAAGTAGGATAATCTGAGCCTGCTTAGAATACACATAGGCTCCTTTAAAAACCTTGGGACTTGGGAAAGTAAGGTTTTTTTTAATTAAAATTGTCCACTCTATTTTATATGATAGTATTTCCATTGTGCCATAAGACTTTTCTTATTTTTCTGCAAAAGGTTAACACATCCACCCCTGTGAGAACAATGAGACCGTTTGCTTCTATTAACTGTTTCCTAGCTTTCTATTCAACAAGCAGAGGAGAGGCAGGACTTTATTTCCTTTAATTTAACTTCCTGCTTGTTTTGTTGTTATTAAATAAAGTACCAGGCTGAACTGACTTGACACCCTCTTCTTGAGGTATTTGAAAATGATCTTTTAAAGTCCATTGGGCAATAAAAAAAAGAACTTGACTCCTCCTTGAGACCATTGAAAAGTTCTGAGATATTTTTCCATTCCAAAGTGTTCGTCCTTAGTTCCACCTACCACAAAACAGCTGCTGAAACCACAAGGGAGGACACAGGCAGACAGCTGTCATATTATGAATCACATATGAGTTGGAGCAAGGAAATAAAATTTACCCCTTTGTCTCAAAGACAATGCTATTTTTCAAACCTTTTCTATTTAAATAATTCCCGGGGGTCAGCAACCCGTGGCTCTGGAGCCATATGTGGTTCTTTCATCCCTCTGCTGCGGCTCCCTGTCGCCAGTCGGCTCCACAATTGATAGGGCTCTTGGTTAGGATAGGTAGAGGAGAAAGGATGCCGTGCTAGGAGGAGACTCTATGGTGGGGGAACCGGACTTCTGGTCGGCTCCGGAATTGAATGGAGGGCTTCCGGTTAGGACCTTTGTGGCTCTTTGAGTGTTTAAGGGTGCCGACCCCTGCTATAGGGAATACTAAGCTATATATATCTCTCAGGGGTGAAATCCTCCCAGTTCGCGGGGCTGCCCCCACCCACTTCCCCCGCCCACCTGGACGCCGCCATTTGAGTTCTTTTGCCCTCTGTGCATGCAGAACGCTTTGTGCATGCACAGAGGGCAAAAGAACTCAAATGGCGGCGTCCAGGCGGGCGGGGGAAGCGGGTGGGGGCAGCCCCATGCCGCGACCGCCACCGGCTCCATCAGCTCTGCGACAACCAACAGGTAAGAGCGAACCGGGAGGATTTCACCCCTGATATATCTACATGGATGCTGGAAGAAAAGCATTACCATTACCAAATGAATGGAACTTAACCTAATTCTTTGTACACTCAGCACACCGTTGTACATCCAACATCATGAGAGATTGAGGTGGGCAACTTCTTACCCACCTGAAAGTCACATTTCTATTGTTTTTCCCAGCAAGGAAATGTATATGATGCAATATTAGGTGTAACCATTATACAAAATTAAAATTAGAAACTGAGGTGTAGAATTCATTAGTCTGGAGGTAGACTAAACAAATATGAAAATCTGCAGTTCATTCTTAATGAACTAAATTGGCTCCCAAGAAGTGTGCTGGAACTTTTAAGTCCCAGAATCTCCAATCTACAGTGCATTGAACTATATCCAATTCCTAATTATACTCAATTATTACTGACAAACTGAGTATCAATATATGATGCATTAACAGCTGGATCAATTATTAATATATTCTGTAACAGAATCAGATTTGGTCTCAAAATTATTTCCTGGAGAAAAAATGCAAGCTTTAAGTTCGGACTGCATAAAGATTCAGAAAATGTTTGAAAGGATTGGTTGCAGTTGCTTTGGTCGTGCGATTTAGGAAGTAGAACATTCAGACCTATGTCTTGATCTTCTGCTATTGTTCCATTTGAGGTTGACGTAAAGAGGTCTGTTAAGATAACTTTGGATCAACTGCTGAACGTTACGAATGTGTAAAGTTCTTGGCTATATCCATGATATTTTAAATCTATCAAAACATCAAACACTGAACATTTCAGAGCTGGCTAAAAATTATCATTTAACATTGGAAGGAAAAATGTATGCCTGACTGATTTGCATCAATATACTTTTATGTGGTGTGTGTCAACATTTGAAGTAGTTTTTTTTTTTTTTTTACAAAAGGGCAAGGAAAAAGTCTTGATCAAGAGGGTCCTTTTTTAGGAGTTTCCCAGGTCTATTTTCCCTTTTACTTTTTTATTGGGTTTATTAATTTTGAGGTAACATATTTTTAATACTTTAATACTTTTATCTTTATCTTTTATTTTATTAATTAGTTCAGTATAACCATTTTAAAACATTTATAAGCTCTACCCATGGTAAAATTATTGTTTCATCCTATTTGCATGACTTCTATATTACATGCAAATATAATATATTTATATTTTATTAATATATTCAAGCAAAAAGTAGTATAGAAGATTATGAATGTGGTTTTTTTCAGTGCATTTTATTTGCAGTTACAATTTTCTGAATCTTAGTTTTCCCAAACATTTCTCACTAATAACTGCTGAGCTGTAATAGCTAGAAACCCCAAAGAAATCATCTTGCAATCAATTCACCTGTCCAAAAGCAAAATTGTATGGGGCAGCTTGCCACATACAAAAGTGTTAAAAGATATCTGAATATTTGAAAGCAGGTCAAAATTAGACATTTGCTTTGGCAATTGGACAATTGCACATTTACAACAACAGACTTTGGACTTTCCTTTAAGGGAAGCAGAAAATGAGTCAGCCACACACACACAAAAAAAACCAGGGATCAGTTTTAATTGTGAGCAATCCTATGACCACTTTAATTGGAGAAGGCATTCTGACCTCACAGATGAAAACACTATTTAAGTTCTGCCAACCAGATGTTCCACTAGCAACTAAGCAGCTGCGAGTAGTGGTTTTCCAGGCTGCTTGAACAGAAGGTACAGAATATTTAACCGAAAAGATGATTGCCTTAACTTTTCTTTTTGCCTTGTTATGGGATAAAGGTTTTAGCTGGGGATTCAAGGATGGAGTTCTTCACAATTCTATTTGGTTAGGTAAGTTGATTTTTATTTTGTTTGTGTGCTTCTATTAATAAATGTTTAACTGCAGAAAGAGCTACTATTTCTTATATCAGTCCCTGCATTTTTCTGTCGCTTGCATTAAAGGTACAAATCTTTACTGAATAATAGCATCATGGACTTAATTCTTTATTTTCCATTTTATAAAGATGTTTTTGCAGAGATCTGATTTAAAGGAAAGGAATGCCTCTGAAACCTGAGCTGTGAGAGCGATGCTATCTGAAAGCTTGAGTTATACAGAAAGCTAGACCTCTAGAGATGTGTATGGGGAGAGAAGGGACTTAAAGAGAAACAGCTGTGCGAGATACATATCAGCCTTTCCTTTGAATATAAATAATTCCTGGAAATACTGCCTAAAACTATAGTTTCCAGGTAGTTACATGTTCTTCCCTGTACTGCATTTTCTCCATTGATTAATTTAGATTTTCTAACATTAATTTAGATTTCCTAACATGGCAACTCTCAGATGAGTTCAGTGACAGCTTCCAAATCATGCCCAACTAGCATGGCTCAAATAGTTGTATGGTAGTTGATGGACATTGTAGTCCACCCCATGTGAATGGCACTAGATGTGGAAGGCAGTACTATTTCTTCTGCTCCAACTCTTCCCTTTCCTACCTCTTTGGTCGTACTGTTCTACTCATATTTTAATATTCTGGAGCCATCTCTGCTTCAGAGAAACAGAGCTCTGCTTATCCAGGTACAGAACTGCAGAAGGGTCAGAATACTGGTGGCTCTCCACAGCTTACTACACTTCTCAGCATTTTTCATCCATCCTATAGCATGTTGGCTGAAATTACTGAAAGCTGAGGTTCTCTAGGAATAGATGTTCTCCCTCAATCAACTTTTGGATACAGTCAGATGTTATGGGGTGGGGGGAAATGATATGGCCCAAAAGTATTTCATTCTCTCCTAAGCTCCTTTTGTACAGATACCAGACTTCTAAAACTTGCATTGCTGCAAGCCACCTATGAACAACAAAACAACCTTCCAGTTGGTATACGAGGAAAAGAACAAAGCACCATGAAAACATTCTAAAACACCTAAAATTCTGGGAGTGTTAGGGTGGATTACAGCTTAAGCCACCCACAGTTATTGGAGCTGCATAGCCTAGATATTTAAATCTAAAATACAACCTCATCATACTGTATGCCCCAAAGCTGCCAGCTCATTTCTGTTCCGCTACAGGCAGCCCTTGCCCCCACAAAATAGAAAAAACATATTCCTTAACCAGAAAAACATTGTCTGTCCCACAACATAAGGATAGTCATGTCAAGTCTTCCTCCTGTCAAGCTCAACACTCGGTGATTTTAACAGTAGCATAAAAATGGTTGGCTACTGCCAGCCTCCAGGATATATTTGCAATCTAATATATAGCCTCGGGATTTTTCTGGGAGTGTCTTATCCAATATTAACTAGGCCACTCACCTTGCTTAGTTTTTTTGAGATTAAGCCTAAATGTGGTTTGTTTGGTTTGGGCTTAGCCTGGTGTTGTAAACACAGTACTTGTGTTTTGTAAACTACAGATGATGGACTCAGAGATTGATTCTGTGGTCAGCAGAGGACATATGATAACAAACGGGGGGAGGGAATCTTAGCGTATTGTGAAGTGAAACTTTTCCTAAAAATCTCTGGTTCAGACATTGTTCTTTCCATTTTTTAAAAAACAATTCTGGCAGTATAAGCAAACACAGGATAGGAAACCTTTTTATTTATTCATCTTACTGAAATATAATTGCCCATTCACTGGAGTGGCACCACTAGTTCAAACCCCAGTTAAAACTGCTCTTTCCAATTCCTCATTCACAACGTAAGATGGAGAAATAATGGAACTGTTATTGTTTTCTGCTGGGTGGGGGGAAGCATTGAAACAGATATTAGCCTGAGGAAACCCTCAAGAAGCATATCTTAGGTAGCTCTTGCTAATCAGAATAGTTCTGGGTTTGATGGATGAACTGTATATCGATAAAAAGCAGTTTTGTATGTGTTCCAAATAATTTTATCCAAGGGCCTGGTTATCACATTATGTTATTTCAGAATGAGTTTGGCTTGGTTTCAGTTTAGTGTCTTCTGTGAAGTCAGCCACTGTGATTCATAAACCACAGCTTATAGCTTAATGAATGGGGAGAAATCTGCAACTCTTCCAGGCCCATGTTGCTGGCCCAGAGCCCTTCTGAACTGAACTGCTAAAATTCAGCAAAGCTGTTTGTTTTGGGCAGAATATCCTGGGCCAAAGCAAGACACGTGATAGGTACACTGAGCTTCCACGAGATAACTTAATTTTGCCTTTAAACCACTCCTTTGCTGGTTCAAAATGGAAGCATTATTTCAAAAATCATTCGAATTATAGTGGGCAATGTTCAGCCATCATTAAGTTTCACTAAGATGAATATGCTGCGTTCAACACAGAATATCAATGCCCAGTGTTGCAGAGGGATGCAGAAAAAGATATTTGTTGGAGATGGTGTTGGTTTTTTTGTTTTTTTGTTTTTGAGAGGAGGGCTATCTGAGAACATCCTATGCCACAGAAGAAAGAGTGGGTTGAAGGATCAGTTTGGCTCAGTGCTTAGTTTCTTTCTACTTAAAATGATAGAGAGAGAAAGACATGGTAATAGTTCAGTGAAACACGTGCAAGTTCACGTCTTTTGAGATATTAATTCATTTTGTGAAAGGTTCAGTAATCTTGTCTGAAGATGAGGCTTGGGTTTCATAGACATCATTCCCCCCCTACAAAGGAGAATATATATATTTAATTCCATTTAGCAGATTCCTTGTTGTCTTGAATGTTATTCAATGTATGGCATTATAAATACAAAAAATGTATATACTTATTATACATATGACAACATTGATATATGCATGTTACCCATACCACATTTATACTTCTGTTGAAAATAATTCTTGGCTTGATATGGGTCATGCCTAGAACTCATCCCGAACTTCATAATCCTTGTGTCTTGACAGAATGCTCTGGCCATGTACTCTTCCTTGTCTTTTCCCTCTACTCTTTTTCTAATTTTATTTTTAGTACTGTTGTCACTTGCTGTGGAAACATTCTTTTTAAATAGAAAAAAATGTCATAAAATAAGCTGTAACTTCCAAAAGTGAGACAGCTGCCATCCCACGTACAACATTGTAGGCCTCTATAGCAGCTCTGGGATAGGATATTTTAAATCTGACATGGCCCAAATAATACCACTTCCATTTCTATAGAGGTCAACTAAAGTTGTAACTATACAAAAAGAAAGAAAAGGGAATAGAAATCTCAATTCCACATCTTTTTTTCTCCCTTAAATGTTTTAGCCAAATGTAAACTTGGCTTTTCATTCTTCCTGCATTCATTTAACACATACAGAGACAAAGAGGGAAGGGGCCAGGGAGAGACAGAGTGTCAGCAGCAAGGAAAGAAAAAATAATTTTAAGATAAGCATTGACCTGGAATTGAGCATTTCCAAATTAAATATTGCACTCTTTGGGAGTCTATAGACAAAATGGAATCCTTTAGTAATTCTCTCACATATGAGGGCAAACACCAGAATAACCACTTTTCATTAAAACAATTTAAATGCAGATTTGAGCAGTTGAAAAGGAAAACGTTATTAAGTTATATCATTATTTATTACGTTCACAATCAGAGGTGAAATGCTCCCGGTTCGCTTTTACCTGTCTGTCGTCGGTGAGCCGATCGCGCAGGCAGCGTGGTGCTCTGCCCACCTCCCGGGACACCGCCATTTCAGTTCTTTTACCCTCTGCGCATGCACAGAACGCTTTGTGCATGCGCAGAGGGTAAAAGACCCCAAATGGTGATCGTCTCACCGACGACAGACAGGTAAAAGCGAACCGGGAGCATTTTGCCCCTGATTCACATCTTCCTTCCTTCAAGGCTTGAGGTAATTGCCCCTTCCACCTCAAGCCAAAAGATAATCTTTTTTTTCCCCTTAGCACTGATTATGTTCATATGACACACAACCCCTCAAAAAAGCCCTCTGATTAAATGAACATGCATTTTGTCCTTTCTGGAGTGCGTGCTTTTTAACCATCATACTCCAATATATCATCTTTATAGATTAACAGAGTTGGAAAGGACCTTGCAGGTCATCTAGTCCAACCCCTGCCCATTCTAAACCGGGGGTCTTAGACTTGCAGCCTGCATGCTGTACCCAGCCCTCCCAAGCTTTTCTCTGCCGTCTGTACCAGTATTTGGGAAAAGATAAACCATGCTTACATCTTCAAGCTGGCAAGAACTACCCCAAAACAAGAGAAGAAAGAGAACTAGACTGATCGGCTGACAAAGATAAGGAGGGAGGGAAAAGCAAAAAGGAGGATGCTTCTGATAACTTAGGAGGATATAGGTAATCTTCAATTTACAACAATTCATTTAGTGACTGACTGAAGTTACAAAAGCCCTGAAAAAAGTGACTTATGACTGTTTTCCAAACTTATGACCCTGTGGTCACGTGATCAAAATTCAGACACTTGACAACTTATTATTTATTTAGTGTACTGTATGGTGAGAACATGACAGAAGAGAAGTAAACATACACACGCAATCCATGTAATTATATACAACTTTTATGGAGGCATGGCAGTGGCCTTATAACTGGATGTCCAGATCAGTTATCCAGGTGATTTCCTCTCGCATTGCTTCGTGCAGTTCTTCTGGGGAACCAGGGAACTCACGTCGTGGGCAATCTTGCATGATATGTTTAATAGTTTGCTTATTAGCATCACAATCGCAACAAGGGGACGCTTTCTATCCCCACTGATCCAGGACAGAGGCACTTCTTCCAGTATCACACCTAATTCTGTTCTATTTCAACCAGACAGAGCAAGGCAGGTCAAAACCAGGTGGATTGGTAGGGGGATCACTAATGGTCAGGCAACAAGAAGGTATCTTGAACCATTCCTCTCTCCAAGCATTGGCAACTGACTCATATTTATGATGGTTGCAATGTCCCGGGATCATGTGATCCAGTAGTGGGTTTCACTTACCTTTGCTACCAGTTCGGAACTGTGAACGTGTGCGTGGGGCGCTTCTGCGCATGCACAGATCATATGTTATGACATCCGAGTGGGTGGGCGGAGCCTCCCGCCACCGCCGCTAATGGTTCACCCGAACTGGGGCGAACCGGTAGCAACCCACTACTGATGTGATCCCCTTTTGTGACCTTCTGACAAGCAAAGTCAATGGGGAAGCCAGATTCACTTAACAACCGCGTGACTAACTTAACAACTGCAGTGACTCGCTTAATAACACTGGCAAGAAAGGTTGTTAAATTGGGCAAAACTCATTTAACAACTATCACGCTTAGCAACAGAAATTTGGGTTCAATTGTGGTCATAAGTTGAGGCCTACCAATAAAGGCAACATGCTAAGACCGTGGCTGAGTTACCATAACACCCTGAATCCCAAACAATTCCAATCTTGTGCCATCTCAGCCACTGGATCCTTTTCCTTTCTTAAAAGCTTCATGCAGTTCAAATGGGAACTTCAATGCCATCCTGATTTAAGCTATAAGAGGGGGCTTGACAGACATGGATTGCTAAGGTGAATATAGCTGTGACATCTCTAAGCCCCCCCCAAAAAAATTGATGTTCCACTATAAAGGAGAACCTCATATTCCAATGTATTAATCCTGCTGGTTGCCCTTCCATGGTAGAGAAGCATAAGTATGTGCAAATGGTGTTTAGATTTTCACATCCCATTAGAAAACAGCTTTTTTTCCAAGCCTCCCAGGGAGAAGGATTTCCTCAAACTGCTTTGAGTACTCTAATGATATCCAGATGGGATTTTTTTTTCTGTGCTTTGATAGCAGAGCTTTAACTTCTCCATCTCCCAGATACAATAGCAATAGCACTTAGCACTTAGACTTATATACCACTTCATAGTGCTTTTACAGCCCTCTCTAAGCGGTTTACAGAGTCATTTACAGCCCTCTCTAAGCGGTTTACAGAGTCAGCTTATTGCCCCCATCTGGGTCCTCATTTTACCCATCTCGGAAGGATGGAAGGCTGAGTCAACCTTGAGCCCGTGAGATTTGAACTGCTGAACTGCAGCTAGCAGTCAGCTGAAGTAGCCTGCAGTGCTGCACTCTAACCACTGCGCCACCTCGGCTCTATGTGCACTCTGCAGCAGGCTTTACTATATCTACACAATTATAAAAGTATAAAGTGGATTGTTGTTAGTAAGAACAAAATCCAGAACCATTTTGATTGATTGATTGATTCTCTTTGTATAACCACACATCGCACAAGACAGTGACATTGGGTAGTATACAACCATGTTGAGAGAATAGGGCCTAATAAGGCCATCGGAAGATTGGCCATCAAATAGATTTATTTTTTTATGCAATAAATAAAAAGAATGTTTTACCCATGCAACAGCAAGCTCTCATGCCCTTGGCAATGCATTCTGTGAGAGGGAATGCTTTCACACCTCTAGGTGCTACTACAGTACTTAATTTGACTTATTGTGCTTCTTTTCACCTAGTATAGCAGCCAAAATTATCTCTAGCTTCATAACTATAAATGCTTATTTTCTTAAGGATGGAAATAGGTTGGCATTCTTTATGTGCCATCACGTTGACTCTTGACTTTTAGTGATCATATAGACCAGAGGTGGGGAATGATGGCCCTTTTATGACTTGAGGACTTCAACTCCCAGAATTTCTGAGCCAACATGGCTGGTTCATGAATTCTGGGAGTTGAAGTCCTCAATTCATAAAGGGGCCATCATTCCCCACCCCTGATATAAGCAGACCTTCTCCAGGATTATCTGTCTACATTTTGACCCTTCAAGTCAAATGTGTTCCAACACTGCACTCATCAGCACTGCAATTGAATCTATCCAACTTACTGCTGGACACCTGCTTTCTTTCCACCTTTCCCAGTATTATAGACTCTCAAGAGAGATGGACCTCAAAGCAATACAGTATAATACCTCTTTCTATACCCGGTCAGAACCAATTTGCTTGTTTCTGCCTCCCAGCAAACTTTGAAAAAGTACTTGAAGTAAACAAACAAATTCCCATCCCATATTTCCATTCCATTTTCTTTGTTCTACCTGGCTTAAAGAATGGTCACAAATCCATTTTTCTTCTGACCTTTCAATCATTTCGTCTGATAAATCCTTCTTGTTCTTGTCTTCTGGCAGCTCTGCGCATGCGCACACTTCTAACAGGCTCCAACTGTTCCTCTGCCTCGCTGATGTTTGACTCCGGAGGCAGCTGATAACTAGCAGATGGCCTTGGTCCCCTCTCTGCCTCTGACGCAGAGCCCTCATCCGAGCCTTCCCCAGTTCCTCCCCAAGCTCTTCATCTGCTGCCAACTCCACTGGCTGCTGGCGGGCCACAACAGCTAGAGCCAAAGGCATTGGAAGCCCTGGCAATTTCCCTGGAATTAATGTTGGGCACTGTCTTCCTTTTCCAGAGTGGTGCGGTGGCCTAGAGGTGGAGCTCTTGCCTCACAATCAGGAGGCTGTGAGTTTGATCCTAGGTAGAGGCAGATATATATCTCTCTCTAGGCACAATGAGAATATATCTGCTGAAAAAAGCTCCACATTGGCAACAGGAAGGGCATCTGGCCAGTAAACACTCAGCTCCATTCAGTTGCCCAGACTCCATCCCGCAAGGGATTATGGGGTCATTAAAAGAATGTGATGACTGTCTTCCTTTTCCAGATGTTCTTCTCTTTCCTATTTGTGAAAGAACAAGGAGAAAGAGAATAGAAATGCCATAGTTGGGCTCCAAAAACCAAGATGACCACCCTCTGGAGAGGTGAGAAGGCTTGGGCCCAGAGGAAAGTTTTCCATAGTAACCATAGTTCTTTGAACTATCCTTTCACCAAAGGAACATCTGGCCTCATCCTTATCATCCTTCCACAGGACTGCCCAAACAGTTTTATTTAGGAGGGTTTGAAGGATTGGTTGCTGTTTGTTTACTTGGTCTTGTCTGTTCTGTTTTCCACTCTGTTATGGTATGCTGCAAATTACACAGAATAAACAAGCAATTGTTATCCATAACAAACATACAGAACTTGCATCCCGATGCATGTAGAAAAGGGGTAGGATGTGTATTCCAATGCATTACATTACTTATCTCACTGTAAACCATCTTGCTCCCCCCCCCACCATAGACACCAGTGATCATGGTCCCCCCACAGTCAAAAATAGCGACTGTGACTGTGTTCTTCTTTTTCTTTTGTCCTCCCTTGATTTTTGCAGCCTCATAGAGCTCAGTGCCTGAGTCCCAAAAGTGCTTTTTGAAATGGTAAATGGACTTCCTTTGTTTTTCCTTGAAGACATTTCATTTCTCATCCAAGAAGCTTCTCCAGTTCTGATTGAAGAAGTGTCTTGCATGAGAAGCGAATGTCTTCAAGGAAAAACAAAGGAAGTCCAGTTGCCTTTTGAAACAGCACCTTTGGGACAACCATGACCTGAGCATCTCCATAGACACTCAGTGCCTGAGTTCTCTCATGCTGATGGCACAGGTGGGGGGGGGGGTTTGTAAGATTTGCCTATTTGCTCTATTTGCCCCCTTTATGCCTCTCACCCATCCACGTTCAGTGAGTTGCTGTATTCATGCTGTTTACATCATTTCTTGGGCTGATCCAACAATATGTCATTGATGGGTTTTTCCAAACAAACCTGGGAAAGTTACTCTTGATAGATGCTGTGAGTAGCCAAATTACATCAGTCCAGTAAGTTGCTTCTGTTATGGGATAATTTTGGAATAAACAGAGAACCCTGCCCCCAATTGTTTGAGCAGGACAGAGGGAAGATTCAATCTCTAAATCTAAATATAATAGCATATGAGGAGAGCATTCATTGACAATCTATTAGTCAAGCTGGAAGGATGTCAAAGTAAGATAAAATATCTTTGTTTGCATTTTAAAAAACCTAAAACCCTTGGTATCTATCGTTTTACAGAAAATTAGCCAATCCTACACGAATGTGTAGACCATACTTATTTGCAGGGTGTTCATAACATATCTCAATGCTATTAAAATCAAGAATGCTGATTTAAGCTGGCATTAATTCATTATTATTTACATTTAATTAATCACATTTAATTATATTTTATTTATTGATGTACATTTCTGTAATAACTACAATTCTGTTAGTTCCCTAAAAATAATACGTTTCGTTCTTCCAAAGTCCAAAATTTCTAGTATTCTACTGCTGTACATTTAATTTTCCAAAACAGCATTCATAGAATGGGCCTATCATTATCTGAACATCAGTAGTGGGTTTCATTTACCTTTGCTACCGGTTCGGGAACGGGAACAGGCGTGAGTGCTTTGCGTGCGTGCTTTGCGTGCATGCAATGCTTCTGCGCATGCGCAGAACATGTGCATGCACAGAGCGTTTTTGATGACATCCAGATGGGTGGGAAGAGCCTCCCACTGCTACGGGATCGGGTGAACCAGTAGCAACCCACCACTGCTGAACATTATACCGTAATCTGCATAAGCACACCAGCGTGCCTACCATCCCTGTCCTAATGTTCCCTCTTATCAGTACCCATCTTATGTATATAAACAATGTTATATCTATGTATATATTAACAATACATACTTGACAAAAACAAATAAATAAAATAAATAAATAAACATTATGGAATAAATGAGCGTATACTAAATATCTATAATTCACCCCATCGTTAACTATTTTACTTACAATGTCTCTGGTTTCACTTTTAAAAATAATCCAGCCCTTCAGGCTCACTGCTTCATTCTACTTTTTAACATTAAAAACCATTAATTGTAAATAAAATGTAAATGAAATTTGGCAGTTATAAAGCAAAGTATTAATCTGCACTGTTGTTTTTATTTTTAACAATGCCCTCAGATTCATAAAAGCTCAGCAAATAAAAATGTGGAGTGGTTGCAGGCCAGTTGACTGCGTATGTGCCTACCTGTGTTAAAGAATAACCACAATGGGAACTGATAGTAAATCTCCTGGAATGGCAGAATAGTGAAAAAGTAAATGTGCAAAATGTTCCAAAACATTGTAGAATATGCCATTTACTTTCAGACCATGCCAAATCTTGCCTTTTTCAGGACCGTTCTATGATTTCCAGAGTCATTCTGGAGACAATTCCTTGTTTGAACACGTGAAAGTTTGCACAGCTCAAATCTAGAAAAGATGGAAGGAAGCTACCTCGCAAGTTTACTTTCTGTTAATTGGTCATCTTTGGCTATCCATAGCCATTTGTGAACAGGCAAGTTTCTTTCATAATAATTCATGGAATTCAGACCGGTGGTGAAGTTTATAATGTGGCCTACTCGCTCCCCACTTGTTCAGGAACGCTTCATATCTTTCAGATGGATTTTAAGGCAAAGGACAGGTGAAAGTTAAGGACAATTGAACGGTAATTTACTTCAGGGTAGAAAAGGAAGAGAGAAAAGCAGCATAGATTGTATATACAGAAGCAGTCAACTTAGTTTTTGGAATAATGGCTTCTGCTGATTCCCTTTCAAGGCTAAGTGAACCAAATGATGATACAAAATGGACTACATATGCACGTCATCGTGGCCTTTCCTTTCCCTCTCTGTTTAAGAAAGAATTTCTTTGTTTTGCTTTCTTTGCTTTATTGCTCCATTTTAAAGTTTATCCAACAAATTTTCGTGTTATTCCAAATCCAAAACAGCATAACACTGTTTTGTTGGCTTTGGAAAATCCATGCTATTATAATTCTTTGATGCCTTCTTGAGATCGCTGTGAGGACTACAAAAAAGGGGTTTGAGTTCTTCACTCAACTTGAGGCAGCAAAAACACTCCATGCGTTCTTAATTTTGCTTTACATGGTTACTGCCTGGAGCCACTGGGAGTCGGGTGGCATATGAATTTATGTGTTTTTTTTTAATATTTATATATTATATCATTCATGTTATATAATTATAATTTTGTAATAACAACTATTATTTTTATTACATCATTTCTGCACCATTTGAATGTTCCTAATACGGCCCCACATGGGGATGCTGGGAGTTCTCCATGCCTATGTTAGAACAAGCAAACAAACAAAAACCCCACCTTCCAACATTGATTTGGAAAAATATGTTCTTGAAACACAACCAGTTTTTCACTTAAAGCTTACTAACACTTTAACGCTATTCTTCAAATTAAATCAAATTAAATCAGATCAATTTCTGGCAGCCAAGGGCCAGCAAAAACACTATCCTTAGCATGGGGACAAAACAGATTTATTTCTGCTGTTCTACTCTAAATACAATTGAACAGCCATCCTCATAAACTGCTGTGGCCTAGAGGTGGAGCTCTTGCCTCACAATCAGGAGGTTGTGAGTTCGATCCTAGGTAGAGGCAGATGTAAGATCTCCTGCTTGGGCAGGGGGTTGGACTAGATGACTTGCAAGGTCCCTTCCAACTCTGTTAATCTGTTAAATCTGTTAAATCTAGTCCCTGAAAAGAATATTGTAGATGTTACGAGGGTGAGTCAAAAAGTAATGCCATTTTCTTTAGGACAGGTATAATTACCAACACAGGAACATGTAGCATACATCAAAATGAAGCTGGTCCTCTGTGGATCACATCCCTACTTCTCAACATAGTCACCGTTTCTCTCAATAGCAATGTTCCACCTTCGATTGAGAGCATGTATCCCTGCCTCGTAAAATTTTGTTGACTGTTCTTTGAACCACTTCTTCACTGCAGTTTTCACTTCCTCGTCACTGGAATAATGTTTGCCTCTCAAACTCTCTTTCATGGGGCCGAAGAGATGATAGTCTGAAGGCGCTAAATCTGGTGAGTATGGAGGATTATTATTCCAGTGACGAGGAAATGAAAACTGCAGTGAAGAAGTGGCTCAAAGAACAGTCAACAAAATTTTACGAGGCAGGGATACATGCTCTCATTCGAAGATGGAACATTGCTATTGAGAGAAACGGTGACTATGTTGAGAAGTAGGGATGTGATCCACAGAGGACCAGCTTCATTTTGATGTATGCTACATATTCCTGTGTTGGTAATTATACCTGTCCTAAAGAAAATGGAATTACATTTTGACTCACCCTCGTATAATATAGGAACAGGAGGCTTTCACCTTATCTCCCTGCTATTGCAGTACCTCCATAATCCTTATCCCTGTAACAGGTGTCGGAGGCTAAAGCAGTGGTCTTCAACTAATTAGGCACCAGGGACTGGTACCATGGAGAGAGGTTTTTCCGTAGACTGGAGGGAGCGTGGTTTCAAATGCTGCCTGCAACCCTCGGATGCAGATTTGCTTGTTTGCGTGGCCTGAATTTTGGTATGCTGCAGACAGGTGTCTGTCCTTTGACCGGGGATGGGGATCCCTGGGATAAAGGAGACAAAAGAATTGGAGTAGGAGATAGGAATCCAAGACCTTCTTGATAGCAGGAAATGCTACTACATCTATTAATCCGGGGATCCCAGAACCTTTGGGATGGGTCATGGGGTTGATGGGCATTGAAAATTTGAAAATCTTTGACTTGTTGAAAGTATACTCTCAAAACAGATCCCTGAGGCATCTGGGTACATATAAACGTACATAGCAATTAGGACTTAAACTAAATGTAGTTCATAAAACTATTATAGTTTTATGAACTACATTTAGTTTAACTTTTATATATTTTATACATTTAGTTTTAATTTTTATATATTTTATACATTTAGTTTTAATTTTATATACATAAAATTCTGATCTAAATGTAGTTCATAAAATCATATATCAAAAAGTCCTTCCTGTCAATGATTACTTCAGCTTCAACCGCAACAATACACGAGCACGTAATAGATTCAAACTTAATGTAAACCGCTCCAAACTCGACTGCAGAAAATATGACTTCAGCAACAGAGTGATCAATGCCTGGAATGCACTACCTGACTCTGTGGTTTCTTCCCCAAACCCCAAAAACTTTAACCTTAGACTGTCTACAGTCGACTTCTCCATCCCCATTTCTAAGAGGTCTGTAAGGGGCGTGCATAAGCGTACCACTGTGCCTACCATCCCTGTCCTACTGTCCTATTGTCCTCTTTTATTGGTACTTTTTATTTATGTTATGTTTATACAAACAACTACTATACTGTACATGCTTGACAAAATAAATAAATAAATAAATAAAAATAAATAAATAAATAAACTGTTCCAAACACCAATTTATTTACAGGGTTGGTATATCTCTATCCCATCTTCCACAGGATGGTCCCTACAGCTTTTTCCACCTTTTGTCCTTTTTCTAGGCAGGCAGCCACATACCCAAACAAAATAGTGGATGGAGCCAGCCATTTCTTTAAAAGCTATTTTTATAATGAAGTTTAAAGACTCATTTGGGGCGAGAAGTGTTCTTGGCAGTACAGATGCCCTGGAGGCTGTGCCTATGCTTCTCAGCATCTCCGACATCTTTTCCTTTGTTTTTTTTAAATTAAAATTTGTTTTTAATGCAATAAGCCAGCAGGTTTGAGTGATACCAAGGAACAAATTGGTGTCTCCAAGAATTACATTCCCGATGCTAATCAATTCCAGGTTTGGAGCAGGTATAGAATTTTTCTCTGGTCTTAATGAAATCACTTTTCCCAAATTTCAGTCAGGAACTCAGCAAGGTTTTAAAAAATCCAAGGGGAGTAGAAATCTCCATGCTTTAGTTTTCCAACATGGTAGTCATTATGCCAGCTTTTCTTTTTTAATATTCATTGCAACTTTTACTTTGAATTAACAGAACGAGCAGCAGGAGTGTATCACAGAGAAGGACGGTCTGGGAAATACCAGCTGACTTACGATGAGGCAAAATCGGTGTGTGAATATGAAGGAGGACATTTAGCAACACTTAAGCAATTGGAGGCTGCAAGAAAAATAGGTACGATGGTGTAGTTGATGTCACTAGAGAGTATAATCCATTAGAACAAGCACTGCACAGGATAATTAGACTTGAATGTATTTATCAGTCATTTCCATATGTGGGCTGCATAAATATTGTCAATCACTAGCACCAAAAACTCCAACCCCTTGTGGCCATCTAGTGGTTAACAAACTTTGTGATGTCTGTCCATTATGGGCTTTTGATTTTGTTTTATTGAAGACCTGCCCATGTTTCAAAAAGTAAGTTATAAGCAGCACAAAGGGCAATATTCTGAGAACTCTGTGTACTAGGATACACATCCATTTGGTCTTGAGTTGATCATATGCTGGACAGATACATTTTAACATATCCATACAAGCAGTACAACATAGTTAGTGCTGGAACTGTCACCAAAGTAAAGTGCATTCACAATACATGATGTAAACCTGTGACCAATATTAACAATATGTGGCTTGGGCTGCTTACACTATCAAGTAAAATATGCACAACATCATTTGTTGAACAGAAAATTCAGAATACGGCAAGTCAAGGATATTTCAGCAGCAGGAGAAAAATATAAACAAAGGTTTGTTTATATTTATATTTGGAATACTTTGGATTCAATTTTGAAAGTTATTTCAGAAAATATAAACAAAGGTTTATATTTTTTCAGAATTAAAGTACAGAATGAATTAGTTATAGATGCGTTTAAATTATTAGAAAATGTTTTGTATGCAACGTAGTTTCATTTTAATGTATGCCGATTAGTGTGCATTCAAAGTGACAATAAAGTATTCTATTCTTTGCTTGCCTTCGGATAATTCCAGCTCTCTCGCCTAAAAAATATGGAGATGAGCAGTGCCCCCTACAGTCGGACACGACTGGAAAGGAGAAAAATTTACCTTTAGAAGGAATAAATGCACATGATCTGAAACACAATGTGTGTATTCTGTGGTGGATGGTGTTGTGTCAAATAGATTTGCATTCTGAATAGAATAGAAATTAACTCACCAAGACTACAGTAGTTTAATGTTTTACAATAATTAATTAGGCATCTTTGAATAAAGATGCTTAGGACCACAGTATAATTTACTCTGCCTATGCCTCCTAATAAGTTTTAATTGTATAAAGTGAAACGGTTCTTTTTGTGCTAAAAGGCAAAGATGACACAATTGAAAAAATATGAACCAGGCATATACCAGGCATACTGTATATTTCTCTGTGTCTGGGGTGGAAACTGTTTTGCTAGCAAACCCTAATTTGTTTTTAAATAACTGGGACTCTATTGTATGGTGGTAATGAGCACAAGAAATTGTGAACCTGAAGTTCAGCATCCCCTCTTAGCCAACACTTGTCTTGTATGACACTTGCCTTTCATCTCTCAGGCTTCCATATGTGTGCTGCTGGCTGGTTATCTAAGGGAAGAGTCGGATATCCTATTGTCAAACCAGGAAGCAACTGCGGCTTTGGGAAGACAGGGATCGTAGATTATGGGTTTCGTCTCAACAAAAGTGAGAAGTGGGACGCCTATTGCTATAATCCTAATGGTACGTGAACATGAAATATATTTCTTACAGCTAGTTAGACTTAAGGATACACCTTTGGAAAAGTACCTGCCTTTAACTGCTGTGGCCCCTTAAAGAATAACGTACGCTTAATGTTAGCAAAAACTTTTATAGGCCATTTCATCAGATGCATTAACATACCTTGATTTAGAAACTTCAAGATTGAGAAAATTATCTTGGCAATTTTAAATGATAACATTACAAGAAAAGAAATGTAGAAGGTGTAGCCAGGGATAATCATTTTATTAGCAGTGACTGCTCACAAGATGGGCAGTAATGCAGAAATCATCATATTGGAAGGGTAATGAACATATAATTGAATACTAGAGTTTGAAGGGACTTTTAAAAATTATCTGATCCATCCCCCTGCTTGATGAAGGATCCACTAGACTCGAGCATGTAACAAGGGATACACCATGACATTTCGGGCTAGTTGTCACCAACACCCACAACTATTCTCAAAGGCATGCCTTATTCTTACACATTTTTCAGAGGCAGCTGGAGAATGGGCTACATTTTTCTGCAGCTTTTGCACCCTTCTCTTGTGCAGCCTCTAGAACAGTGGTTCTCAACCTTCCTAATGCCGCGACTCTTTAATACAGTTCCTCATGTTGTGGTGACCCCCAACCATAAAATAATAAAATTATTAGGAAACTCAGGGGTGGGTTCTAACTTACCTCGCTGCCAGTTCGCTTCCTCCTGCGCTGTGTGGCCGTGCGTGCGCTTTGCGCACACACGCATACACAGTGCTGAACTTTTTTAAAAAAAAATTGCAAAAAAAAAAAGCCGAAAACAAGATGGCAACGCATGCGCAGTGCCGGAAATTCGGCTTCTGCACATGCTCAGAAGTTCCCATGGTACAGATATTTTTTTTTGCAGTAGTCTATTTGCATGTGGGTGGACCTTCCTGGAGACGGATAGAGGAGCAGTGTCTCGGTTCCTAAGACCATCGGAAATATGTGTTTTCCGATGGTCTTAGGGGACCCCTGTGAAAGGGTCATTCGACCCCCAAAGGGGTTGCGACCCACAGGTTGAGAACCACTGCTGTAGAACCTCCAAAAATCATACAGAATGGGGTGTGCTTTCATACAGTTTTTGGAGGCTGCAGAAGAGCATTCTCCAAAGCCCCTCTAAGAATGAAGGCCTCCCGTGGCCAGAGCTGCCTCAGGTAGGCCTCAGGGGCCTGTCAACAACAAAAAAAGAACATTGCCTGGAGATAAGCAGTGCACGGCAGATTCTGGGGATCACACGCGTGATTGAATTGTTTTTTTTTTAAAGAATTACTTCTCTTTTGTTTGGAGTGTGGAGGTGACATGCCAGCAGAGTCAAGTTAGGAATTTTCTGAAATTTTGACACGCCAACCCAAATGGTTTGTCATCACTGCACTACAGCATTTCTAAGAGATATCCTGCCTGTTTGAAGAACATTTTATGTGGCGCAGCCTGTTTCATATGCAATATGGAGCATGAGAAAAAGAACTTGTCCTATGCCAGCTAAAGAAGATTGAGCAGAACCCCTTGCTGAACAAGTAAGGTAGTATTCAATGGCCAGATTAAGACTTACGATGAAGTTGCCTAGAAAACGGAATGTTCTTCCAAAATAAAATATGTACTGTCACAATGTATCATGTGGTAAGAGATTCAACACTCTACAGGAGAGATGGAAAAGACAACAACTAGGCAATCGACATCATTCTGAGCAACAGCCCCATACTGTGCCTAATTATACTGTGCTTGTATTCTAACACAAAGTGACTTGCCAAAAGCCACTCCGCTGAAACACGCAGAAAGCAGGATTTAAAGTTCATAAACAATTTAGATTCCTTATTCCAATAGATTCTTCTTCTTCAAGCAACTCCTTTTGTTTCTGTCCTATGTTCAGGGCAGACTTCATTTACAATGACAAATATAAGTTCAAATCTTTGTGAACCTTCCTTTGCCTGCCAGAGTCTCTCTGGAGAAGGAACTGTAAGGAAAACAGCTGCAAGTGAAGACAGAGCTAGTCCCCAGGATAGGCTCCAGTGTCCAACCATGTCAAAGCATATAACGTTGTTTCTGCCAAGTCCACTTTCTGCTGGCAGCAGAACCAGTTCTTAAGCTATTGCTGTGCCCCAGTGGTTGCTGTTTGGGAAAGTCCTATCCATTCCATCTGGCTAGCCTACCAAGCGGGCCTGAGGGCCTCTCCACTTGTCAGTGTTAATTGCTTGTGACATTCAGCCCTGACTTGAGTTGCCAGAAGTTGGAGGTTACTCTAGGATACTTGCAGAGATGTAATTCATAAGCAAGAAATGCTCAGGGGAGAGATTTTTTATCATTCCGTGAAATTTTCTTAAAACTATTAAGTTCAAAAGGGGTTAATTCAACATGTCACACCAAACCGTGCTTTGGTTTATCCACGGTTAGTAAACAAGACTCAATAGCCCACTTCACACTTAACATTACACCACAAATAACTGTTGAGTCTGTACATTAAAGACAAAACTAAAGAAACAACGCATATTATGGCTCAGAATAATTTCTAAACCCATTACGGGTTTAGGAAGGAAGAGTTGAAAGCGGGAGTTAAATCTCAGCAGTGAAAGAGGCTGAACTTGTCAGCTGGAGAGCTGACAGTCCAGCTCCTGCCCACCTAGCAGTTCAAAAGCATGTAAATGCAAGTAGATTAATAGGTATCTCTTTGGTGGGAAGGTGACAGCATTATATATATATAGCCATAGCCATGCTGGCCACATGACCATGGAAATTGTCTTTGGATATCACTGGTTCCCTCGGCCAAGTAACGGAGATGAGTACCATGCCTTACAGTCGGACACGACTGACAAGGAAACCTTTACCTTTTAAACTGGATAATATAGAGAATATGCTTCTATTCTAGTAGCAAGGATCTTCAATTTGGGGGGGGGGATCTTTCATTATTACTTGTCTGTAGAGATCTGCAATACTTTGGATTCAATTTTGAAAGTTATTTCAGAAAATAACTCTTAAAGAGGAAGGTATACTCCAAAGCTTAGAAGCAAATGTGAAGTGCCTCGTCCCTGTTTAATTAGGGAACCCAGTGGCTTGTGTGGCTAGGACCCTGGTCTAATGATCTGCAGGCTCGCATTTGAGACCCATTGCTGCCACATGGCAGGGTGAGCTCCCATCACTCGCTCCAGCTCCTGTCAACCCAGCAGTTCGAAAGCAGATGACCGCAAGTAGATAAATGGGCACTACTTCAGTGGACAACTTAACGGGGAGCCAACTGGGCCTCCCCTGGGCAATGTTGATGTCACCAGTTGATTCCTTTGTCACAAAAACACTTCAGTGCTTCCAACACTGAAGTATAATATAGTCGAGACAGAAGAGAGAGTGAGGCTGACTATGCGCATCTCTCCCTCACTTTAATCCAATTCACGCGCAAGTCTTGACATTCTCCCCCCCCCAGATGCCAAGGTCCTCTTCGAACACGATGGACGAATATCATCATAATATAGTCCTGTTTAATTAATGTACAGCTTCACTTCTTTTTCATAAACAATTGTGTTTTGGAATCTTTTTTAATGGAAATAGAATTTTCCATTTGTTAGATACCATAATAATATTAGACCATAATAGTCTAATTATACAGGGGTGAAATCCAGCAGGTTCTGACCAGTTCTGGAGAACCGGTAGTGGAAATTTTGAGTAGTTTGGAGAACTGGTAGCAGAAATTTTGAGTAGTTTGGAGAACTGGCAAATACCACCTCTGGCTGGCCCCAGAGTGGGGTGGGAATAGAGATTTTGCAATATCCTTCCCCCAGGAGTGGGGAGGGAATTGGGATTTTGCAGTATCCTTCCCCTGGAGTGGGGTGGGAATGGGGATTTTGCAGTATCCTTCCCCTGCCATGCCCACCAAGCCACACCCACCAAGCCACACCACGCCCACAGAACCGGTAGTAAAAAAAATTGGATTTCACCACTGGTCTAATATTAGAAACTACACTATATTCAATATTGGGGGTGCTTGATTTCTGTTCTTTTCTCTTCTTTCTTTCTTTCTTTCTCTTCCTTCCTTCCTTTTTTCTTTCCTTCCTTCCTTTCTCTTCCTTCCTTCCTTCCTTTCTCCTAAATGCAACGTTTTGTATTTCTAAACGATGAGCACAATACTGTGCCTTCTTATAAAAATCCTGCAGTTTTCTCCATGTAAGCACTGAATAATCTTTCAGCGCAGAAAACACTCACAGATGTCAGGAAAATGGGAGAGGCCTCTTGTTCATAAAATTACATATGGTCCACCTCTCTTCCTTTCCTATTTGGCCATATCCTCTGAGAGGCAAATGTGATTTTTTTCCCCAAATGTATTGTTTGGGTGATGAAAAGCTTAATTAAACCAAGTTGTTTGCACTGGCTGTTGAGTCATGTTCTTTCCATTCTAGAAAAAAATAGGTCTTCATTACTAGTGAATGATGTTGAAACTTAAAAACAAGACTGCAGGTAGAACTGTGTCTTGAGAGGTTCATCATGATATCACTTTGGATTGATTCATATTCCAATAAAAAATAATTCATTTGTGTGCTGTGCTCAGTGCTAGAGTATTAGCCCATTTCCTAGTTAAAAATAGTTTCTATATGCTTGCAGTTTTACATTCCCATCTGGATGACCTAGAGAATCAAAACATGGTTTTTAATCATCTGGGAAATAACTTGATTGTTGAGTTGACACAAGTTGTGCGGTTATATAAACGCTTTAAATAAATTACATAAATATGCCTTCTTAGATTCAGCAGAAAGGCATTGAATTGGCCTGCTTCTGCTTGTAAATATCTGGAAGGTATTGGCTGTGGAGTTGCTAAAAGCACATCAAACACACAGATTATTATATTTCTGTTATTCAGTTGTTCATTTGAGGAAGGCAGTGGAATACCCCTGAATACTGGTAGATGACTTATGATCACAATTAAGCCCAAAATTTATGTTCCTAAGCGAGACATTTGTTAAGTGAATTTTGCCCTGTTTTACGACCTTTCTTGCCACAGTTGTTAAGTGAATCACTGCAGTTCTTAAATTAGTCACATGGTTGTTAAGTGAATCTGGCTTCCCAGTTGACTTTGCTTATCAGAAGGTTGCAAAACGGGATCACAAGGCCGCAGGACATGGCAACCGTCATAAATATGAGCCAGTTGCCAAGCACCTGAACTTTGATCACATGACCACGGGGATGCAGCAACGGTTGTAAGTGTGAAAAATAGTCATAAGTTGCTTTTTTCAGTGCTATTGTAACTTCGAACAGTCACTAAATGAACTATTGTAAGTTGAGAACTACTTTTAGGTGCTTGGAGATGATTTAGGAATTATTTATTTATTTATTTATTTTTATTTATTTATTTTGTCAAGTATTGGTAATATACATAGATATAACATTGTTTATATACATAAGATGGGTACTGATAAGAGGGAACATTAGGACAGGGACGGTAGACACGCTGGTGCACTTATGCACGCCCCTTACTGACTCTTAGGAATCGGGTGAGGTCAACAGTGGACAGTCCAAGGGTAAAGTTTTGGGGGTTTGGTGATGAAACCACAATGTCAGGTAGTGAGTTCCAGGCATTAACCACTCTGTTGCTAAAGTCGTATTTTCTACAGTCAAGTTTGGAGCGGTTTACTTTGAGTTTGTATCTGTTGTGTGCTTGTGTATTGTTGTGGTTGAAGCTGAAGTAGTCGTTGACAGGAAGGACGTTGTAGCAGATAATTTTATGAGCTACGCTTAGGTCATGCCAAAGGCGACGTAGTTCTAAGCTTTCTAAGCCCAGGATTTCAAGTCTGGTTGCATAAGGTATTCTGTTGCGAGTACAGGAGTGGAGGGCTTCTCGTAAAGTATCTCTGGATACTTTCTAATGTATTTATGTCCAATATGCGGTGTGGGTTCCAGACAGATGAGCTGTATTCAAGGATTGGTCTGGTGAATGTTTTGTATGCTCTGGTTAGTAGTGTGATATTACCGGAGAAGAAGCTACGTAAAATTAGGTTAACAACTCTTGAAGCCTTTTTGGCGATGTTGTTGCAGTGGGCTTTGGCACTTAGGTCATTTGATATGAGTATTCCAAGGTCTTTGACAGAGTGAGTGTCATCTGCAAGGTCTTGTCTATTTAGCTTGTACTTAGTGTTCTGATTCTTTTTGCCAATGTAGGACAGAGCATTTGTTGGTTGAGATTTGGAGTTGCCAGATGTTTGACCATTCTGACACAAAGTCAAGGTCTTTTTGGAGGGTAGCAGTATTGTCGGTGGTGTTGAAGAGTTTTACATCATCGGCGAAGAGAACGCAGTTGCTTTTAATATGATCACAAAGGTCATTTATATAGAGTATAGAGAGTGTTGGTCCTAGTGTGCTGCTTTGGGGTACACCGCTGTTAACAGGAATGGGATTAGATTGGGCGCTGCCTATTTTGACCACTTGTTATCTGTTTGACAGGAACGCAGTTATCCAGTCATGTAGGGGTCCAGAGATGCTGTAGGATTTCAGTTTCAGAAGTAGTTTATCATGAACCACTGACTCGAAGGCTTTACAGAAGTCTATGTAAATTGCGTCTATTGTTTTGCCCTGGTCAAGTTTTGAGGTCCATATGTTTTTGCAGTGTAGTAGTTGTAGATTGTAGGATTATTTTTCCTGAAACCAAATTGTTTGAGAGTAGGTTGTTAGTTTCTAGGTGGAGGGTAATGGATTGGTTTATGATTGATTCCATGACTTTGCATGTGACGCAGCATAGAGAGATTGGTCTGTAGTTTTCTACTAGACTGGGATCTCCCTTTTTGAAGATGGGGATGACTGTGGCTAGTGACCATAGGTTTGGTAGGGAACTCGTCCTGTAGGATTTTTCAAAGATTATGCTTAGTGGTTCAGCTATGGCTGTGGAGAGCTGTTTTAGGAAGTATGCACATAGTCCATCAGGTCCGATTGACAGAGAAGGTTTTAGGCCGCGTAGTGTTTTTTCAACGTTGTCTTCAGTGAAGTCTATTTGTGTTAAATCGTTGTGATTTTTTGTGGTACGACTACGGAATTTTGGGCATGAGCCATTGCTGTTTACAAAGACTGAGCCAAAGAATGTGTTGAAGAGGTTAGCTTTGACTGTTTCATCGTAGCATTCTTTGTTGTTGGGTCCTTTTAGTGGTGGGAGGGGTCTTGAGTTCTTGAGTTTGTTATTTACAAAGTTGTAGAAGGCACAGTTGGATTTTGTGTGCAGAAGGTTTTCCTCTTGTTTGCTGTGATAGTTGGAGCATTCCGTCTTTATTTGGTGGCATATATTTTTGTAGCGGTTTTTGAAGTTAGCTACATAGCCTGTTTTGCTTTAGGGTGAAGGAGTAGAAGTTAGACTAGACAGCAATACAAAAAGAAAAGAAAAATGACCTGGATAGAGATACTGAGTTTGTTTTCATTTCTTCTGAAAAGTCTGTAGAGATTCTCAGTCATCCAGGTCCTGGTTGTCCCGAAAGTGCTTTTTCAGGAGGCAACTGGACTTTCTTGTTTTTTCTTTTGAAGACGTTTCGCTTCTCATCCAAGAAGCTTCTTCAGCTCTGACAGGATAGTGGGGAATGGAATGATTTATATTCCTATCTGAAAGGAGTATAAATCCTTCTGTTTCCCACCATCCTGTCAGAGCTGAAGAAGCTTCTTGGATGAAAAGCGAAATGTCTTCAAAAGAAAAAACAAAGTCCACTTGCCTCTTGAAAAAGCACTTTTGGGATTCCTCTGAAAGTGTTCATAACTTTTGTTGGCTTCTGAATTTCGGCAAGTCTTAGTCCACCGTTGTGGGAGGAGTTTGGGCCTGTTTCTCCTGAGGATGTGGACAGAGCCATGGGGGCGATGGGGGCCTCCACCTGTTTATTGGACCCGTGCCCCTCCTGGCTGGTTTCGGCCAGCATGGAGGTGACACGCGGCTGGATCCAGGCGGTGGTCATCGCTTCTTTGGAGGAGGGATCCGTACCGCAGTCGTTAAAAGCTGCGGTGGTGAGACCCCTCCTGAAGAAGCCTTCCCTGGATCCAGTGACTTGAAGAACTATCGTCCGGTCTCCAACTTGCCTTTTTTAGGGAAAGTTGTGGAGAAGGTGGTGGCCACTCAGCTTCTGCGGCTTCTGGATGAAACAGATCATCTAGATTCCTATCAGTCGGGTTTCAGGCGCGGCTACAGTACAGAAACTGCCTTGGTCGCTCTGATGGATGATCTCTGGCGGGCCCGGGATGGGGGAAATTCCTCCATCCTGGTGCTACTTGACCTCTCAGCGGCTTTCGATACCATCGACCATGGTATCCTTCTGCATCGTCTCGGCGAGTTGGGAGTGGGAGGCACCGTTTTACGGTGGTTCTCCTCTTATCTCGCCGAAAGGATGCAGTCGGTGTTAGCAGGAGGGCAGAGATCCACCCCTAGGCCCCTGTTATGCGGGGTGCCTCAGGGGTCAGTTCTCTCGCCCATCCTGTTTAACATTTACATGAAACCGCTGGGGGAGATCATCCGCAGACATGGGATGCGTTTCCACCAGTACGCTGATGACACCCAGCTGTACATCACCACCCCGTCTGACTTCAGTGTGGCAGCCGATGTAATGTGCCGATGCCTGGACGATGTTAGGATCTGGATGGGGAGGAACAGACTCAGACTCAACCCCGACAAGACTGAGTGGCTTTGGATATTGCCTCCTAAGGACTATGACAACTGTCCCTCCTTGGTTCTCGAGGGAGCAAAACTGACTCCCTCGGATCTGGTCCGCAACTTGGGGGTCCTCCTAGACCCACAGCTAAAATTGGAACACCATCTCACTGCTGTGGCTAGGGGGGCCTTTGCACAGGTTCGCCAGGTGCACCAGTTGCGGCCATACTTGGAGAAGGAGGCTCTACTCACGGTCACTCATGCCCTTGTCTCCTCCCGTTTGGACTACTGCAACGCGCTCTACATGGGGCTACCCTTGAAGAGTATCCGGAGACTCCAGTTGGTGCAAAATGCGGCTGCGTGTGCTGTGGTGGGTGTGCCAAGGTACACCCACGTGACACCTATACTCCGCCAGCTGCATTGGTTGCCCATTAGTCTCCGGGTCCAATTCAAGGTGTTGATCATCATCTTTAAAGCCCTTCATGGCTTAGGACCAGGCTATCTCCGGGACCGCATTCTGCCTCATACTTCCCTCCGACCGGTTAGGGCCCACAGGGTTGGCATCCTCCAGCTCCCGTCAGCCAAACAATGCTGACTGGCAGGTCCTAGGGGGAGAGCCTTCTCTGTGGTGGGCCCCGAGCTCTGGAACCAATTCCCTCCAGAGACCCGAACCATTCCCACCCTGCTGGCCTTCCGAAAAGCCGTTAAGACATGGCTCTTCCTGCAGGCAGGGGGTAGAGTTTAACTCCATCTGCACTCTCCCCCGGGTATGTCTGGTGGTTGAATGGTTTTTTTTTATATTGCAATTTTTTTAATTTTTATATTTTGATTTTAAATTGAATTTATTGGTTATTCTTGTATCTTTCTTATGTTGTAAGCCGCCCTGAGTCCCTCGGGAGTTGGGTGGCATGTAAGAAAACCAAATAAATAAATAAAAATAAATAAATAAATAAATAAATAAATAAATAAATAAATAAATAAATAAATAAATAAATAAATAAATAAATAAATAAATAAATTTACTGCTACCTGCAGGTGGCCAACCTGCAGTATGTTAAGAGCTTGTCCCACTGATAGGAAATAGTAAGCTACATGGAGAAAACCTTGAAAGATGGCTAACAATGTATCCAGTCATGTGCTTGAAAGATGGCTAACAATGTATCCAGTCAATTTAATATGCGGATTTACAAAAGCGTATATGATTTAAATTCACTTTCAGGACTGTTAGAGGTGAGCTGTAGAAGGTTGGCACAAAAAAACCCCATGTGCTATAAGGCTGCAAAGGCGCAATTTGACATCTGGGACGAGTTTGACATCTGACGTTGTTATTCCTCTCTCAGGAAAAGATTGTGGTGGAATCTTCACAGCTTCAAAACATGTTTTTAAAACTCCCGGATACCCAAAGGAATATGAAGATGACCAAGTCTGTTACTGGCACGTAAGAGTGAAGTATGGCCAACGGATCAAAATCCAGTTTCTTGACTTCGATCTTGAGGATGATACCGCCTGTATGGCTGATTACTTGGAAATATACGACAGCTACGATGATGTAAATGGTTTTGTGGGCAGGTAAAATGTTTAAATCTTTCATAATACAAGATGTACAAATTACAAATGATTGGGTGAAGGGAACAGAGAAAAGGCCAAGTTTTTTTTAATTCCACCCAGTCTCAAAGGATCATGTATCATGTTTACACACACAGAAGCCAAGCTAATAAGCATATATAAGTACAAGCCCAGCTAATAAGTGCCAAAGGAATGCTAATAGCCACACTTTTTCCTTCTTTTTTCCACCCACTCCTTCTTTGTCCCTTACCCAGTGGAACCCATCTTAGATCCAGTCCTCACCATCTTCCAAATTCATGACACTTGATTAGAAGAAGCTGCAATCCCAATCAATCTCCTCTCAATCCTGATTCTGTCATCTTTCCAAACTATTTCCCCTCTCATTCCTTTTCCCTTACCGCTCACTGAGAAGTGTTTCTGATTCCAATAGGAATCTCCTGGGTTTTTTTTAATACTTTTCAGCTCCTACAGAATGACAGTGACAAAGGATTATGGCAGATGAAGTTTGAAACACCCAAAGATCTTTGCCTTAATTAATCTTCTTCCATGGAATTTTCTTCACTTCCCTTATCTCAGCAAAGATTAGTGGAAAGCTTCCCTTGGCCCCAGTATTTCATGTCCCACCCCAACAGAAAGGGAAAATAAGGGAAATTAGCCCCTTCTCCTGTGAGCATCCTCAGGAGGAAATGCCAATTTGTGGCTCATGGATATTAATTTTAGATTCTAGTTTTATTGGCCAGACATGGTGGGATGGGGTAGCTCTTTAGATACTGTATCTATTACTGCTTTATGACTTTCCTTTCTTTAAACGCTCTCTTGAGAATGCGGGCATCGGAGTAACACCAGTGGGAAAAGTGTCAGGTTTATATCATTCTTATGGGCTTTTTCATCCTGCCGATTTATCCTCTGGGGAGCAGAATGTATTCTGTTGGACCTGCTTCTGATTCAGTCCAATGTGATTTTTGATATATTCTGACACATCTTATGATAAACATACCATGTAGCGCTTAGAGCTACTTTACTGAGAGAGCGCTTGGATTTCTGCCCACAAAGATTGTTTTTCAGGCAAGAAGTACTGTAACTGAGCTTGCTGATTGTGTTTCTAGCTTCTTCAGAAGCTGGATTTGAAAAATTCTGGACCTAGGGTTTGGTTTTCTCTCATTCTCTCAAATATATCTGGTTACAAATATGTATGGACATGTAATACACAAATGTTTTAAAAAGTACATTATTCAGTGGGAGTAAAATATTTCCTTTCCATACTAAGAGAATTCTCCAGGGAATTCTCCCTCCTGTAAGGCAGCGGTCCCCAAACTTTCCAGCCTGGTGGCTCAGCGTGTGTGTGTGTGTGTGTGTGTGTGTGTGTGTGTGTGTGAGTGGCAGGGGCACATGCGCATGCACAGCTCTGTGTGTGCGAGCAGAGGGGGCACACACCCTCCACTCATGAGAATGGAGCTTTGCATGGGAGCAGAGGATGCTTGCGCTCAAGCGTGATGCGCCACTCACACGAGCAGAGGGCACTTGTGCTTCGCGCAGGAGTGCTAGCGCCCTCCACTCGCACGAGTGGAACTTCACATGCATACTTGCCCATTTCTCCCATGGCCTGGCTTTGAACAGGCCACAGCCCGGTAGTTGGCCGTGGCCCGGGAGTTGGGGACCCCGTCTATAGGGTATTGTCAAAAAGTCAAGATGGTGGATCCCAGTGGTACAATCAAAGTTCCTCCTGTTTATATCTGACACACATTTATTTATATCCCATCTTTATTATTTTTATAAATAAGTCAAGGTGGCGAACATACCTAATACTCTTTCCTCCTATTTTCCCCAGAAGCACTCTGTGGGATGGAGTGGGCTGAGAGTGAGTGACTGGCCCAAAGTCACCCAGCTGGCTTTCATGCCTAAAGTGGGAGTAGAATTCACAATCTTTTGGTTTCTAAGCCTGGTGCCTGGCTCTCTAAAACCATAAAAAACAAGAGGAGTTTCAACTGTACCATCATGTCCTCTATGTTGTTGGTTTTTTTACTACATTCCGCAGACATTCCTTTTGCTTAATATATCCCACCCAGATGTAAGGTGGATGGAAGGAATTGGAGAACAGATGTTTCAGTGCATGTTTTCTTACTCTTACAAATTAACACCATCCACCTATTTTTCCTATCCTTCATCTCAAGATTTAGTAGCAGATATGCTAGGCATTTTTTCAAAAGCATTTTGTAAAGTGTGTCAATGCAAACAGAACACTTTTCTTTGAACTGCTCAAGCAATAGCCAAATCTTGTCCAATGTTTGAGTGTCTACTCAAAACATAATTCCCAATGATCCCTGCCTGCTTATGCATTGCTAATGATCTCACACTGGAAGTATTATCTCTGATGCACATGGACCAGTGACCATGGTCCATGAGAAAGCTATGTAGCCCTTGAAAAGGACACAGTTACTTTAAAGCACCAATGAGAGATGCTTACTTCTAGTAATACATTATCTTTCAAATGGTTTGCGCAGCTTTAGCATTTAGGTTAAAGATATTTTTATTTTATTTATATCGTACCCTTATTTTTTATAAATAACTCATGCCCATCCAACCTTAGGGGAATTAATAGCACCCCAACTTTGGCTTGGGGCTGATAAGAGCTTGATCCCTGAAGCTGAGAGATTTGTACCTTTGCAAAGAGGTTTCTTTTGCCCAGCCAAAAACACAAATCACCAAGTAATTTGGACAAAGCAAAAACCATTTATTAAGGGGGTCCTTTTCATAGGGTACAGATACATACCTTTAGTATGATATATCAGAAAGCAAGTGAACAAACAATAAAGACATTGATTATATGTGAGAGTTGATCAACAGAAAACATTGATTTTAGACGACATCAGCAAGTGGTAAATGTATGGTTTACATTACTCTTTCCCAGCTGGACTATATCTTTCTTAAAATTTGCTAGTGTATTCAAGGACTTTTAGCATACAGCTGTTATTATGTAGTTGCTGAAAAAACAAATTATCACATACCAAAGAAATGGCCTTGACTGAAGAGAGAAAAACATTTTAATTTTCTTAAAGTTAAGAGGCCTAAACTGCCATGTTAAAAGTGATATTATCTTCTAAAATGCTAATTAAAAAGCCTAAAATTTGAGGTAACATCCTCTCTTGTCCCCTTGCCTTCTTTCACTTTAAAAAAATAATTTTGAGACTTCTAGTAATGGAAAATTTATCTGTCAGGAGGGCATGGTGAAATACAGGAGTAAGAAAATAATGAAGAAAATACCTTATAGATCCACTTCTTGAACATTAAAGGATCAAAGCCTCCCTGTGTGAGGGGAGCTAACTCCTTGGCAACCACATTTGAAAATATGTTGTATTCATTCCCACAAAATGAATGTTGGGTGGGCCTGACCATTCACAAAATGGCTGCCAAATATTGCTTTACAAAAAGCCACCTGTTGCAAAATCCAAAGCAAGCACCCAACACCCCAGCCTCATTTGCCATTTGATTTTTTTGGGGGGGGGAGTATTAAACATGCCACTGTTATTTGACTGACTTATAATGTTATGTTTTTCAGATACTGTGGAGATGAACTACCAGATAGCGTCGTTAGCACAGGTAATACAATTACTACAGATGAAACTAAGATATAACATTTTCCTCTCAGATTCAAAGAGCTAGAAGCCACAAAATCTGAGTTGCAATAAGCTGAATGATCACTTGATTATGGGCCATCAAGTCATTGTAGGTTTTCTCCATGATGATCTATCTCTGATCTGGTCTTTCAGGTCTTCCATCACCACATTCATTGTTACTGTAACAGAATCCATCCACCTTGCTGCTGGTCATCCTCTTCCTATCTTTCCACCTTTCCCAGCATTATAGCCTTCTCCAGAGATAAGTATTCCCATAATATGCCCAAAGTAAGATAATTGGTGGCTGGTCATCTGTGCCTTGAAGAGAACTCTGGGTTGATTTGTTCAATGATCCATTTGTTTGTTTTCTTGGCTGTCCATGGTATTTTCGGGAGCCATCAATTTCAAAGTTCAAGTGTCAATACTCTTTCTACTTCTTCAAAACACACAATGATTACTAGGTTAAGGTGACCAGACGTCCCGCTTTTGGCGGGACAGACACGCTTTTCAAGCATGTGTCCCGCGTCCCGCATTGTTTCCAAAAAGTCACGCTTTTTTGGAAAGAATGCCATTTTGAAAAGAAACAGCGGGACATCTGGTCATCTTACTCTTGGCTCTCCTGCTCCCCCTCCGCCAGCGCTGGGCTGCTGGAGTGACAGGGGGAGAAAGGAGATCAGGAGGCAGCGGCGGATCACAACAACCACAGCAGCAGCTCCAGGCAGAGAGAGAGAGAGAGAAGCGAGCGAGCAAGTCACTCCGCCGCGCGCGCTCACGAACACACACACACAAGCGCGCATACAGGGGCAGCTCCCCGAGAGGTCGACACTTCTGCAGCGACGCCAAGCCCCTGTATGCGCGCTTGTGTGTGTGTGTGTGTGTTCGTGAGCGCGCGCGGCGGAGTGACTTGCTCGCTCGCTTCTCTCTGTCTCTGCCTGAAGCTGCCGCTGGGGTTGTTGTGATCCGCCGCCGCCTCCTGATCTCCTTTCTCCCCCTGTCACTCCAGCAGCCCAGCGCTGGCGGAGGGGGAGCAGGAGAGCCAAGAGACGCTGGGTTGGAGCACCATCTCCGGGCTGCTCCCCTTCCCAAGCCAGCCCCGCTCGCTCGCTCGCTTGCCAGCCAGCCAGCCCAAGCCACTGCCGGCTCCCGAAGGGGAGGCGGGAGGTGAGGAAAGGCCTCCCGCCTCCCACCCACCCACCTGGACGCTGACATTTGCGTTCTTTTGCCCTCTGCGCATGCGCACAGCATTCTGCGCATGCGCAGAGGGCAAAACTCAAATGGCGGCTCCCCTAGAAACCCACCCCCCGTCAATGGTGTCCCACTTTAAAAAAAAATCTGGTCACCTTATACTAGGTGGCAGCAAACATTCCCTTATCATTTTATTGCCCTCTAATGGTCATCTGGATGTTTTCAGCAGCAATTTGGTAGCCCTACATATAGCACTACCTGAAGGTAGGAAAGACACCACTAAGTTTAATCATTTTGTCAGGTAAACATTCTTCAGATCCCCCCCCCAACTTTTCAGTCTGGCATCCAACCTCTGTGATTTGCTGGTGGTATCCCATCCAAGTACTAATGAAAGATCTGTAAGAACCAGGGGTGGGTTCTAACTTACCTCGCTGCCGGTTCGCTTCCTCCCGCGCTGCATGGGCACGCATGCGCAGTGTCGAAAAATCCGAGGGGAAAAAAGCCGAAAACAAGATGGCGGCCGCATGCAGAGTGCTGGAAACTCTGCTTCTGCGCATGCTCAGAAGAAAAAAAATTCAGAAAAAAATATTGAAAAAAATTTCAAAAAAAAGATAGCGGCGCCCACAGACCGGCACCGACTGAACCAGTTCCGTGATGTCATCATGACATCACCAGCAGGTCGCTACCGGTTCGGGCAAACCGGTCCGAACCTGAGGAACCCACCTCTGGTAAGAACCCTGAAGAAGAAAAATTATACCTTTCTTCTAAATCCAAAAATGCCATAGAACTTTCTGTTTCCATTGTTTGTATAAACAAAAAGGAATGATAATATTCTCTCCCATGCATACATGATCTCTCTTTTTCTTACTCCAGGAAATGTCATGACACTGAAATTTTTGTCGGATGCTTCAGTGACAGCAGGAGGCTTTCAGATTGAATACACTGCTATCAACTCAACTAAAAAGATTATAAACCCCAAAGCTACTACGAAGTATTTTCCAGGAAAATTTGGCATTGTATAAAAGAAATTTTGCAATGAAAAAAGATAAAAGCCTATAAATGCCACACCTTGTAGAAGTTGCTAGCTTTCTCCCAGAAGATCACATTTCCATGACTTTTGTCCTCTCCTCCCAATGTATTCTCCTCTTCTTAGCCTTAATCCAGGTACCTTCTGCTGAGCCGAGCCCTCCCTTCTGTTCTGTTACTGCAGAATCTGCTTTTTAATATTTTGAGTCAAGGGAAGTGATACTCGATTGTGGTAATATGTTCCTTTCTGCTTCAGAGCTCCTGTGTAGTATCTTTTTTCCCCTATTTTTCTTGTACTTTTTTCCATTCTTGCACTTTTTACCTTTCTCTTTTCCCTTTTTACTTTGCTTTACTTTGCATTAGATTTTATCTTATTTTTCTTAAAACTTTTTAACAAAAGCATAAGATGGAAATGCAAAAATATAACTGGAAACCTCTAATGGACTTTTTGTAGAAAACAGAAAAACGTGAATTTATGATTTTGATGATTAGACAGGATTATAGACAGACTTGTAATTTTAGAAAAAGAAGTAAATTTATAATTGTACATATAACTGCTGTAAAGAACATCAGAAGCCACTTCTTGTATCTTTTTTCTTTCTTTTCTATTTTACTTTTTTCTTTACTTGCACCTTTGACTTTCTTTCATTTCTTTTTCTTTCCTTTTTACTTTACATTAGTTTGTACTAGTTTTTAACCTTTTTAAAATCTTTTAATAAAATTATATTTTTAAAAAAACACCTGTGTGGTAACTCCCTTAGTTGTCTTGAGCAGGGATTGTCTTGAGCCAGAAGGTTGTGAAGAAGTATTCACTCACTAATTTTCTCTTAAAAACTACCCTGCATTTGATGTATTATTAAAAAGCTGAGGTAATAAATATTTAAGACTTCTTGAAAAGAATACCTTTGGGGGGTCCTTTAATTTATCTGAGGAAGAGGCAGACCTCACAACATCTGTTTGCTTGCTTATTATTATTGGGGGTGAAGGGTGACTTCAAGTCAGTGTTGACTCCTAGTGACTACCTGGACAGGTCCCTGCAGTTTTCTTGGCAAGATGTCAGAAGTAGTTTGCCACAGCCTCCTTCCTAGGGCTGTGAGAGTATGATTAGCCCAATAAGTTTTCCTTAATTCAGACTATTGTCTTATGTCAACTGATACGGGGAAAAAAGGTACAATACAACATTGGATAAATCCCTTTATTGATTAGTTGAGTTTGCATAATGCTGTAGGAAGTTAGCACCCACCCCTCTCCTAGGAAATGAGATATCCTAGGAGATATTAAAAGGTAGAAGATATTCTGTGGAACACATCTGGAAACATGCTTTTTAAACAGACAAGACTCCTCTTGGAAAACTCCCACGCCTTGCAAATGGGCTATTAAGGACTGGGCCCAGCTCACACATTCCTCTCATCTGGCTGAAAGTCTTCTGCATGATAAAACCACAATAGGATTTGCCCAAGGCCCTTTCATTCAGCCAAAGCTGGATTAGACAAAAGCCAAGAGCCACCCCAGCATGCCCCTGGGGGGTCTGAGAGCCAATGGGATACATTTCTATACAGGAAAAGGAAATCTAAGAGGTGGGACCCAACTTACACTATAAAAACCAGGAACTCAGCATATCTCTTCCTCTTTTTCTCTTCACACCTGGAACCATGTAAGCTACCTTTTCTGTACAGGGGCTCAAGCCATGTGCTCCTGTCCACCATTAAACCTTCCTTCCAAGCAACCTTCATGAATCCAGTGTCTTTTTCCCCACTTGGAACTGAACCTAGAAGGATATTTCCTTATAACAATTGGCGAGCCAGATGGTTTCCAAGCTAACCTCTCCAGTGATCCAGGCCTAAATAAATTTATTTGACCTGGGCCATTGGAAATTAGGTTTTAAAGGGGTTTTGGAGTTTCAATTCAAGGGCTGCTTGGAAAGAAGGTGAGTACCTACCTCTAAATTTTACTTTAAACCATAGAAAACTGGGAAATGTGTGTTTGCATGTGTGTATGTGTGTGGGGGGGTAATTTTTGCTTTTTAATTTTACTTTATGGCATATGTAAATTCCAATTTCAATTGAATAGTGTGTTGTCTGGGTACAAATCATTTTCGGAAAAAATAATCATGCTTTTTGTTTAACCAAGTTAATGTATCTCCCTAAATCCTTTGATATTTCCTTCCCCCCCTTCTCCCCCCCTTCCCCCCCAGCTCTGTTTTGTCTGCTAGCCATTGCAGGATACTCATTTTATGGTGGTTCTTTTCCACTTCTCCAAATCTGTTTTAATTTGTTGCACCAATTTATAATAGTTATCTATATTTTTGGTTTTCCTTACCTAGGGGTAGGATTTTACTTTTCTTTGCATTAGATAGGGCTCAGTCTAGTTGTTGTTTTTTCTTTCTTTTTGAAGATGGGAACCACATTAGCTTTTTCCCAGTTTCTCAGGTGGTCCCCGTGTCCCAAGATTTTTTTTTTTAAGATGTGCAGTGGTTCTGAGATTTCATTTACCAGCTCCTTTAGGACTCTGGGACCTGGTGTTCTCTTACTGTTTTTGCTTATTTTAACTTTAGTTTACAGTCTGTTTTATTTTTTCCTTTCCAGTTATATTTCTGGTTAGTTGGGTTGCATTTCTTTTTGCAAGAAGACATGCAAAGAATGAGTTAAGCAACTCATGGCTTTCTCTGTGTTGCCTTCTCTTCTTAGTGGTCCAACTGTTTCCTTGATTTTTTTCCCCTGTTTTTTTTATGTATTGGAAGAATCTTTTATATTATCTTTCACCTTTGATGCAAGTCGTTGTTCATTCAAGGCTTTTGTTTCCTGATTTTTCTTTACAGATTCTTGCTATCTGCTGATATTCTGCATTAGTTATGTGTCCCTCTTTCCATTTTTTTGTATCTGTCCTTCATTCATTCAATTTGTCAGTGTGGTCTTTGTGCAGCCATGCTGGTTTCTTGGATTTCTGTTTTTTTTCTGATTGGTATTATGTTAATGATGCAGTTTCAAATCCTTCTACAACTTCATCTTGGTTGGTTATTAACATATTTTATTTCTCTCTTGGTGCAAAATTAGTTTTCAAAGTTTCCATGCCTTTAATTTCTGTGTCTGCCATAATATTTATATTTAGCACTTCCAGTATCAAAATGAATAGCATCCTTTTCTTGTGCCTTTTTTTATGTATTTAAAATCATTCTCATTTTGTTTTTAATCTGTCTCTTAGAAAAAGCTTAAGAGAGCTGAATGTATAAATTCATTTAGGAACCTTTTAGTTTGCTTCCATTATTGAAGTATATATTTTATAGTCAGCATTCAGTGAAGAGATGGGCCTATAGTTTTATCTGCATTAAATCTGAATTTTATTTTGGAATCAAAGTAATATTTGCTCCCATTCAGGAATGTGGTACCTTTACATCAATCAATACCTCAGTATGTAAAATCTTTGTAAAATTCTGCCACTGGCCCACCTGGTCCTGGTGTTTGGTTGTTCTTTTGTCTCTTGATCTGCTTCTGATAATTCCATCATTGATATTCATTCATTTAATAGTTTTGTCCTTTTCTGGTACTTTAGGCAATTCCATTTTTTTTTCAAATATTCTTTAATTTTATTTTCTGAAACTCCTTGCTCATACAGCTTTTCATAATATTGAATTATTTTTGTTTATCCTCATTTGGTAGTATAGAGTTTCTTTCTCATCTACCAGCCTATGTGTCAATGTCTTCTCTTTCTGTTTTGATTTGTGTAAGTTCTGTTTAGCGTTTACAGAGCACAGGAGCTTCTGTTAGGGAAGGAGGAAGAGTGTGTGTGTGTGTGTGTGTGTGTGTGTGTGTGTGTGTGTGTGATTGAAGGGTGGGAAAGCAAATTTTGTTGTTGTTGTTGTTTTTATGTGCACATCCCAAAAGCAAACCCCATAATTTTTTTGGTTCTAAAATGTGAAGCTCGTGAATAGAAAGTGGAGGTCTTAGTACTAGTCGTACAGGGGCGACTACGTCCTCGCAGATCCCCTTTTTGGATCTGATAAACCTAAAGGAGATTCCCCAAGGAAGGGGCCCATACTTCTGTGGGGTAGCGGAAGTCCTTCCCAGAGTTTTTTAGCCTCTGAAAACTGCGGACGACTCCCCAAGGAAGGGGCCCAGACTTCTGTGGGGTAGCGGAAGTCCTTCCCAGAGTTTTTTAGCCTCTGAAAACTGCGGACGACTCCCCAAGGAAGGGGCCCTTACTTCCATGAGGGAATCGGAAGTCCTTCCCAGAGTTTTTTAGCCTCTGAAAACAGTGAGCGCGTCACTAGCTAAGCCAAAGTGAACCTTACATTTAAAGGATCATGGGAAGCTCTAGTTCGAGGGTGGTGGGTACCCTTGTGAGGGCTTGGAACCTGGGACGCCAGGAATACAGGAATGTGCAAAAGTAGGAAATGGACTTTGCTGAGGGATGACACAGAAAAAAACAAAACACAACAAAACAGCCAATTTGGCTAAATAAAGGTACTTAAGAAAACAGAAAAGGAAAAATGTTGAGGGGTTTGTTTGTCTCTCTCTCTCTCTCTCTTCTTTTCTCTCTCTTATATGTAACCACGTGGTTTGTTTGTTAAGATTTGTGCCTTCCCTAATTTAACTGAAATTTATGGCAGGAAGGACTTGTGTGTGTGTCCTGTCATCCTCTTTGTCCATGTTTTGTGTATGTGTACGTCTTTGTCTTGTCTTGTGCGCACTCGAGGTAATTGCAACTGTAAAATATCTCTGTTTCCTAGAGATATGAATTTCAAATTGTTAGAAAATTAAAAGCACTGAAAAGAAAGGAAAATGTCTTTGCCCAGTTAGGACTGGCCAACCTGGTCTGGGACAAGGAACAGAGTTCAATTTTCCTATTCCTCTCTGTGTTTTTAAGAAAAGCCAAAATTTAAGGGACAATGTTTTAAGTTAATTTACAGGAAAATTCCATTCTCACATTTACTGTATGTACATGCAAACAGTTTTAATATTGCTCTTCTGTGATGTTTAATGGATGCCAATTCTCTGCTAAGATGGAAATGTCTGTTCATTTTTTTCCCCGGTGATGTCTCCATTTTGTTATAATTGATTTAACTGCGATACTGATGTGTTGTTTGTTTTCCTCAAACCCTGCCTACAAGCTATCTACCCCCCCCCCAAATCTCTAATCCTTTTACAATGCCTCTCGTGGTAGAATTACCAGCAAAAGGGGGAAGGGACCCTGTTCTTATGTCTTTCAGCCCTGCACACATGATCCTGAAGCCTATGGAAGCAGACCAAATGGGCTCAGAAACTGCCTCCAGTAAAGACATTCCATCCATTTGAGCCAGAATTGGGTTTGAATCTAGTCCTCTAGTCATCACAGCAACCAGAGTGGAGCAGATCTTTCCAAGCCTGACTGACCAGCCTTACCACCAAAACCTAAGGCCACCCAGCAGACATGAATGAAAGGACCCTGAGATGGACAAATAAAGACCAAACATCTATTTTCAATCCCCAGAAGACAGCTGAAAAGACTAGGGGGGAGGGGGGAAATTCATTGTAAAGTTTTTCTTTCTTTCTTTGCTTCAGTCACAGAAATTCATTGTAACGTTTTTCCTTTGTTTTCTTTTTTTTCCTTGCTTCATTCACTGAAATTCATTGTAAAGTTTCTCTTTCTTGTCTCATCTATATTGTAATCAGTTTAATGTACTCATGTAAGAATTGTATTGGGAGTGGTTGCCACAGTGAGTTCTGTACACTTTAGATTTCTGTCTAGTGGGAGGTAAATTTGTAGCTGCATACACAAACACACAGAGACACGCCATTCAGAATTAGACTGAGGTTATCCTTTTTCACCTACCTCCACCCAAAGCTGCTTTTAGCTTGCTGGTTTTTGTTGTTGTTGTTGTTGTTGTTTTGACTCCTGCTTTGTGGCATTAAAGCCCAGGCAGTCATATATCCCTGCTAATTCCATGGGGGAAGGGGACAGGTCCCCTCAGGCAATTTCCCCACTTGAAGAGCTAGCAGAAAGGATCTTCGAAAACCCAAGGCCTGACTGCTGTCCAGTAAAGCAGGGTATTTTGCACTGGTGGTCTCAGGAGTAAGAGTCCCAGGGCTCATTCTAAAAAAAAAAAAAAAAAAAAAAAGGAAAAGTCTAGATTGCACACTGGCTAACTTCAATTTGGACTCACAAATCCTAGATGCACTAAAGTAAGAGCTAGGGCAGATTCAAGAACCATCCCTTGGAAATGGGCAGCCTGTGATTTCAAGGTAAACCATGGCTGTGGGAATATTGTGGGGCCTGTGCTTGCTTGAAACCTGTCTGGGAGCTCATCGAAAGTGTTATCAAACATCTGAACATAATTGGCATGGAAAATTGGATACTGTAAACTTTTGCCCTGGCCATTGACCATCATGGTTGAAAGCTCTCCTTTTGGGAGCCACTGAAGGAATCCTTCTGCTGCCTCTTTCAACTGCCTCTTTCAACGTCTTCCCCTCTGCATCAGAGAAAATTGAAAGCACCCATAAAATCTCCCTGACCTGATCAATTTGAAGCTTGTGTCAAAACATGTGTTGCACACATGTTTTGAAAAAAAAATGAGGGATTGTAGGAAGTTAGCACCCACCCCTCTCCTAGGAAATGAGATATCGTAGGAGATATTAAAAGGTAGAAGATATTCTGTGGAACACATCTGGAAACATGCTTTTTAAACAGACAAGACTCCTCTTGGAAAACTCCCACGCCTTGCAAATGGGCTATTAAGGACTGGGCCCAGCTCACACATTCCTCTCACCTGGCTGAAAGTCTTCTGCATGATAAAACCACAATAGGATTTGCCCAAGGCCCTTTCATTCAGCCAAAGCTGGATTAGACAAAAGCCAAGAGCCACCCCAGCATGCCCCTGGGGGGTCTGAGAGCCAATGGGATACATTTCTATACAGGAAAAGGAAATCTAAGAGGTGGGACCCAACTTACACTATAAAAACCAGGAACTCAGCATATCTCTTCCTCTTTTTCTCTTCACCACACCTGGAACCATGTAAGCTACCTTTTCTGTACAGGGGCTCAAGCCATGTGCTCCTGTCCACCATTAAACCTTCCTTCCAAGCAACCTTCATGAATCCAGTGTCTTTTTCCCCACTTGGAACTGAACCTAGAAGGATATTTCCTTATAACAATGCAATATACAAACATTAGAAAAATCACCTTTTTACTCAGCAACTGAGTGTTGTAAAGCCTACGGGCCTGCCTTCAAATTTACAAGAATGTTTTATTTTTCATTTTGTTGTTAAATGTTTTCTAAGGTTTGTTTCCAAGTCTTACAAGATCTCTAGGAAGTCATTGTGGAAATTTCCATAATCTACCTTAAAATTAATGTAAATATAAGGGTCTTGTCTGAACTAATCCATTTTACCCAATATTTCAAGGGGATGATCAGATAGAAAATTCACTAAATGGGAGCCTGAACTAAAGTAATTAACCGTGTGTGTGTGTGTGTGTGTGTGTGTGTGTGTGTGTCAAATTGAGGCTTCATATGTTCTTGGGAAACAGATTTTACTCTCAGACTAGCGCACATAAGAATTTAATCCATTACATTACCTGAGGATGTTAATTAAATTCTGCCATCTAGCGGTTTCAAAGAGCAGCATCCAAAGTACCACTTGCATTTATATAGACGGGACACAGAGGGAAATAGGATGGAAGGGTACTTATCTTCTCACATCAGCACTTCCATAGCTTGACCAATTAATAGGGTTGCCCAAAGCTTCAAAATAGCCCTTCACTCAGATGAAATTTCATGTAGCTGCTGACTGAAGCAAACAAGCGCTCTCTTCTCTTATAAAAGGAAACTGGTGGATTACAGTACTACTGTATGCTTAACTTTACTGTGTTGGCATTTAGTAGCCTTGACAAGATTCCTATGCATACTCAGAAGCTAGGACTATCTACAAATATCCATAAGGTGATTTGATAGCCAAGAATCAAACACTCCGCTCCTTTCCTGCCATTCATGGTTTTGGGGTTTTGCTTAAGAAAAATCTTTTCTACTGAGCTATGCAAAGAGATAAATATGCAAATGCATTATAAGCCTCTGCTGGAGGGCATGCTAGAGGCAACAGGAAATACCTTGACAAGGCAGGTCCTAGTCAACCAAGTGCCTTCTCCCCACCACAAAAGCTGCATAGCCTCTGTATCATGAAGAGGACAAAGAAGAATCCTTCACACAAGTCTGCTGATTAGCCCAATATTTTGAGTTCACAGAAGACAGGATCAGAAATCAAGCAGACTAGATGGGTTCTAGCAGCATACCAAGCCTAAACTATTATGCAATTTGTGTTTGGAGATGCTGTGTAAATCTAGGCTCAAGAATTAAGAGTTTTTCCAAATTGAAAATACAAAGAGCAAGGAATAAAAAACATCTCTAAATCACACCAATTCAGCCCATTTCCTTACATATTAATAATAGGACTCAACAAGTGGATAAAAATGCCAAATCCTGTCTAAACATCTGACTGACTGTGCAACTAGCCAGAATAATTTAAACTTGTATGCCATCCAATTCCCAATGACTCTTAGGAGGCTAATCTCAGAAGGCTGGGGTCTCCACATAAGATGCCTACCCCATTCCTTTGCATCATATTCACAATTCTTAATTGTTCCAGAAGCTAAGACCCCTAAGCTAAGAAAACATGTAGAAAGCATAAAACACTATATAGCCCCTACTTGTCCAACTGGTTTTCCAGTTTCTTTTTCTGTCTTTTAACAAGTAGGTATTTTTCAGTTTTGAGCTAAGCCAGCCTTTATTAATAATAAAAACAAACAAAAGAGCCAGGGGTGAAATCCTCCCGGTTCGCCCGGGCCAGTCCTTCGGCTTATAGCAGATGGAACTGGCGGCGGTCGCGGCGCGGAGCTTCTCCCGCCCGCTTTCCCGGCCCGGCTGAACGCCGCCATTCGGGTTATTTTTCCCTCTGTGCATGCGCGCGCATGCACAGAGGGAAAAATAACCCGAATGATTGTGTTCAGCCGGGCCGGGAAAGCGGGCGGGAGAAGCTCCGCGCCGCGACCGCCGCCAGTTCCATCGGCTATACGCCGAAGGACTGGCCCAGGCGAACCGGGAGGATTTCACCCCTGAAAAGAGCACATGCAAAAGACATTTTTAAAAATAGAAGCTATAGACAAGTCAGATACAAAAGTGCAACAGAATTCCTAGAAACCTGGCACTTTGACAAATCAGCCATTAAAAGGCAAATTGAGAAAAGCTTCATCTATAAACTGCTCAGTCAGTGTCACTCCTAATCATAGCCTTTTTAATTACACCTCTCTTACAGTATTCAACAACCAGATAAGCAGGAATCAGTACTAGATAAAGAGGAACAATACCGCAATCAAGGCTGAAAGTCAAACTACCTCTTAAAAACAGGCAGCAAACTTGACTCCCCTATGCTCTGATGATGTTTCCTCGTCTGATTAAGAAAAAGAAAAGCAAGGTCACAGAACACCAAGATCCCAACCATTCAATCCTGAACTGCGTTTATTTTCCACCTTTGCAATATAAATACATTTTACTTCGAACTGATCCCGGTGAACAACACACACACATGCATTTAATTAAGAGGTGTGTAAAGAGCTGCGGTCAAGTTTACAAGGCTGTAGCCAATCATTCTTAACTGAACCTTCCAATCAAAATTGCCAAATCGATTCTTGTGCTTGTGCATACTTTTTACCCATTTGAAGTTTTCAACAGAATCAACTCCACAATTCTGATCCCCCTCCAACCATTCAAATTGGGTTTGGAGTGAAGTACAGTTTTAGGTGCAAAACATGTTTGAACTTTGAGATGCTAACACCGCATTTTAATAAAATCTAGTAAATGTTTCCCACAATTCCGATTTGCTAAAAAACAAACAAACCCCGAAACGTCTACATTTTGGTCACCCAATGGATGAAGTATCTGGTGCCAAGTGTGCGCTAGCTCATTTAGATGTAAAATTGATGCGTAGATTTAACAACCTATTAACTTAGCTAGTCATCTTAAAGTTCGATTTTATGCCAACTACCCTAAAACATGATTTGCTTAACCCTGTTGCTATTGAGTTGGAGGCATTGACTCAAGTCTTGCCGGCTTAGACCAATGTGACGGTCTGGTTCTACCAATTCATGCGTTCTAAGCCTAAAACGTTAGTCTGGGGGCTTATTTTGGAGAAAGTTCTACCGATCTTACTGAGTGGAGGTGAGTCATAAAATGAGCGTGGGTTGCAATATCAGTTTGTCCACAAGACAATGTGGACAGCATCTCTATCGAACCGCCCGGCGCCTTTGCGACGTGCAAAATGCTTTCCAAACACGAGCACCTCCTTGCCTTGATTCTTAACAGAGAGGAGACAAACAACGACAGGCATTGTGGATCAACGACCTGGCTTCCTTTTGCACGCAGCCTTTTGCCATCGGCGAAGAAAACTGCGATCCGCAACGCCTTCAATTCTAGTAGGGGGAAAAGAAAAAAAGAGAATGAGGGAAGGGGGGGGAAGGAACATATCGATCGATGATTCCGCACTCTCCCTCGGAACAGCGAGGGCGGGGCAAGAAGAGCAGAAGCATTCGCCGCGCTCGACCTCTCGGTGCTCTGCCTCTCAAGTCCGCGCCCCGCCTCCCTCGCTTTTCCCGCGCGTTGATTGGGCGAGAGCGGCCCCCCAAGGCTCCGGCTCCCGCGCTTCGCCATCTTAGCCCGGGAGAAAAGGAACGCGAGCGCGGGAAGTGCGTTCGCGAACGGGGGCGGCAACTTCACAGCCGTTTTTCCTCTCCCCCCCTCTCCTCGAGCCGTTAGTCCGCGATGGGACCCTGCGACGGTTCAAGCATGCGGGCCCTGCTGGAGACCCTCGAGGACCCAAGCGCCTCGCCGGGGGTGTTGACAGACGCGTGGCTGACCCTCACGAAGTGAGTCCCGACCATGACTCCTTGTGCTCTCCGCGATAGGATGCGAGAGACGTGCCCGGCAGCGGCAGTCCGGCCAGCCGTGTACAGGATATTTAAAAGAAAAGAAAACCAAAACCAAGTTTGTTAAGGGGGTGGCATTATTCTTGGCGCACCTACGGACTGCCCGAGAAGCCTATATATATATAATATATAACAAATGGTGCATGTAATCCAGACACCTCTTTGCCGAATCCAGGGGGTTACTGAGAGTCTCTTCCTATTGCAGCGGAGCATCCTGACGCTATGCAGCTTCCTGAGCCATCGCCACCTCGGATTTCTTTTCATTGCCTAATACCCTCCTCGGAAATTGGGCATTTTTAAAAATTATTATTTTTATGGGTGGGGAGGGATAGGTGAAACCTTTGCCCCCTACCATTCTCAGTCTTGGGTTGAAAAGGTTCCACAATTCATGCGCTTTCTCTTCGCATTTTTTATTATTATTTCTTGGGTTTTAAACGTGCCAGCAGGGATTCTGTGCTTTTTTGAAAAATGCTGTAGAGAAGACTGGGGTTTTTTTTGGGGGGGGGGGGGGAGGCGAGTGTTTGGACATATTGTTGCAGGAAGTTTTCTGACATACTGATGGGTCTCATTTAAATTAGTTTTTGTTTTTTCTGAATCTCAATTTGACTGGTGAAGCTTTGGTAAGGGGCCCCCTTTCTTGGGATATTTGTTTGCTGCACAATCAAAGGCAAAAATATTCTGATAATGGCACGGGAAAAAGGTATAAGTGCCATAGCCCACTACAACTTTTTTTAAAAAAATAGGTACGGTTGATTATGTGCCATGGAGTAGTTTTGTAGATTTTTTCCCCAGGATGATCTGTTCCCAATCTAGTTCTTCAGGTACTTGATGGGTACATTGGTGTACCCATCACCAATGTCATTGAGTCTATCTGTTTTGAGGCTGGTCATCTTCCTTTTCCTTCCACTTTCCCAGCACTGCAGACTTGTCTAGGAAACTAGGTCTTCACTTCACACAATGTATCCAGAATATGATAATTTGATCAAACGTGGTGTAGTGGGTTGATCTATTCTGTTATGCATTTATTTTGGAGGGTTTTTTCCCTTGCTATCCAAAGTACACTCGACCCTTCTCCCACAAAAAAAGTTCAAAAGTATCAATCAGCTCTTTTCCTTTCTTCATTCTTCAAAATTCAACTTTTCGTTTCCATAGTGTCACAGTGAAGACTTGCCTGCACAGTTCTGATGTTTGAAGATACAGATAGCTCCCAGCATCTGAATATCTTTTCCAAGGTCTTCATGGCTATTCTACCAAGAGCTGAATTGAGAAGTGTTTCTTGACTGCTGATTTCTGTACTGTTGCTAATTGATCTTAAAAGACAAGCTTATCCATCACGTCAGTATAGATAGTCCTCATTTAGTGACCACAATTGGGGCTAGCAGTTTGATCGTAAATTCTCCAAAGCACCTGAAGCCAGGACAAGAAACAATGGATGGAAACCAAGGAGAGAACCAACTTAGAACTAAGGAGAAATTTCCTGACAGTTAGAACAATTAATCAGTGAAACGACTTGCCTCCGAAAGTTGTGGGTGCTCCAACACTGGAGGTTTTTAAGAAAAAATTGGACAACCATTTATCTAAAATGGTATAGGGTTTTCTGCTTGAGCTGGGAGTTAGACTAGAAAACCTCCAAGGTCCCTTCCGTTATTCTGTAAATGGGTCACTAAGTGAAACCACAATTGTGCTTTTCCTTCAGCTTTGCTTTGTAGACCTTCAAAAGTTATAAATGCGAGCATTGATCACAAAGGTTTTTTTTCATCACCATCAGAACTGTGAATGTGAAATAGGCAGTCACTATACAAGTCTACTTGTATCTTCATTTCCAATTCTAAAGCTGGTTGTTGTACCTGTTGTCGTTAGTTTGGTGTCTTTAATTTTAATTCCATTTTTTTTACTCTATTCTTTGCATTATTGGTAGTACCATCAGCAGTGCACATACTGTTTAATTGATACTTATTTCTCCAGTTTTAAAACCATGCTCATCTTTTTTCATCCTACTTTCTTTTAATAATAGGGAGAGGTGATCCATGGGATCCAGATCACCTGGTCCCATGCCATAAAGGACTTTAAGGGTTAAAATCAGCACTTTAAATTGGACCCAGAAGCAAACTGGTAGTCAGTGCAGCTCTTGGTATGGGATGCAATGTGTGTTCTGTTAGAAGCACACATAACTGCCTGTGCTACTGCATTCTAAATCAGTTGAAGCTTCCTGAAAATTCTTCAAGGGAGCACTACCTTATGTAGAGCACATTACAGTAGTCTAGAAAAAAAAGAATGATAGTTTGCATACTCTGAAGTCTCTTTTGTGCACGCGATCTCTTTTCTCTCTCATTCCTTGAAATGTTGAGTGACTTCCAATTTGTTGGCTACTATGTCATTCTACAAATTTAATGGCATAGTTTGGTTAGACCTTGACTGATTTTCCTTCTGTTGCTTGCCATATTTCAATTGGTATTCCACCCTGTAGCCTTCCAATCTGGTAATGACTGGGAGTACTGATCTAACTTCATCTCCTAATACAAGAGGTTCTTGTCAGTAGGGTTTTATTTTATTTATTTATTTATTTGGTTTTCTTATATGCCGCCCAACTCCCGAGGGACTCAGGGCGGGTTGTGAGTAGGGTGAGTGTTTCTTAAACTTTTTTCTCTTAAGAACTCTTCCCACTTTTAAAAGTTATGAAAGACCCCAAAATGTATTTTCTTTATACAGTGGTACCTTGGTAATCATCATTAATTTGTTCTAGGAGGCACGATGAGTACCAAAAATGATGAGTAACAAACATTTTTTCCTATAAGGAATAATGTGAGTCATAAGGCAGCCAACACTGACAGGTTCTAGTTTGTGCATTGAGTACCAAACAAATGATGAGTACCAGGAAAATGTTTTCGCATCAAATGGTATTGAGTACCAAATCTGATGAGTTTCAAAGCAGTTGAGTACCAAGATATCACTGTGGGTTTTATTTATCAATATCATTAAGTGTTGTTACCTTGTGATTCTTGACGAATGTATCTTATCTTTTTATGTACACTGAGAGCATATGCACCAAAAACAAATTCCAATCACACTTGGCCAACAAAGAATTCTATTCTATTCTATTTACTATATTAAAAATTAAAATGAATAAATTTACTGCCATTTGCAGATCTTATAATACTGCTGCATATCTCTTCTAACTGCTCTCTTTAAGTTACTTGTTAAACTCCTTTCTGGGATTTTTGTCTTTCTTGGCTTTGGCTTCTCTTCTCTTAGTAATTTTCACTGTTTGTTCTGACTTCCAATTTGCTTTCTTGAAAGCATGAGATAAAAAGGGAAATATGATTAAATCTGGTTTACACCATTATTTGTTGTACCATGTCATAAATTTATATTCTGACAAACCATTTTTGCTCCCACCGCCCATTCATACATATTTCATACATTGCCTTTGGTTCTTTAACATTCTTGTCTCTTTTTTGGAATCTTACCAACTCTGTTTAATGGCAACTTTCAATCATTATTCATTCCCTTTGCATGACAAAATTATTGCATTTTACTTATTTCATAGTATTCATTAATTTCAGTCTATATTCATTTAGCACTCATTCCTTGTCTATTGAGATTCTCAATCATCCAAGTCATGGTTATCCCCAAAGTACCTTTCAAAACACAACTGGATTTTCTTGGGGTTTTTTTTCCCCTTGAAAGCATTTCAATTCTCATCCAAGAGAACTAAAGAAGCTTCTCAGATGAGAAGCAAAACATTTTCAAGAGAAAAAACCCCCCAAGAAATTGCAGTTGCCTTTTGAAAAGCACCTTTGGGATACCCACTCCTTGATTTATTTAACATTTTATTTAACACATGCACTCCCTCTGGGTTCAGCATTCAGCATGACATGACCAACTATTTGTTTCATGTAGTAAAGTCACAGAAGCACAACCCTTATACAGAGTTGTTTTTACTTTTGTCAATGCATTTTTTTTTATCAGCAGGCCACTTATTACTCACTATTTTGTATTTCTCTTCTTGATATTTTTCTACTTATTTTCCCATTGTCAATAAACATCATATGAACTCGTTTGCCACTTTATCAGATACCTTGGTGTTTAATACATTATTTTTCAGATCCATAGTTTTTACGATATCATAATCTAACATTTGCTAGAAATAATTCAGATTCTCAGCTAACAGCATTCATGGTGCCAGACAAACTTTTAACATCACTATCAGCATTCCTTTCACACTTATCCCCAAATACTTTATTTGGGTATTAACAGAAAGCTTGAAGAGCTTGAAATTCTCACAAGCAAAGCCTAATACTGATAAATGTCTATCACGATCAAATTCATAACTGAGTCATGGGTTGTATTGGCTAGCTTTTAAATAGTTATGTATTTGCTTACATTTGAGCACTTTTTAACTGAAAGGTTGTTTGTCTTTCAATATTAAGTCGCTTGACTGAAGAGGAGGAAGATGAAGAAGAAGGAAAAGAATTTGCAGCTGAGGTTGAAAACTCTTTTCCCCAGCTTTACAAGATATTTATGGTATGTATTTCATGATTGTTCTTAGTCTTTATTTCCCTGTTTAGTTATCTGAATACCTCAGGCTAAAAAACATTAGCAGTTCAAACTTTTAATTTGAAGTGCATACTTTTGTAAGTTTTTTAACAATTTGAATCATGTCAAAAACTGCTATTGGTGTTTTTTTTATTGAAGATGAATGTGTAAAGAAATGTAATGTGCTATCAAGTTTGCCTGTTAAACCAGAGAAATAAGTTTATTCATTTTTTCATATCAAGATCACTAAATTACTGATATATATCAACTTTGGTATGTGGATTGGAGAAATAACCTGCAAATTAACTAGCTTTTATATTTGAGGATAAGATGAAATATTATATTAAATAATGTGAACTTAAGTAACAATAGTGACCTTCTCCAATTTGGTCGGCCTCCAAATTAGATGGAAATCCATTTTCATAGCTTTCAGTAAAGTGACTAGGGATGGTGATTGAAGAGCATCTAGAGGTTTACCAGATTGGGGAATGTTGGATTAGAGAATGATACCAGTTTCAGATCTTGACCAATTGAAGTAATATAACTGGTCAGTCTTCTGTTGTGTGAATTTAGATTTATTTTCTTTCCTGTTTAGACACATATTCCTACTGAAAACTTGGAGTTGAGCAGTGCAGCTTTACAAGCTTTAGGATTCTGTGTGTGTAATCCAAAGATTGCTTCCTTATTATGCGGTAAATACCTTTCAGTATTATAAACATTGATAAACTATAATCAGTTTGACTAACCAGTTTCTTCCAGTGACTGACATCCATAGTCTAGTTGTAAATCTGTAGATAATTCATATACAGACACTTATGTATATACTAACAGAATTACATAATCACAGATAGAAATGGAATGTGTTATGGTTAGGGTTTCCCATTGGCTAAATTTCAGCATAAATAAACCACAGAATGTTTTGGTTGGTTCATGCTTCAGCCAAAATAAAACCTGCAGGGATCCCATAATGATTTTTTAAAAATAATAATTTCTATTAAAGTTTAAAAATACAAAAGACGAATACAAATAACCTGTGGATTTCCCTGACATCAAAATAGTCACATGAGCAGTACTTTGGTATATTTTTTGCTACCTGTGGGCATACTACTAGGAGTATACATCATTATGAAAGAAACCCCTATCCAGAACAGCTATACAGAATAGTTGAGCCATCCCTTTATGAAATTAGTCTGAACTTCATACAGACCACTATTGCTACTATCAATTATTACACAGTGATAATACCTAGAACAATAATGACTGGTTTTTCTTTTTCTTTTAAACAGAAATAGAAATACATGAAGTACTGTCTGTATTAAACAGTGTTGCTATAAATTCAGGAGACAAACACATTCGCACAAGAGCACTCTGGGTGATCTCAAAGCAGTCCTTTCCTCCAGATACGGTTGGAAAGTTGGTGAGTAGGATTTGTTTTCATCACCTATAAATAACAGTTGATGAAAAGTCTTACTATACTTCTTAACTCATTATATTTTTTCAGGTACCCAGTATTATTGCTATGCTAGAAACAGTATTTCATAAAGGAGATTCACATTCCATGGTGGTTGAACATGAAGCACTAAATGTTATCATCCGGTATGTGTTAAGATATACATTTGTTAAAAGAAGTAAGAAGACAAAGACTTCTGTTTAAATTTTGACCTGTTTACATTGTAAGCTATAGCACTGTTGCTATGATTGTACTACATGCTCAGTAGCGCCTGTATTTTGAATTTATGGTATTATTGAAGTATGTGTCAAAGAAATTGTATATGTGGAGGTTTGGGTTTTTTTTTTTTGAAATTTCTATTTTCCAGTTAAGCTACTAACTATATTAGATCTTTATTGATATTGTAGTTCATATTATAATTGGAGCACTCCAATTGTAGCAATGTAACATAAATGGTAGTTCTATAATGTAGTAGTTAGGAAACTGCTGCTTGTAAGAGTTAGTTTAGGGAAGGTTTTCCATATTGCTTCATATTGTCAACAGTCTGTTGAAATGAGCAAAGAATTCTGGATCATATTCTAGGTTTTACTTAATCTAAAGTGATTTTAATTTATTTGTGGTCCGAATCAGATGAAGTGGCTTCATTATTGCACTGACGCCAATGGGATAATTAACAATGGATTGTCCCTGGTCTGCAGACCCCTTCATTTAGCCTATGAAGCAGTGTAATGTTATTCAGAATAGACTCTGTAAACCACTGCCACATGAGAATGAGATTTACATACACTTGCATACTCGGTTCTTTTGACAAACTTTTGCAAAAATTTTGGAAACTTACTCATATTTGTGTTTACAAAACTTATTCATATTTGTGTTTCTAAAATCTAGGCTGATAGAACAGGCTCCATCTGACATGGAGGAACAGGCTGTGACGTGGGCTAAGATGGTAATTCCTTTGCTGGTTCACTCAGCTCATAAAGTACAGTTAAGAGCTGCTAGCGCTTTGGAAATGGGTCTCCCACTTCTTCAGCAGCACCAAGAGGTGACCACAATTGCTGAGCAACTCCTGACTACTGTAAGTCAAATATATCTTAAATGTGTTTGCAGAGCACCACAGAGCCAGACATATTTCTTGCATGACCTTCATTCAGTTCCCATACAGCTATTTCACTAGATTTTCAGTCATGTATATTTTTGGTGTAAATTAAAAATCCAGAATAGAAATCACTGAAATGTGTAAAATATTATATAATAAATAGCAGAGTCAGTACTTTAAATATAGGACGATAAATACAAATGAAGCCTGAACTGAAATGCATTATTTTGAAAGAGTATTAAAAATGGCAGTTCACTGCTATTTGTGATTTCTAGCACAGTACCTTATATTAATAATTATATTTTTCCATATGAAAGTGTATGTTCAGCTGTTTTTTAGTATAATCCTTTAGATTATTTAGATGTTACTAATACATTTATTCTGAATTAAATAAATGAATGCATCCCTCATTGTAGTCTTTAAACATGCAAACTAAAGGAAAATTGATACAAATCAATAGATAAAAGATAGTAATGAAATAATATGTCAATCCGGTGTTTAAAAACTTAAGTCAAATTTCATATGATTGATACAGATCAATTCTGTAAGGGTTACAAGAATGCAATTTTTATAGCTGCACAATAAAATTTTGCAATTGTGTATATTATGTAACTATGGAGTCTCTGTCAGCCAATTGATATTCAATACAAAATTTATCTGAATAACTTGGATTTTTAAAAATAAAGACCATATTAGCATTTGATAAAAGTCTGAATTAAATTCACAATATAAAAGAACATCTATAGTTTTCTCTATATTATCTTATTCTCTTAGGAGAAATCCTCTTGGGACCTGGGCTATTATAGCATCTTTAAAAAAATACTGAGGGTGTGGCATTAAGGCGAGCACTAAAAAAATGTCCCTTGATAACATGGAATAAGAGAGAAAAAACAGGCTTCAGAAGAGCATCTCTGAGATTTTATGAAAAGCTGATAAATGTTTTAAAATCCTCTTAGGTTATTTGGTGGCTCTGTCCCAGATCCACAGTTTGATTACATATTTTCCATTATTAAGTCTTAAGGATAGTGAATACTTGAGCGACAATCCATAGGAGAGCAATTTGTTTGTAATACTCTTCCATCACTTTGGCCTATAATTACACAATAATATTAATGGTAGCCCTGTTGCTGGAGTCATTTTAAACCTATTCAGAACAAGTTTTTTTATTCTCAGCAACCCAGTTTCTAATCTCAGAGAATAAATTTCTGAATTGTGCCTCATATGATAATTATGCAGTGGACTTGCCACAAGTAATTTAATCATTCCTTCTTGCATTGCATGGAATTTTAAAATTGCTTTGGTATTTTTCAGAGTGATGGAAGAGGCATAACTGCAATTTCCTTCTAGATATTTGACAAACAACTCCTAGACATTTAAAATAATTCAGAATGCTGTTCTAGGATCCTAGCTTACCATCTCTGAACAAACCCTCAAGAATCTCATCAAGGTGCATTTTTATCTAATTTAATACAACAGTTTAATAAATGTTCTCTATTATAATCTTACAGAAAGTAATTCCAGAACTCCAAAAGCTATTTTTTTCAAAACATGAAACATATATTCTGAAACTGTGGCCCCTGTTTGTAAAGCTGCTTGGAAAAGTAAGTTGGAGGAAAAAGTATTTATAAGCTATGATGCTGGAAGTACATTGCAGTGTACAGTGATGCTGTATTTTTCCCTTTAGACACTGCATCATAGTGGAAGCTTTATCAATTCCTTGCTGCATTTAGAAGAACTTGGGTTTCGTAGTGGCTCCCCGGTGGTGAAGAAAATAGCTTTCATTGCATGGAAGAGTCTGATTGATAACTTTGCTTTAAATCCAGGTATGCTAAAATGTTGAGCAGTAATGTATCAGCAATGAATATACTCTTGTTTCTCACGTGCAGAGGGAAAATCAGTGGTTAAGCTGACACACAAAAACATAGGAAGTTATTAGTAATGATAGCTTGAATTAAATTAGTTGCCATCTTGTCACATACTATCGTTAATATAAGATTTACATAGTTGTTATTGTTGCCAGATGCCAGCTATCTCTTATGAGAGTATGCTTTTCACCCACTATAAATCATTTACTCAAATTTAAGTTCTGCCTGATTCCCAGCAACTCTGGGCAATTGTCAAATTGTTAAAAATCTTTAAAAACATAGAACACAAATCAAAAAGAACAAAGGTGACAGACATAAGAAACCTGGCTGGAAAGCCCCAAAGGTATTTTTCAAAAGACAACTGGGCTTTCTTGGTTTTTTCCTTGAAAATGTTTTGCTTCTCATTCAAAAAGCTTCTTCAGTTCTGAGAACAGTTCCAGAACTGAAGAAGCTTCTTGAATGAGAAGTGAAACGTTTTCAAGGAAAAGAACCCAAGAAAGTCCAGTTGCCTTTTGGAAAGCACCTTTGGGATAACCTTGATCTGGATGGTTGAGAATCTCCATACACACCTGGATGGGAAGAAGAAAAAGAGGAAAATGTGCCTCAATCATGCTTGCCAAAGGCCCATTGAAACACCAGTGTCTAAAATTGTTTTATTTATTTATTTATTTATTTGTGAGATTTATATACCGCCTCACAGTGCAAGCACTCTCTAAGCGGTTTACACCAGTAAGCAATGTATATTTTTATATTGCCCCCAACAATCTGGGTCCTCATTTTACCTACCTCGGAAGGATGGAAGGCTGAGTCAACCTTGAGCCGGTGAGATTTGAACCGCTGATCTGCGGATCCAGTGTTTTCTGGATTATTAACCTTTCCCATGAGAAAGCTTATAGAAGACTACATTTTGAAGCTTTTAGAGAGTTGGATAGGGAATACATAATTCAAATGCAAGAATCATGGTGGCACAGTGGTTAAAATGCAGTATTGCAGGCTAACTCTGCCGACTGCCAGCAGTTCAATTCTGACTAGCTCAAGGTTGACTCAGCCTTCTGAGGTCAGTAAAATGAGGAACCAGATTATGGGGGCTAATATGCTGACATTGTAAACTGCTCAGAGAACGCTGTAAAGCACTATGAAGCAGTGTCTAAGTGCTATTGCTATCATTTAACAAGTGTAAGATAATTATTTCTGAAACACCCATAGAAAAGGAATGGCTTATTTGTACTTCTTGTTTTTCCTGTTGGTTTTCCTTCTTTCTTTCCTTTTCTTGCACTTTGTATTTACATTCTTTTTTTCTTCTTTCTGATAGTAGTTCGGGTTACCTTTTAGAATTGTTAAAATCTTCAACAAAAAGTATTTTTTTAAAAGGGGATGCCATATTTGTTAGATAAATCCATTTTCAATTCATAGCAACCCATTGAGGCAAGAAGTATTAAACTTTGCTTCTCTTTCTATTCAATATAATAATACATATTTTCAATTTCTGTTTTCCAAGATATATTATGTAGTGCAAAAAGGCTAAGATTGCTAATGCAGCCACTGACCTCTATTCATGTGAGAACTGAAACTCTGGCACTGACCAAGCTTGAAGTTTGGTGGTATTTATTAATGAGGCTTGGCTCTCAGCTTTCAGCCCACTTTGAACAGGTAACTTAATGTTTGTTGTTAAATTAATATTGAGCATTAGTTAAAATGGGTTTCTGAAAGACTCTTGCATTTACATTTCTATGCAATATCTGACATATTGGTTGTGCTCTTGTATTTATTTATTTATTTATTTATTTATTTATTTAGGGAATTTATATTGCCGCCTATTCGCACATACAAGGCGGCTTACCGAATATAAAAACCCCATATAAAAACAATAAAACTAATAAAAGAAGAGTCATATAATAAATTAATATACTAAAATCACCCCCCACCTCACACGAGCCATTTAATGGGTTCCATCCTGCTCTGGGTTTCCCAGGCCCACTGACAGAACCAGGTCTTCACCGCCTTCCAGAAGAGTGATAGAGTGGGGGCCATTCTAATCTCTGTGGGGATGATGTTCCAGAGAGAGGGAGCTACCACGGAGAAGGCCCTTCTTCTGGGTCACACCAGGTGTATCTCCCTCGCGGATGGGATCCGCAACATTCCCTGCCTCCCTGCTCTGATGGGCCCAGTAGATGTGACCGGCAAAGAGACGGTCCCTCAGATAACCTGGTCCCAGGCCATGAAGGGCTTGAAAGGTGACAACCAGAACCTTGAATTGCACCCGGAAGCACATCGGCAGCCAATGCAGCTCCCGCAGGAGAGGTGATACATGTGCACACCGGGGTCTGCACAAAATCATGTGGGCCGCTGCATTTTGCACCAACTGGAGCTTTCGGATGCTATTTATTTATTTATTTATTTATTTATTTATTTATTTATTTATTTATTTATTTATTTATTTATTTATTTATTTATGTGTTCTTATATGCCGCCCTACTCCCTGGGGACTCAGGGTGGCGTACAACATGTAAAGAACAACTATAAAAAAACTGTCAATAAAAAATAATAACAGTTTAAAAATTTTAAAAAACATTCAAACCATACATTCATGGGGGAGACCTAAGATATTAAATGGTCTCCAATCACCCCGCCTGCAGGAAGAGCCATGTCTTAATGGCTTTTCAAAAGGCCAGCAAGGTGGGGATAATTCGGATCTCTGGGGGTAGTCGGTTCCAGAGAACAGGGCCCCCCACAGAGAAGGCTCTCCCCCTAAGCCCTGCCAGCCGGCATTGTTTGGTTGACAGGACCTGGAAGAGACCCTCTCTGTGGGATCTAACCGGTTGAAGGGAAGTGTGAGGTAGGATGCGGTCCCAGAGGTAACCTGGTCCCAAGCCATGTAGGGCTTTAAAGATGATGATCAACACCTTGAATTGCACCCGGAGACCAATGGGCAACCAATGCAGCTGGCGAAGTATGGATGTTACGTGGGTGTATCTTGAGACACCCACCACAGCTCACGCAGCCGCATTTTGCACCAGTTGAAGTCTCTGGATACTCTTCAAGGGCAGCCCCATGTATAGCGTGTTGCAAGAAGAGAAGTGACTAGGGCATGAGTGACTGAGTAGGGATTGTTAGTCCAGGAAAGGGCGTAACTGGTGCACAACCCGCAGTTGTGCAAAGGCCCTCCTGGCCTCGACCACCACCTGCTCTTCGAGCAGGAGTCGTGAAGCCAGGAGAACCCCCAAATTACACACAGGGTCTGTTTGGGGTAGTGCCACCCCATCCATGACCAGAGGTGGCAATTCTCCCTGAGCCAACAAACCCCAAACCCAGAGCCACTCGGTCTTGCCAGGGTTTAGTTTCAACCCGTTGGTCCCCATCCAGCCCCTAACAGCCTCCAGGCACTGCGAGAGGGAGGACACGGCATCGCTTAACTCTCACAGGCTGAGTATCATCAACATATTGGTGATACCTCAGTCCATGGTAACAGATGATTTCACCCAGTATGCATTGTCCCATTCAATAAATAATACCTGTATGCAGTAAATATCTCTTGTTTATTGCTAGAATAAATTATTGAGATCTGATCTGCCCATTTATTTTATTTTGGGGCTTATGCTTCAGTATTTCTTTTTTAGGTTTGTGTACCATTAATTCAGAACACTTTAAGCCTAGATGCCTCTCTGTTACAAGAAAATTCATCACGGTTAATTTCTAATCAGAATTTAGCCACACCAGGTTCTTCACGAAAACCAGGTATGAAGCAAGCAGGTACAAGCACATTGGCAGCTGAGGGGAGGGAGGGGAAGCACTGGGAAGGTTGGGAGGTGGTAACGACACTGGTGGGATATGGCATTGTGGAGGGGGAGGAAGAGGACCATCTCAATTCTGCCCAATTGTACCACTGACCTGAAATGGTTCACACAACCCACAAAATATGTTAGTTCTGGGTTTAAAAGGGAAAAAAATCTTTTTTCCATTTCTTTCACACTCCTAGTCTGTCCCAAGGCATTTGCCCTGCAAAGTAGAACATTTTGAGTAGACTTTATTTGCTCCTTGCCATTCCTGAAAGTAAGCTTTGTTCAGGTAATATTAACGAGCACTGCAGTTTAGAATTGTGTAGCTGTAGTTTAAGTATAGGACCACTAATGGAAGATAATGTCATATACATTTGGGGAAACTTTCTAAATAAAATACCCTGGCTAGCTTTGAAGTACAATCCTATTGTTAGAACCATGAGACATAATCAGATCTTCAACCTCATTTCCGTCAGCCAGCTCTTCAAGCTACTCCTACTAGGGTGGGGTGTTGTGTTTTTTCCCCCCATATGAATCATTTTCTTTGCTAGAAGTGAGAGGGAAAAATGCAATTTTTTTATTTCAGGGGTTTTCCCTTTTGGAAATGTTGCCAATCCAAGGATGAGTTTGAATTCTACCAACGAAGGAGCTGTTATTCCATCTATTCAGCTTCTAGGAATTGAAATGCTACTTCACTTCTTTATGGGACCAGAAGTATTGCCTTTCGCCAAGGAAAATAATATTGTACTTAGTTTAGGTAACTATTTGTTTGGTAAAATAACTTTTGCAACAAGGTAAAATACTGTAGCCTTAGTTTTATTTTTAAAAACTGCTGATTTGTCAGTGATAGAAGTTCTTTACTGTCTCCTTATATAGAACCTCTTCAGTGCCCAGTAATCACCGGCCCTTCTTTCTTCTGCAAGTATGCCAGTGTTTTCATAAATGCAGCTCAGGATGGTTTCATTGCAATTGGAAAAGATGTTTCTGGTAAGGACTTTATGTGCAGGTTAGATATTTATTGTAAGCAGGTATCTTCAGCTCTAAAGACAAAAGGCATTAACTGTAGGAATGCTATATAAATATAACTAACTAAATAAAAACTAAATCAATTAGCTAGTTCTTGCCATCAGGTTTAAAGTGGAAAACAGGCATGTCATAAAAAGATGAAAAAAATATTGATGATCACGGTTCATTTTAATTGCTCAGATAGATAGAACTGAGCATTTTACTGTCTGTACTCCATTGACACTGGATTTTGAGTCTTTGGTTGGACTGTTCCTTGCAGACTTATTCCATTTTTTCTTCTTTGCTCCTTACCATTCCTGAAAAGTAAACTGAATTAGTTCCTTGTCTCCTTCAGGACAAGATAAGCCCCAGAAACCCAATTGCTGACCTTTAAAAGGGAGGAAATGTCTGCCATGGTGATTTGGATGTTAACAACCCACCAAGTTGTTTGTAGCTTTTGTCTTCTACTCACAGAAAAATTCTTTAGTGGGCATTTTTTGTTTTAAAAAAGCTTCATATAGTGCAGTAGTCAGCATCTTTCAGGTACCTGTTCCAATGTTTATTTAATATAAATCTACTTAACTGATTTTTCACTTGATTTTCCTTTTGTTTAAATCATGCCTTGCAGATTTTATGCTCACTGCTATATGGAGAGAATTAGTTGGTTTTGTGAAAGCTGCAATTGAATCAGGTAATAATTGTTTATATGGTTCAACTGAACAGAGACCTTATGAAAATGAGAAGATACTGAATTTATTTATTTATTTACACTTAGATACAATTTATCTAAATAAATTGGTGTACCATGACCATACCATGCTACTGTTTGAACACAGCTTGCAGTTAAACTTCATTATTTAGAAGTGATTTGCCCAAAATGGGATCTGGGTAAAGATGCAGTTAATGTATGAAGCCTGTTACTATGTCTAGTGTTATAAGATCTGATTGACCACCGCATGCATAACTTTCTTTCTAGGCAACAAAAGAGATCGACAGAATTCAGAAGTATTAACTATGTTGCTGCAGACTTTAAAAAACATTATCTTGTCAAAAGAATTGCCAGTATTAAACTCATTGGTAAGTGTTGATAGAGTTTTTACATGTGTGAAATTTAAATTTATAGTATTCAGCATTCTTATATAAAACAAACCCTAAATTGGATATCCTTTTTAGAGGCTTATTTATTTATAAGAGTGGTTCCAGTATTTTATTTATTTATTAGAGCTCAAGGCAATATTTTGCTGTTCAGAACTTTATATACTTGAGAGCTCCTTGATGCTCTGAATTTGGTTGTTTTCTTCAAGCTGCTTCATTACCCAAACTAGATAACATCATTAGTGCTTTTGAGAGCACCAAGGATCCGCTCATTTCAACCCTGGGCTACAAATATTCTCCTTTATTGGTTTATATATTTATAAAAGTGATTTCAGTGTTTTATTTATTTATTAGAGCTTAAGGGCAAATTTTGCTATTATATGTACACATATACAGCATAATACTTTGGATAAGTCAGATATGTATGATTAGATATATGCTATAGATAGTGCCTATTTTCTGTGCAGCAGAATGCTATTTTGGGTAATCTTGATATTTTTTTCATTATATGTTCAGTTTCCAAATGAAAATGAATATATAAACAAAGGATAATAGTATTTTCGAATTTTAGTAGTGTTTAGTCGTGATATAGCTATCAGTCAATTATTTTAACTTGTTACCTGTTAAATGAAATACTTTGCTTTCTGTTTTAGCCCTTGTTAGAAGTGGCTATTAAAGAATTGCCTCCAAAAGTATTGGGATCACCAGCCTATCAGATTGCTGACATGGATCTTCTGAATGTAAGTACAATACATATGATGTGTGATACTGCTCAGATTAGTTACACAAAGCATGGTATGCCACATGCTTTGTTTCCTGTAAGAGATACAACTGGTAAGATACCAGTCACAGATATTTATAAGTGGTTCTCTTAATCCTACTAGACCCTAAATTCCTAAACTATTACAAGAATGGATATGGAATTTCTACACATTGGTTAAGATGACCCTCTCCTAAAGCAGAAATCAAAAGCTGATGAGTCAGAATGTCACGTCCATCTGCTTAAGTCTTAAGACATTGAGTGGAAACTGAAACATTCCCAAGTCAGATAAAGATTAACACGTCAGTGTGAGAGCAAGCCAGTTTAGCTTTCGTACTGTTCAAAAACCAGGAACTGTTTTTAATTATTTTTTTCCTGTACAGAAATGCACTCATCATTTAGATTCAACAAATAATCCATGTAAACAAAAATGTCTTCAATTCTATATCCATAAGGAAAGGAGTATCTAATTCAAACATTTGACCCCGTCCTTCTGTATACTATAACTTTATTCCACCAGAGCAGTAGCATATAAAATGTACTATGTACTAATTCACAATTAAAAATCTGAAGTGGCACAAATGAGAAACATATTCCTAAGTGCCATTAAAAACTATCCTAGTATTCTCTCATAGGGTCAGGAAGATGAAAGATGTTGCACAGTGCTTGGAATTCATTTTTGCATAGTGAAAGAAAGAACTAACTAGGTTAGGAAGGCACATAAAGGCAAGGAGTCTGCTACTGCTCTCTAAGTTGCATTGCCATGGTTGAGTATTTTTGCTTTTGAAGGGAAAGAATTCCAGTAATTTGATCCAAATATTTGTGTATTAATTGAAACATTCAAATATGAGATTGTCTCTTCTATATTAATTATGTAAACATCCTTATTTTTAAGAATAGTCTGCTTGCTATTAAATGCAGAATATATTGCAAAGTCCAGACCAAACCCCATTGTACTTTCATAGTAGGACAAGACCTGAAATGAGCAATTCACGTTAGGAAACTTTCAGATGTTATTGAGTTAAAGCAATCTACCATGAAAAAGTGGGTTAAAGTTCCTGCAGAGTGACATGAGAGCTTGATCATTGATTACAGGATAACTTAGGTGCAGTTATTGTAACTAAAGTTAATTCAAACATTTCATAATTCGAAGGAAGTAATTATATTCTCTTACTGACATATTTCACATTGGATTACTTACAAAACAGGCACCGGACTTTGTTGTTATTTTGTCACTTAGATTCCCTTTAAATATTAATAGGATCCACATGAAGCTGAAATAACATTCAGTGGAGAGTATGTACAAACTTTCATAAATTCTGAAAGAAGGTGAACATTTTTTTAAAGGCAATATGAATTTAGATGCAATTTACATATTAATTAAAAGCAGGAAGATCTGTGAGTAGAGCAGGGAGGCTCTACTCACAGTCACTCACGCCCTTATCACCTCCCGGCTGGATTACTGCAACATGCTCTACATGGGGCTACCCTTGAAGAGTATCCAGAGACTACAATTGGTGCAAAATGCAGCTGCGCGAGCTGTGGTGGGTGTGCCTAAGTATACCCACGTAACACCCATTCTCTGCCAGCTGCATTGGTTGCCCATTAGTCTCCGGACCCAATTTAAGGTGCTGGTTTTGATCTTTAAAGCCCTACATGGCTCAGGGCCAGGTTACCTTCGGGACCGCATCCTGCCGCATACCTCCCTACGACCGGTTAGGTCCCACAGAGTTGGTCTCCTCCAGGTCCCATCGACCAAGCAAAGCCAGTTGGTGGGGCCGAGGGGGAGAGCCTTCTCTGTGGGAGCCCCCTTCCTTTGGAACCAACTCCCTCCAGAGATTAGGACTATCCCCACCCTGCTGGCCTTCCGTAAAGCAATAAAAACTTGGCTCTTCCGGCAGGCGGGGTGAAAGTGAGACCAATCAGATTATATTTGGGTCTCCCCCCTGGTTATGAATGTCAGATGTTTTTTAATTTTTTTAATTTTTAATTATATGTTTTTATATGTAACAATGATTTTATATGTTGTTAGCCGCCCAGAGTCCCTTGGGAGTTGGGCGGCATACAAATCTATTAAATTAAATTAAATTAAATTAAATTAAATTAAATTAAATTAAATTAAATTAAATTAAATAATTAAATTTGGCAGTTGAATTTACATAATTTTGCCAGTCAAGATGCTAGGAAGAATGCCTGGTCACATGGTAAACCTTTATAATGTCAAGATAATATCTAGGGGTTGAATTGTTTAATAAAGGTATGTTGTTTGACAATCGTGATACAGAAATTTAGTCCTGATGAAAATGTTGATGGTGGGCAGAGTTGGTAAGGCAGCATAGACTTTACATTACTCCAATGAATAATAGACTTATCTGCCTGAATACTTAGGTTTTCTTTTCTTGACAGGGAACTCCAGCACTGTTCCTGGTTCAGCTTTTATTCTGTGAAGATCTTCTGAAATGTGGAGTTGAAAATAGAAGGTAGGTACTCCTGAACAGTTTTTTATAAAATCTATATGATAATAAAAAATAGTTTTAAAAATTCTGTATCCTAATAACGGAGTTTATTTGAAAATGCTACTTTATTTAAAATAACCCTTGTGAAGTACAATAATGCATCAACAAGTGGTAGTGTTATCTTGCTTAACTATAACTTAACTACCCTTCCCATCTCTAAAAGTTAAAACTACAACAATTAATTTGACTATGTCCAACTGGATATTTAGTTGCTAAAATATATCTAATTTTGATTCTAATTACTTTTTTCTTTTTCTTAACTAGATTCTTTTTAAACTACGAAACTCTTGTGGAATGTGCTTTGTCTGGCCCTACGTCTCCTCTGGCTTTTACTGAGTCTGTACTCACAATTGTGAGTCAAAGTGTGCTGCACTTGGAAAATAAGGAATATTTGTGGCGAATGTGGAGTATTATAGTTAACCCATTAATTGAATGGATTAAACAGGTATAGTGAACTGGTTTGTCTAGTTAAGTATCAATTATATAGAGATACCAAAATATTACTACAGAAATAAAAATACTTTCCAGAACTAGATTTAAAAAATAAACAAGAATATTAGGGTTTCAGTGTGTCTTAAATATGTAAACAGTTCATGTGTCAATCTAGATACAGGTAGTCCTTGATTTACGCCCACAATTGAGCCCAGAATTTCTGTTGCTAAGTGAGAAATGTGTTAAGTGAGTTTTGCCCCATTGTACGACTTTTGCCACATTTGTTAAGTGAATCACTGCAGTTCTTAAATTAGTAACGCGGTTGTTCAGTGAACCTGGCTTCCCTGTAGACCAGAGGTCTTCAAACTTGGCAACTTTAAGACTTGTGGACTTCAATTTCCAGAATTCTCCAGCCAGCTATGCTGGCTGGAGAATTCTGGGAGTTGAAGTCCACAAGTCTTAAAGTTGCCAAGTTTGGGGACCCCTGCTGTAGACTTTGCTTGTCAGAAGGTCACAAAAGAAAATCATGTGACCCCGGGACACTGCAAGTGTCATAAATATGAACCGGTTGGCAAGCATCCGACCACGTAAATCACGTGACCATGGGGATGCTGCAACGGACGTAAGTGTGAAAAATGTGCATAAGTCACTTTTTTCAGTGGTGTTGTAACTTTGAATGTCACTAAATGAACTGTTGTTAAGTCGAGGACTACCTTTACAATATTTTAAATGCTTTGAATGTTAAAAAATTAGAGGATTTTTCAATTTGGGCTACCTTTTTTCCCCCCTTAGACGAATGAAGTAAATCAAGGTGATGCTTTGGAGCATAATTTCAATGCAATTTACTGTGCACTGTTGCTACCAGTAAACTGTATATTTTCATCTTCTGAATTTCCAGAGGTAGGAAACTTTGAATATCTATACGGTAGTAGTACTTGTCATTTAGAATCTAAGGTTTGTTAAAATATAATTTGTTTTGCTACAGCTTACCATGAAAACACTATTGCGTTCTTGGTCAGAACTGTATAAAGCATTTGCCCGTTGTGCATTACTAGTACCAACAGCAGAAGATAACATATGCTGTGAAGAACTCTGTGCCAAAATAATATCTGGATTAAAAGATGAAGCACATCTAGTAAGTGGAGGTTCCCTTATCCTAGTACACATATATTTCTCTGTTCCTTTCTATGCTGTCTTGACAAATCTGTTTTATTTCTATTTCAGAATCAATCCATGTTGGATAGGCTCTCTCATATTACAGCAGTCATAGTTGAATGCGTCAATTTTGCACCTTATGATAAGAAATATCCGTCAGCACATAACCGTAAGATTTGCTAGTATGAAATGTTGCAATATTGAATGGTCTAGCTCTATTTTTCTTCCTTTTATATTTTTTCTCACCTCTCCTAATACACATAGTCTTCAACAACCTTACAACTACATTTGCAATCAGAACATCTGTCGCTAAGCAGTGCAGTTATTGAGTCGTCACATGGCTATGTACCAATTTTGTGTCCTTTTTTCCAAAATCCAAATTCTCCTATTGACTTTGCTTGTCAGAAGCTATCTGGAAAAGTCACCAAAGGCAATCCCATGACCCCAGGATGCTGCATCTGTCATAAATACATTGCTCATCATCTTCTGTCCCACTGCTTTTAATAATAACAAGCTGGGCTTTAGAACATGGTTACAGAGTGGCATAACCTTTTGCCTTCCACAAGTGATATTGCAACTAGTGGGTATGAGGGATGGTTGAATCTGAATAACTTTTCATTTTAAAATGCTACTAAGTTTTTATGTTTCAAGCAACATTAATGTTAAATTGTTCTTCAGCTCCACAGACGCTAGTGGAGTGGGCCAAAATGAAGAAAAATCCCCTTGGCAAGCTGTCTTCTTTAATTAAACTACTGATAATATTGATAAACGCTCTTCAGATGCTTGCATCCGAGGAATCTGACTTTGAACAACTAGCTCCTGTTGGTTTTGTGATCGTTGGTATTCTTCACAATATCATCGGCCACATCTCTCTGCCTTCTATCATCAGATCGGTCTTGGGATTTATTGCAAAACCTTTCACAGCATTATATGAAAAAATAAAGTAAGTATATGTACATTATAGAGTTGGGTTTCCCTGGCGTAGCAGTTGCATACTGATGATTTTCTGATGAAATTGTCTCATACAAGTAATTTGAAGTAATTATGGAAGGTTATTGCAATTGGCTTCGGATGGCCTTTCATAAAGACTGCAAATTAAAAGAGAACAAAAGCAGATTAAAGATGGGTGGACAGGGTGGATAAGGTACAGGGGTGATAGATGCACCTTTGGAAGACCTGAAGGACCAAGTTAGTGAAATATCATTCCAGAGAAAATGCATCTCTGTGGTTCCTAACAGGTGACATTGATTTATGGGCATGTCATCATAACCATGGAAGACCCTTTGACTATTACTTCAGCTCTTGACTTTCTAGATATACTTTATTGGTGGCATCCTAATTTAAAGTTCTGTAATTACAACATCACAATTTAAACCAGGTTTTAATAGCAGTTTTTAAATTACTTGAACCAAGTAGCTTTATAATCAAACATTTATTACAACCGCATATGCAAGCTTCACCAAGGAAAAGATTGCTCATTTTTCTACTAGGAAAGAGAAGGTGATTTATCACATAAAAACTTCATCTTAAAACAGATTTGGGAGTCTTTGATTGCAGACATTTATTTTTACCCGTATGCTCATCAACTGATTTGTTGAAAAACTTACAAGATTATGCAGCTAAAATTTTCTTAGTTGAGCAACAGCCTGGAAGTATGTACAATATTACAGATTAATGTTAATCCTTTTCTGAAAATTCAATTTAATTGTGTTGCAGAGCATGGACCATTCCTTAATATGTGTTGATACGGGCATAATTATATTTACTGTAGCAGTATCTCATTTGAAAGTGCTGGGCTGCCTTTAAAAATTGTTCAGAAGGCTCAGCCAGTTGAAAACGTGCGTCCAGATTCTTGACTGGGAAGTTACAGAGAATATGTAACTTTCTTAACAAAGATAGACGGTCTTAATTTGTTTTTGTGGGACTGTCAAAGCACTCTGAAGTTTTACATACAAACCTTGATTTTTAGCATCTTCAGGTGAGTCAGAAACGTATTTGCAGGAAGGCATTCTCAGTGACTATTCCCTCATTGTCAGATGGGTTTATCCCTGTTATCTTCTGGCAGCTAGCAAAGACTTTTGTTTTGCTTTCTTTAAAAAAAATGGGAAAACATTGAGTGCATTCATTAAGATGTGCTTTACTTTCCTGGGATGCAGGCGTTTTTTGGGGGGAGGGAGGTTAATTGACTTGAGTAGTTTAGTGTTGTAATTCTGTTTTTATCTTCATTTTTGGTGATACCTTGAACAACATTTGAGATAAAAAGGCAGAATATAAAATATATATCATAGTTGAATAGTGTTAGATAATTTCTTAATGTATTCAGTGTACTCTTTCTTAATATACAGTATGTAGTGTATCCTATTCACTAAACCAGTATCTACTGTATACCTTACCTATTGTATTTCAGCTTAAGATTGTAGTCAAACCGTTATTTTATAGATGAATAAATACTTACATGCAAACTATTTTTTTCTACAAGGTCTGCTAATCCATCTAGAACGAGTCCTGGACTCAATTACAAGGTACTTTATATATGGAAAAAACCTATTTTTCTGATTCTTAAATGGTAACAATATTCAATATGCTGCTTTTCTGGAGTTAATTTTAGAAGAAATATAGCTTACGGTTTTTATTGTTTTATTATATTGTGTTTGTGCTATGCTTGACTTTGTACACCACCTAAAGCCCCTGAAGTTGAGTCAGTTTATAAACCTTATTCATAAATAAATTATGCTCACTTACTCATTTTTATTCCCAATTCAGATTTACTCTTGCCATAGAAATACAGATTTGGCTGGGAGAGTGCTTGCAGATTGCAGTGGCACTTCTAGCTAAGCATGCACTTGGAGACCTATTCTGACAGCAGTATCAGATTGTCATCCTTTTACCTTGATTAATCTATATTGTGGTCGAGTTTTGTCAAAATAGAGTTATTGCCATTTAAAATGCCTTCAGAAATTGTAGTTGGTTCAGAATGCAGCAGAAAATGTTTAGGTAGATGTTTACAGGCAGGATCATTACAAGTCCTTCAAGGGCTGCACTGGTTACCAGTGGATTTCTATATCAATTCCAAATATGGGTGAGAAGGCCAGATCAGGGACTGCACCTCCTATACCACCTTATTTGCCTCTTCAAATCTAGAGACATTCTGTATAGGTTAGGGATAAGCATAACATCCTTCTTGATGCTTGCAAAGCTCTGTTTTGGGAGGTTCCATTGATGCTATCTCTGGTTATTTCCCTGCTAATAGAGTAAGACTGAGAACTCAAAAAAACATCCCAGAGGTTTATGCAATGACAAACTATCTCCGTATTTTTATGAAGGCATCAGTGTAGGATGGGGAAGAGCCAATCGTTGGGGAACCACTATAGCGACATGCTGGGAAATATGCTGCTTCATGTATGGGTGATGTGTTTTTATTGTTATTTTTACTGGTGATGCAATGAGCCACCTAGGCTTATTCCATATATAGTTTGTAAATAAATAAATAAGTAAATAAATAACACTGCACAGGGGTGTCGCATCAAACCATCAGAGTTCAACCAAGTTCCCGATTGCCCAATTGCCTTTAGAAGATAACTTGCTTTTTATTTTAATTGTTATAAATTTAATCTGAACAGGGTATAAATTAGAAAGGGCAAGATGCTTGTTATGTAAATACAAATGAGATGAATACATCAAATATTTTTTTAATTAATGATGTTTCTTACACCATTTTTACTTTTAGTGTGAAAAGTTACTGGCAGACAGCCTTACTTGTTTGCAGTCAAACTATACTGGATCCTTTAACAGTGATCTCTTGGAAGAGATTTTTCCATTATTAAGTGTAACATTTTCAATTAAGAATAGACAGATATGCAGCCATGCTGCTCAGTTTTGGAATGCAACGTTTGGAAAAGCGGGAACTCTGGCGTACCCTGAAGAATTAAAGTAAGACATCTTTTGTTCTTGTGCTTATTATAACATTTTGTAGCCTGGAAACAGACATATCATCACGTAACATAACATAATTTGTATCTAGACATTCCTTCTATTTATGACACAGTGAGTTTCTCCTGTGCCTGATGCATCCCTCTATAGTCACATGCAAAGAGGCAGTACAAGAACAAAAGAATTCATTATTATTTCTACCAGTTGTTTCATTCAGTTGAGCATCCCAGAATCAAAACTGATAGGAAGAATGGATGACACCTTGGTTTTATTAATAAATTTTTTAATTAAAATTTAAAAATACAAAAGTTAAAAAGTAATACAAACCAAGAAAAATATAAAGTGAAAAAAAAATGTTCAGAGAGAGAGAGAAATAAAGAATAAGAAAAGACAAATACAATTTTAATAACATCACTTTTTCTAATATTTCAACCAAAGACTCATTCAGTGACCATGTAAAGTTATAATAGTGCCGAACAGTTGGTACTCACAATAGTCCTTGAAGTTCTGGCTATATCTCAGGACCCACACAGTTATGTGATCACTTGGCAACCAACTTGCATTTACAACAGTTACTGCATCCCACCGTCACGTGATTGCTATCTGCAATCTTCCTTGCCAGCTTCTTAGAAGCAAAGTCAGCAGCAAGGGTCACAAGTTGCTCTTGTCAGTCACTCCCGCTCCCTATACTGGGTTTATTCTCCTGAGGAGTCCTGCTATGGAGTATGGATGTTGTACTCCAGTGTGTACATGTCTACAGCCTTCCCCGATTCAAATTCAATAGCGCCTGGTCACATGAACACCAGGCTACAGCAGCCACCTGGCCATAGTCTCACCACAGCAACCATCTGCATGCTGTTCACGGCATGTATTCCTGGCCATACATGCGCCGTGCCATGCACCTCCCCTTCACCACAAAGCTGCTTCAGCAGCCACCCCTTTACCTAGGCACACTCCACAGCGCTCATCTGCCTGCTGGCTCGTTTGGAAGGTGCCCAGGACCCGCAACTTCCTGGTGGCTATGTTGACTGTTTTTTGGGGAGTCAGCAGGCACTCACAAGCTGTAGTTACATAAGCCCTTCGCTTACAACCTGCAATCCTCGCTTAATTATTTCAACAAAGCCAGATGGAATTGCCGTTACTGTTAAACAATGCAGTATTATGCCATTATACTTTATGAGAGTTGTTTTTAGCTGTGAATTAATGTTTCGTTTTGTTTTTTGCTTAACAATCAGCCTTAGGAGAGTTGGGAATTTGAAAAAAGATCTGGAGCTTAGTTCATTCTGTCCTGGTAGTCTTGTGTTCAGAACTTCATGTAACCATAAACTTGACAATGGAATTCTGTATGAAAATACAATGATAAATGCTCAATCTTTTTCTCTTCAATTTGTTTAATTAAGAGGTAGTAATTATTTGGGAAAAGCATATGTGAAAATAAGGTTCTGTTTGGATTCTAAGCATTTTTAATTGGAATATCATCATGCTTGGAATTACTAAAAAAAAGTAGTTCTGCTTTTTAAAGTTCAGCTATGAGCATTTTGTCAAAAACACATTTTCAAATATTACCATATTTTTTATTTTTCACTGCTATTTTATGCTTCCTTGCAGAACTGTTTTAAATAAAGCAAAACAAAAATTCATCCTCTTATTGCCTGCTTTTGAAAGCTGTGAGATAATGGAGGGATCTAGTACTACATATTCCGATTATGTAAGTTCTGATTTTTTTCAATACCATTTTGGAATTTTGTTAGCAGTTCTCTTTGATCTGAGTAAACACAAACTTATATAGCTTTAGTTCAGCCACATTATTGATATTTTAATTTATTTTAATAAATTATGCTTAAATATGTCAAAACAGACACAGAATTCCCAATGGGGTGCAAACATCAGTGGGATAAAAGTAAATCCTAATGGAAAAAGGGACTTCTTCCTCGCCCAAACCGGTGAGCCAGAGGAAGAAAATATTACACCTAAAAAGGTAAAACATAAAAGTTTACTAATCTAATTGTAATTTTGGTAGTTGTATCTCTAGTAGTTACAGGAAATATCAGTGAGACACAGGCATATCATGGTAGTCTAGATATGGGGCCCTTCATTTAAAATTGTGGTTAAATTTACAATTTACAACTTGTTCTCCTTCCCAGACATGAGCAGAAGGTTTCCTACTCATCTGTAGACAGGATAGCATCATTTCTTTTTTGTGTTATGCCTGAGATATAGACTCCGTGTTATTTATGAGCTATTTTTCTCTTTCAATGCTTTTTCCTCATACAAGATGAAGCTAGAATTCTCAGGGTCAAAATCAAATATAAAAAACATTCCTTTGGAAGAAGAAAATACTGTGGACTTTGTGTACATTCCTGTAGAAACAAAAGAGCGAGTCTTAACAGAGCACCAAAAAGAAGTTCTGAGAACTAAAAGGTTTGTCACATTATATTCATCACATTAAGTTAGTTTTTGCCTGCCTCTTCTTTGTGTTTTGAAGTTTAGGAGTCAAAGAACACCCATTCTATTTGGCCAGCCAGCTTCTGACTTTAAAACTTACTCCTTTTGTGGTCAGAAATGCTAGAAGGAGATTTTGCAATAAACAGGCTTTCATGGCCTCGAAGGAATGAAGAATATAGGTTCCCATACTTTTCTCTGCATATCCACTCCATAACTAGTAAGGGGCTTATTAAACCAGGCTTGTGTGTAGAGAAGAGTTCACCATAGAACACCCTTCTCAACATGGTATCCTCTAGCTATTTTGGATCTAGCTATTTTCTAGAATTTTCAGTTAGAATTGTTTTGAAAATGATGGTCTAAAGAAAGAGTTCAATTTCCTCGAACATCCTCTGCAGAAATAAAAGTTTGGTTTATGTTCTGTTCTTTCTGTACATTTTTTCAGGGATGATATTCCTGTCATGTATAATAATCTGGATATGTCTCAAGATGCCGTTCTGTTTTCCCAGGACACTCAGAACCAGGAGAATTCTTTGTGAGTAATAAACACCAGAAGAAAAAATCTAAAGGGTTTATATTTTTAGTGCATCTTAACCAATGATCTTTGTTGTAGGGAGAAACCAACCATAGTTGACATAAAGGAAGAACATGGGAAGAAAGAGGACAAATTAACACCCCAGGTATATTTCTACTTTGAATATTATTTGTGTTTGGGGTAACAAAGCATTTTTAGAGCTTTCTTGATAAAGGATTTATCTGATTTATATGAAAGGATTTTACCTGAAATACATCAGTTTTTTAAAAAAAATCTTTTGCAGTAATGCAAGCTTTCTGAACTACTGTTGAAGAAACACTGTAACATTATATTTGAGTGACATCATAACATAGTAAGACAAGGGTGTTAAACTGGATTTCTTTGAGGGCCGGATCAACATTGTAGTTCTCTGCGGGCCAGCCAGGGGGGAGACGGGACGGAGCCTCCTGCAGCACCCTGCCAGCCAAAATGGGGCACGGCAGGGTGCTGCGGGGGCCCCGCTCCCGTTTTTGGCCTGGACGGCCACCTGCAGCACTGTGCTGTATCCTGTTTTAGCTGCCAGAGAAACCATGGGCCGGTCCTTTGTTATTTCCAGCCCAGTCCTGCGTGCCGGATTTAAGCACCCCGTGGGTCCAGCCCGCGGGCCTTGAGTTTGACACCCCTGTAGTAAGATATATATAGAATTATCTAGGCCTGCTTATATTGTGTTTGGTAATCCTGTGGTTTTAAGTGTTCAATTGGAGAAAAAAATCATTCTTGATAGAGCTGTTTATCTTTAAATGAAACAAGGCACTAATTTAATACCATTGTGTTCTGATTAGAGATGTAAAATTTCCAGAAATTTTGAAGCTCGGAAAAAAACCCGGTTTTTTTTCGGGGGGGGGGGAAACGGAAATTTTCGGAAAAATTGAAAAAATGCTACATTAGCACTTTTTTGTCTTTTTAAGATTGAAAGTCATTCTGTCACTTTAGGAACATAAAATATGACTATGGACAATTTGACTTGACATAAAATTATCACAACTAGCATATTAAAAATATAGTGTAGCCAAACAATTATCACAAACATAATTTACTTTTTTATAATATTTATTTGTAATTGTAACAAAGGGAGCAACAATCTCCTGAACTGCTTACTAGTTTATGTGGAACAGCCAAAAAGCCTCCACAAAACAATTTTCAAAACCAAAAGTAACAATTTTTCATATTTCCTCTCCACAGTATTAAATAAAAATAAAAACCCCATTCTCATAAGTCCCTTCATTCAGCACAGGTCCTTTTTGTTGCTCTGTATTTTCTTCCAATGCTTTTGAGGCCTAGTGAAGAGGACAGAACAAACCAAACACACCCACTAACATGCAAAAGCAAAACTGAAACCTTTTTCTTGTTACAACAGCAGCACCTCCTAAAGGAAGAAATGCATATTGTTCTTGCATTGGAGGGTTCAGTTTGTTACCTAGGACTTGCTTGTCCTCACTCAGTGCACAGAAATTAGAATAATCTGATAGCATACATTTTTTTTAGAAATGATTTGGAAAATATTTGAACACCCTATCTTAAAATATTTTATTCATCATGTTAAAATAAAATATTCCACAATGTTTTTTTTTTCTTTTTTCAATTTTTCCAATTTTTTGGAAAAAAACCAAAAAAGCCTTCAGGAAAAAACGAAAAAAAACCGATTTTCCCCCGAATTTTTCCGGTTTTTTCTCGGCCTTCACATCTCTAGTTCTGATCATTTTATTAAAGCAATACCAAACACTTTTAGAAGCAGGATAGAAAAAATTTACTAAAACAAATGTCTTCTCAAGCAAGTAGTTACAGTTATAATCTTATTAAGTAGATACAGGGTTTGGGCAACTAGAAATCCCACAGAATGCTTAATGCAATCATTTTATAGGGAGGGTGGTATATTAATGATGCCAGCAGTAAACTCATAATATTTAATGTTGCAAATTGTTTAATTGCAGAAAAAAGAGGCAAAAAGTCATTGTCTTGTCATTCCACATGGAATAACTGGAAATTACAAATCAAATGTATCTATGGAGAACATTACTTCTACTGTTACTGAGCAACCTAATAACTTTCAAAAAGAGAAGTTGGATCTGAAAAACGAGATGAATGTCTGTGTTCCAATACAATCTCCAATATTAGATTCCACTTTGAATGAAAATCCCCCTAATTGCAGCAGCAACTCCTCAGCTTCTAGTGATATAATTTCAGCAACACCACAGGTAGTGGTGAACAGAAGACAGGCCTTTGTAACGTTGGAAAAATTTGATGACGTAGAGAACAGACCTTTCAGTCCTTCAGTTTTCAGTAATATTTCTGTAACAATAACAAGTCCGTTTATCCAGAAGGAAAGCACAGTTGTTTCAGATGTCTCTTCAAAAGAAAAGTCAACCCTGGAGAATAAAGATGGTTTAAAACTAAAAGCAAGAAAAACTGTCACTGGCACAAGGAGGACACGCTTAGAATTCTTTAATGCTCTAGAGATGTGTGTCAAAGCGAAAAGAATTAAAGAAGAAAATACTCCTGATCCAAAATTGCAGCCTAACGACACAGTTGAGATGAAGAATCAAAGTCTTAGACAAAATAAAACTTTGGACGACAAAAGCTCAGAACAAATGCAATCAGATCAAGAGGAAAAAAATCAGGTTTCTGATACGCATTGCGAGGATAAGCATGAATTATCTGTGGATACACAAATAGCAGAACATTTGCTAGATAATCAGTCTCAGATCCCCAGTGTCGGTGTGGCTGACAGCACAACAGTGGAGAGTAAAGTCCTCGTGGACATAGTTAAAAATGAAAATGCGGGGCCAAATTTAGAGCACAAAGAGAATACATCTCCAGAGATAGATGTTCGTGAAGAATCAGTGTCTGATGTTAACCAAATTCCTGACATTTCACTTAATCAGAAAACATTAAGACGTTCTTTAAGACGAAAAGCAGAAACCGATGGAGCTGTAAATAGCCAAGATAAAGAGAACAATCAACAAAAGAAGGACAAGCAAAAAGATGATGAAAAGATTCCACCAAAGAAGATGGCACAAAATAAGGAGACTTCAGGGCAAAAAGAAAAGGCTGAAAAACTTGAAAAAGCAGCAGATGCACCAATATGTGTGCCTATAAACAATGCTACAGAAAACATAAACTCTAAAGAGAACAGCCAGGAAGAGTTGGACATGAGTCTTGGGAAATCTGAATGCAGTCCTGCTGCATCTGACCTTGAAGAATCAGGCCCAGATGCGTCTGTGGAGAAACTAAAAGTATTTCCGCGGTATCGTACAAGAAGAGCAGCTTCACAAGGATTACTTACCAGTATGGAAAACTCTGAATCTGATATCGGTGAAACAAGAGAGGAAGGAGCAAAGAGGAAAAGGTCTGGGAAATTGAAAAAAACTGATTCCCCTGGGAACCAAGCAAAGGAAGAGCCAGACAGCCAAGAGCTTTCTTTACAAGCTGCAGTAGAAATCCAAACCAGGTCAGTAGGAAAACAGAAAACACCTTCTGGCGGAGAGACAGAAGTGCCTTCTATGCCTAATAATACAAAGGAAGAAAAAAGTAGTCCCCCATTAAGTCCCTGTGTGGACCTTAAAGAAAATGCAAGCCCGACACGTCCTAGAGCCTCTTCAGATACAGGGAGAAAGCCTGCTAACACGAGTGAATCCACTTCAGAGCCTATTTTAGAAAACAGGCAGGAAACTAGTACTCTCGACACAATTACAGGGAGAAAGCCTGTTAACAGGAGGGAATCCACTTCGGAGCCTATTTTAGAAAACAGGCAGGAAACTAGTACTCTCGACACAAGTTCTGTGGTACCTAACAATTCAAATGGTGTTTCAGAAGATGATGCTTCTGCTGCTACCGCTGTCAATGCCTTTCCTTCACCCAAGAGATTTCTAGATGTGTCTGATTGCCAGCACAAAAGAAGCAAGCGGGCAAGGAAATCCAGGAGCTGCGAATGCTGTGATGAAAAGCTGTCTCCCCAAGTGGAAAAGTTGTCCTCTGAACCGAAAAAGGCAAGCATTCCAGAACCAAAGTTAAAAGAACCAAGGAAGAGCCTTAGTAAAGTAACCGTGGCCCTGAACTTGATTCCTGTTGCTGAAGAGATTCATTTTGCAGAGAGGCTGAGCATAGAACCTTGTGCAACAAGCACCCCGCTGCCTTTCATTAAGGATGCCGCTGATTGGAAAGAGGCCAGCAATGTTGCTGAATCTGTCAGTAGCATCCCAACAAACAAGGCTCCAAACGTTGAACCGGAGAAATTGGCATGTGTCCAAAATGAAAGTGACAAGCCAGTTGCAGGAATTCCGGATGTTCCTTTCTCTGAAACAATTTCAGAATCCAGATCAATAGATTCTCATTCAGAAGAAGTCAGTGCTCAGGGTCAGCATTTAGAACCAGGTTCAGTGGATTCTCATTCAGAAGAAGTCAGTGCTAAGGATCAGCGTTTAGAACCAGGTTCAGTAGATTCTCATTCAGAAGAAGTCGATGCTAAGGATCAGGTTTTAGAACCAGGTTCAGTAGATTCTCATTCAGAAGAAGTCGATGCTAAGGATCAGGTTTTAGAACCAGGTTCAGTGGATTCTCATTCAGAAGAAGTCAGTGCTAAGGATCAGCATTTAGAACCGGGTTCATTGGATTCTCATTCAGAAGAAGTCAGTGCTAAGGATCAGGTTTTAGAACCAGGTTCAGTGGATTCTCATTCAGAAGAAGTCAGTGCTAAGGATCAGCATTTAGAACCGGGTTCATTGGATTCTCATTCAGAAGAAGTCAGTGCTAAGGATCAGGTTTTAGAACCAGGTTCAGTGGATTCTCATTCAGAAGAGGTCAGTGCTAAGGATCAGGGTTTAGAACCAGGTTCAGTCTATTCTCATTCAGAAGAAGTCAGTACTAAGGATCAGGGTTTAGAACTAGACGCAGAAGCAGAGACTGGAATGGAAGCTGGTAGTAACCAAAGTGGTCAGTTTGAAAGTGAAACAGATACAGAGATCAAAATAATCCAAGTTGTGGGAGCACAGCCCGAGGAAAGAGTCGTTCAGAATACTGTAGAAGAGACTACTGTAACATCTGCCACTGAGGTAGCAGAGCTGCAGGAAAATGAGACGAGTGAGGAAGAAGGCGCAGAAGATAATGCAGCAAATGCACCAAGTGAACCTCCAACCTTAGTCTTGTGGCAGAAAAGTAATACCTTGGATTCTCCACCAAAATGTAAAGAACTTGATTTTCTTTCTTTAGCCAAGGTCAGTGGAAGTCCCACTGGGACACAGGCTCGCTGTCTATGGTCCCCATCAGCTTCTCCTTCTACAAGTATTTTAAAGAGAGCCATCAAAAGAGAACCAGAGGAAGATTCATCACCACCTGCAAACAAGGTATTTTTAAGCAATTTGTACCACTCTACCTGTGAATATTTGCATATTACACAAGCTCCTTTTGAAATCCTAAATATATTTTTAGTTTCTTTGCCATACTTGAAATCCATGATTCGCCAGCCTCTGAAGCTAACTAAAGTCTATGTGGCATGCCTGAAGCAATAAAACTTTACGACTGTTGGGTGAAGGGAGATCTTTTGATCAGCACTGGAATTTTCTTTTCATATATTGGTTGGTTTATAGGATACATTATATTAATGTAATTGTATAGCCACTTGAACATTTATATCCTACTTACACATTTTTTTATTCAGCAAATCATTTCTTATGCCTGATGGTTGGGCATTTGAAGTAATTCATACAGAGTCTAAATGAATTGCCAATGGCACTTAAATGATAATGCATTGGTCACAGCCCCAAATAATGTAGTTCTTTAATGGGTTTGGTTATGCAAAAATATGCCTTCAGTTGACCCTATGGTTAATGAATATTGTGCACAGAGTTTGCATACTTAAATAGTATTTTCTTTCTCTCATCTGCTGTTTTGTCAGAACTTTATTTAGAGATTCTAATGAATAACAATAATGTGTAATGTTTGAGTTAATTTTTTGAAATTCCAATATCCTTACGTTTGCAAAGATGTGCTGAATTTATAATAGCCCTTGTTTGCCACAGGTAGTCACCACGTAATGACTACATTTGGAATTAGCAATGCAGTCGTTAAGTGAAACATATGTGGTTGACTTCCACAGTTGTTAAGCAAATCACCTTTGGTCATAAAGGGAGATGTCACATGACTGCTGCTTACAGTTTTACTGCCAGCTTGACTTTGCTTGTTGGAAGTGTATAAATGATTATCACAAGATGCCGCAACAGTTAAAAAAAATGTGAGATCTGATTGTAAACTTACTATTTCAGCACCATCATAACTGAATGGTACTAAACAGGGCAGTCAAGGACTATCTGTATTCCATGTAGTGAAGCTTAAATGCATATGTCTTTGTTAAGGCTACTTATGAAGTGAAAGAACCTCAGTGAGTTATCAGAAGGATAGCATTCAGTATATTTCTGTCCAAAGTATAATGTAAATCCATCGTCTCAAATGTTTAACCTGAATTCCAATGAAATATGAAAAAGGAAAAAGTTCATTATTCCTCTCTTATTTATGTGCTTCCTTTCACTTAGTTTGCCCAGTACGTGGGCAGTACAATTTCCTATTACGTTGCCAATAAGTTTTGCTTCCTCAAGGAAATATGTTTAGCATTGCAGTTTAAAAACATTATCGTAATCTTCAGGGTTACATTAATTTATTTGCCTTTGTAGGTACTTGACTTTGCTGGGAGAGCATGTCCACTTTGTGGGAACTTAGATAAATTTGCTTTTACCAAAGATGCACACTAGCACATTTAAAGTTCATGTGATAGATTTCTATGTTTCTTTATAGATAATATGAATCTAATTGTTTTTATGAAAGCATTGATCTATAAACAGAACGTCTGTAGATTTCCTTTGGAGGTTTTGAAGAATCTGTATTTTAAGCAACACGTAGGCAATAGGAACTTCCAAGCAATGACATTGTAGCTTTTGCATTTGTATGATATTTCAAATGTATTTAAATAGTAATTTGTCCAATATGTGTGAACAGAACCGAAGAGTCTCCTTTGCCAATCCAATCTACCAAGAAGAATTGGCAGATGACATTGACCGGCGAAGTCCTGTACTTAGAATTCATCCTTGCAATAATGGCTCTCAATCTTCGCGAAGTGCTAAATCTTCACCTAGCCACCAAGCCAAGGTAGTTACCCAGCTTATTCTTAGTTTTGTTTTCTTTAGAAAATAATATCAGGGATGCAGGAACCTTGTAATGAATTAATATGTAGAAAATCCATATCTTGGATTCTGAGTATCCTCTGCATTAGCAAAAGTCCCCTCCCCCCTCCATACACCAGGGTTTTTCTACTGCGGATCCAATTTGGCCAGTTACTTTATGCAAGCCTTTGGGACCTCCAGAACACTGTACAACATAACACAGGAAAATGTGTAGTTGCGAAGCCAACATACTACCTATGTATACACAGAAATGCCTTTTTTTCATGAAGGGTATGTTGACTCTAAAATTAATTTTTAAGTTGCACTTAAAAGACATAACATGAGTTGATTTTCCTGTCATGATTAGATGGATGTCTCCATACATCAATTGGAATGAAGGTTCTTTCCTGTTGATGTGCCTTAAGCATCCATCCCTTGCTTTTTGAATTAGACTTTATGGTCACTCTGTTATATTGTTATCCTTGACTGGTTTTCATGTGCAGCTGTTCTTTCTATGATTTGGTCATGGAAGGAACCAGATGCCTGGTAGAAACCTATGAAGCTACAGCAATCAAAGCTTAGTCACATATTCCTTGTCAGTTCCAGTTAATGGAAGAATTAACCTATTCTGTGGATGCCTTAAGTCATTTCAACAGTAAGGAATCTTCATTGTGAGTGTTTCCCCCCCCCCCCCCTTACTGAGCTAGTTTGTTGAAGAAGTATTAACTGCTTCTGGAAGTATGCTGCTGTTGAATTGGCCATTTTCTTAAATAAAGGACCCCATTTTAATTGTTTTGCTTTTAAAAAAAAGAATCACAGGGTTATAGATGATTCCTATGATCTTGAGCAACATTTTTTCCTCTTTTCCTATCCAGCTTATAACCACTCCAACCAAAGGATCTCTGTCCCCTGGAACCCGTAGCCATAAATATAAGAGCTCAAAGAAGTGTTTAGTAAGATTTGTATTCCTTTTATGTACCTCATCTCAATTTCTCCCATGCTCAAGTCTTAAACTTATCCAAATTCATGATTTTCTGTATTACTTAAGATCACAGAAATGGGCAAGGAGCCAACACCAATACCTACAGAAAGTGTATATCCTGCCCTAATGGGCTGTAAAGCATCTGTCGACATAATTCTGCCTCAGATTACTTCAAATACTTGGTAAGTAGGAAGACATTGAATCAGGTTGTCCTGAAAAAGTTTACGTGTTTACATGTTTAGGCAGTGCTCCTAACAGGTAAAATAATATATTTATTTGAAGTTAATCAGTAGCTGCATAAAAGGAGCAAGCACCAGATGACAGGAATCTATTTTGAATGGTACATTGCATTGCTGATAGATTCTGAGGTAATTGTTAAATTATATATATATGAAAATGTTCATAATAATATAAAGTTGTACTTTTTTCAGTATATTGAATCTCTGTGTATTAAACTCACTCATTTTTCTATAAATGTACCATGTTATGGTACCATGTTATGTACCATGTTGAAAATACAGCTGAAGAATATATATTTTGGATAGACAGAAAACGTATATAAATAGTGCATCCCATTGTTTATATTAGCAAAAAATTCAAATTGTGCCATATGTTTTTTTAAAAAGATTGCTTTATACCATGTGAATATTTCCTAATCTTAAATTCATTCTGATTGATACAAAATTATTTTAACCCAGAAGATTTTCTTTGAAATTGGAATAGAAGATAAAATGCCCTTTTGGACGCATAGTTTGAGCAGAAATATTGTGACCTTGTACTTCTCAATTACAGTACTTTTCGGAGTATAAGACGCACTTTCCCCTCCCCTAAAAGTTGGTGAAAATTGCGGTGCATTTCATACACCGAATGTTGCCGAAGCCCCACCGACCCACCAGCCCCCACCCTTCAGCCGTTTTTGGCCTCCGTGCGTCACGTTTTAGACCTGTTCCAGGCTGTGGGGATTGCCACAGCACATCACCGCTGATTGCTGCCTCCGCATGTTGCATTTTTGGTCTCCACATGCCCCGTTTTTGGCCTCCGTGTGTCGCATTTTTGGCGGATTCCAGGCGGTGGGGAGCAGCAATCCCCGCCGCCTGGAACCGGCCAAAAATGCAATGCGTGAAGGCCAAAAATGTGATTACTCCAAAAAATACGGTACTTGTTTCGGGATAATTTAGTGTTGCTTATTTTTGCAAAAGTTTCATATATAAGGAGATTGGAGGAAACATGCTACCTTAATATGTACATAAATTTATAATCTGCATTGGGTTAGAACCTGTATTGAAGTTAAAAAAAACTTTTTAGATGGTAAGGTTATATTTTCTATGGTACATTAGATTAAAACTCCTTTCATGTACCTTTAGGACAAGAGGGTTAGGACATCTGATTCGAGCAAAGAATATCAGGACGGTGGGTGACTTGAGTTCTCTCACCGCAGCCGAGATCAAAACTCTTCCTATTCGTTCTCCTAGAGTTTTAAACGTTAGAAAGGTTCTTAAAGGCTATCATGAGCAACAGGTAAGTAAGCTTATTTGCACTTCTAAATTAAAATAAGCAAAAGTGGAAGTGTTGCCTTAATAAAAATTGGTTTTCCATGGAACAGAGCAGTGGGAGAAATAAATTATTTAAATAATCTGGAACTTGCCGTTTGTGGATGGTGGAAAAGAAGTAAGGAGGACATCTTTGTTTCTAGTTTTTCTAACATCCCTCCTGAATATACTATAGCAGTATAGTGAGTGTCTTAAATTTGGAATAGGTTCCATACCCCTCAGCAGTTCATTATTATGCAGCAAAAAAAGACTTTCACACACCTGATTGTGGCACAAGATCAAGTAATCTTAAACTCTGTGTTCTTTATCCCCTAATCCTGTTTAATTTCCCTTTCCCACATTCACTCTCAAGCCTGTGTTTGTTAGCCATTTTATTTTAATCATATTCCTTTACTTCAGATATTTTGGATGGGCTTAATCACTTTTAATAGTTCTAGGGGGCTGTTATAGATATTCAGATAATAATCCAGGTAGTATCCATACATACATGGGAACCAGGGTGAAGACAAACTGGTAATATTTCTGAATTCAACTCTTCTAAGTGTTATCTGAATTCACACAATGTACGCCTTTTGCCTTTTGATTTTGTTAATAGCAATAGTATTTAGGCTTATACACCACCCCCATAGTGCTTTACAGTATTCTCTGGGCGGTTTACAATGTAGAAACATTAGTTGTATATTGACCCCAACAATCCGGGTCCACATTTTACTGACCTTGGAAGGATGGAAGGCTAAATCAACCTTAAGTCCTGTCAGGATTGAGTTTGCCTGCAATACTGCACTTTAACCACTGCATACCTATCAACTTGGGGAACTGCCACTTTGATTTCAGGAACTAAGGATATTTGTGGAGGCCTTGCTTAGGAAAATGTATGGTATGACAGAAATCAGATTCCAAGCACTGCTCTTAAGCATTGGACAGTTCTGTGCAGAACCTACAAGTGCAGGAAATGCTTGTATAATTTTACAGTGTCCCACTCAAAGAACCACACTTACAGTTTTATCTTTTTCATCTGAAGATTAAACATTATTCTTCTCCCCCCCCACCTCCCCCCTTAATACATGCAGGTAAAATCTCGTGGAATGGAGGAAAATGCTGGCCTGGATGATACAGAGAAATCAATTAATGTCACGGATGATACATTTTTCTCTACAAATGAAAATACAGGTAAGTATCACTTAAAGCTATGCAACCTGTTTTGCTGTTTAATATAAAGCATAAGAAAGCATGCTTGTAAGCAGTTCAAATCCCAGATGAAACCGAGTGCCTGTGTACCTTATGGCAGTATCCTTGTTATTGTTTTCTTATTCTGTTTATTCTGGATAATTAATCTGGTTATATGATTCTTATATATGCTTAAGTATGTATTTCTGCATTTATTGTGGGTATTTCTGTGCTGCTATATTCTGACACAGTTTTGAGTGGCATACAGCAGAACTAAAGGTCAAAAACGTCAGAAAAGTAGCATATGCACACGCAAGGTATGCCAAATTGGTTGCCATTTTCTTCTAAACACTTATTCACTTAACATGTGACCTTTGACTATTCCCAAGTACAGTAACATTTCATCTGAAAATAATATTAATAAAACTTTGTGATTGGCCTGTGGGGCCTGATTGCAAGTGTGTCCAGCTTTTGTGAGGTAGACCATTAAAAGGAAGGCTAATAGCTTCCAAATGCTAGTATTTCAAACTAAGTTTTCATCTCTTTATCCTGCTGGCTAAATCTCTCCAGTTAGTGGGTGGATTGTCTACAGTTACACAGTTACTTACAAGAGCAAGAGTTACAGACTATATGTCTGAATGGGCTTTAATTTGGTCTCACCTAGAATGTCTTTACAAACCAGTTTCCTTTTCTTTCATTTTAGACGTATGTGAACCCGAGGTCTCCAGTACGGGTGAGTCATCAGCAATAGACCTTTGGGCTCAGGTTAATCTACTTGCTGACCAAATTTCTTCTGAAAGACTTCGGAACTATTCAGGGAACGAACTCTTTGAAATGCAAGAGAAGCTACATAGCATGACAGACTGCATCATGAAAACTCTGAAGTCCCGTTGGATGCTTTCGAGATCTTACGAAACCACTGTTTAAAAAAAAAACAGCTGCTCAGATTAACTTCTTTGAAGGATACATTTGATTGCAGGGCAGTTTTGTTTTTAAAATCGAAGATTTAAAATTTGAGATTAATATTTAGTTTCAGTACATATTTTAAGTAAAAGGGATTCCTGTAACTTGAAGCAAATACAGCATTGGAGTATAAATCTTAAACTTCTAAATTCTGTGGACTTGTATTTTAAGGTTTTCTTTTTTTAATTGCTGCTATGCACAACTTCCAAAATAAGATGTGCAGTAATGACTGTGAAACATGCCACAATTTGGAGCAGTATATTTTTTAAATGTTAAGTATTTTAAATCAAAGGGCTTTGATGCATCGTCAATATTTAAAGCCCTGGTTTTGTTGTTCTGACTAAAGTTTGAAGTGTTAATTAATTTACCAAAAGTGATACAAATCTTCCAACTGATAGTTGTTTGGAAGGTACTAGTTTTATAGCTCCATTACCATATTAAGTATGGTGCTTCATTAGCATACTAAAATATCTCAAATTTTTTCATAGGACATAGTCTATTTTTTCATGAATGTAGTATGCAAAAGAAAAAAAGTGTGTCAGTACATAATTCCAATAAGTAATTCTCAGGATCTGACCACATGCTCTTTGAATTTTTATATACCACAAAAGTTTTATTTGCCCCATTCATGAGTCCTATATAAACTGGACATAAGAATAATTTTGTATATTATGTATAGATGTGCTAAATGCAAATGCTCTAAATTATATCTGTATGAAAGGCAGAGTCTAACATGCTTGAATGGGAGGAACTTTGTATAGAGCATATTTGTGCTTTTTAAAGTTGACCTAACAATTAAATCAATTTATGTTTTAGGAAATAAATATATATAAATAAAAGATATAAATTGTTGAATAAAATGGTTGTTGTTATTTTTGAGGAAGAACTGGGTTAAGATTAAAATTAGTTGTAGTCAAGAGAATCTATTTTTAAAACAGCATTTAAACTGTATTAATAACTGACATGACAAAAGTGCTGATTTGCCTATTGCAGGAAAAAGGGACAAGGGTGAATCAATAGGTCTGGGCCTTTGTAAATGTTAATATAAAGGGATTTTAAAACCAAATTTATCTGGCCATTGCACCTTCTATGATTATATGGTAATTTAATTCCAATTTTGGTTTTTCAGCATAAATCTGTAATGAACAATAGGGTACGAGAAAACCTCAAGAGAATCAAAGAGTATCATTAAGCTAGGAATATTCTTTCAATATTGAGGGGAGAACAGGCCATATATGAATTTATAAGCCAGTTCTGCAAACATATTATCAATGTCGTCTTTCATCATTCCCAAAACTGTTGGAAATTACTCAAAACAATCATCTAATCCTCTTGATTTTTGATGAGGATCCTTGAGTTTTTAACCTTTAGTTGTTATTGCTTCCCACTTGTTTGACATTTCAGGATAGGTTGGATAGGATATCAAAGATTGTGTCAATTCAGCACTCTTGTTTATTTAAGTTCTAATTTTTCCTGTTATCGTATAATCACCTTGTTTTCTACCATTTGTAACATCTCTACCTATGTTCATCGTTCATAAATACTTATGGCAACTGTCATATGAGGATTATAAATTAGACTCAACAAGCCCCTTAAAAATACAAGGCAAAATTTAGTATCCATGTAATTTACTGACTTGAAATAATTGTTACTTTTTGCTTGCCCCTTTTAATCCTCTATTCAGTTATTTTGTTACAGCAAGCATATTTTCCTCCTTAAAGAAGACAAAGCTAAGACAAATTGATACATGAAGATTGTGCCCATTAATCATGGTGAGGAGAAACTGCTACAAATGGAATACAGTCATTGTGAAGTATACTATATTACCCTCAATGCTAATTAAGGATCAAAAGCTTGACAATGAGAAGTAATCACAGAGAACAAAAATAAGGTGTGTTGGTTGAAAAGAATTGAATATAACAGCAGCAGCTGGTGGTATTCAGATGATAGAAGAGACACTTCAGGAGACTGCTCAATAGCAATAGCAATAGGAATAGCACTTAGACTTATATACCGCTTCATAGTGCTTTACAGCCCTCTCTAAGCGGTTTACAGAGTTCAGCATATTGCCCCCAACAATCTGAGTCCTCATTTTACCGACCTCGGAAGGATGGAAGGCTGAGTCAACCTTGAGCCAGTGAGATTTGAACAGCTGAACTGCAGTGCTGCATTTTAACCACTGCGCCACCTCGGCTCCACCTGAACCACTTACCTTGGAGGAATGAGGCCAAGATCTAGGGAGAAAGCTAAAATTACTGTTCTCAGGATGCTGGTGGAAAGCAGGAAAATCTTACTATAGTGAGTTGGACTTCGATTCTGAAGAAGCAACCCAAGAATTTCCAGTGAAGTAGATTGTAGATTAAGGAAGGAAGCTCACATTGTTTAAAATGTCAGTGTGAAAAGTATGAAGATTCTGCCAGATTCCAATTTATAGTCAGTTTCTATCTTTGTTGAGGCCTTTTGAGATATTGATATATGTAGTTTCAGCAATCTCTTGTTCAATTACACAATTAAAGTGTCATTTTTCCAAAATGATCTCTTGGAAGTCTGCATTAGAGTTCAACCTCTCAAGATTCCCTGTTGTAGATTTCAAAGTGACCATTAATAAACGAAGAGATTACTGAACTCAACATATGTTAAAAGGTTAAAACAATGGATTTTTAACACATTACAATGGTTAATGGAGAAGTTATTTCTAATTGTCTCTTGTGTTGCCTGCATTTGGATAACCAACCTGTCTTCTTCACCCTGCCCCCAACCCAGTTTTAATCCAGCATCAGTTTAGTTCTGCATCTGATGAAATGAGATGCAGCTCCTAAAGCTTATAGCTTCTCCATAGAGGGTGGCGCTAGCATCTAGACATGTATTGTCCTCGTCCGTTCATCCAATAGGATTGAGTCTTTTAAGCTGATTATTCCTGCCTGTGTGCCAGGGACCCTAGCTTCACTCATCCTCAGACAAGGGGGGGACGCATGGTGCTAGCTCTCCCTCTATTGAGAAATTGTTGCCTTTATTTCAGTAGCTGATCTTTTACATCTTTTCAAAACTGAGTTGCTAGCTGATCCCTATCCACTGGGATCGCTGTCTCCTTTTTTATGTTTGCACGAAGCTTGAGTTTAAGATGAATAAAGTGATTGCCTTTCTCACCTATAGGCGGCTCTGTTTACGCCTGAGGGGCTGTATTTAGCCTTCCATGCTGTCACCGGACATTTCTCACCTAATGATGATAACAGGTATTTCTATGAAGGAGGGAGCCTGGTGCTCTCAAGCAGAGGCAGGGAGGTGGCTGGTGGAGTTTTTCTACGCTCCCCCCCGCACACACACACACACGGTGTGTGTGTTGCAGCAGGTTGCATAAGATGTCCTGACTGAGGTGCTACGGTCCTAAAAGGACCATTTGGCCACCGGTGTTTTTGACTATAAGCTCTAATCGGTCGGGGTGGGTGGGTGGCAGGCAATGTACTGCTTTTACTATTGGAGGTGCTTGTTTACTTGCCTCGCAACCTAGGCATGCGTGTGCCATTTTTGGGCGCTTCTAAGTCTCGGGCGCCATTTTGAAAAAGTCATGGAGCAAAATGCCTTATCAGGCAGCTCGTGGATCGGGAATACAGTCAATTTTCTTTTAAACTTGTTTTATCATGACTGCCTGCTTGCTGCTTGGCTTGCCTTTTGCCCAGATGGGCTTTCCGCCTAACACGGCTATGGAGAGCAGCATAACAACTCCCAGGAGGGAATTTTCTCCGAGCGCCATATTGAAGCCTCCCCCTATTTTCTAGCAGGGGGAGGGGCTTGGGTGCCTTACTTAGCTCTCTCCATCGTGACTAGTTTCTTTTTGGAGTTCGGCAGCCATTTTGAATCCCTCATGGCAATAGCTACTGTTTATTTTCTGGAATTTCCGCCCTTTTTTCTTTGTTTTTGGGCGCATTTTTGATATCAGTCACAACCTTTTTTTATTGCTGTCTGCCTGCCCCCACCCCCGGAGAGTGACCAGAAGGCACTCATGTAATCAAGCACAAATTAAGTATCATAAATATATATCATACACACACACGCACACACTATATATATCTGAATAACAACATAGAGCCGTGATGGCGAACCTATGGCACGCGTGCCACAGGTGGCACGCGGAGCCATATCTGCCGGCACGCGAGCAGTTGCCCTAGCTCAGCTCCAGCGTGCATGTATGCGCCGACCAGCTGATTTTCAGCTTGCGCAGAGGCTCTGGGAGGGCATTTTCAGCCTCCGTAGGGCCTCCGGGGGATGGGGAGGGCGTTTTGGCCCTCCCCATGTTCCAAGAAAGCCTCTGGAGCCTGGGGAAGGCAAAAAAACGGGCCTACTGAGCCCACCGGAAGTTGGGGAGCGGGGGGGGGGGTTGTGCGCACATGCACGGGTGATGCAGTGTGGGGTGTGTCGCGCTTGCATGCACGGGGGCAGGGTGTGTTGGGGGGCATTGAATTATGGATATGGGTGCACACACGCGGGATAGTGCATGCACGCGCATTTTCGGCACCCGAAGAAAAAAAGGTTCGCCATCACTGACATAGAGAGTAATATATATAGATATATTTACAGCAATCATTTAATAACATTGCCGCCTTCTTCTAACATTCTCTGGGACCTGGGTTCCCTTTTCTGACCTGCAATCATGAGCTCTCATGATGACAAGGCTGATAAGGCCCAAAAAGGTGGCAAGCACTCCTGCAAATCAAAGCACATTTCCCAGCCCGAGGCCAATCCAGATAAACCTGGGCCATCCAGCTCTCATAAGGATCCCCACAGCCCCCATTCTCAGACTAGGGGATCCAAGGCTGCTGAGCAGGAGGAACGTCACAGGGACAGAGTATCAGGCAAATCCTCTGATCCTCGGCTAGTAGCGATGAAGTCCCGACTCTATCCCCAATCTCGGGGTTGCCTTCACATCAATTGTCTTTGGACCAACATCAGATCCAAGTAGCTCCCTCGGAGGTCTGGGGGATACCGGCATCCTCAGTATCCCATCCTGCCGTCCCTCCCAGAGCAGAACCTCCTGCCACTGGCGCTACTACTACTGCAGGTTCACGTGATCCTGATCAACCTGGTTGTCCTGGTCTCCAAGGACAGGCAATGTCAACTGAGATGTGATCTCAGCAGCCATCAGTAAGGGCATTGTAGAGGGCATGCATCAATTGGGGAGGTCCTCCTCAGTGTATTCTGGTGGATTCCGTCTCCAGCGAGGATCAGAAGCGGTGTCAGCCCTGTCCAGTCAGCCCTGTTTAAGTCTCTTCTGTTCAAGGCCAAGGCCTCCGCCAACCTCGACCCTCCTTCATCTTCCACCGCTGTCCCACATTCCATCACTGATCCGTTATTCGTGGAACCCATGGCTGAGCTCGACGTTATCCTGTCTCCTCTCTTCTTGGAAGCTGTTCATTGCCAGTGGGCTGCTCCTGCTTCAGGTCCCGTTCCATCGTCACTAGACAAGAGGTACTTCAATGTCCAACAGGAATTGGCAGAGTCTCTACAACTGCCTACTATGGGTGCTCCTATCGCGGCCCTCCATTCGGCTGCTTCTATGCTAGATGCATCAGATGAACTCCTCAAGCCCGAGGACAAGCTCTCCTGAAGACTCACCAGGCGGCTGCCTGGTCAGTTCGTGCCTCGACGACAGCATCATTATACTTCGCTCATCTGGCTTCAGCAACTTCAGGAAAGGATTCCCGCTGAAGACGTAAGATGGGGCTTTCGAAGAGGGTTTGATAGGCAAACATTATTCCAATGACGAGGAAGTGAAAACTGCAGTGAAGAAGTGGCTCAAAGAACAGTCAACAAAATTTTACGAGGCAGGGAAACATGCTCTCATTGGAAGGTGGAACATTGCTATTGAGAGAAACAGTGACTATGTTGAGAAGTAGGGATGTGATCCACAGAGGACCAGCTTCATTTTGATGTATGCTACATGTTCCTGTGTTGGTAATTATACCTGTCCTAAAGAAAATGGCATTACGTTTTGACTCACCCTTGTATATGTGGATAATATTGATGGTTCCCTACTTTTATGAAGTAAAGGAGGCTGAGGTCAGGAGGAAGTGTTGATGTTTCTGTAATGGCTCTGCGATACCCCTTGGGTATTAGACTTGCTCCCTATGTTAATGGATTTTCAGAAGATGTTAAAGATGGGGCTGCTTTGGCAAGCTTCTGGAGATTGATGGGTGGACACTCTCAAGTTCATGGGCTACATGTTAGCATCAAATAGTTTTAGAATTAATTTGCATTTTGAATTTTTTTAGTATTAATATTGATGTTTTATCACTACTGTGGATAATTTTATTGTACTCTTGTAGTGACACCAGCAAGAACTCTGAGAAGCAAATAAGTACTTAAAATGAAGAAATAGAGCACACAATAGATTTGCGGAAACATGACATTTATTAGTCACTAATTTGAGAGGAAATTAACAGCACTGCGACCCAAGAACACGCAGATTAAAAATGCATGCATCACATCAGCATTCTCTAAGTAGAGCAGAAGAGAGGCTTTCCACTTTTAACTAGTTTAAGGTGTTGCATACTAGAAACAGACATGGATACATTCGGCTGTGTTTAGACTATAATGTGTGATCACTGCATCTCTTGAAAAATCACGTAAACCAATACAATTCAATGATTCATGAAAAGAAACTGAATCGTGCAAATTCAGCTGGATTAAAAGAGGGATGACGTACTGAATTTCAGGTACCCAAAACTCTCTTTTAAACACCTAATGAAACTAGGATGGATAATGTTTCCTGAAAGTTTTAGATGCCAGACAATTCTTCACATGTATCAAGAGAGAAAATAAGGCATTTTTGGCGACTGTTATGAATTGTACTGAACTGACGTGGCATAAAGGGCCTTCTTATTGTCCATGTCAATGTGAGTCTCCGTTTAAACTGCTTCTACGTAGTTGGCTGGAAGCATGCCTGTTTTGCCTGTTCTTTGCACAGTTCCATACATCCATCCTTCATCGATGGCTTGGACGTTGACAATTGCATCACCATCTTTGAAAGAGACTTCATCAGCATCCGCTGCTGGGTAGTCATATATAGCACGATAAGTCTTCTATTGTTGTCATATTAGGGAGAAAAATAATACCCAAATATTACTAGCATAAACACAAGAGTACAGGGAACAATCAATTCAACACTTCTGTGAAACTCTGAATATAAAGACCTCCCTCCCAAACACATTAATAATATACCTCAGTTCCTCAAGTGAATAAATATTCATCCCAAAGATGACCATCCATTCAGACATATGAAGGTTCTATTTTTCTCCCAAGAAATGACAACCCTTCCACACAGGGCAAGCAATGATAAATTAATGATAAAGTGTAACCTAACATAATCCAAGTTTCTTCCCCATTACAATTTGCCACCATTTGCTTATATGTAAGCATGTACGGAGCAAAGCTTGATGTCATGAATCAGGTTCCACCATTTTAATGAGGTAATTGGCTTGTGGTGGACTCACCTGTACACAGGCTCAATTCAGAAATACCCTCTGCCTGCAGAAAACGCCATTTTTACAGATACTTTTGTCTGATAGTTTTGCTTACCCCTGCAGTAGATGGATGAGAGGGGATGGAAGATACTGTAGTCTGTTGAGTCGCAACAGAAGATGATCTTTGTTGTGGCAGCTCTACAGTTTTGGCATGTTTGTAATCCACTAACGAAGGAAATGAAATTAAAATATGTCAGAAGAAGCAAAACAAACAAGCAAAAAACACCCTAGTATGTTTTCAAAATGCATGATTAAATGGTGCTTGAACACCGGGTATGTTTTTCAAATTTTGTTAGTGGTTGAGGCTATACATTAATATATACTGATGTATTGTTAAAACATCTCTTTATTAAAAAAAATTTGTAAAAGAATATCTGCCCACAGAGATGGTACTAACATTTTTTTTTCTTTTTGGCATACAAGGGTGTTGCTACTTTTTAGTACTTTTTCCTGATTGAAAAGAATCACTCAGGTATTGTAGATTAAATAAATTGTGGCAGTTATATGTTGCATTCCCAAGAAGGTGTTATGCTATAACCAACCCTTATGTAGGTATCAAAAATAATGTGTGGTTGTTATAGTAGCTAGTGTTGATACTACAGCAGCCAACATATTTCATTAGTCTTCTCATTCTGCTTTATCCATGCTGAATTGCTTTGAACAATGAAATTACAAGTTTTGTATATCATCTCACTTGATGGTAATTTGTAAATAGTGGCAAAAATCGTAGTTTTCCTTCCAGTTCCATCTTTTCTCTCATTTTTTTAACACATGAAATAAATCTTGAGATTTGGCACTAACAATGCTCTTCTGGCCTTTCTATCAAACTGCAGGGAAGCTGATTAAATTCTAAATAGATGGCTCATGAGGAGAGTAAGCAAATGGAAGCCAAAAGAAAAAAAAAGAATTTATGATTTAAGTTTTTGATAATTAGATAGGATAGGTTATAAAAAGAAGAGAGTCATGAGGTAACTTTGACAGAGAAGTTAAAATACAACTATTGTGAAAAAGATTGGAAGCCATTTCTTTATATTTTTCTTTATACTATTTTCTTCTTTCTGTATTTCTTCTTTTTTTCCCTGCAATTTTAGCTTTTTTCTTTTCGTTCTATTTTAGTTTCTATTAGTTCATTTGTTAAATTTTTCATACACATACAAATTATGCCACCAATTTCCCCTATAAGGTGACTCTGGGCAGTTTACAAGTTATAAAACAAGTAGAAGAATAATTAAAATATTAATCAGAATAGAGCTGGAAGGGACCTTGGAGGTCTTCTAGTCCAACCTTCGCAACACTTCATAACACTTACTTCACAGGTTAAAATTTTAAAACTGTATTGAAACCAAAACTAAGAGTTGGCTAGAATAGGATTTCTTACTCCGTCAGCCACCTCCAGTAGTTTGTGGCTCCCTCATATATATTTGATGGGAATTTATTTATGTTTTTACCTGTTGCAGTTGTAGGAAAGAAGCCTCCATTGCTGTAATATGACAAATGCTGATCAGCGGCCTCTGAATGCTCAGATTTTTCATCCCCGCCACTGAGACTGACAGCACTGGCGGAACGTGAATGCTCTCGGCTACGTCGCTGGGCTTGAACTGGGAGCCAGAGGTGAAGAAATAATAGTGAAGGGGAACACTGTGGTTTCTTACTTAGCAGGAAAGTAAGATATGTTAAATTCCTAACAAAATAAAGCTGTATTTGAGAGAGCTAAAACCATAAGCTGCTACCAGGGGTGAAATCCAGCAGGTTCTGACAGGTTCTGGAGAACCAGTAGCGGAAATTTTGAGTAGTTCGGAGAACCATCAAATACCACCTCTGGCTGGCCCCAGAGTGGGGTAGGAATGGGGATTTTGCAGTATCCTTTCCCTGGAGTGGGGTGGAAATGGAGATTTTGCAGTATCCTTCCCCTGCCATGCCCACCAAGCCACACCCACCAAGCCACACCACGCTCACCAAGTCACGCCCACAGAAACGGTAGTAAAAAAAATTGGATTTCACCACTGGCTGCAACCTTGTGTTTCATCCATAATGAAGCTCAAATATTCTTTTATATCGGTACGATGCTCACAATTTCACAGACAGCACAACATACCTGCCAACAAGTGTAAGCTTCTCGACTGAATGTTATCTTCTGCTGGGTCATAGTCAAAGACTGATCCAGGATTGGTTCGCCATACACGAAGGCCTGCAAAAACGTAGGATGAGAGTGGGATGTTCTTTTGTGTTACTGCAGTTTTATTTTGCAATCAAATAGTCAAAATGTAAGTAAATGAATGCTTGTCATTTTTACAAGCCACATTTAGAAAACTAGTTTACTAGTTATGCTTGAAAGTGGCATGCTGTACGCTGCCCTGAGTCCCACGGGATTGGGCGGCCTATAAGAGCGTCTAAATAAATAAAATAAATAAATAAATTGACAGAGAAACAACAAAGCTGTTGTTATCCTCTGTAAATATAACAGACAAACAATTATGGTTAGATGATCTAAGATACTTTCCAAACAATTAAATCTGGAATAGACCATTAACTCAATATACAGCTTCAATATAAACTCGCTGATGTGCAGAATAATGTCTGCATGCTTTGAAGAATGGATTTTACAAGCTCATTTGGTTTAGACATAGCGTAAAGTTTAGTACAGGTAAACTCTCAGGATAAATCAACTTTTTAAAAAAACATATTCTGTAAAATTAATTCTCTGTCGCGTATCCTGACACAATGCATTATAGTTTTGTATGCTTCATTTAGGAAAATCCATACAATATAAGATATACCTGTTAGGTTATTCAGTTCTTGATCCTGACCTATTCGCTTCTGCTCCATTTCTACGACTCTTCTCTGAATGCCCCTATAGTTAATGTCACTGAAGTCTTGCATATTTTTCTTTACACGTTCTGTTATGGGATCTGTGACAACAGGTGTGAAACTACCTTTGGTCTTTTCAAAGTCTTCATGGTATTTCACCTGGAATTAAAAAAAAAAATACAAATCCATTCCAGATAGTCATATTTGAGATAGCTTACCTGGTAAGAGTTAGTAGTAGAGTACAACACTCATAATTTTCAGCCTCTAATAATTAGAAATTATTTCCCCAATAATTGATTTTGCTGATTAAATGAGGCATCCATAGTATTTTTGCTTGAAAGGCATCAGGTTGGGGAAAGCTATCTTAAGTACGTGCTTAATATCTGCTTACCAACTGAAATTATGAAAAATTTGTACCATAAATTGTCCAAACTCCACAAGCCGATTTTATCTTTTGCTTTAGATGTTACATTTGAATTGCTGTATCTTAAAATATGTTATTGTTGATAGTTTATTTGGGCTGTTTCTTGGCTTTTATATAAAGCAGTACTCACTGTGGAAATGTGCCGTTGTGACTCCCGAACACGCCTCATTTCAGGGGTATCCAGGATATAAGGTGCTTTACCTTGTACTTGCTTCCGGAAGCTATCTGAATAGAGGATCTGACAACATTAGAGAGTTTGAATTAATGCTACTAGCCATTAGTAAACAGATTTTTAAAAGATGCTTCATTTCGAAGTTTTAAGGAATCAAGAAATGCCAAACATGTAAACAAGTTTAGGGGCATATCAGAAACATTTATTCTTTACTAACTCTTGATCTTAAAAAGTTATTGGGCATGTAATATTATTGCTTTTTTTAAAAAAAACTATTTATATAATCTCTTAACCTACTCAACCTGAAGGGTTCTAAGGAGATAGCTTTCAAAACAACAGCAATAGAACACAGACAACTGTTTTGTATTATCTCTGACTCTTCGTTTTTTTCTGCATGGCTAATAGAAGGTTCTAAGACAGTGGTTCTCAACCTACCTAATGCCGCAACCCGCAACCTGCTCCCGAGCCCCCGCCGCGACCCACCCTGTCGCCACGCCTGCCACCGCGACCCCCGCCCCGCTGCCGCCATTTGGGTTCTTTTACACTCTGCGCATGCGCAGAGGGTAAAAGAACCCAAATGGTGGCGTCCGGGCGAAGTCTCCCAACCCCTGTGAAAGGGTCGTTCGATCCCCAAAGGGTCGTGACCCCCAGGTTGAGAACCGCTGTTCTAAGACCTTCTGCTTATAAATATGGTCTATTTCCAACATGGTGCATCTTACTCCCAGCTACTGCCCCCATCAATCTTATGCCATTCTAAGAAAAGGTGCCAGCTTTAGATTTTGGTTGCTCCAAAGGTAATGGTGCTTCTATCATGATTTGGCAGCCCCCAAAAGCACTTGGTGCAAACTCTTTTCATGCAAACCTGAAGCACAAATGATACACTCAAGACAAGGGTGGTCTCACTTGCTCCTAGACTGTGAAGAAATGTAAGGAAGAGAGACCCTATAGCAGATAGAAACCAACTCTGTGATTAGTACTCATATGGCCTAAAAGGGGAGAGCAGATCATGAAATCCAGGATTGGACTTCTGAGAATGATAAAAGCCACAGAAAGCCAATGTCGGTGCTCAAGGTGGCTCCACCATCATCTCAATGTGGCTTAAATGCCTTTGTGCATTTACACAAAAGACATGTATACATGTCTTGTATACATGTATACCATCTACAATTGTATGTGTGTTGACTTCCTTCCTTCCTTCTTTTTAGGTCTTATGTTCTCGGACATAAAATAGTTAAAAATATTTGTAAGGAACTGCTTCAAGGCACTCTGAGGAAATCTTAAAGCTTACACTTAGAAGAATGCAGGCTTGGTTGTTTTTTTTTAATAAGTCTAAAATGCAAATATTATTTTGATCCATGTAACATGAATAATATAAAGGCTATTTATCTTTTTACAAAGTCAAGCTGTTTACTGAAGACAGTGGCAATTTAAAAATCCTTAAGCCATGCTTAAGTAGAAATATGACACAATTAAAAACCAGATCATATGCTTAGATAATATATTAGTTTCTAAATGCCAACATAAAGCTATAACACTAATGCAGTTATTAGTCTGGAAATATTTTGAACATTACAGAAATTATATATATATATATATATATATATATATATATATATATATATATATATATATATATATATATATATATATATATATATATATATATATATATATATATATATATATATATATATATATATATATATATATATATATATATATATATATATATATATATATGGTAAGTGTAAACAATAAATATATATAAAGTATATAAAATATAAATTGGTTGTTCTTGAAAATACCGAGCTAATGTTTTCTTGATTGCGTTTGGCCCTCTCCATCTCTGGAGTGATAGAAGTTGGGGTTCCTTTTCCCAGGCTCTCTTTGTACAAAACCTACACAGCATACAATAAAATGTTCAAAAATCAAAGATTAGATGCTTGTTTGTGAACAATTTTGTTAAACTGGATTTCTATGAAGTAAGAGTGCAATCACTACATGGGTAGACACATAACCCAGGAAACAAAATGGTTAAAAAGTTACAGGGTGAAATAAAAACAACAAGAAGAACAAAAATGACAATAAAAGGAGTGTTGTGTTTAAAAAATATAAAATGAATAGGTTTGCCCTATATTAGATGCAGGACAAGATTGATCAAATTTGTTATTTTATGTTATTCTTTGTTTTTGTTTTTCCAATACCAAGCTAATGTTTTCTTGATTGCGTTTGGCTCTTTCCATCTCAGGAGTAACTGGTGTTGGGGTTGCTTGCCCCAAAGTTTCTTTGTAGAGAACCTGAAGATTGTAAAAGTATCCAGAAATCACACAATCACAAAAAAGTCACACAAAAAATCACCAAAAATATAATTCAAATAAAATATCTAGCTTTTATTTCTTTTGCAAAAAAAAAAAGTGCTTGAGGGCTTTTTCTGAAAATAATACAAATAAAAACATAAAAATAATGATAAAAACTTCATGATGTCCAAGGTAAATTTGATAAAAATGAAATGTCATTTGAGATATGGTTATTTTTTCTCTCTATTTCACACAAGTTAGGAAAACATATACTTCATTCATCACAGTTACATGGTTTTAGATTCTTATGAAATCAAAGACATTTAATAAAACTGCAATATGAACACAAGACAAAGAGGTGCTTGAATCAAACCTCACTTATTTGTTAGAGGGATCTCTGCAATATATGAAAACATATCCTATGAGAAATCACAAAGATAAATTGTAGTATATTTTGGTGGAAATTAATAAAGGCAACATTCAAGTAGCAGCATTTAGAAGGAAAAATTAAGAAGGTGAGATGATTAATACAGAAAATATTATTTTAAAGATAAGGATTCTATCCAGCTAGCAAGATCCATTACATTGTGCAATGGATCTTTTCAATCAAGTCTTTATGGTTAAAATAATGGTCCAATATTAGTTATCTTACTAACAAAATAATAATCAAATAACTTCTGTTTTCTATCAATTGCTTGCTCAGTGAAAACCATGCAACAGGAAGTTACCTTGAGATGTTTTTCTCATAGGGAATGGACTAAAGGCACAGTGTATAGTTCTCCATACCAACTCATAGATCTTTTCATTCTCATTCCTGTACATACTTCTGATCACATCTTACTCCTACCGATATTAAGGTTCTATGGCAGTGATAGCGAACCTTTTTTCCCTCGGGTGCCAAAATAGTGCGCACGCGCGCTATCGTACACACGTGTGTGCCAACACACATAATTCAAAGCCCCCCACTTGCCCCACCCCCCTGCGCATGCGTGCACGACCCCCCCAACTCCCCCGTTTCCCGACTTCCAGTGGGCCCAGTAGGCTCATTTTTCACCCTCCCCAGGCTCCAGAGGCTTTCTTGAGTTTGGGGAGTGCAAAAACGCTCCCCCCCGCCACCCCGGAGGCCCTCCGGAGGCTGAAATCGCCCTCCCAGAGCCTCTGCGCAAGCCAAAAATCAGCTGGCGGGCACGCACATGCGCACTGGAGCTGAGCTAGGGCAACGGCTTGCGTGCCAGCAGATATGGCTCCACGTGCCACCTGTGGCACCGGTGCCATAGGTTCGCCATCACTGTTCTATGGAGTCCTTGGTGCTCTGTGAGCTTGGATGTCTTAGTTGTAGATGTCTCATTATTCGACTAGCTAACATCATCAGTGCTAGTTTGCTCTCTGTTTATATACCGTAGCTTGCCCTGACAGTGTATTACCAAGCAAAAACCCATACCCCCACCAACACTGGCAGGGCAAGCTACGGTATATAAACAGAGAACAAACACCACACCCACTAGCACTGATGATGTTACCTAGTTGGGTAATGAAACGTCAGCAAACAAACAGCCAAGCTCAGAAACCACCAAGGACTCCACGGTATAATCTTGATCTACATAGATTCTCTTCTATTGGTACATTAAGGTTCTATTTATTTTTTAGATTGGATATAATTTCTCTGCAAACCTCACTACACCATGCTAAAAAAATTCAAGAGCATGAACAATAACCCCGCTAAAGAAAAATACACTGAAATCCATCATTACTGTCAGGCCCCAAGAACCAAGAATAACATGTGGAGTTACTTCTGAATGGTTTCCTCTATTCTTCTATACATCATATACAGAAACCTTCTGTCTTCACCTATAGACAGAAACTTGCTAGACTAAAGCTAGTATTTGCATAACTACAGATATACTCTAAGAAAAACTAGGGAGTAGACATTTTAACCCTCTTCCTGCTGAGCAAACTTTCCAAGCTGTGCTGCCTCTTTTCCCTCAGGAAAGCAGCCTGGGAATTCAAACTACATCCCATCACAATTATAATTTTTACAGAACAATGCATTGATAGTCTAAGTTATTTCAGAATCATTTTTCCTAAATCTTGTTGTCAACAAGATCTCATTCCCGCATTTCATTACTTCAGATCCAGAACAAAACTCTGATTATGTTGTGTTTTCTCTGCTGTGCAATTTAATATAATCAGCAGCTGAGGTACATATAGAAATGTTAACCATGTGTTTGTATGACTCGGCCTTTCATAATCCCCAAAAGGGATAGCTTATATTTTAAGGTTATGTCATTGTTCGTGAATTATTCTGCCTCTTACAAAACAGTTATTTGCATAAACCTCTTCTCAGGAACAAGTTATTTGGACCAGAAATCATAGCATGTAGTAATATCTGGATAGAGTCCTATTGCCATCGTTGCTAGATTATGAAAATTCTTCAAAATCTGATGGTTGAATATTAATATTAATATCAGAGGTATCTTATGAGTAGAAGGTAAGTGATCAATATATCAGTATTTTACTTCAAGGATGTTTTTTGATACAAAAGGCAAAATTTCTGAAGTTTTGTTAGCATGTTATATTTTATTATATCAAAAATATTTTTATTTTTAAAGTACCGAGCTAATGAACTCTTGATTGCGCTTCGCTCTCTCCATGTCAGGAGTGATAGGTATTGGGGTACCTTTCCCCAAACCCTCTTTGTACAAAACCTACAAGGTAAAAAACGGGTGTCTAGTAACCATAGAATAGCAACAACCAAAATGATATTTCAAGAGTTTACAATGTTAATGCCAGGAGCACACCAGCTTTCAGTATAGAAACTGTTGATTTGTGTCAGAACAGAGACCTTCAATCAACAACCAAATAGAAAACAATGTAGTAGGATAAGGAAGCTGATAGACAGCACACGCCAATCAAACACTCTGCTGAAGAAAGTAGAAACTCCAATCTTTCTGGGAATATGTTAAAGTTAAGTTGCAGAAAGAGTTCAAAAGATAGATGGTTTAGGCCAAGAGGCAGAAATGGGAGTTATAATTCAGTTAGAAAACACAAAGCTCTAACACATTTAATATTATTTTAAACCATTCATTCCTTTGCCTCTTTCTTTTAAATACCGAGCTAATGTGTTCTTGATTGCGTTTGACTCTCTCCATCTCTGGAGTGACAGGGGTAGGAGTTCCTTTCCCTATGTCCTCTTTGTACAACACCTACAGGATATAAAAAAGGTAATCTAGTAATTACAAAACAGCAATGTTCATCAAAAGATGTTAATAACTTATGGTGTTAATACTTGGATCACACCAACTTCTAGCTGTTGATTTCAGGGTCATCAGGAACAGAGACCTTTAATCAACACCCACACAAGAAAATATTCTAGTAGGATAAGAAAGATAGAAAAGCTGAAAGGAAGGTGAAAACACTGGGTTTGCTGAAAAATAAACGTAGTGAATCAGTTCTTAGTAGTAGTAACAGTAGTAGCAGTAGTAGAAGACTTGGGTTGAAGAAGGAATTCCAAAGGTCAGAACCTTGTTTTAAGGGTAAAATTGAGACTCCAACAGTTAGAAAGCACAGATCATTCACACAACAACTTATTTTTTAAATATTAGGTATAATTTCTCTTCTTTTGAATACCGAGCTAATGTGTTCTTGATTGCGTTTGATTCTCTCTATCTCAGGAGTGACAGGAACAGGGGTACCTTTTCCCATTCCCTCTTTGTATAAGACCTAAAGGATACACAAAAGAGTATCCAGCAATTATGAAACAGCAAGGATCCGAAAACACATTAATAGGCAGCGTGGTTAATATTTCTATTGCACCAGCTTCCAGTGAAGCCAGCTGGCTGTTGATTTCAGGGTCATCTGAAGCAGAAAACTTGAATCAACACCCACAAGAGGAGGAGGAAAAAAAACCTAATAGGATAAGAAAGATGAAAATGCAAAAAAAAGGGGGGGAGGAAATTCCGTGTTTGTTAAAAAAAAGAAGTGAGCAAATCTTAGTAGCATAAGTAGACCTGGTCTGGAGAAGAAATTTCAAAGATAGGAGGCTTGCAATAAGCGAAAAGGCATTACTGATAGTTAGAAAGTAAGATCATTAACACATCAATCTACAGCAGCAGTTCCCAACCTGGGGGTCGGGACCCCTTTGGGGGTCGAACGACCATTTCCCAGGGGTCGCCCCGGCATCCTCAGATCCCCCCCCACTGCCACAAGCCTGGCCATATCACGCCCCAGAACCCGCGCCCCCACCCCACTGCCGCCATTTGGGTTCTTTTACCCTCTGCGCATGCGCAAAGCATTCTGCATGCGCAGAGGGCAAAAGAACTCAAATGGCAGCATCCAGGCGGGCGGGGGAAGCGGGCAGGGGAAGCTCCACGCCGCAGCCGCCATTGGCTCCATTGGCTCTGCGACAACCAACAGGCAAGAACGAACCGGGAGCATTTCATCCCTGCGAAAGGTATGCGCGACTTTGGTGGGGCCGGGACAGGCGGCTGCCCGGCGAGAGCCATACCCTTTGCCCCGAACGCTACAGGTAGACGGGAGAGACTCTGTGAAGGGGGTGGCTCTCTCCGGGCAGCCGTCTGTCCCGGCCCTGCCAAAGTCGCGCACACCTTTCGCGACGGGGCTTGAAAAGCTCCCAAAGGCAACACGCGAAGCGAGCGGAGACCTCGCCTGGATCTGGAGACTTCGCCCAGACGCCGCCATTTGGGTTCTTTTACCCTCTGCACATGTGCAGCACGCTTTGCGCATGCGCAAAGGGTAAAAGAACCCAAATGGTGGCAGCGGGATGGGTCACGGTGGGGGCGGGTCGTGGGTCGTGGCATTAGGAAGGTTGGGAACCGCTGATCTACATTATTTCAAAGAAATCTGGTTAATGTTCTCTTTTTCTGAATACCGAGCTAATGTGTTCTTGATTGCGTTTAACTCTCTCCATCTCTGGAGTGACAGGTGTAGGGATTCCTTTCCCTACATCTTCTTTGTATGCAACCTATAGAATACAAAAAAAAAGAAGTACCCAATAATTACAAAACAGCAATGTTCGTGAAAACTATTAATCGTTTATGGTGTTAATACTTGGATCACGCCAGCTTCCAGGGAAGCTAGCTGGCTGTTGATTTCATTGTCATCTGGAACAGAGACCTGTAATCAACACCCACAAGAGAAAATAATCCGGTAGCATAAGATAGACGGATAAGCTTTAAAAATGGGAAATTTATCTATGTTTTGAAAAGTAGTGAGTCAAGTCTTAGTAAACGTAGTTTGAAGAAAAGATTCCAAGGGTGGGGGGGGTTGTTGTAAGGGGTGAATTGGCAGCACTGATAGTTAGAAAGCAAGGTCATTAACACATCAGCTTATTTCAAAGAATTCAGGTCATTTTCTTCTTCTTTTGAATACCGAGCTAATGTATTCTTGATTGCATTTAACTCTTTCCATCTCGAGAGTGATGGGTACAGAAGTTCCTTTCCCTATGTCCTCTTTGTACAAAACCTATAGGATATAAAAAAAGGTAATCTGGTAATCACAAAACAGAAATGTTCATCAAAGGAGTTTAATAGCTTTTGGTGTTAATACTTGGATCACACCAACTTCCAGGGAAGATAGCTGGCTGTTGATTTCCCTCTGTTAGTTGGAGCAGAGATTTTTTTTTTTAATGAACAACCATGGAAGAAAATTATGTAGTTGGATAAGAAAGGCAGAAAGGGGTAGGTGGGTGGAGAGGATTCTAAGTGTACTGAATATTAAAAATTGTGAGTCAACTCTTAGTAGTACACCTAAGTTGAAGAAAGAATTCCAAGGAAAGGAGGCTTTTTCTGGGAGATGAATCTGCACTACTGATAGTTAGAAAGGGAAGTCATTAACACATCAACTCATTTCAAAGAATTCAAAGGATTATTTTTTTCTTCTTCTTTCAAATACCGAGCTAATGTGTTCTTGATTGCGTTTGACTCTCTCCATCTCTGGAGTGACAGAAGTTGGGGTTGCTTTCCCTACATTCTCTTTGTACAACACCTGTGGGATAGAAGAGCAACCACGTAAGCCAGCAATAACTAAAATGGAAGGATTTTGTTACTGATGCTTTACAAAGAAGTTGATTGAGAAGAGGACATCTGGCTGGATGGTGACATCATAAGAAGTTTTCTTTTCAAAAAGTGGGCACTAGTATTCTTTACGTACAGTGTCATCCTTTGAAGGTGTGTTTTGGATCTTTGTATAATATTCAAAGAAGATCGAACATACCAGTGATAGGAAAAAGGAGTGTTATATTTTGGCAATAATTTGGAGGCAAGGTATTAATAGCAGGAAAGGTTTAAAAGTCTCCAAAATGATGCTATCCTAAATTGAACAACAAAGATCAAAGTTTCATAGAAAGCACAATGAAAACATTAGCAAGATGGAACTGGGATTGGGAAAAGCTATTTTTTTTTTAAAAAAAGAGAGAATTGAAATGCCAGTTTCCTAGAAGTACCGAGCTAATGATTTCTTGGTTGTGTTTGACTCTCTCCATCTCAGGAGTGACAGGAGTCGGGGTGCCTGTCCCTAGGTTTTCTTTGTATAAGACCTGCATGGTAAAAGAAGGTGGGACAAAACAAAAATAAGAATGAAAAACAGCAGTCACTTCAAATATGCCAAGATTGGTCTTCAATCTCCTGGGAATGAGTCTGAGGCTTTCAAAGTTATGAGAATTTTTCCAAGTCCTATTTCCACGATATTCTTTCTGTGGTTTCTTGCTTTTGTCTACCCTGTTAGCAAATCACAATGTTTAATACACTAGGAATGTTTAAGTCATCCAAGATTATAAGAAGATGTAAGAATTCAGGTAGCAATAGCACTTAGATTTATATACCGCTTCATAGTGCTTTACAGTGCTCTCTAAGCGGTATACAAAGTCAGCATATTGCCCCCAACAATCTGGGTCCTAATTTCACCCACCTCAGAAGGATGGAAGGCTGAGTCAACCTTAAGCCTGTCAGGATCGAACTGCAGACAGTCAGCAGAATTAGCTTGCAATACTGCATTCTAACCACTGTGCCAGCACGGCTCTTATGTTTTGATTAAGTTCAATAGTATTTTAAGGTACCTACTGGATGGATTATGGCATGCAACTAACAAACCCTTTAAAGATTATGAATGAACGAATATTAAATCTTTAAATGGATTTTATGTGTGGGATTGATACAGGTGCTTTAAAATTTTATTATCCCTTTAGATTTTTCTCTATGCAGTAGTTTTTATTTTTAACCCTACATGGCACATTACAGCAAAGTTTGTGGTTGGGAGTCACTCACTCATCATCCTATATTTTTTGGAAGCTCTGCACTGCAATGTGTTCAGAAAGGTCAAAACATACAAGATGGCAACCATGATGGTATGATCCAAGCCCCGCCCCTTTTGTATATGGTTCCACCCATATATAAAGTGTAAAGTGGTGAGGCTTCAGTCATGATGCTGCAGCTTTTATCTTGACTGTTTTGATATTTCCACCACAGCCACCACCTTCACCCCTCCCTGGATGAACTTGCTCTAAGACAGAAAAGATTGGTCCAAGATGTTGGAAACTGTTAAGATTTTGGAATGCAGCCTTGTAAAATGGCCTGATAATCCTCCCAAATGCCCAAACTATCATAAGATATCAGTAATATTACCCAAGAGATTTTTCCATGAGATCTTTTATATTAGAGTCGCTTTTCAGACTGTGAATATAAATTTAATAAATGAATGAATAAATAGTTTTTAAAATAATTTGGCTGGAGAAGGGCTTTGTTTTCGAAAGTAAGCAATGCTGCAACTATAGAACTGTGGTATAAAGATTACTCATTCAATATTTTGGAAACATCAAATTATATACCATGTTGGTTAAATACCAAGGTTTCTTTTTGCTATGCTAAAATAATACAATAGTCTCCAACAGAACTGAGCAAAGAAACCACTGCAAAAGATATCATAAGGTTACTGGTTTGGCAGAAATAGGACATACGGCGATCTTAAAGTGATGGAAGTGAGATTCAACTATGAATCATTGTAAAAAATGATTCCAATATTTTATTCCATATGTTCATATTGTTTGCATTTTTTTTCATTTACTAACTTCATCTGAAAAAGTACTATACACCCTCTTCCATCCAATTGGAGATTTAGACCATATTCTTTTTACAATTTAAGTTACGCTAAATAAATGTTGTTGTTTTTTAAAAAAACCATAGGAGTTAAAAAAGAAAAGCACAGTCAGGATTGTATTCCAGATGGTTAACAATATTCCAGGGACAGCAAAAAAAAGTTAACAATATTCCAGACTATTAGAATACAAAACAGTGAACAAAATAAATTCATTGGAAAATTAACTATATTGATAGATTCGATATTATTTTGATCAGTGAATTATATATAGCAGCTAATCAAGATTCAAATGATACTTTGAATGAGGTCAAAAGGGAACTTTGTGTTATTTGAAGTACAAAGCTGAACTTTTACTGAACATCTTTGAGCTGAACTACAATTTGAAAAGATATAGCATAATTTGCCCCATGATTCTTTAAGACTATTCCTTAAGACCTGGCTGACACTGTCACAGAATCATAAATGTAAAGTGCCTACACAAAGGGTCTTTTTCCAAAAGGCAACTGGACTTTCTTGAATTTTTTTCCCTCTTAAAAGCATTTAATTTCTCATCCAAGAAGCTTCTTCAGCATTAAGTAAGTAATGCAATTTCATCCAATGAAATAAACTTTACATTGGATCCAAAGTTCCATTGTAAGCCCCATTTATTATAAGAAAATTCAGTTGACTTAAGTATAAGCTTTGCTTTTTCAATAAAAACCCACCAAATTACTTTTATTTTATTTTGGCTGGATTGTAGCCTAAGTTTACAGATCCAAAATTTTGTTGTTATTTTGATCTACTTCCCACACTTTTCACAGTAACTATCAATATGAGTTGGGAATACATATACCATTAAAGAAATAAAAATCAAATAAACAAAAAAGGTCAGTAATTGAATTATTCAATTACTAAAACAAAGGGTCAAGGTTTGTAATAGTTAATTCCATTTTAATAAAGTTAAAGGGCATTTTTAACTACAAAAATACCGAGCTATAGATTTCTTGATTGCGTCTGACTCTCTCCAACTCTGGAGTAATAGTTGTTGGAGTTCCAGACCCTAAATTGTCTTTGTATAATACCTGTGTAAGAAGAAATATATATGTAAAAAAAAATCAGCACTTTTCTTCGTGAAGTCTACAAAAATTTGAAAATCCTCTTAAAAATAAACCCTATCTTAAATATTAAAAAGTATTCCTACTGCTAAATTGGACATGAAAGCCCACCAAGATTATAACTTAATTGCATTCAGATAATTTGATGTGGCTATAATTTTAGGAATACTTTAAACCCTCTGTGGTTTCTTTCCATTCTCCCTTATGAAGAATACAAGGAGAAGAGAACAACCAATCAGAACTCAGTTTGGGTTGATCAGACCATGTCTTTTCTGATGTAGTCTTAGAATATGAGGACCTCTTCTTGGAAGTGAGTTGTGATCTGTGGCCGTATGACCACTCATAGGCAATAACACCCATCACCAAATACACAGACATTTTTATTTGCCTATAACCTTGGCACCTTAAATATATTTGGAACTGAATTCTCTTGCTTGCCAAGTTCAAGGATTCACATGTTTTTATGAATAGGGGACAAAAAGGTAGCCTTCTTAGAATTTGTAGCTTGGTCTTGATTCTTCAGCCTCGTGTTCTCTGGTCAAATAAATGAAAGCATGTGGAGATGGAGTAGTTGTTACTACAAAAGTGACAGCTATGCTATTCCTTTTCTGGAGTGAGAAGGACTGAAGTAGTGAGAAAGGATTTGGAAGTGACAAGATAAAGAAATACTGGAATCCAATGAAATAATTATCCCAATTTAATTGAAATAAGGGGTCACTGGCATATGTTGGCATTTAAATATGTGCATGTACATATGGACTTTTGTACCCGAGTTTGGAACTTGGAAGGCTATAATTGTACTCTTGTTTTCCTGTCCAGAATCACAAACTGTCTCAAAGCTTCATAAAAAAAAAAGATTAGCAATAAAAGAACATTTAAAAAAGTATTTTACAATAGTTGTTGAGGTTCATTAGTTAGGATCAAAAGCGTTATTCTAACTTTGTATTGCACTAACACGTGGCTGCCAAAAGCTATTAGAAAGATTTCCTGTTATAAGGGCAAAGGGAAAGCACTCTGAATATATTTGTTTAAGGCATATCATATTGTTTTATTTGAGGAGGGGAAGGAAGATAGGAAAGGAGAATGGTGAAAAGAAGAAGTTAAAAATCACTGCAAAACAAAAATAATTAGTGCTTTAATTGTCCACGTCTCATGATGGGATTAAAATGAAGAGGAAGAGATAGTCAAAATCTCATGGAGGGTTTAAAATGAAAAGGAAAGTTAGCATAAGATCATGACAGTTAAAATTATGCATTGATAAATATTTTGAGCTATACCGAGCTAATGTTCTCCTGATTACGTCTGACCCGCTCCATTTCTGGTGTAACAGGAGTTGCCATTCCTGTGCCCACCTGTTCTTTGTAAGACACCTGTGAGGGTACAATAAAGTATCCACAAAAGACCCCAACAAAGAAGTGCAATAACCAGAACTGAATTTCAACTGGTAGTAAGCAGTAACAGTGCATGGTTAAATCCTACGGTTGGACTAGTGCCACAAAGAGAAAAGGCTAAAAGAAATAGAATATTATTCATTAAATATGTGAATGACATCGCAGGTTAAAGGAAAGCATATGGAAGGGAAACACTGGGTTAATTTTATGGGAGCAAACTGTTTATTAAATTTTGTTTTATTTTTTAAAACTTATTTTATGATGCATAAAGTTTTTCATTAGTTAAAAATTAGGAAGGGAGATGAGTCACAAAAATCGGAGATAGTAGAAAATAAAGTAGGATAGTTAGAGATTATTTTTTAAAAAAGAAAAATTATGAGTTGTTAAAATAGATTTGATTTTAATTGAGAAATACCGAGCTAATGTGTTCTTGATTGCGTCTGACTCTCTCTATTTCTGGAGTACTTGATATTGCAGTTCCTTGCCCTGCATTCTCTTTGTACATTACCTGCAGAATACAAACACCCACCAACATGAGAAATCGGATAACTGCTAGGAAAACATCAGGGCGCAATGCAAATGTTGATTAACACACTTATTTCGTATATAAATGTACACACACACCCAGATGCATTGTGAGGAAAGTTTCCACTCTCTTTTGAAAACACCGCATGTTGTTTCAGAAACGAATGATATAAATGGAAATACTATAGTTTTTAGTGCAGGTAGTCCAGTTTGGTGTAGTGATTAAGGCACCCATTTAGAAACTGTAGTAGATGACCAGGTGGAGCCCAAAGGCGGAATCACAAGCATCATTGGTTTGGAATGGCTGCGCTTCCACATGAGACCTAAATCCAACCACCTGTGAATTCCATTGACTCTTATTTAGTGCCAATTCGCCTTCACCATTAGATCAGATTCTTGTGTATAGGTAATAAACTTGAAGTGCTTTGAACTAAACTCCTGTTCCTGGAAACTTGCGCCTGTCAGAAACTGGGAGACTGTGAATTCTAGTCATGTGTTAGGCACAAAGCCAGCAGGACTTTGGACCAATCACTTTATCTCAGTCCTAGAAAGGAGGTCATGGCAAACCACATCCAAAATCTTGCCAAGAAAACTGCAAGAATTAGTCCAAGCAGTCTCCCAAAATTGGATATGACTAAATAGGGGAAAAAAGGTTCTTGTTTAGTAATTGTCTCGTTTAGTGGCTGGTCATAGTTACAACTGTGATGAAAATATAACCTTGTGACCAGTCCTCACATTTACAACCTCTGCAGGTCTGTAAAGCCAAGGAAAGCTGAAATAAAATAGTAAAATCATGTTTCATTCAGTGACAGCTTTACTTAACAACTGAGTTGCTGTCCCAGTTGTAGTTGCTAAATGAGATTGATCTGTATTCCATTGAACATTTTGTTTAAAACTCTTTCATGAGTCTCCAACTGGGGAGAGGGGATCACAAAAGCTTGGAATTATTAAATTCCCTTTAATTTTTTTTTTTTGGGGGGGGAACCCATATCTGGAAAGTTCCTTTTGAATCAGATTTGGATTACCTGAATTAATAAGAACTCTGTTTCAACTTTAAAAACATCTTTTAACATAATATCAGGCCAAGTTTTTTAAAAAAGAAGTACAAGATCTAAACATAATATCAAATGGGTCTCACGCATTTTTACTTTCTTAAAAAAATGGGGGGGAGAAGAGTAAAAAGAACACCAAGTCCTTCCATTTAAAAAAAAATTAAAAGTCCTGCATTTCACTCCTTTAAAAAGATGCTTATTTCCTCACATAGAAAAATTATAATTAGAATCAAGTATTCAGTCAGTTGAAAAAATACAAAAACAAATAACGTAAATCTGAAGATAGAACATGAAATATGTAATGCACAGGTCTGGTGGAACCAGATTTTGCAAAAACGTATTTTAAAACTAATTCATTGGTGAAAAGCTTAGTCAAACGAATGGGGAGGGGGTGGGCAGACAAAAAATTCAAGATGCTGGCTGTGATCATACAACTGGAATCCATTAGAGTTGAGTGACTACAATAAATTTAAATTAATCCTTGGTAAGGACGTGATAGGTGAAAAAAATGCCAAATTCAGCCTAAACTTCAGGCTGACTGTACCACCAACTGTAATAATAATAATAATTAAAAAACTGAAGTGTGTGCCATGTATCTTGACTTTTCTGACCCCTCCACTGCAAAGCGGACAGTATAGAAAACAAGAAAGGAGAAGACAATACCTATGGGTGAAATTTTATGGTTTCTTCAGAGATGTTACATTGTTACTAACTAAACAGCCCTCAAATGAAGGAAGCTTCACGGTCAGCCATAATTGCCTTATTTTCCAGGCAAATCTGTGGCACAATATTGTACTGATTATTAAACTGCATCAATATTTCGAATAACCACCTTAATGGCTTATTATTTTATTTATTTTATTTGTCAAAACGTGTACAAGATAGCAGGGATAGATATAAACATAAGCAAAGTAAGTACAGATAAATGAGGACAATAGGACAGAAGGACAGGGACGGTAGGCACGATGGTGCGCTTATGCACGCCCCTTACAGCCCTCTTAGGAATGGGGTGAGGTCGACTGTAAGGTTAAAGTCTAAGGTTAAAGTTTTTGGGGTTTGGGGAAGAAACCACAGAGTCAGATAGTGCATTCCAGGCATTGATCACTCTGTTGATGAAGTAGTATTTTCTGCAGTCGAGTTTCGAGCGGTTTACATTGAATTTGAATCTATTGTGTGCACGTGTATTGCTGCGGTTGAAGCTGAAGTATTCATTGACAGGTAGGACATTGTGGCAGATTATTTTATGAACTACATTTAGATCAGATCGAAGGCGACATAGTTCTAAATTATCTAAGCCCAAAATTTCAAGTCTGGTGGAATAAGGAATTCTGTTGCGAGCAGAGGAGTGGAGGACTCTTCTTGTGAAATATTTCTGGACTCTCTCAATTGTATTAATATATTAATTGTATTAATTATACCAGGAGTCCCCAAGCTGCAGCCCACTACTGGGCCTTGGCCTATTCACAATTGGGTCACGTGAGTGGCAGGCATGCATGCTGTCCCGCCACTCGTGTGAGTCGAACTGCGTGCACTCATGCGCTCAGGGCCACTGTTCATGCGGCCCGGTTCCCCTTTCCTCCCCCCCCCCCAGCCAAGTCGCCAAGCCGCAAAGATTGGGGACCGCTGGTTTATACTACTCAATGTGTGTCCAATTAAGATTTGATTGAATATGCACCATCAAGTTGTTTCCAGCTCCTTGCGACCATCTAAATAGATTTTTTTCCATGTAATTTGATTTGATTACCTAACAGAATAAGCTAGAAAATTAAGTTCAGTAAAGAGTGGTGAATTATTTAGAATTTCTAACTCTCAAATCTTTAATCACTAACCTTTCCAGAGGTACGTTGCAAAAGCTAATTTGAAGCCTGGAATCAGATCAAATAAATAAATAAGCAAGCTAAATTGCATACCTCACAAGCTAAGAAAACAGATATGAATAAACATTAATGTAATTGTATTAGGATTGTGTCCAGTTATCTCTAAGTATATCCAGAAACCTGTCAAACATACTGACTAAATATCCCTGTTTATAGGCAGTCAAAGCTACTTGTCTTAGGTAAATGGCAAGTTTTAGAGTAGCTTTATAGGAAGCACTTCATCAATTACTTTTGTCATTATATTTTTAATTCCATCCCATCCCATCCCAACCCCATTTGTATTTTTCTACCTGAGAAACCAACTTATGGCTCATCCTCATCAGCTCAGCATTGATGCATTTATATTCTCCTTTCAAGGTTTGTATACAAACATTAGCAAAGCAAATGGAACTTTAAGATGGAATACAATGAGAAGAACGTCCATTAAAAATACAGGGGGATGATGTTAGTACATGTTAACAAGAGGAATAAACAGCATCTTAGTTGGGTGAACAACAGCATGTCATAATTGGCCAGCTCATTATCAAAAAAGAAAAAAAATTTAGCCACTACCGAGCTGATGTGTTTCTGCGTCTCCTTGACCCGTTTTACTTCAGGAAGGTCAGGAATGGGAGTTCCTTTTCCAATGTGTTCCTTGTACTTAATCTACAAAGTTGCATTCGGAAGAAAGACAAAAAAAATGATGTCATGTACAGGAGACTTACATATCCATCTCATCTCACTTACAAGAGCAGAGAAACAATTGTCACAGAAGGTTTATATAGTTGTGGAACCGTAAAACATGCACTCTAGTTAAAAATTCCTTATCAGAAGAAAGTTAGGAAATAATACCCAAGTAAATATAGATAATTAAACAGAAGTCCTTTTCCTGGGTTGAAGAAATTCTCATACTAGAAGCAATTTGATTTATCCATAATTATGAAATTATTTTATTTTTAACATGTAAAACAACTTTTTTCTTGCCTGAATGTAACCCAGATAGTTTCAAATAAGCTAGTTATAATATTCTATGAACTGCATAACCCCAGATTGGGAAAGTGTGCCATAGTATAGTATAGGGGTCTCCAATCTTGGCAACTTTAAGAGTTGTGGACTTCAACTCCCAGAATTCTGGGAGTTGAAGTCCACAACTCTTAAAGTTGCCAAGGTTGGGGACCCCTGGTATAAACGATCTACCTCATAGGTAGGGAACTTATGCTCATCCAACCATGATTGGATCCATGATTAATCCAACCATGTTGGATTAAGACTCCGAACAATCTTTATCTTGGGTCATGCTAGCTATGGCTGCTGGTAGCCGTGGAAGGCGACAAGCATGAGAGTTCCAAGTAACACACCCATAGCAAACAAAACTCTGAGGCAGGCAATCTCCTCAAAGAATAGGTTTATTGGATATATGTCATATTGGCATGGGCTAGTGAAAACCGACTCTGAGTATTCCTGTAGTTTTCACCTACCCTGTTTCCCCCAAAATAAGACACCCCCTGATAATAAGCCCAATCGGGCTTTTGAGTGCATGGCAATAAGGACAAGCGCTTATTTCAGGTTTCAAAAAATATGAGACAGGGTCTTATTTTCGGGGAAACACGGTAATTAAAGTAAACGTTTGTCACTTTCTCAAAACAACCAGTCACATGGTCCAATCAGGATACTGTCCAGTTGCTAGGTGACTCCAGTCCCCTCCTTCCGAACACCTGCAGGAATGTCCTTGGTTCCCAAGAGAAAGTATTTTAATTTGACTACAACACCCCAACTATCTCTATTTCCCCCTCCCTGTCCCTCTTCTCCAGTGTGTCAGCACTGAAGTCCCAAAATGGCCTCAGTCAGGCCAGCTTCAGGGTTGACAACAGGTTCTTCATTTTGATCTTGCTTTATTTTCCACCAAAGTTATCCTACACCACAACCTTAAGGCTACATTTCTTGACAGTGGGAGCAGAACTTTGATATGTATGTTCATCCCGGCATGCTGGGGTATAAGCATTTGTTGTCAATGCTGGTATTCCTCTGGTTGCCTTTTAGTTCTGGTGTATCTAAATGCACCAGTTTGAATCCTAGTACTTTCTTCACTTAAATCTAGGATACAGGTCATTATTGCATGTAATTGAATGCACAAAGGAGTCTTCCCAATGAAAGCGAGGAATCCCTCCTGAAGGAGGCTAATGTCTTAATATTTAATAGAGTCCCTTCAAACATGAAATGTTATACATGCAATGGACCCACTGGATCAAAGTAAGAATTATGGATCAGATTCAGTTTCGCCAAATTTAACTTCATTGGTTTTGCTGAATATACTCTTAAGTACAGCAAAAATTATTGTTTCAACATGTATTTATCCCTTTCACTTCCAATCGAATTATATTTTAATTCCATTCAACACTAAGTCTAATATTAGCATAAATGACACTCAATTTTATAAGTTAAAACAGCAAAGAATGTTTTTTTCTTTAAAGAGATCATTTTGATTTTTTTTTACCGTGCTAATGGCATCTGTGGTTTTTCTAATTCTCTGTGTCTCTGGTGTTTTTTCAATTGCTGTTCCTGTTCCAATGATATCTTTGTATAAAACCTAAAGCAAAACAAGATCAAGCATAGAAAGACATATTGTCATTTCTACAGCAGCACTACAAAAGACCAGAACATTTATTTCAATAAAAAATAGAAATAGCATCACAATATCTATTTCAATAAATAAATAATAAGGGGTTAAAGAATTAGATAAATTTTGGAATTAATAATTTGTTAGTATATTTTAATTTTTATGTTTATCAAGGAGGTATAGCGTCGGAAGAAGGAAGATCTATTCAGCATTGAGGAAATGACGTTGATAGTTGTGTATCTGACTGAAATGGTGAAAGAAAGATTTCTTCTTTCTCGTCTTTTTATTATTATAAATAAATAAATATTATATCTTAAAGACGATATAAATGAAAGATACATAGTGGAATAAATTAACAGTCTGATATATTGAAATGTTAATTGATTAATAATATGCCTGATTTTTAGACTATGCTTAAAAGGTTCTGAGCAACAAGGAGTTAAAGATTTAGAGAAATTTTGAAATTAATAATTTGTTAGTATATTTTAATTTTATTTTTATTGAATATTATACCCTGTGCTTTTTCTGGGAAGTCGGGGGTGGGTGGGTGAGAGCGAGGGGAGGATGGGGGGAAGGGGAGGGGGTTGGGGGGAAGGGGGGGAGAAAAAGAGAAAAATGTTTGTACTTTGTACTAATAAAACTTTTTGAAATTAAAAAAAAAATCATACCCAATCTCATTTGTGTGTCAAGTGTACTAGTGATGCTTGTATGGAGAAACCACTTAACGTTTATAATTTCAAGCAATATAAGAGGAAAGAAATCAGACCAGTAAAAACAAGGATATGAGGATATACCTCTTTATCCTTTAAGGTAAGAATCTTAGCTTTTATAGCCTGAAAACAAAGACATTCATTTGCAAACACATGAGCAAAATATAAATTCTATTCACAGTTATGCCAAATGAAGCTCTGCGGGGGTTTTTTCTCTGATTTTTAATAATAGCTTTTGGAAAAAAATATTTATTCATTTCTAGTTTTCTAAGGCTGAGGTAGGCAAGGATTTGATAGGATCTTCAAGCTTCAAACTTCAGGTATTGAAAATAAATCATGAAGTTTTTATCAGAGAACTACCTCTCTTGATCAAACACTTATCAGTTATTTTGGTTAATAAAGACATCACAAAATGACAATAGTTACCCCTTGGATGCCTTTGAGAATTTTAGATTTTAGAATAAACTAAAAATATTTATTCATGGCATTCCTGGATTAGCTGCTCAAAGAAAACACATGAAGTTTACAACTTTGGAACCCAAAAAAGTCCGTCAAGATATACGGAGATATGTCAAAATATTATTGCCATGTATGTTGTACTCAAGTTATTGCATTACTAAAAATAATGTTAAAAGAAATAGAGTGTAAGGCAAAAATTGGTAACATGTGGTTCTTCTGACTTTATTATAAAACCCAGCATCTATTTCCATTGCCTAACCTAGCAGAGGCTGCTGGTAGTTGTAGTTCAGCAATAAGGTGATTGTTATTGGAAGGTGATTGGTTTCCCATTCCTGATGGGCAACTACAATTCCCTTTAAAATGAAAGTGGCACTAACCCCTTTCCCCCACTTTGTTTCATAAAAGTTGAACATCAAACCATTCTAAAAATGGATGTAACGGCTACATCTTTTTACTCTGGAATTCCAGTGTGGGAAGATGGTGGTTTCAATGGTCCATCCCTGATTTATTTTGCTAAAAATGTATATGTTTGTGGATCAGATCTTAATGTCATATCACACTGTAAACAATGAGTGGGTTAAATTCCCTTATCACTAATTCAGGGCTAAGTTCTGGATTAAAATGTGGGTCTTTTGAATTAGAAGGAAGAAAGGAAGGAAGGAAGGAAGGAAGGAAGGAAGGAAGGAAGGAAGGAAGGAAGGAAGGAAGGAAGGAAGGAAGGAAGGAAGGAAGGAAGGAAGGAAGGAAGGGCTTTCAGTTGTGCATAACTGGATTCTTAATTGTCTATTGTCAAGAGGCTTTATTGGTATTAGTAAAAAGATTGAAATGTGTTAGCCAACTGGGGACCAATAATTTGCTAAATAATATAAACTTACCGAGCTGAAATTTTTCTGGTTTTCTTTAACTCGTAATATTTCTGGTGTTTCATTTACAACGGTGACCTTTCCCTTACTGTCCTGCAGATCATGTTGATACTGAAGCTGTTAAGAGAATACATGTTTTTCAGTGCATTAATCTCAAAACAGATTTCCGCTTGGCCTGTCACTAGTACAGGCCACTCATTGCTCCCTGAAGGCAAGAAGAGGTGACATCTTCCTCCTCCCACTCTCAGCTCTCTGCAAATGCCCCCTGCACCTTAGTTTCTCAGCTTTGATTCCAACCTGAGCCTTCTGAAGTCCTTGAGAGCAGATGGCTTCCAGAGCTTTATTCCACTTCAGGAGCAGCTCAGCTCTGATTGGCTGCAATGCCTAGCACATCCCTGCCCTCCGGTGTCTCGCATCTGTCCTGTGCAGCCATTTTGCTGGGAATAATCCCACAAAGGAAAGAGCAGACACTGGTAGAGTGGTCCACTGAGAACCAGGCAGGAAGCTCTGCCTTCCTTGCGCAGATAAGAAAGTCAAGAAGCAGAGGAAAGACCACTCTGGCCATAATCTCTAGACTGAGTACAAGCCCAACCCCATTGCCAACCCAATGTAATCTGGATTGGAATTTCTGAAGTTTATTTAAGAAACAACCTGAGAGACTAAAACTTATTGCTGCTGTGCAGAATTGCCCCAGGAAGAACTCAATCTTCTTGCTTCCAGACTGACATTTTAAAATGTCAGTAATAGCAATAGGACTTAGATTTATATACCGTTTCATAGTGCTTTATAGTGTTACAGAACTGACGAAAATATATGAGAAATATATTTACGGCAGCATGAACAAAGATCACTCAAAATATAGTATCAAATGTAGTCAAATATTGGTAAGCCATTAAGTATTCTACATTCATGAATTCATGAGTTATTTGACAAATTCCATTCAGTTTTTTGTAACTAAGCCCTCCAATCTCAGTTGGACCAGTTTTCAAAATAATCAAGAAAGGTTCAATTATCATGGGAAAATTTTAAGTTTCTTGCTCAGCAAAGCAATAATCAAGAATGTACCTTAGAGAGAGTGGTAAGTATCTCTGAAAAATACCTGGAATCTGTGTCCTTTTTCTTTACCTACTTGATCAGCATCACTGACAATTGTGAGCATGGGACTTTGCCATCATGGTCAGAACAGCATCAGACATGCTTCTAGTAAGGTACGAGCAACCTATTTCAAACTCAAAGCAGGTGGCTAAGGCTCAAAACATTTCAGATCCCCAATGTTTTCTACCTACTAGGCTTAATATCTAATATAGGAAAGGAAAATTGAATTTCAGGGGGAGCATTGTTTGCTCGCTTTCTTTGTTGGGATTCATGAGTATATGTATACATACCATGCTAAAATTCTTTTGATTTTCTCGGACCCGCTGATTTTCTGGAGTCTCTAGCACAGATACAAAGTATGGCATGGTTTTCTCTGCATCCTCCTTATACTTTTTCTGTTACATAGGTTAAAAAGAAAAAAGAAAATGTACTATTGCAGTAACAACACAAATACCCACGCAGAGACACATACAATTTTTTGTTATCTTGGGACAATAGCAAAGTCACCACAGAAATAAAACAAACTCTACCCAGAGTTCTCACTTGAGACTCAAATGGCCAGGCTCACATATGACTCCAACCTGAACCTTCTGAAGTCCTTGAGAGCAGATGGCTTCCAGAGCTTTATTCCACTTCAGAGCAGCCCAGCTCTGATTGGCTGCAATGCCTAGCACATCCCAGCCCTCCGGTGTTTCGCACCTGTCCTGTGCAGCCATTTTGCTGGGAATAATCCCACAAAGGAAAGAGCAGGAATTCTGGGAGTTGAAGTCCACAAGTCTTAAAATTGCAAAGGTTGGAGATCCCTGGTAGAGTACTTCACACTTATTGGAAGGATTTACAGTGCACTCTCAAGGTCACACAGACAGGGCCCTATTTCAGATGGTCTCTGTATCACATTATTTATCAGGCTGGTTAAGGCTTTTGGGAGTTGGAGTTCACCTCCATGTGCAGGGCCATCATTACCTTACTGGAAAAGTTCTTCACATGATGTGCATGGATGATTTCTGGAGTGTCAACAACTGTGGTATAATGGCCTTTTTCCATTTCCGCTGAGTGCTTATATTTAAGCTGTTGAGAGAAACATTTCAGGGGAAATATCCAGAATAAGTAATTTACAGATGTAGCTTTTTTGTTGATTTAATACAGCAGGAAATCAAATGATGTTCATTAATCACTAACCTCACTAGCAATATCTGTGGCGTTCTTTGCCCTCATATAATCAGGTGTCTCCAATGCAAGGTCTGTTAGTCCCCTTCCTTTGATTTCCATCTCCAGAGCTCTCTTGTATTCTTTCTGTGGATAAAGACAAATATAAAAATATATCAGACAGCTTGTTCCCAAATGAAATTCACCCCAATCCTCCAAAGGTTATCTTGATATGTAAACTGCTCATGTAAATGTACAATGGAAGAAAGATCAATCTATTTTATAGAAGAAAGATTTAATCTTGCAATGTGATATGAGATCTGACTAGTTATGCTGTTTATAGATCTCTTTTCAAGAAATTTTTCAGAAAAATATGTTCAGGAAGAACAGAATCTTCCTCATTTCAGTCAGATTACAGAATCAGGTATTGATCAGATCAGATTACAAATCAGATAACATCCAATTAAATAAAAATAATGATACCGGTAGTTATATTGGAATTAGTTTTGGCATACATTCTTTTTAGCTTTTACAACATCTTCAATTTAATATATTATATAATTATTTAGGTGATATAATATTTTAATTTGGCTTCAGAAGACATGTCAACCAAAATAACTAAGAATGTATACAGGGAAAAAAATTAAGAATTCAAATGAAGAACCACCCTGTTGCATTGGGAAGACACTAAACCCTGAATACTTTATACAAGACATCAGCATAGATTGGTTAGAAGTAACTATGCGCAATACTAGAGAAATTTAAAAAAGATACTGTAAGCTAGTTAGTTTCTTGAATTCAGTAAGAAATATCTAATTTATCCTGAATCCACTAAATTAATCAGGCCATAAATCTGAAAAAGGTAAATGTAATAACTAGCTGATCTTTTCCTTTCTGCTTAATGTTCCATCATTATAACTCCCAAGAAAATAATTCAATGTATGCAGGATCAATTCAAAAACAATGGTTAAATGTACTATTAACCCCATTTTTTTCTTTTTTTTAATTTTAAAATAATGTTAAAATGCATAATGTGATTGCAGTGAAAATCATCTGGTTCCTATTTTAATATGACTGTGTAATCCATAGATCCACCCATGAATAATCCTGTGATGTACCAATTCGAGAAAACGCCATGCCAAAAAAATGCATACATTTGTGGAAATTGTGCACAGATTTAAAAAAAAGTTGGGTTTAAAATGTGTGGAAGAACATTATCTTCATCATCCTGCTAGAATTTATATCTGGATCATTGCTTATTTGCTACATGAATAGCTGTTATCGGAGCCAAAAGAAGGTGGTTGTTGTGTCTTTTGATTGTTGGGGAAGTTTGTTTGTTATCTGCCTCAGTGGTGCCCTCAGGAAGTTCTGAAACATTTTTGTCTACTTAATGTGTCACTGTTGGCAGCTGCAAAGAATAAGGTGATGGCTGTTCTCCTTGAGGTTAAAGAAGATATTAACCGTTGTTAACAGCACTGTTGGTACTAAACATTTCAAAATGGATTTGGCTGAAAACCAAATATTTTAGTTGCAAGATCATGGGAGTTCAGTGGGACCAGGAGGACTATCCATAATCAATTAAATAAACCTCTTCAGAATAAAGGATGCCTTTGGAATGTCATTCTTGATGGGCTACAGAGAAAGGCCAGTTGGTTCACTATGTATGGTTAACTGAACTTAAAAAAAAAGTATACAACTTTTCCAGATTTTACCAAGGAAATTTGACAATGCCAAAAAAAAAAGATTAAAAATGTGAGAACTATTGCTCATGAGAAGAATCATCAATAGCTTATTGGGTTTCAGCCATCTTTGCTTTCAACTTATCAAATGTTACTCAGAAATAATTTATAAAGGAAGTTCAAAGAACAACGCTTGAAGTGACTTTTTTTCTTCAAGAAATTATCACTACAATTCTGGGAAGTGACTATTGATTATGATGATTTTCCATTTGCATAATCAGAAATTATGAAGTTATCAACAAATTACAAAAGGAGGGGCAAAATAATATTATTTGTCAATATTTGAATTTGCCTTTTTTGACAAGAGAAATAAAGAAGACTTTCAAAAATATGATCTGTTTCTTGGAATTTTTACAAGTTCTTTCTTGTAGTATAACTTATTTATTTCCTTTCCCTATCAGTTTTGTGTTGATCCTTAATATTGTTATATGCATTTTTATACTTTTATTAGTTTGTGTAATTTAAAATAATCCAAACACTTAGAAACTGAAATTGAAAAATGTCCTTCCTCTGTCTGAATACATGCTGGACACAAAACTATGAAATGGATAGACCGGTACTAAGCATTTTAATACTCCATAGAAATCTATCTTCCAGATTCCTAAACTTTATTCCACCTAGTGATATGCCTTACCTCATTCAGGATATAGGTTGCATTCTTTGCTCTAAGTAAATCTGGTGTATCTTCTAGAAGTGTTAGACCTTTGCCTTTTACACCTTCTTCTAAATCTCTCCTGTATTCTTTCTAGAGAATAAGAAAATAAATCAAGAGAGATAAGTAAGTAGGAGACAAAGGGAAATCAATGAGAGGAAAAAAGATAAAGGAGAACAAAAAGAGTTAGGGAATAATTCCTAGACTAAATAGCTGTTTTTGCTTTCCAAAACAACTTGTTACACAAACTTGTTATACCTTTTTACACCAACTCTATCTAAAAATTCATACAAAGGTATATATAATGAGACAATTCTCATTGGTTCAATATAACAAATTTTAAAAAGATAAAGAAAAAAACTAGGCATCACAATCAGTTAAATCATGCTTATAATTAAAGTTAAAATTAAGAAAAAAATCAGAAATTAACTTTTAAACTTAAAATTAAAGTTTAAGCATGGCAAAGACAACAGTGAAGGGTCTACTTTGGGGGAGATAATTTCCATTGCAGAAGTCAGAAGAGTAGTTGGTACCTCGCTTCCTATTTTAGTGGCATATCTGACATGCAGTAAAGATGGTGTAACCTCCAAACCAGTAAGATTCTGGCCCTTGGACTCTTCAAAATCTTTCTTATATTCTTTCTAACAGGAGTTGGAAGAAGAAGGGAGAAGAAAGAAGGAAAGAAAGGGGAAAAAATAGAATTAATTTTGGCATTGTAAAAATAATTTCCAGGCATTTTAAATTGATGTGACGATTAGTTAGTTATGGATCCAATTTTGTTTTTGTGCCATTTGGGAAAGGTTTAATTCTTTTCATTGTCCTAACCTATGATAAATTAATATTTTATGTACTTGCAAGCAATAATACCTAAGTCTGGCCTTTAGACAAGTAAAATTTCTACATTGTAGTATCTGGGGAGCAGGTTGTACAAATCGGACAGAATGATCATTGGTCAGGTAGTGGTCTTAGCAACCCAGTGCCAACAAAATGTGAGGGATGACACGTCCAGTGGTTCTCACTTAACATGCTTGGGATGATGGGAGTTCTGATCTAACCCACTAGAAAATATTAGAAAACACCAGGTAAAGAAATCTGTTCCAGTTAGCATGCTTGGTCCAAGGAAGTTTTTTTAAAAAAGTGAGCAACTCCATAGATCATGCATTTGGATATTGTATTTCCTTTGAATGAAAACAATTGACAGAATCAAACATGACACTCAAGTTTCACCTTGCATAAATTTGATATTGGAATGAATATATTTCAATAATTCAACCATATTTTGAAATGCCTATGAAAGGGTAGGAAAGGGATGAAATTGAATAGAGGCAAGAATATACTGTCTAGAAGCCCAGCAAAGGAGCAACTATTCTCAAAACAAAACAATGGGAATAAAATTGTATAGATGTAGATTGAGTATGGGGAATGGGCAGAGGGGCTGGGTTTTTATTTGGCACCCATAAAATAAGCTGTGATGGTCATTTAATCAGTGAATGGAAAGATATGATCATTCTGTCACAAAAATACCTTCAGAATTCATTTATGATTTAAACTGACTAGAAACAGTACAACCACAATTCAGTGTCTCGCTGATGTTTTCTAATATCTAATTAGTAACCTCCTACCGCATTCTGCATCTGTTGGGCTTCTTTGGCAGTGATATATGTAGGTGTTTCAAAGTCCAGCATGGGTTTTCCTCTTTCCTTTTCATATTTTTCCTTGTATTTCACCTGCCAAGAGGGTGGCATGTGTTATCCCACAGTAGCAGATTAAAAAGACACATACAGAATGACACATCGTTCACTCAACCCTAATCCCGGATGAACAAAATACAATTGTTGTGGTCATATAACATGCTATGTCAAAATACATTTATTTTTTTAATTGATAAATGTATTAACCACATCAGTCAAGGTGACTCTAACCAGTGAACAAAAGCAACAACCAATAGAATTGCACATAAATATTTAGGCACCACTGATTATACAGTAATAGCAATAACAATAGCACTTACACTTATATACTGCTTCACAGTGCTTTACAGCCCTCTCTAAGCGGTTTACAGAGTTCAGCATATTGCCCCCAACAATCTGGGTCCTCATTTTACCCACCTCAGAAGGATGGAAGGCTGAGTCAACCTTGAGCCGGTGAGATTTGAACAGCTGAACTGCTGAACTAGCAGTAGCCTGCAGTGCTGCATTTAACCACTGCACCATCTCGGCTTCAATGAAACTGTTTCAATGAATCTGGTAGTGAATAAGACTGCATTGTTCAAAGTCAAACACATCTTTCTGTGAAGTTGAATAGATCGGTGTCTTTTATCTCTAGTTTACAGATTCAAAAAATGGAAGTAACGACTATGCCAGGTGAAACAGTTTGCATACTCTTTCAGTCAGCAGTTTGTAAAGCCTTCTTTTGCAAATAAACAGCCTTTCAAATGTTTCTTGCCACTAACTGAAAACATCAATTTTTGCTTTTCTCTACTTTTCTTTGCAAGAAGTATTATAGCTCAGGAATTTTCTTAGGTCTCGTCTCATGATGCACTGCATGTTTAAAATCTTTCCACAGACTTTCAGTTAAATTCAGTTTTGAGATCTGTGAAGAACACTCCAAAACCTTCATGTTTCTTCCTATAAACACTTTATTGTTGATTATGTTTTGTTGCCTTGTTAATTATTTGACCTCCTTTCAGCTTCAGTTTAATTACTGTATATGGGACATTGGTTTTTATGATATGTGGTTCAATCCAATCTTCCTTCACCCGCACAATGTTTCCTAAGCTACTAGTGCCACCCAATGCCAAAGCATAATAGATATCTTCAACTTTAGTGACCTAGTGGATACATTTAAAATTTTGAGATCACTTCATGGTCATTCTTACAAAGTATTCCTCATGGGAAACATGGACACAGTTACAAAACATCTCCTGTAGCTGCCCTTATGATGTTGTCCACCACACAGCTTACTTTTAGCATTCTCTTAGGCAAGTAGTCACATTTTCAAACAAAGTACCGTTCTATAGCCTTTCACTGTATTTTCCAAGCATATATTTTGGGTGTGTAAGGGATCCAGAAGTATCTTGGAAATAAATCTGATGCTTAAGACTGGTTTGCATTAAATTATGGCTCCTTTCAAATCTAATAAAATCAGGTGGACATGGAGCCTGCTGGAAGTTTCTGTCTGTCTGTCTGTCTGTCTGTCTGTCTGTCTGTCTGTCTGTCTGTCTATCTATCTATCTATCTATCTATCTATCTATCTATCTATCTATCTATCTATCTATCTATCTATCTATCGTCTATCATCTATCTATCTATTTGTTAAATTTAGGCACTGCCCATCTCACTGCAGTATACAAGTGTTGTGGGCCTAGTGTTACTAGGCAGTTTGGTATCCCATATTAGAAATCCAGAAATAACTGACTGGCTACACATATATTATTTAGGTTTCTAGCTTATTAAGAAATACAGAAGCATTGTATTGACCAGAATAAAACTTGAGTGATATCTATAGCTTATAATGAGAGGAAAATTCCAGGGAAAGTCAGTTTAAACTAAATCACAGATAAGGTTTCCAAGGTAGTTTCCAATTCCCATTGACAAGCCAAACATATCAAATCTACCCTTGCATACTTAATATGCCAAAAGTCTATAGAACTCTGACATGTTTTGGATGAGAATACAGATACAGTGGCATGTGGCAGTTGTATTATAAACATACATAGTGTGAAACACTTAACTGACTTACTATGCTCTGAAGTTCTGAGGCCTCCTTTAGGTGGACCTGTTCAAGGTTATCTGGAACTATGTGGTAGTGACCTTTATTCCTCTCGTACTGCTTCTTGTACTGGTACTAAAGGGAAGGCGTCAAAAATCACCTCAATAGTTTTTAAAAAATGTCCTAACCAGAGCAGCTTTTCTAGATCACCTTACAAAAAACATATCAGTAGTCAAATGAGACATCAGAAATGAAATGTAAAAGAAATATATAAAAGAGAAGAAGAAAGAAAAATATGAGACAAAAAGGAACAAAATTACAAAACAGGAAAAGAAGAAGAAAAGAATCAAAGAAATGTGATGCGGTGAATAAGTGATGCTGTTAAAATGGAACGATGCCCCTTGGTTTTCGCTTAAGAATATAAAACAGGATTAGCTGACATTACTCAAGGGTCATTTAGTTCAGCATTTTGTGTCACAAAATGGCTGACTAGATACATCAACCAAGTCCACAAGCAGAATTTATTATAGCAAGAAGATCAAAGTTCAGACAAAAGCAGATTAAGTCTGAAATTGGTTTTAAAAGTTAAAGAATTATTCTTTCAAAATAGTAGTTGTGGGTTAAAAAATATAAAAAGTTCATAAAATAATACCTGTTAGTAAAAATATGATTTATAAAAGTAAAAAAAAACTATTAAAATTTAGTTAGATGCTTAACATTATTAGTGGTTCTGTTTTAAAAGTAATAGAAAATGTTCTGAAGACTTGTGGTATTAATGTTGCTAGTCATGGGGGATAGTCATCAGGCAGGAGATAAGAGATCACTACCAGGTGATTTCCTAGGAACACTCAAGAAGGAGGAAAGATGTTGCAGAGGTTGTTAGCTGATATTATCTTAGAAAGGCAAGGCAAGGTTAAACTGAATGTATCTCAGTTTAGCTAGCAGGCTTACAGTGCTGGCAAGGTGGCTGGTGTTCAAAACATGATTCATTGCAAGAGATTCAGACATATCAGTCACCGGCTTGTGAAGTTTCTTCAGATCTGCCTTATATTTAACCTATTGATAAAACAAAGGAAAATGTCATCAACCTTGTCACAGGAGTACCTAAAGCAGGCTTATAAATGGAATACATTTCAATGGCCATACTACAGCTTATGCTGGCATGCAATGAGCTACTGTCTATGGAGACTTTCAGTCATTCAGGTCATAGTGGTTCCAAAAGTGCTTTTTCAACTGGGCTTTCTTGGTTTTTTTCTTGAAGAAGTTTCACTTCTCATCTAAGAAGCTTCTTCAGTTCAACTGTGGTCGTAAGTCGAAGGCTATTGGTACTCCTCAACTTACAACCACAATGAAACCCAACATTTCAGTTGCTAAGCAAGACAGTTGTTAAGTGAGTTTTGCCCCATTTTTACAACCTTTCTTGCCACAATCATTAAGTGAATCACAGCAGTTGTTAAGTTAGTAACACGGCTCTAAAGTGAATTTGATTTTCCCATTAACTTTGCTTGTCAGAAAGCCGCAAAAGGTGATCACAGGACTCCGGGACATTGCAGGAATCATAAACACATGCCAGTTGTCAAGCATCCGAATTTTTGACATGTGACCATAGGGATACAGCAGTGATCATGTGAAAACAATCATAAGTCACTTTTTTCAGTGCCACTGTAACTTTGAACAGTCACTAAATGAATGGTTGTAAGTCAAGGACTACCTGTATTGTTGGAGTTTTTAAACTGTTCATTTTCACCTGCGCTTGGTCTGTTTACCTCTTTTATTTTCCCTGCAAATACTACAAGGGTCTAGCAAACCTCTCTCAAAGGAACCTAGATCTGGCATCTTGATTCTCCTCACCATTCAAAGAAAAGCTAATGAACCAGACTTACCTCACTTGCAATGTGGTGAGCATCTTTTAAGGTCTTGTAGATCTTGCTCTCTTTCATATCGTATTGAGGTCTCTTTCCTTTTTCTTTATCGAACTTTTCTTTGTACTTGATCTGAGTCCGAGAAAACACACACACACACACATATATATTTTAAAAAGGGTCCTGAACTTTAGCATTTCTGACACCAAGAAGGGAGAAGAGAAAGCATCTATTCACAATCAGGTGATCAAAAGAAATCTGATTGCAAGCAAGCAGATCAAAGGATGCATCACATAGGAACTACTTCGAGACAAAAGAGACCATTGGAAAGATCAAGATTTTTCAGTAGTAAGATTGATACATGCTACATTTCACAGGGCGACATTTCTTCTTTCATTCAGTGGTTTATTTCAGCTCCACAAATTAAAAGGTATCAAATTTATCCATTGCACACAAAAAAATGGACAAGATGCTTCAGAAAGTGAGATGAAGCACAACTTCCTTTGTGTTCTTATAGCAAGGGCTTTCCCCAATCTCCAGTTGAGTGGCATAGTATTCCATATATCCCCACTCCCAGACAGCATGGTTACTGGAATGAAGCAAGCAGCAATCTGACATATATTCAGGCCTCAGAACAGGTGGTATTATACAATTCTGTTACTCTACCACCACATCCCACAAAGGCATGATAAAGGGCAATAAACTTTTTTATGTAAAGGCCAAACCTGTAGAATCCATGGTACTCTCTGTGCATCTCCAGTGCTAAAGGGGAGTGGGGTTTGCTCTCTGTTTATATACATTAATCAATGTTTCCTTTTTAATATTGAAGGTGTTACCTAGCTGGGTAATGAAATGTCTGCAAGCTCAGAGAGCACCAAATATTCTCTTCTATTGGTAAAGCTAGACTTTTAAAGTGTTTATGTCTTGCTTTTACTTTGAAAATATCAGAGAGCGTTTTACATCAGATTACAGTAAATAATTATCAATAAAATAAGATAATAACTTTCCTAAGATTTCTCATATGGAAGGACATTATTTACTATCTACCCTACTACCCCACCAATAAAGTTTATTTCAACTACCTGGTGTAGTTGATGCCCAAATTATTGTTTTTAAGAGCAGTGATAGCCTTTTAAAGTGTTTTTAAAAAGCAACTGAAAATAAAAGTTCTGCTGAGATGCTTTTCTTATTAAATTTAAAACAATCTATCTGAACCCACTGATGGATGGTCTGCTTCTAATCATGTAAATAATTCAGCCAGCTTGCTTTCATCCCAATATAATTATATTCAACTCAGCTTTTTTTTAAGTGGAACTTGCATATTGTATTTATATTACATAATATTGTACTTACATTAAATAATATAACTTTCTAGATAAACAAGGTTCTTAATTCTTAATTCTTAAATGTTTATTATTATTATTATTATTATTATTATTATTATTATTATTATTATTATTATTATTATTATTATTATTATTATTATTATTATTATTAAACAAAGTCATAAAAGAGAGGAAATATTAGCTGTTTAGTAGACAAAAAGTCACACATTATAAAAATAATGGCATTATCTGGCCACAACTAAGGGCATTTTCAGTTTTTTTAGACTATAGAGTTTAAATATAAAGTAAATGGACAATACTCTTAAAAGATGGGCATAACTCTGTCTGCAAGAGCTGATTGACATAACTGATGAAAGGAATTGATCATGCTAGGAAGCAGCACACTGTAAAGAAATAAATTCAGTCTAGCATCAGAAAAATCAAAGATGCCATAGTGCACTTTCAACTCACATTCCATGATTTTTTATTTCTGTTCTGTATCCATCATGCTGGATAGTTTCATTTTTAAACTAGACTGATAAAAATGCTGGTGACATTCAGTTAATATCCTTCTGGCTAGATTTCCTTGAGAAACATACACAGAATCACATGTGAACTGATGTATTTGTGAGAAACAATGACATTTTCAGAATGACAAATCTGACACATGACTAGGGAAAACTTTTAACTACATCCAATGTTATGTATGTGGACTTTGGCTAAGGATTTCCAATTCTATGTTTTCTATTGGTAAATGGACAACACAGGATACAGACAACCAACAATAACAACAACATAAGAAATGACATGCGGATTAACCATAACAGTGATGGAATTGGTGACATGATAGACAGTACAGATGACAAATAACCCCTTGAAAGATTATATGTTGAACTTCTGCACAGTCAGAAATATAGAAACATCCACACAAACAAATGATGAAATCATACGAACATCTATAAATCTGACAAGACTATTGGATTTTTTTTCAAGAAAAAATGATTAGTCCCATTAACTTTCCAAGAGTCAAAAGAACAGCTTAATAAGTGGAAGAGTTTATTATTACAAAGATAAGATGGCTTATAACCATTCTGTACAAAGAACTGTTTTTTGTCACAAGCACAGAAGAATGTCTGTGATTGCATGCAACATAAAGAAAGAAAAACAAGAAAGGAAACATCTCCCTTTTTTCCTTATGTCCAAAAGTCTTCTCCAATGTATGTCCTTCCTAAGGTTTAGGCCTACAATTCCCATCATCCTTCACCACTGGCCATGCTGGCTGGGGCTGACAGTACTTGGAAGCCACCTCAATGGAAGGAGCCAATTTGGAGAAGGCAGATAGTAAGAGAGTCTTTCTTAAGAGGGAGTGGGGAAAATAAACAGGAAATACTTGATATCAAGTAGCAGCAATTAGAAATTAGTCAAGATCTAGTTCTGGCTTCATTTTCCAGAAGCCTTTTTTCAAAACTCAATGTTTTACATAGCCTGGTTGAAGAGTGAGATCACCATTGAGAATGCTTGCTCATTGTCTCAGTTCGGCCTCCATAGTGAATGACCATTTTGTTTACATGTTTTACTGTGTGTGTTTTAGTTAAAGTGCAACAACATTCATTAGACCAGGCTTGCATTTTAAATGCACTAACTGACCCTTCTAAAATTATTTGATTTGAACAAATATTTAATCTCCATTTCAACACTGAACTCTCAGGAGCAATTTTACATAAGGAAAAAAAAGGGAGATTTTAAAAAAAAATTAAACTTCATGAGATTTTGATTTTTTTAAAAAAAGCATCCCATTGGCAATCCAGGCTCAATTTTATGTGCCAAGAACATTTTGCAAAATTCATAAAATGGAAAAAGCTGAAAAGGACAGGCACTTTAAATCCTTCTTACATGACTACTTAGGGTATTAGCTTTTTTAAATTGCCTCATCATGGGTGTATCATACGATGCTGCCCCATGGCCCCTCAAGTATCCTTTAATGTATTGGACCTACAAAGCATAGCAAGATAGTAAGATTAGGTTAGCCAACCTGCAATGACACAAAGCAAAGAGCTAAGACAGAAATGCAGGCATCATCCATTCCTTCTCTTGATGGAGATGTCTCATAGAAGCAGCATGATTTGGAAGCTCACCACTTGTTCAAAGTTTGATGGAGGACAAACAGGTTGATGTTAATTAGTAACAACACTAAAATATAAGGTACCCAAATTATTAAAAATAAATCATTTATACAAGCAGTAAAGCACAGTTTCAGCAAAGTAGAAATATCCAAGTATTACGCTAGAAAATCTTTGAGTATAACTACGTAGTTTTCAACCAAATGTCTTGTCAGAAATCCCAAATACATGGGGAATGGAAATAAGACAAATGCATTAAAATGTTTATTGCAAAAAATGTGGAGCTGGTAACTATTGCTTTAAAATCCTATACTGGTAATATATGGCATACCAAATTTACTTAACAGAAAGATGGGGCTGTAATAATTACCTCTAAATGGGTTGTACAGTATGTTTGTGGGTCATGTATTCACTGAGAATAGAAAATACAGTTGACAATGAATGAAGGAGCTGCTTCTTGGTGAATTTAATTCTTTTCTAATATCCTCAAGCTTGGTGACTTTAAGATGGCTGGACTTCAACTCCCAAAATTCCTCAGCCAGCATCTGGTTGAGGAATTCTGGGAGTCGAAGTCCAGACATCTTTAAGTCTATTAAAATCTGTTTTATAAATAAGTATTTACTTTGCTGGCTATTTGTTTTAATTAGGTAGTATTCAGTTTTTTGGTCTAGATTCTGCCTATATTAAATTATAGCTTCCATCAGACGTGTAAATACAAACATATGTATGTGTATATCTTGTGCATGTATTTGCATACACATATTTGATAATAAGGGAAATTGTCATTATGCTTTGTTTGTGTTTGTGTTTTTTTTATTTCTAGAGAGTTATCTCAAATCCGGGAGTGTGGTATGACTATGGTACTTTCTGGAACAACAGTCATATGAAAACCATAGATGAGAGTTTTGTAAAAGGCAATAATATTTTATCAATAAAAATAGCTTCATACTCACTTCTATAGGATGTCCTTCTCTTCCAATTAGTTTATGGACAAACTTGAAGTTGGAAACTCACCCTTTGTTCAATGTTTTGCTTTAGAAATTTTAATACAGCAAATCTAATTTTTAAACCGCTAATAAAAATTTCCTGCAACATTTCTAAACATTTAAAATGCACTGCAAATTTAAAATTGGATGTCTGCCCAAAATAAATGCTGAAGTAGCTTTACTCTTTACCATTCGGTACATATTCATCTGAACAGGAACAATTCATTTTAAATAATTCACTTTAAAGGTAAAATTGCCACTGAGCCAGTCAAGCCTTCTGAAATTAAGATCCAATTTCTTCCGTATATTCAGTGTTACTCTTTGGAAGCCCAGACTAAGCCCAGGATTAATCAAAGATTAAGGGCGGCCCATGCAGGCCTAGGATGTCTACAACACAGAACTAACCTTTTTATGTATGAAAAGCTGAATTCACCTGCTCTACACAGTGACAGGATTCTTTAACCCAGAATCAGCTCTACTGATTACTTTAGGTGTCAACATTACTTCCAAGAGATTGTGGAAATCCTGTGTCACATGCTCCTATTGTTGTAAATTATTTGCTTTGATTGTTCGTACCTGGCTGGTTAGTTTGGACACTTCTTTGGCAAGTTCAATATCTGGACGTCCAAGCATGGTGACTCCTACTCCAGCATCTTTGCGGCCTTTGCGGTATTCAATCTAAGATCAAGCCAGACATTTGAAAAACCAATCAATGTTGTATTCTACATACAAAAATGAAAGCAATTTTACTTATACGTGTATCATACAAGCAACAAGTTATGAAGCAGTTACATTGATTTGCACTCACATCGCTGACTAAATGGGAGACTTGTGTGGCCTTCATAATATCTGGTCGATCTGCCACAGTGGTATAATGGAGCTGTGATTTGGCATCTTTTTTATATTCGATCTACAATAAGTGAAAAGAAGAGGCCGATCAATGATAAACACAATATTTTTAACTAGAAAATAAAATACTTTTTAAACTGGTTTTTAACTAGAAAAGAAAAGACAGCAGAAGGAGTCGCCCTGAGTCGCCGCCCTGAGTCCTTCGGGAGTTGGGCGGCATATAAGAATAACAAAATAAATAAATAAAAATAAATAAGGATGAAAATCCGCTAATATTTCGCCATTTGGTTTGCTATGGGCGGGATAAAATCACCATTTATATATGAATGCTTAGCAAAAGGAAGAATGGGGAAATGGAGAGGGGAGATGTGAATGTAGGAATCTATAGAAGCTGTCATGCGCATGGAGACCCTTATGCCCAACCCAGATCAATAATAGGTGGAAATCTTGTGAGGCATGATTACATCTTGTTTGCGATCCCCCCCCAGCCATTTGCTTCTGCCAAAGAAGGAAGAGTGATGCCGTAGGAAAAGTCATTGGAGAGAGGCAATTTTTTTGCCACTTCCATACACACATATCTCAGCAGCCTCCACAATTGCAGTCCCTTCTCTCACATCTGAAAACTATGCATGTGCTTTTGATTGGCTGAGCAGTTAATCCCTCCCCTCTGACTCTGCTCAGCGCAACCTCCCAGAATGTTTAGAAAGTGCAATACTGGGGAATTCAGCTCTGGTCCAGGATGGTGTAATGGCCAGTGTTTAGGAAGGCTTCTGGGATAGGATAAAGGCTAGAGGTAGAAGTAACTTTTGAAACATAAACTAGGATTTTCATCTGCAGAATATAATTTCACACATTTATGCTTTAAAATGTAATTATAAAGAAACTCAAAGTTGATTGAAAGGTTTTTCCCCCCCTTTACATCTATCATGCTTTGACACCTAAAATTGTTAGGGCAGTGCAGTGATGGCTAACCTTTTCCAGACCGAGTGCCCAAAGTGCGTGTGAACCCCCAAATGCAATGCGCGTGTGCGTCCCACCCCCTCGCATACGCGGCAGAGACCTGAAGACCAGCTGGCCGGCAGGAGGCGCACGTGCATGCGCGGCAGAGCTGAGCGTGTGCCATAGATTCGCCATCACGGGGGCAGTGTATATTTTAAAAGCCATGCCGTTCATGCCCAAATCTTTCTTTAAAATGTTAAAACACTTATTTTCAAATTAATTATATGGGGCATTGAGCACTCTGGAATTAAACAAATCTTTTCAGGAAGTGAGAAATCAAGTTATCATGATATCTATCAGAATCTTATCAAATGCATGTAATAATGAAATTAAGGTAAGTTTAAACCTCCAAAGCTGAACTCACTTTGAGGAGAAGCGGTAAGTATACTGCTCCCTCTTCAAGGGAGATGGGCAGTTCAGAAATGCGAAAAATGAATAAATAACCAAAGTAATTTTTCTAGCAATTAGCATAATTATTATTATTGTCACTACACTTACTTTCTATGTTTCTACTTAGATCTCCTTTCATTTTACCATTGCAGCAGCAACCAGGTAAAGTAGGTTTGTTTGCAAAGGAGACTGATAGCGAGGGGTCCTTGGTGCTCTCTGAGCTTGGTTGTTTTCTTGCAGACATTTCATTACCCAAACTACCACTGATGATGTTACATAGTTTGGGTAATGAAATGTCTGCAAAAAAAAACCCACACAAAAAAAAACACCAACCAAGCTCAGAGACCACCAGGGACCCTTCATTTCAACTTTGAGCTCCAAATATTTTCCTTTATTGGAGACTGTTAGTTTCACACTCATTATTTATATATCCTGTTTAAATCATGATATTTTAATTCAAAATACTAGCAATACACTGAAATGGTTCCCTGGTCAGCATCCAATAACAGATCACATATTATTTATTAAGGAAGAAAGTGCAGAAATAACTTACAATACTCTGTTTCTTTGCCACATCCATGGCGTGCTTCACATCAGGAGGTTCCACCATAATGGAATAATCTGACTTGCCTTTTTGTTTTTGAAATTTCTTTTTATAATTTGTCTGTTTGGGATAGAAAGTTATACTTATTATTCTGTGTTGTTTAAACTGAAAATCTTGATGTTTAAAATAGGAAAGACAGATTAAAAACACTGCTATCTGGGAAAAGGGTGTTTGCTTGTAAGATAATAAATTTTATCTCTTTAGTTCTGCTGTAATTTTTTTTTATATTCTCAAACACTTTGCATTATTGATTGGATTCAAAAGGCAGCCATATTACTGAATTGACAGATAATAATAAAGTCAGTACCATCAATTATACACATCTGTTCTTAATTCCTAGTCACACTGTAATTTGACTTTCTTCTCACTCTCATTTCTATCTTCTTTCTCAATGTTCAAGGTACTTAAAATTCTTGCATTGTGTTCATAATCAAGTTTTTAAATCATGGAAGTTCAAATGAGAGGAACACTTTCCAGATTTTTCAACCATGGCAAGGACACATCCCACAACATGTTAACCCTTTGTAGATTCTGAATAACTGAACAGTTGAAAGGACAATAGAGCTGATGATAAAGAATAACCCTTCACAAACCACTAAGTTATAATTTACAGTGGAGAAATTATAGTTTCACTCACAAACAATCTGCAATGTGAATAAAATGATGTAGACGTAGCCTACCTCACTAACATTACTGGTGACTTTTTTGACATGAATAGTATCCCGTGTTTCTGGCAATTTTGTGAAAGAACCATGGGGGAGGTGTTTCTTCACATGCTCTTTGTATTTGTTCTGTTTATCAAGAGACAAACAAAATATTTCAGAAATCACTTATCTTTAGGAAGAAGATATTCTGAAGCCAAATAATTGAAAAATGAAAAAGTTACCTCAGACACAAGAGCGCTAACCATCTTGGCAAGAAGGATCTGGGGAGTGTCTGGAACAGGAAGGATGCTTCCCCGTTCCTTGTTGTGCTTCTCTTTATATTTTAACTGAGAAGTTAAAAAGGGGGGAAACATGTTTTCAAACAACAGTCATCAACAGGATTTCACAAATGAGATTACCAACATGTTATTTTCTTCTCTTAGCTATTAAAACCCAGGATAGAGAAATCTTATACTGAAGCTTAAGCAACTATAAGATTTTTCTGAAATAAAAATGTAACCTTGAAGAATTCTTGGCCTAATAGATCTCAGGAGAAGGATGTGATGGGACATTAATCTTACAAAATCTTTGTTTAAACATGGGGCATTCATCTAGACCAGGGTTCCCCAAAGTGGTCAATATTGACCCCCAAGGATTGATGGGACTATTCAAGGTATAAAATGGCTGGGGGGGTCAAAAGGGGATCAGCAAATGTCTGGAGCTCAATAAAATATGTAAAATCAATTGGGATCAGTTAGTCTTTTGGGGACACTGTAGAATTTACGTCAGTCCTGAAGATAAGGTGGCCAGCAGTGAGATAGTGAGATAGTATTAGCTAGGGTTGGATGACCAACCAGAGAGAGGACTTGAGCTGTTTTATTATTATTGTGCATGGGTAATCTATAGTTAGATTCAAGCCTAAGACTGGTGGAAACCAGTGGTGGGTTCCTACCGGTGCAGTCCACTCTATGCACCGGTAGTGGCCCGCTGGTGATATCACAGTACCAGTGCGGTCAGTTGCCAGTGCATAGGCGCCGCCATTTTTTTAAAAAAAATTGTTTATTTTTTTAAAAAAATTCTTCTGCGCATGCCCAGAAGCCGAGCTTCTGGCACTGTGCATGCGCTGCCTTCCTACCCCACAGTGAGTCCAAGCAGGGGAGGATGGCTGAGGGAGCGCATGAGATGCTGAAAGAATGGGCGGCAGGAACTATCCCCATTCCCCTCCCTTCAGCAGTCCGAGAAGCCACAAATGCGTGGTGATGATCCTAGGCATTTTCACACGTTCGAGGCTTCTCGAGCTGCTGAGGGGAGGGGGAATGGTCACATGGCTGGCAAGCCACACCCACAAAATAAGCCACGCCCACAGAGTGGTAGTAAAAAAATTAGGAACCCGTGCCGGGTGGAAACAATAATTTAGTTCCTAACCAAGGACCTAAGAATTATTAAAGTAGCATCTAGGAATATAGGCAGTTGCTTATTTGTAAACCTTATTTACAAACCATTATTTGTAAATATTGCATTTAGGTTTTGTTTCTGTTTAGCAAGAATTGTCAAAAGTGATCAAAGTTTCCACAGAAAAGATTTTAAAATACTTACATCGCTTGACAAGATTGCATTTTGCAGTGCCAACACTGTGTTTTTGTCATCTGTTACAGACAACTTGCATCCTTTGAGGTATTCTCGGTCAAGCTTGTATTCGTACTGCAAAGAAAGAAGGAATAATAGCAACAACAACAACAAATGAAAAGTGTCTAGTTTACTCTAAATAGCAACAAACTGTCTTATTCCATCAGGGAAAAAAGTAAGTTTCCTTTCCCAATTGCTTACATCACTCTGTTGCAAGGATGTCTTAGCGGCTTGGATAAAGTCAGGTCTATCCATGATCCAGTGCCAGTGAGCTTTGTTTGCTTCATATTTCTTCTTGTAATCCAGCTATTTAATAAGAAATGTAAACATATAATCAAAGTGAGGAGAAAAGAAGGAAGAATGTAGGTAGGGGAGGAGAAGGAAGGTAAGAGTGAGAAGGAGATAGATGGAAGAAGGGGTAGTAGGAGAGGGGAGAGAAGGAGGAAGAAAGTAGAAGGAGGGAAGAAGGATAGAGGGAAGGGAGTGTCTGGATTTGATATGCAGGATAGATAGGCATTTTAGTAATGTTATTGGATATACAATATAAAATTTATGTTAATTTTTGATAATATATTATGGTATATGTATTGATGTTTATGTGAAGAATGTCAAAAAAATAAAAAAACTTTTTGGGGAAAAAACATATAATCAAAGTGTTCTTGCAAAGCTGGCATTTTAAAAAGAATTTTAAAAAGTACATTGTAATCGTTAATCTATCAATGAATCAACAGACATGATTAATAAGAATATTAGTCTGGGACAGATGTAAACTCCATAGAAGAGTGATGTGTCTACATCATGGTGTAATTGGGCAAATCACCCATCTATGTCTAAAAGTCATCCAATTTAGCATCATATAGATTTAATGAACCATTTTTATGATGTTACAAGATAGACGGAAAAAGATAAAACCAGTTTAGATTTTACCCAGGAATAGAAATACACAGCCTGTCCAGGTGCTCAGTTCTCTCTTTGGGAGGACACAAAAGCTAGTTGCCAGGATTCTATTTATTAAATGATGGTATCTTCATTCCCTACTCATATCTTCTGGGTTGCATAAGGTTCTCCAAGAAAGTTGGATCCTGGGAATCTGTACTGCCTCCCTTTCTCTATGAAGTATTTCACTCAACAAGATGGTGTGAGCCCATCCTCGTACTTCTGAAAATACCATGAGGAACATGAATACTTTCACTCTGGATTTTTATTAAAATATGACAAGTGGGTTCTTCAAATGTTCAAGAGAGTGGGAATTGGGAATTTTGCTTTCCTAGTTTCCTTTGAAAGCCTTAGTCACCAATGATAACATTTAGATTGGAAAGAAAGAAAGAGAAAGAAAGAAAGAAAGAAAGAAAGAAAGAAAGAAAGAAAGAAAGAAAGAAAGAAAGAAAGAAAGAAAAAGGAAGGAAGGAAGGAAGGAAGGAAGGAAGGAAAAGAAAGAAAGAAAGAAAGAAAGAAAGAAAGAAAGAAAGAAAGAAAGAAAGAAAGAAAGAAAGAAAGAAAGAAGAGAAGAGAAAGAAGAGAAAGAAAAAGGAAGGAAGGAAGAAAGGAAGGAAGGAAGGAAGGAAGGAAGGAAGGAAGAAGGAAGGAAGAGAAAGAAAGAAGAAAGAAAGAAGAGAAAGAAGAGAAAGAAGAGAAAGAAAAAGAAAGGAAGGAAGAAGAAGGAAGGAAGGAAGGAAGAAGAGAAAGAAAAAGGAAGGAAGGAAAGAAGGAAGGAAGAGAAAGAAAGAAAGAACTTACATTGCTGTTCAATTTGTAAGCCTGCTTAGCAGCTTTAATGTGAACTGAATCTGGTAGTACATTGCAGTGAGATTTGTTCTGCTCATAGAGTTCTTTATATTTCAGCTGTTGGAAAAGCAGAAGATGAATGTTTTACCTACATAAGGAAAGACAGAACCAAAGCTATCCCAAAAGCTTTATTCATGTATTTATGCTAGGCTGGATTGCAGACAACTATTTAAGGCTGGCTGTATATTTACAACAACATAACCTAAATCCAAAGCATATCAATAAATAATCTTACCAGGGCTGAAATGCTACCGGTTTGGCCCGGTGAGGGTGTACCGCTAGCAGCGGCCGCCAGTGGTTCAGAGAACCGGTAGCGGAGGCAGTGCGAGGCTCTGCCCAACCACCCGGATGTCGCCATTTTCTTGTTTTTAACCCTCTGCGCATGCGCAAAGCCTTCTGTGCATGCGCAGAGGATGATAAAGCACATGTGTAAAGTGCATGTTTCCGAACCAGTAGGGAAGGTAAGTAGATTTCACCGCTGGAGTCTTACACATGAAGGGCACTTCATTAGAAGGATACAATTGTAAAAAATTACTTACTTCACTTATTCTGTCCATGACCTTCCGTACGTGGAGAATCATGGGAGTATCGTGAATGCTGGTATATCCCTTTGGTTTGGCTTTCTGGAATTCCAGTTTATAAAGAATCTAACATTAAAAAAAATAAAGTTAGCACATGTAATCAGTACATATTAAAAAAAAACACTTCTATTAGAAAGTCATACCCAAAATGTCCAACCCCTCTTCATTCCCTAGTTATCTCCTATTGGATGTCATGACTGGCTTGAACAATGCAACTATCCAGTCCAGTCCAAAAACAACAAATGACATGTCCACTACCCTCATCTAGACCTGTCCAAATAAGGCATACAAATATTGTATCTAAATCACAAATATTGCATCTAAATCACAAAAATATTAAAATTGGTTTAATTTGTTTGTTTGATCTTTATTTGAACAATCAGCCAATGAAACAATCATTTGCATGCACAGAACATATATAGGTCAAAATGAAGAAAGTGGGTGATAGCATGCTAACCAAATAGCCTATACTGTATCTTAGCTATCAGACATGAATGATTGTGGCTAATGGCACTCCCTTAATTATCCAACTTAAAGTCTTCTTGAGGGCATCTGTAGAGAAAATTGCCTATATTTTCAGCACACACACACACACACACACACACACACACACACACACACATATATATATATATATATATATATAGAGAGAGAGAGAGAGAGAGAGAGAGAGAGAGAGAGAGAGAGAGAGAGAGAGAGAGAGAGAGAGAGAGAGAGAGAGAGAGAGAGAGAGAGAGAGAGAGAGAGAGAGAGAGAGAGAGAACAACAAAAACAAAAGCATGACATTTTAATTAGCTTTTGGCATCGGATTTCGTATCATTAAGGTGTGGGTCTTCTACCAGTCAGTGAGCATTGTATACTTGATGATATAGTTTAATATTTGGTGTGTTTGACAAATGTGTTTGAGCTCAAATCCATTTCATTAGGAAGGTTAGTGACTAGTCACTATTTCTTAGTTTTGTTATGGAAACAAAACTGAGGGAAAGCCAAGAACTCAAGAAACAATGAGCTTCTTGAAGATATATGACCCATATCTTCTCCAGAACACACCAAAACAACAACAACAACCCCATCATTGATTTATTTTTAAATTTACCATTTAATTTGAGAATTTTCAGTCAGAGAGCCACTACTGATTCATTTCCTATCTCTCCCAAAATAATAATAATAAAAAAGTTGTTTGACACCACTTCTTTCAAATCTCAGCACTTACATCACTGATTAGTTTGTTGACTTTGGTAGTCCTCAGATGTTCTGGAGTATCCACAATACTTGTAAATTTGTCCTTCTGCTTTTCATACAGCCTTTTGTACTTGTACTGTGGAAGGAAAAACAAATAACAGCGATATGGAATGGCAGCGACAAAAACACCGCCAATACACCTTTTCAAAAGGGAGCTAGAATTAGCCTGCTCACTATTAACAGCTGCACAGAGGTCAACTGAAACTATCTATGTGGGGAGCCAAGCCCACACAACGGAAATGTCAGTTAGGTGGCTTTTGGTTATGCTGAATTCAAAGGAAGCCAACAAGATGCAAAAAAAACCCTGCAGAGCACACATTCAAGCCATGTAACTTTGGAGTGACTACAATGATGACTAATCATCATCTCTAACCCTCCCACCACCTTGATATGGGAATGGATATGAGATAATCCCATATATCCTTCCTGGGACAGGATGTGAACATGATAAATAAAAGGAGTAAATTAGCAGGTTTTCACCCAAGCAGATGAAAACATGGGCTGTGCTTGGAAGGATCTCTTAAAACGAATAACCAGTGTAGGTAAGTTGCATCTTTTAGAATGTAAATTTAAGAATTTGTTAAATATTGATTTATTCATTTGATAGTCTTTGTGTTGTAATCCACACAGACTCTGGGCTGTACATAAAAGTATGAATGAATTCAGGATCACTGAACCCACAAAGACCAGGAGTGGTTGGCCAATATTACAACTGCATATTAAGTAAAAAAAATATTGGTATTGAAGTTCCTAAATTAATTTTTATTTTTATTTTAAAACATCAGATGAATTGCAAATTCAAACAATACTTCGTAATTATAGCAGAAGGGAAAATATTGAGACGATTAATTGTACAGACCATTAATTGTACAGACATTTTAAAAAGTATAAAATATATTACTTATTTGGAGCAGCAGACATAGATATTATTATAGATCTTTATAAATTATTTTATGCAGCTGAAAATCTTGGGGAATCTATTTAGTTATACATAGATCTTAAAAGTGGTATAAAGCGAAGAGAGAAAAGATAACCATTTTTATGCATTATAATGAAAACAAACACATGCACAAAGACACAAATTCATGCACAAAGAATTGCACATATACAAAACAATGACAGCGTATACTAAGAGATTGTTGACATATCAATGCCATAAATAAAGCATGTATGTAGACTAGATGCAGGGAGACTGAATTTAATTCTGAGATTAGTTAACATTCCAAATCTAAAACTATTTTCATGTAAAAAACCCAACCTATTATTTTTAGGGCACGTAAATAATAAAGTTTGGCATCATAATATCATAATATTATTTTTATTTAGAAGTAAATCAATTTAGATTATTGTAGCGTAAACTAGATTAAGATAAGATAGTTATTTTGTTCACAAATGTCAATGCTGCTTTACTTCCAAACATGATTTGTTTGTGAATTCAAGCTTTGGAGTTTAAATGTGAGCAGATAGACTTAATCTTCAGGAGGCTGCACATGATGGAATAGATTATGAACAACTGATATCTCACTTTAGATATTCCAAATAAAAAACAATAATTTCTGGGACTAGTGTCTCCTCCAAAAGAAGAATAAATATCGTAGTTGATACAATGCAAGTTGTCCTGATGAAGGTAGAAATCAGGAAAACAAAAATAAATTGCATCTATTTGTATTTGCAGGGAATGAATGATCTAAAATAGCATATACATGTAATATAGCTAACAGGGGGATATGTTTGCTAGCCAGATGTCCTTCATGATAATAGACATGGAAGAGGAGATCTAAAAGATATTGGATATTTCCTCCTACTCATACCTATATGTGCTACAGACAGGTGTAGCTTTGACCTACCGTATGTGCAGACAGAGAGAGACATAATAGTTTTCTCCCATTCATTGTCTTGCTGGTTCTAAAGGATTTGCTGTAATATGTGGCAACATTCAAAATCAACTCCACTCTTTTAATGAAGAATTTTTAAGTTTATTGGACAAAGCCTTCTTCAGTCAATTCACCATATTCTGTGGTGAGTGTTGTACAGAGGTTTAATATCTACAAGGAGCTATTATATATACAGATTTTAATTACTTCATATTTAATTAATAGGAAGGATTTTTAATCCTTCAACATTTACTACTGTCACATCAACACTATCAATCCACTATAACTGCTGCTACTGCTACCACTACTACATCAACTACTACTACCACCACTACTACTACAAAGCATTACCTGACTCCACTGATATGTGTTGTACAATGCTGTCAGCATATCTGGTCGCAGAATTTCATTACATCCCCGTTGTAGGAACAACTTGGGACTAGACTTATATTTATTCTGTTCATGCAGACAGCAACGAAGCACACACACAAAAAAAAGACTTGTGAAGACAACAAAAAGAGCTCTAGATCCCGGAGAGTGAGATTTAGGCCTTTGAAATACTCCTGTGCTCTCAAAAATCACACCAATGAACGGCATTTGCTGTAGGCAGCATCATGAATAATGTCTTAATAACTGAATACCTGAACCCCGGACACCAAAAGAGCTAACCCCGCATCCAGGGCTGCCCTTTTTAATAAGAAGAACATAGGAGTAAAATCAGACCGATTTCTTTTTTAGTTGAAATGTAATAAGAGAAATCATCCTCATTCATTGGGGCATAGTTTATGAGAACACAGAATATGGACAGGCTCACTCAAAAAGCTACTGAGCAATTTTGAGTGGCAAAGTACAGATAGTTTTCAGTACATGAAAGACATAACGTTTTGAATATCCCGGATTACACCTGTTACATCGCGGACTAGCGACACTTCAGACATGCAAAAATGGACATCCACAAATAACAGCAGCCACATTTTGGATGTCTTGAACAACTTTGGCCAACAGTACCTGACTGCTTAACTCTCCTCCCCATTTGGCCAGCAAGGTTTTAGGGTCATCCACCACCAAGGAATACTTATCCTTCTTCTTCTCGTACTCTGATTTGTACAATTTCTGCTCAAAGCAGCACCAGGAAGTAATACATGGAGAGGCATAAATGTTAACAGCAATGTGTCAATTATGCAAAACTTTTTTTAGTTACTCATTAAATCCATTCACCCATTCAGAAAATAGAGAAGGCCCCTATTCCCCTCCTTCCCAAAAATAGTTATACATACATTTAAAACACAACATAATCTTATACATTTAAACAGAACTAGAGCAGTGCTAGGCTGCCCTAATCAGAAAGCAGCCTGAATAATGGCTTATTTCCAGCTTCAGTAAGAATAGGATGTCAGTGTTAAAGATACAGAATTAAAACTTCAGAGTTGGCAGCGTGTCTTTTAACTCTTGAAGTTAATCAAAATATTAAATTCAACTGAATTATGACTATATATATGCATTTCAAAATATATAAATGCTTGTCATATAGGTCCAAATTAATAGTCTGGACTTAACCCATTAAGGACACATAGCAAAATTTAGAACATATTTAACTAAGAGCAGAGTTTGGCATACTACAGCACCAATTAATTTCGCTGGCCTGAATGAGATGGACTTGAAATATACTTACTTCACAGCTGCAAATGTAGGAAAATTAACTTGATTTATATATGAAGTAGAAAAAGATGTATGTATTCAGCAGAAATAAAGTATCCCTAAGACTCAGATGTATCTCGGGAACAGGGGGAATTCTCATTTTTGTGTGTTAAACATGCATTATTATTGGAGTTTATAAAATCATTTTCTATTCCTTATATGCTTAACATTTTCCTGGTTGATTCACACATTATTTTATATCAGACATGAGAACATCGCGCTTGTGGTTGGGTATTCATATCTTCAAAGCTGACTTCTTAGGGAGATCCTACCATTGTACCCAAATTTCTTAACCCTCTTCTTTCCTTCCATACTTCCAATTCTCTTTGAGTTGCATCTTAATATAAACTAGTTAGTTATCTATGATTGGATTTACTTATACTTTTATAAAACGAAATAGGGGACTATCACAAAGAAATCTCAAGCTCCTTTCATACCAAATCTCGTATGTCCAGGATTTCTTTAAAGAAAAATCAGTGTGAGTTATGAGTAGAGTCTTAACCCTACTTCTATGCATGTGATGACTGCAGTTCCAAAGACATAATCAAGGAATCTTGAAGCTATTATTCCACCTAAGCTCTCTAGATATTGATATTTATCCCTAAATGTTTTTAGAACACTAGTCCCTTTCACAAAATCTTTAGTCAACTTCTAACCCAGTCAGATCTCTTTACAGGTGGTTGTAGCAGTACACATCCTACCCTAACTGGACACCACCACCCCAAATCACCATTTTGGAAATTCATTGCCCTAATATACATTCTCCACTATCTCAGTAGCCTTTATATCAGGAAAGTACCTTTAAGAAGGCTTTGTGCTATCATTTCTTTGTCAGGGCAACTAGCTGTTGGTATGGTTTGGGCATTGCTGCCAATCAGTGTTTAAGATGTGCATTCTGTGTTGCTAGATATTGGGAGGAAGATCTGAAATGAAGATACTTGCTTGTTTAGCTATCCTTTTCTCCAACCACCTTGAAGAATTGGGCAGATAAAATGTATCAATTCTCTGAACCTATGTATCTCTATGAGATGAACATCGTCTAACTGGAGATTGGAATTTATTTTGGGCATGAGGAGGTCTGCTTTGGGCTATATTTAACCTTCTGAGGATTAACAATAGAAATAGCACTCAGACTTATATACCACTTCATAGTGCTTTACAGCCCTTTCTAAGTGGTTTACAGAGTCAACATATTGCCCCCAACAATCTGGGGCCTCATTTTACTCACCCCAGAAGGATGGAAGACTGAGTCAACCTCGATTCGGTCAGAACTGAATTGCTGGCAATACTGCATTCTAACCACTGTGCCACCACCACTCTTAGTTAACTTATGAATTAGTTAATTCATTCAGCTTTGTTTGTTTTTTAAGTTTCTCAGCCAACTAATCTTCCTCCATGTTTCCTGACCTAGTTAAGCATGTTGAGAGTACAAAGCAATTTAATGTGCTGAGGAAGATTTAGTGGAATTGTTGTGGGCAATTCCTATATTACAAGAGACTTTTAATCTACTTACCGCATCCATCAAACGAGTAGCATGTTTAAAATGTCTGTTAATTGGAGTGTCAGCAACATACTTGAACTTGTCTTTTGTCTTTTCAAATGTTTCCTTGTACTTATACTATTGAAAACAAATATACAACAGTTGTAAGGATTAAATATACGATTAAAAGAATCAAAAGTCAGTATCAAATACTGATCAAATATAAATGTGTGAAACACTGCAGTCTTTTCACAATTACTAATGAAAATGAGACATCAGTAAATGATTCCTTGAATGTTTCCAGCCTGGGAGACCTGTTAGTCTGCTGCATCCCAAAACAGAACTGTGATATATATTTTATTTACTTATTTATCAGATTTATAGCTTCCCTGATTCCACCATGATTTGGGTGGCTCACAGAAAATTGTTATTTCTTTATTAGATTGATATCACATTCTTCCTCTAGAAATTCAAGGTATTGACTTTGCTGTCTTTCCTCCAATTTTCTCCCACATCAAAAATCTTGTGAGATAAGTTGAGCTGATTGTGTCTACCCCAAAGTCACCTCTGTGATTGAGGATGGATTTGAACATAGGTCACAGTCCAACATTTTAACTATTACACCATGTAAACACCAATAAGACCAAGGAGCTTATAGTGGACTATAGAAGGAATAGATCAGACATCCAGCCCCTGCTTATCAATGGAGACCGAGTGGAGCAAGTGGCCAGTTTTAAGTTTCTGGGTGTTATCATAAAAGAGGACCTGACCTGGGGCGCTCACATTGCAGCACTGGTCAAAAGGGCCCAGCAGAGATTATACTACCTGAGACTTCTCAGAAAACAACAACTGAATAAAAAACTGCTGGTGACCTTCTACCGCTGCACCATAGAGAGTATTTTAATTTACTGCACCTGTGTATGGTTTGCCAATTGCATAGTGGCAGATAGGACAGCACTCTAGAGGGTTAACGTCATTGCCCAGAGAATCATTGGTTGCCCTCTCCCCTCTTTGGAAGAGCTTTATAGCTCCCGCTGCCTTAAGAAAGTTCAAAACATTCTTAAAGATCCATCTCATCCTGGGCACCCTTTTTTTTTGAACTATTACCATCTGGCAGATGATACAGGATAATAAAAACAGGCAAATAGACAAATAGGCTGAAAAACAGCTTCAATCCCAGGGCAGTAACTATATTGAATTCTATTGTATAGTGCAATATTAATGCAGTATCAGTTTTCAATTCAATTGTATAGAATGTGAAGGATGTGTGTTTGTGTTTTATTTTTATAATTATAATGTACACTAAAGATGGCATTTAATTTTGTTGTACGAGGTGCAATGACAATAAAGTAAAGTAAACTAAACTAAAACGCAACACATTTATTTCAAATAGTCCTTGACTTACAACCACAAAAAAATGATTTGCAACCAGTCCTTGCACCTATGACTGCTGCGGCATTTCCACGATCTCATGATAAAAAATTTCGGTTCTTGGCAACCAGCTTGCATTTACAACAGTTGCAGCATCCCAAGAACATGTGATAGCCATTTGCGCTTTCTCAGCTGGTTTCACACAAACAAAGTAAATGGGGGAAGCTAGAAATCACTTAACAACTCCAATTATTTATCTAACAACTATGGCAAAAAAGGGCTGTAGAATCAGGTGCAAGTCACTTAACAACTATCATGCTTAGCAACAGAAATTCTGATCCCAATTGTGGTTGTAACTCAAGGATTACCTGCATGACATGAATCTTGGTTTATTTATCCAACTGATTCAATCGCATGATCAGCAGAACCTGAATATGACACAGTATTGTAGAAACTGGTAAAAATTTTATGTTGCTAAAAAAAAATCTGTTAGGCAAACCTGTGCAGGTTTACTAGAAAGGAAATTATTAAATTGATTTCTAAATAATGTATCAAAGATCTTTCCCCTCGTGTATGCAGAATCCTGCCACTGTCAAACTAAATCAGATCTTCATAAAGAAACAACCTCTCGCAACTTTGAACAGGTACAAATAATGCACATACTGGACTATACAGAGCTTTATTCTTTCCTGCGAGGACAAGATCAGGAGTATCCCATGCGTAGCATCCAATCCCTTTGAGCCATGTTAAATCTTCCTTATATTTAACCTGCAAAAACAAAGTAGTACGAGAAAATTTAACTATATGAAATAATGTCAGAAGTCACAAGAAGTCACCATAAACTCTTAATTTAACCAACTAGTTAAATTGTTTAACTCTGTTTAGCAGATTTCAGGTAGAAGAGGTATATTTTTCATTTGGCACGTAAGCTGAATCTATGCAAAAGTCCTCTTGGCAACTCTTTGAGCAAGAGCTATAAACCTAAGATAACCTCCTATGGAAAGTCCTTTAAATATCTACATCCGCTCAGTTCTGGCAGAGTAGAGCCCGAGTCTGTTCTTCTCAAATCAATTCCACCTAGCATATTAACTATTAATAATAATAATAAAAATTCCTTTGCTTTTAGCTACACTTTATCATGGAGCTTAGACGTTTTGACAGATTTTAAATTCTGAGATCATAAACAAAATGCAGTCAAAAGTCCACTGGTAACCCTATAAATCTTGAGTACACTTTGCAGGTGGTATTATGACAGCTAGGCTCTCCAGCGTATGAGCAAAAATAGAAAATCATGCACTTTTGAATTTTATCATAAATTAACCACCCTAGATTTTCTCAAGCCTATTGCTCTGTAAGGCTTATTTATGTGCAAGATGCAAGTGCTCAACATAAATTAATACTCACAGTACTAACTGCATCGGTGACTGCACGATGGTGGTAGTGTTCTGGCCGGTCTGGGATAGATCTCCAAAATCCTAATTCACTCATGTACTTTTCTTTATATTTCACCTAAAAGAAAGAATTTGCAAACAATGAATAAATAATATTAAATTAACAAAAAACACAATGCACTGTCAGAATGTATATATATGTTTTCTCACAAGAAAGCCCCACTAAATGCAATGGGACCTGCAAAAACTGAACTGCTTTATGTAGGCAAGCCTAGACTAAGTAAAATATGCATCAAATGGAGGTACCAGGATGTGGCACAACTCACTTGAACTGCTGCTTGAAATTCTTTTCTGCCAGCAAAACTGAACTAGAAGGTGGGGGCAGGGGACAAACGAAGCATTGTGTAATACCAAATCCATACCCTAACCAGACTGGGGAGGATATCTGCAATGCCATCACAAAATTAAGACAAGGATACACAGTGCTAAGTAACTTCCAATGCAGTTGTTGTTATTCGATCACTAAGTTGTACCTGACTCTACGTGAACCCATGGACCATAGCATGCCAGGCTCCCCTGTCCCCCATTGTCTCCCAGAGTGGTGTTACGTACGTACGGACGTAGTATCGATTTGCATAACCACCGCTGATTGGCTAATCTAGCGGTGGGAGAAATAAACTGCTGTCAGTGGCTAGCAGACTTCAGGGAAGCCCTTAAAAGCGGCTTCCCTGCAGCCTGCCGGCAGTCCGTATTAGTTCTAACTAATAGACAATAAAGATGCTGAACTGTTCCTGTGACTCGACCCTTCATTTACGCGCAAATATAACAAGTTTGACCAAATTCATGTTCATTACATTAATGACACTATCTAACCATCTCATCCTCTGCCGTTCCCTTCTCCTTTTGCCTTCAATCTTTCCAAAAAATCCCCTCTTCTCATTTGATGGCCAAAGTATTTGAGCTTCAGTTTCAGTATATGTCCTTCCAAAGGACAGGCAGGGTTGATTTTCTTTAGGATTGACTGATTTTATTGTCTCATCGATCCCAAGGGACTCTCAAGAGTCTTCTCCAGCACCACAATTTCAGAACATCAATTCTTTGGCGCTCAGCCTTCCTTACAGTGCAACTCTCCCAGCCTTACATTACTACTTGGAAAACCATGGCTTTGTCAATATGGACCTTTGTTGGCAAGATGATGTCACTGCTTTTTAATATCTTATCTAGGCTCTGATGCAGTATTCTAAATCTAAAGGAAGCTCCCCAAACCCCAATTTGATGTAATGGTCCCTAATGACAACTGAATTTGCCTGTAGCTGGGTGGGTGGGATGGTAGGTGGGATGGGAAACAATTGGACCCCTTTAAAAACAAGGTACTGTAAAATGGATGTTTTTGAGTTAAGTGGAGATTGAGAATGTTTTATAGTCAGGCAGAATTGTTGTTTAAGAAGCCATATACTTACTTTGCTGATATCATCAGTGACCTTGCGGTGATAGACAATGTCTAAGGCATCCTTTACAGTGTGGTATTTACCCTTTGCTCGCTCAAATGTTTCTTTGTAGCGCAGCTGATTTAAAAAAAAACAGAAGACATTTGTTTGAAATGCATTTTTATATCATTAATGAGATAGTCCTGAATTACATGTATGTCTTTTAATATGGGACGGATCAGACATTATCTTCATTTGCTCAGCTTTTGCAGACAAAACTAGGCACAAATCCTAACCTGAACACAATATTATCCAATTATATTCTGACAGCTTAATTTTCCATATTTTTAATGTAGTTTTCTCTGCAAATGCAAACGTTCCTTCCCTTCCAGTTTACACAATACTTTTGTTTACTTCATTCTTTTTTTTTAGATGAAAGGATAGATAGATAGATAGATAGACAGACAGACAGACAGACAGACAGACAGACAGACAGACAGACAGACAGACAGACAGACAGACAGACAATTATAAACCAAATGTACATTCTAAATAATCCCTGTTTTCTGCAAAAATTCACATTCATCCCTATTCAGGTAACTATTATTTCATCTGCTGAATAATTTTTCTATTAATTTAATATTTCATTATGAAGAGCCATGTAATAAGAATTGATTATCCTCCTATAACATTATTTATAGCGTGAAAACATGTATTAACTTTAAAAATTATCTCTTTTTTGTCATACACTTACATCACTGGCATTCAGATAAGCCTTCTTAGCTCTGATGAGAATTGGTGTATCTGGGACTGTTACATATTTATCCTTTAGTTTATCATAGAGTGATCTGTATTTTTTCTAAAGAAACAGAAGTGGGAGGGGAGGAAAAGCATGATTAATATTGAGACTTGTGCTCTATAGAGGCTAAAGTATAAAAGTGGGGCCTTGAGTGTCCCAGTGAGCATGGCCAGAAGGCTTGCTCTTTAGGAGAACCAGATGTTTATCTGTCTCGCCAAGAGAACCCAAATGGTTGCAACTTTTACCTCACTGGCAAAGTCCTTCACATGCTTAGCAAGTTTTAAGGCAGGCGTCTGGTCTCCAGCATGGTGATGTGGTCTTTCCTTGGTGGCGAGTTCAACATACAAGTACTGTAGAAGAATATAAAGTTGTTACAGATCAGAGAGGTTTCATGTACATCTAAAAACCCAGACTCCTTCTTCCATTGAATTTTGCATACTTATATTCTTGGTCTTTCTGCTCTTAAGTGTCAGTTCATGCTTACATACAGGCATTTTTAAAATCAGGGATCTCTGAAGATCAGAGCTACTGCTTTTTGTACAAAGAAATGTGCTTCACAACCAAGCAAAAACCCTTCAAATTAATGGCTGGGATATTTCTCACAATAAATATTTGTGCTGTATTACATACTGTATATACACTCGTAATAACTGATTAAACGAATAAGGCCATCAAACGCTATAATTCCTCCAGGCAGTGTACAATAAAAACAACAAAATATGAATAGACACCCCAAACATCCTGAAGAAAAATGCATGTATATATGTACACACATACATATATAGAGGAAGCTGCAATAAACTAAATCAATTAATAAAACCAATCATTAATCCAGTTGGAATATTGCCTGGTAGAGTTTTCTATGACAAGCTTCTAACAAGAAATACTAGCCAAATGCATCAAATGTTTAAAATTCTGTATTCTGTCTAAATAAATGATCCATGTCCATTCTTCCAGTACAGTCAAAGTAGAGTAATAAGAAAAGTTAAATTGCCAAACAACCTGCACCCATATCAATTCAGCTCTGATTACCACAATTTAGCACAGTCTTCAACTTTAAGATTTATTTTTTTCAATTTCTTTCAAGTAATCGAATGAGATAAAATGCCTTCTAGTTGGATGTTTGTGGCCTTAAATCGGTGATGAATTAATAACTATATTATTAAAACAGTACAGCTATGGTGCAATTAGAACAATAGGCGTATCTAGCCTAGTTTAGAATATGAGAAAAGTATACAAGATGGAGGAGGAGGAGGAGGAGGAGGAGGAGGAGGAGGAGGAGGAGGAGGAGGAGGAGGAGGAGGAGGAGGAGGGGAGGAGGAGGAGGAGGAGGAGGAGGAGGAGGAGGGGAGGAGGAGGAGGAGGAGGAGGAGGAGGAGGAGGAGGAGGAGGAGGAGGAGGAGGAGGAGGAGGAGGAGGAGGAGGAGGAGGAGGAGGAGGAGGAGGAGGAGGAGGAGGAGGAGGAGGAGGAGGAGGAAATATTGGGCATAAGCTTTTGCAAGAGAAAGAATGTAACAATAGAAGACAGATCAGAGCTGGGTTGGAATTAAGACAAAGAGAATTCTTGGAGGTGGAAAAGACCTGAAGATTCCACTAAGCTGACTCAATAATTACAAGCACAGGAAACCATTTGTTACTGTAATTTGCACAATTACAAAGCACATAACAATGGCAGGAGAAGAGCTCTTAATATATCCTTTCCGATGAGCTGAATAGGTCACAGTTACTTGGCAGGAATTCCAACAGCACAGATTTACAAAAGGAAAGTTGTCTGCAGGTTCCTGGCTGGGGGTGGGGGGATGTCTTATTACTTGGAAAAACACCCCAGTGTTATATGTGTGCTTGACAGAGTTTCCATTAAATTACATTGGAGGTTTATGAGACTACGCTGCTTTCTTTTATTGTCATGATTAAGTTGGCTGAGGAAAAACCCTTAAATCTATGCTATTAATATGAAGAGAGTTAATCATTGCGTAATACTGTTTTCATCCTTTTAATTTTTTCTTTTTTATTCTTTTTCTTTAGCTTCTTTTTTTAAATAATTACAAATAGTGATGTTATCAATATTATGCCTAGAGTTTAATTAAGACTATTTTGTATTTCTTAAGTTTCCATAATGAACAGTTCCGTACCTTTAATTAATTAATGAAAAAATTAATTTCAAAATTGATAATTGCAAATATCTTGTTTATTTGCCCTGTTTTGTTCTTTTTCTTCTATGAATCTTTCTATATATTTTTAATGCAGTTATTATCCTGTTCCTTAAATATTTTAATAAACAATCAAAAATATGAAGGAAGATGGCACAATGTTTCTCAACATTACACAATTAAATGTAATTAGAAAATGTTACACAATTCTTTCATACCTGCAGCTGCACATGTACATACCTGGCTCTGCAGTTTTTGTCCCCTTTTGGCCCTGTTGATATCTGGTGTATCAAGGATTGATGTGTACTTAGTCTTTTGCTCTTTACCTGCAGCTCTGTATACAATCTGGAAAGGATTATATGAATACGATATTGTGAGAACAACCCCAAACATTTAATCATGCCCATCATTAAAGGAAAACAAAGTAACTCCTTAAAGCAGTTGATTTGGGCTAAAAGGTAGAACATTTAACTCAACACTGAAAACCCCTTTTTCCTGGAATGAAGCGTTGCTCAATATTTCTGTCTAACGTTATCAAAATAATTTAACTACTTTTCACCTTCATTTTGGGGCAGGATATTATTGGCAATGTCTTGCACCAACCTGGCTTGCGCCATTGACTACAATAGAAAGAAGATCCTTCAGCCCAAAGGTATTGTGCAGCACTTACATGCAGACAGTATGGAACAGTAGCTGTTTTCCTTCATCCTTGAACTTGGCTTATAAGAATTAACTTCAAAGCAAATGACCTAAGATTCCTCGACTTTTGCAAGCATGCGTCTGTTGTAACCAATCTTTGGTTTTAATTTGGTCAAAACTGGTTTGATTGATTTATAAGATCATAACTTCCCAATAATAACAATCAAAGCCTATTATGGAAAAAGAGGGGAGGCCCGAGGAGATGATGGCCTGATTGTCCATGCTATTTGTTTGCCATTGAGCATGAGTTTGCTCTTCTAGAAGACCCTTGGTTATTTTCCCTTCAGTAAGCTCATGGGTTTCCCCCCCTGCAGTTGCCCAAGTCATAGATTCCTTATAGAACCAATAGTTAATCTGATGGGTTTGTTTCTGCTCTTGTTTGTATTCCCCTAGTCATCTATTCTCCCTGCTGTGAAAAGTATTCAGCTTTGTTGGCACTTCTTCCCAACCTTTATTTATTTATTTTATTTGTCAACAAGTGCAAGGAAACAGGACACATGAAAAAATGGCACAAATACTGTAAATGGATATAAAGAAGCAAAACATAGCCATAAAAACATAAAATGAGTACATACAAATGGGAACAGTAGGACAGGGACGGTAGGCACGTTGGTGTGCTTATGCACGCCCCCTTAGGGACCTCTTAAGAAACGTGTAAAGTCCACGGTAGACAGTTTAAGGTAAAAGGTATGGGGGTTAGAGAAACTAACAACAGGATCAGGTAAAGTGTTCCAGACATTTACTACTCTATTGCAGAAGTCGTATTTTCTGCAATCAAGATTAGAGTGGAATACATTTAGTTTGTATCTATTGATAGCCCTAGTGTCATTGTGGTTGAAATTAAAGTAGTTAATTAATTAGTTAACTGAGGTTGAAATTAAACTACAATGTATGCGGTTTGTTATGCTGAAAGCCAGATTGCATACAGATCCCTCTGATTACATATAATGTATCAGGGGTATCAAACTGGTGGCACACAGGCCAGATGCGTCATGTGCAAGCCACACCCACCCCAGCTCCTCAATGGCAAAAAAGGTCACAATACGTAAGGTGACCAGACGTCCCGATTTTGGCGGGACACACCCACTTTTTTGCCATTTGTCCCGCGTCCCGCCCGCCCTCTTAAAAAGTCCCGATTTCTTGAAAGAATGCCCGATTAGGGCATTCTTTCAAAAAATCGCCCTGAAAGGCAGCAGGCCTCTCAGCTCGGGCCGGCTGTGGGCAGCGTTGGCGGCGGGCGGGCGTCCCGCGTTGTTGACTCCTCCGGCGGCGGCTGGAAGCTGGGGGGAGGGGGAAGGGAGGCTGCTCCTCCTCTCCTTCCCCCGCCCCATCCCTAGCCCCGCCCTCAGAGGTGCCGCTGCTGTTGGGAGGGGTGAGGGACGAGGAGCTGTCGCCGCTTTGAATTTACGTCACGAGCGGCGCAAACAGCCCTTCCTCGTCCCCCTCCCCTTTCTTCCCCCCGTCGCCTCGCTGCCGCCGTTGCCCTGGGGCCGGGCGGGCGACCGGGAGACCGCGGCGCTTGGATGCTTGGAGCAGGTAAGCTGCCGGCTGCTCCTTTCCCCGTCTCCCGCCTCCCGTTCGTTGCTTGCCAGCCCGGCCGAAGGGAAGGCGGGAGGCGAGGAAAGGCCTCCCGAAAGGAGGGGAGGCTTCGGGAGCCCGCCTCCCTTTCGGGCCGAAAGGGAGGCGGGCTCCCGAAGCCTCCCCTCCTTTCGGGAGGCCTTTCCTCGCCTCCCGCCTTCCCTTTGGCCGGGCTGGCAAGCAACGAACGGGAGGCGGGAGACGGGGAAAGGAGGCAGCTTACCTGTCGCGAGCTGCAGGCATCCAAGCGCCCTCCCGCCTCCCCCCTCCCCCCCCTCCCCCCACCCCCCCACCTCACCTGGACGCCGACATTTGTTGTTTTGCCCTCTGCGCATGCGCAGCGTTCTGCGCATGCGCAGAGGGCAAAACTCAAATGGAGAAACCCACCCCCGTCAATGGTGTCCCGCTTGAAGAAAAAAAAATCTGGTCACTTTACACAATACGTCATGTGACATCACATGGCGCGATCGAGTTTGACACCCGTGACATATATCTACCCAAAAACAGTGCAGAATTTTCTTCACTTTGCAAAGTTACCAAGTAGTCCCACCATCAATTCTATTTCATATTTGTATTGGTATCAATAGAATCATGTCTCTTGACTGTATTTTTCATTGGCAGTTGTCTGCCACAGTGAATGTCCAACCTATGTTCCATAGAAAGCAACCATGTGTTAGGAGTCAGCTTTCCTCTTGAATTTAAAGAGCTTTTCATTGTGGGAAAACTAACAAATTGCCTACAGTTATGTCTGGTGAGATGGGCAGCAAACCAATTTGATAGATAAATTGATAAATACATTGAACTCACCTCACTAAGGTGGGTCTTTAGCTCCTGGTCTTTTCTATAAACAGGGGTGTCCAGAACCACAGAGTATTTGTCTTGCATTTTCTTTGCAGCATCAGTGTACACATAATGAGACTGGAAATGAAAATAGATTTAAAGCATTAGCCCCACAAAATTAAGTAAGAAAGTGAAGATTAAAAGAAAGCTAAGATAGGAAGATTCCCTAGCTTCAACGGAATGTCGGTCTCAGTGTTAGTGTAATACAGATTCATGTTGTCTTATGTTTAAAATATATTCATATTATGGGTTTATTTGTAAGCCATTTATTATGGAGATTAAAGTGGCATATATGCTTGATTAATTAATTAATTGATCCTATACTGATCTCATATGGCACTATAAAAATATTAAATATTGTCTTACAGTGAGTCTTATCTTATAACTAAGGTTCAGAAAATAAATGCATCTAGCATTGATGGTTGTGGGGGGGGGGGAAAGGACATACCCAGAGTTTGCGTAAATGCCGCGCACGGACCATATCCGGAGTGTCATGCAGGAAGCAGCCCAGACCTTTGAGCCATTGTAGATCACTTTTGTATTTAATCTGTCAAATAAAGACATTGATTGAATATATAGCTCTTCCATATCAGAATATATATTTCACATAAATCAATAATCTGAACTGGTTTGAAATGGTGGGAAATCACAAAGCCATTCTATTGGAACATTTGTCTAATACAGGGATGGGAAAACTATAATTTTGCACATGTTGTTTGATTCCATTCTGAACAACCACAGCCAGCATAGCCAAGACTGATGAGCATTGTAGTCCAAAATCTTGAAATCCACAGGTTTCCATAGGAGTACCCAAAGCAGCTGCAGTTGATATAACAAACTAACCCTGTTCCTTGTTTTTGTTTGTTTGTTTGTTTATGAAAAATTTTCTGGCTGCCACTCACCCTCAGTGATTCTGGATGGGTTACAAAAATAAAAAACCCAATATACAAACAATAAAATCAATACCCCCCAGGCCCCCTGGTGACAACAATCAATCAAACAAGTCACTTGATGGGCACCATTCCACTCTGGAATCCCTACACCCATTGGCAAAATGAGGGCCTTGCAAAAGAGTGTCAAAGTGGGGACCAATCTAATCTCAGCAGGGATGATGTTCCAAAGGGAGGGAGCTACCATGGAGAAGGTCCTTCTTCTGGGTTCCACCAGCTGCACCTTCTTATGAGAAGGGACCCACAATGTTCCCTGCCTCCCCGCTCTGTTGAGTCAGGTAGACATTACTGGGTAAAGACGGTTCTTTAGATAACCTGGTTCCATGCCATGTAAGGCTTTAAAAATAACAACTAGCACCTTGAATTGCACCCGGAAGCAGATATATGTTCCGTTTATTGGCTGTAATGCATTTTAATAAATTCTTTTTAGGGAGGGAAACCATTCATACAAAAAATATTTTGATATTACCATAGGCATTAATATTTGTGGCAACCCATCTATATGTATTCACAGAAACTTATTCTAAAGATTTAAAACAAGTTTTGCTTACATCACTTGTAATTTCTCCAACATAGCGGTTGTGTACAGTTTGTGGAGTAAATGGTAAGGAAATCAAGTGTCCTTGCATCTTGAAGAAATCAGTCTTGTAGATAAGCTAAAATAAAGAGAGAAGAAGAATAAGATTCTCCCCTCCCTGCAAAATCAAACACAACACAAATTGGGCATCTAATATAAAAATAAAATATGCCTACATCACTGAAAGCTTCTTGATTTATTTTCACTTGGCGATTGTGTGGAGTATCAGGTGTAGTATGAATCTTATCTTTATTTTTGTGATACACCTCCCGATACATTCTCTGTAAGAAAAGAAAAAGGATTCAACAAAAAATTAAAATTAAATCTTAATCTATTTTGCACAGTATTTCCTTAAGAAGCACTTATTTCGGTCATTTGAATAGATAGAACCAACCCATGAATGCTAAATAATAAACACATGACTTAGCTATACCACTTAAATTAACATAGGTTCAACAGTTCATGCTCTCCATACAGCCAGTTTGTGAATGGACACACTCTCTGTAGTGTCCCTCCTCTCCACAAAGTCTATAACACATTCCCAACCATTCAGATAAACCTAAAACATTTACTACCCCAGTCAATGCATTAATGCAGATGGAGAAAAGAAGTGGAGCATTAACCTTCTTACTATTGTGTAGCCATGCAGGTTTTATGCACAAATACAGTTCTTCGTTGCAAAAGATTATAACTGTGAGCTTTTCAAAGTTATTGATTAGGATACACAATTTAAAACCATTAATATTTCTAGCAGTCACATTTATCCGCTTTATCTAAAATGAGTTCATAAAACATTGTACAAAAGCACACCATTTATAATGTAAGATTCCTACATAAGATTCAAACATCTTTGAAACAGTGATCACAAATAGTTTTATAAAACCAAGTACTGTATCATAGCAATGTTGGTTTTATGAAATGAATTAATTACTTACCTCATTAAGGATTTTATTGACTTTCCTTGTATGTACAAATGGAACCGCTTTGGGCCCAAAATTGTAACCAGTGCCCTTGATGTGTTCAAAAATTTCTTTATATTTTATCTGAAAAACAAATTCATACATAGACTTTAGATTCAGGTGTCTTTAATAAATAGAAACTGTTGCAGCAGAACCCAAAAACCAAAGAAATCATGTATTATATATAATGAAACCAATATTTCATGTAAACATATAGTTAAAAGATCCCATATTGCAGTTATGCCATGTTTGTTTATCTCAATACCTCCCTTAATCTATTTGAACATTTTAATGAAACATCTGGTTTTATTATTTTTGTTTTTATAGAATAGAATAGAATTTTTTATTGGCCAAGTGTGATTGGACACACAAGGAATTTGTGTGTCCACACAAGGTGCTTAGGCTATCAGTGTACATAAAAGAAAAGATACATATGTCAAGAATCATGAGGTAAAACACTTAATGGTTGTTAAGGGTACAAATAAGCAATCAGGAAACAATCAATATTAATATAAATGTATTTATTTATTTTATATTTATTATAAATAAATTTATTAGTTATAAATTTATTTGTTTCTTTTAAAATTATCTGACTCAATTGAAAGAAGAAGTCAATAAAAAGAAAGATGCTTGGAATTACATTTTAGAAATATATGTACATTTAAAGCAGAAAGAAAATTATATGATTTTTGAAACAATTGTGATTTTTTTTCATGTCTTTTGCAGTAAGATAAAGTTTTTCATCCTATTCTAAATATAAAGTCATACAAATCTTATAGTGATACAGTAGCTTTGCTATAGAGAGGTCCTCACATGAGCAGAAAATCTCTTGCATAAATAAGAGGATTTTTCCAATATAACACAAGTTTTCTATAGCTAACAAAAGACTAGAGGTATGTGGCTGTTAACACTAGGATAGCTGTTGCATATTGCATTGCATGCTATCTCATGCTACCTCATGTCTAAAAACTATTTCTATACTCTTAAGCATGAATAAGCATAAATACTGCATTATGGAATCATGCTACTGGCATGTGTCATGTTTAATATTACTCCAACAGTATTTCTCTCTTTTTGCCTCTCTCTGTCTGGAACTAAAAATTAATTAAACAGTTACTTACATCACTGCCAATATAGTAGGCATGTTTAGCATGCTTGAAACCAGGGGTATCTGGTGGGAGTTTATATCCAGTAGGAAGGGCATGCAAGCCAGCATTCCGGTAGAGAGGCTGCCAAAAACAAATAAGTAAATGAATACAAATTTAAATGTATAATAATATGCAAAACCTTTTAAGGCAATTGTTGGGAAACTTCAAACGTGTAGAATCAACTTTGGGTATGCTCTAGCATTGTACAAGCAGAAGGCATATCAGGCTCCGCCCACGCTCTTTTTTTTCCAGAACTTCTTCACAGCCTGAGTTTGGTAAATTGAAAATATACATCAAGAAATGCAATCCTAGCCACTTTCAACTGCAGTACTCAATGGTAATAACATTTCAACAAGGGAAGTGGCGATCTCCTCTTGATAGGATATGTTCAAGCAGAGGCAAGCCAATCTGATAGGGATACAGCTGAATTTAGATTTTCCACTAAGAAAGGGTTGTATTAGATGGCCTAATTAGCCCCCTTTCAACTCTATGATTCCGCAGTCTGCTAAGTTTAGGATTATGGTCAGAAAAAGGTGAATGTGCTGAACTCTGCACCCTGCTGGCCTTGGTTGATCTTCAGAAACCTAAAGATTAGGGACAGATCTGATTAATATTAGATAGAGAGACATCCCCAACCCCCCAGAAAATCCCATGTCTGTAACTTAGAATAGGAACAGCATTCTGAGAGAGGAAGTAGAAAAACCCTTCTGTTTTATTGTCAAGAAAACAAAACATTTCCACAAATTATCATCATGAGTTCAGAGAGTGCACTTTCTATTAGCAATCTCACTTCCAAAAAAGGTAGCCAAAATTACACCGCTAATGAAGAGACATATCAACACACTTTAAAGTTTTATACCATATATGAAAAGCATTTGCAGGAAAGAGAAGACCCCAAATATCCTAAACAGCTGGGTCCTTGTATGGCTCACTATAACTCTGACTGTCTTGAACATCTCCTTCTTATTGTTTTATATTTGATACTGTATTATTTGTATATTATTATTATTATTATTATTGCTGCTGTTCTTCTGCAGCTTCATGACCCCAAATTTCATCAAACCCCTTTCCTCCCTCTTTTAAAAAAATTGTCATCAAGAGCCAAAATCCAAGTACTTACTTCGCTCTGTATCTTGTAAGCCCGATTTGCCCGCTCCAGATCCACTGTCTTATTTGTTGATGTATATTTCCCTTTGATATGTTGCACGTAGTTATGGCGGTAAACAGCCTAAGAATCGACAAAACAAAATAAGCTATGTTGAATATTAGCAAAAGCTTCCTCGTTGTTTTAGTTTTTAAATGCTGGTTAGATATCAATCAGATCTAGAGAGAGCAACAGTAGAGTTTCAAAGGAAAATCCTAATGCTGGAGAGGGATCTGAAAAAAAGAATCCATCCCTTCCTTCCTTCCTTCCTTCCTTCCTTCCTTCCTTCCTTCCTTCCTTCCTTCCCTCCCTCCCTTCCCTTCCTTCCTTTCCTTCCTTCCCTCCCTCCCTTCCCTTCCTTCCTTCCTTCCTTCCCTCCCTCCCTTCCCTTCCTTCCTTCCCTCCCTCCCTCCCTTCCCTTCCTTCCTTTCCTTCCTTCCCTCCCTCCCTCCCTTCCCTTCCTTCCTTCCCTCCCTCCCTTCCCTTCCCTTCCTTCCTTCCCTCCCTCCCTTCCCTTCCTTCCTTCCTTCCTTCCTTCCCTCCCTTCCCTTCCTTCCTTCCCTCCCTCCCTCCCTTCCCTTCCTTCCTTCCTTCCCTCCCTCCCTTCCCTTCCTTCCTTCCCTCCCTCCCTCCCTTCCCTTCCTTCCTTTCCTTCCTTCCCTCCCTCCCTCCCTTCCCTTCCTTCCTTCCTTCCCTCCCTCCCTTCCCTTCCTTCCTTCCCTCCCTCCCTCCCTCCCTTCCCTTCCTTCCTTTCCTTCCTTCCCTCCCTCCCTCCCTTCCCTTCCTTCCTTCCCTCCCTCCCTTCCCTTCCTTCCTTCCCTCCCTCCCTCCCTTCCCTTCCTTCCTTTCCTTCCTTCCCTCCCTCCCTCCCTTCCCTTCCTTCCTTCCTTCCCTCCCTCCCTTCCCTTCCTTCCTTCCCTCCCTCCCTCCCTCCCTTCCCTTCCTTCCTTTCCTTCCTTCCCTCCCTTCCCTTCCTTCCTTCCTTCCTTCCCTCCCTCCCTTCCCTTCCTTCCTTCCCTCCCTCCCTTCCCTTCCTTCCTTCCCTCCCTCCCTCCCTTCCCTTCCTTCCTTTCCTTCCTCCCTCCCTTCCTTCCTTCCTTCCTTCTCGCATCTGATCTACAGTTCTAGATGGTTCAGAAATATAGTGAATTAGGAAGTAGTGTGACAAAAAGCTGATGGAAATACCTTTACTTTACTTTCTTTAAAAATTATAACTAGAATCACTGCATGCAGTTACGGTGATTGCATAAACATTGATGACACAACCTTACTTTGCCTGGAAAGTCATCATGTATGGACTATTCAAGCACTTGCTGAAGAATAAAGAAAAAAAAACCCAGTCCTATTGATTTATTTATAAAATTTCTGCCTTGTGGCAATCTAAAAAGTGTTTGGTAGCTTACATAGAACATAGCAGAACAAATTAAAACATCCACAGTAACAAATAAAACCACACCAGAACTTCATATGTAACAGCAATAAATGTAGTAACCAACCTAAAACATGGACCCTTTTATCTTACGATATAGAAAGCTGTTCAATCCGGTTTAAATTAACTGAAAATAAAATGGTCCTATGCATCTAATGTGTGTCACGTGGTGAATATTGCCAGTTGTATGTATATGCAGGGTGATGCATCCCTATTTTAATATTATGGTACATTCCATTACAAGCAGAACATGTGATGTGATCTTCTGCGCATGTGTGCATTCCTGATTCTCCATTATCCTCTTGTGGTTTGGCTCTGACCGGAACGGTCGCATTTAATTAGCAAAATGTAACTATATGATTTATTGTTTTTGTATCGAAATAAATATTTTCTATTAGACTTTTAATCTCAGTTTTATTTTCTAACTGTCTGGATTCCAAGAAAAGATCCACATCGTCTCTGTGAGATTTGTTCTCACCTTAACAATGTGTGACTTAGATGTAAAAGCAAGAATAGGGGGAAAAATTCTTCTGTTTTTTGAAGCTAAGCAATGACTTGCATTGGGGGGGGAAATCAACCCCCATTCAATTTCTGCAGTATTTGTGAACATGCTCTATTTGGTTGATAAAATTGCAATGAAATGAAACTAGATCATTCTGAAAGCAATTTCTGGTTTTGAGACTGAAATGGGAAGATGACCCATTCCTGAACTATTTCCAGCTGCAAGTTTGAACTCTTTCTTCAATGGCTGCTGATTGGCTGGTGGACGTAGTACTAGTAAGCCATGCTAAGTATGTTAGTGAAAATCCAAGCCATGATCATTAAAGGAAATGGGAAGAAGCTGATGGGAACAGAAATGCAGATACTCACTTCACTCAGATTCTTGCCACTGAGCACATTTTGGTCATAGAGAGGTGTGTGTGTGACTACAGAATATTTGCTCTTCATTTTCTCTGCCTCCGCCTTGTATTTGAGCTGTGAGAGGGGAAAAATACATAGATAACATCTTCCTTTTTGTCATTCTATTTTTAAAAAAATAATATCCATTCAATAGTTTTTGTGAAAGTAGCTCTTAAAACACATCAAGTTGTATCTGGCTTGGAGCCTCTTTTCCACGAAGAAAGGATGCAGCGGAAAATTGCAAGCAACAATAGCTTTGGCAAGATTAAAACCATCTTGGATAAGATGGCTGGTGCCTCATCTGCTGGGCTCCTTCCAGTTACTTAGAAAGATATTTTTTTGCATTTGAAAATGTTTGGGTTGGTAGAAGTTTGAAGCGATCAGAAATTGCCGACCATACTTACGAGATTGCGAAGGTCATAGGCATGTTTAGCATGAAGAATTTCAGGAGTGTCCCAAACAAAACAGCCAATGCCTTTGAGCCAGTTGAGATCATCTTTGTATACAAACTGAAATATTAAAATTAAAAGAGAAAGGGTGAGGATTCATTCCATGCAATCTCAAGAATGCTTTATCTATCAACTAAAGTTAACTTCCCAACTTGGGTCCAGCTCTATTTCATGTAAAACGATCTATTAATTTAATTCCAGGCCTGGAAGGAATACCACCACCAAGACTAATTTGAATGTTAATTTCATGTCTTTCTAGTATCCATGCTTATCAGGTCTGGTCTGAAAAGTCTTGAAAGGCAAGCAGAATATTATTCAATTGGAATATTATTCAATTCTTTTTATTAGCCTCTGCCATCTGAAGAAAATATAATTACTAGAAGCAGGAAGCTCCAAAAAGTGGTTGGTTAGTTTAAATCAGCCTTTTAAACTCAACTCCATCTAAGGAATCTCTGTGCCTGCTGCTCTTAAGCCTTTAGTTTTCTGATGGTAGCAGTGGTGGGTTCCTACCGGTGTGGTCCACTCTATAGCACCGGTAGCGGCCTGCTGGTGACATCACAGTACAGGTGCGGTCGGTTGCCGGTGCCTAGGCGCCGCCATTTTTTAAAAAAAAATTTAATTTTTTTAAAAATTTTCTTTTGCGCATGCCCAGAAGCCGAGCTTCCGGCACTGCGCATGCGCTGCCTTCCTACCCCACAGTGAGTCCAAGCAAGGGAGGATGGCTGAGGGAGCACGTGAGATGCTGAAAGAATGGGCGGCAGGAGCTATCTCCATTCCCCTCCCTTCAGCTGTCCGAGAAGCCACGAACGCACGGTGATGATCCTAGGCATTTTCGCACGTTTGAGGCTTCTCGAGCTGCTGAGGGGAGGGGGAATGGGCGGCAGGACCTATCTCAGTTCCCCTCCCTTCAGCAGTCCGAGAAGCCATGCCCACCCGGTCACATGGCCAGCAAGCCACACCCACAAAACAAGCCACGCCCACAGAGTGGTAGTAAAAAAATTAGGAACCCGCCCCTGGTTGGTAGTCAGTTTCATTGACAAGAGGAGAAGATGGCTGGTAAGGGTCTACATTTGTAATTTTATTCCCCTTTGGCTTTTTTTTTTAACCTCATGAATTTCTTTCCTTCCCAAAGTAGACCTCAATTTTTTGCTTGAATACTCTAGAGCAGGGGTGTCAAACTCGCAGTGTCACATTGTCGTCATGTGACATATCACAATTTTTCCCCTTCGCTAAACCGGGGGTGGGGGTGGCCAGTGCATGACACATCCGGCCCGCAGCCTGCGAGTTTGACACCCCTGCTCTAGAGGTTGTTTTGCCACATCTTTGCTTTTCTTTTTTCATTGACCTCTTTGACCAGTTTTTTTCTTTTGTTCTGAGAGTAATACTTCTAAGGTTCATTCACTTATCACCCCAAAATGACCAACAGCAGCTGAACTTTGATTTTTCTACTGATGGATGACTCTGACAGAAGAAGATAGGAGGGCCAGGAACCCATCAGTCCCTGCCCTCAAAACAAGATGTGTAATGGCAGCAACACAAATAGCTTCATTGCTGAGATGGAGCAAAAGGCAGGCATGGGTATGCAGTGAAAAAGAGCCCACAATTGCATTTTAATAACATGGATGTTATATTAAAAATTAGGGTAAATTACTATTGTTATGGAAGTTTTGTATTGATAAGTATTTGCTGTAAAATAAGATCCTAAAATGTTCCATTGCAAATCAGAAAATGATGTTGATTGTAATTTTTTTGTGATATGCATAGTTTGTCCAGATATACATAATTTCTTGTTTTTATTGTTTTAAGTTTTGTAAAATGTAAGTGACCCAGAGTTGTTCTGGGATTAGGTGGTCTTTAAATCTAGCAAAATAAAAAATGGTCCCTTATATAAAATCTTACATTGCCCCTGTAAAAGTATGTGCTATGCAATTCTTATACCACTTTCAAACGAGAACTGATAATAAGGAGTCCATTTTTGATGCCTAGGTTTACAGGTTGTTTTATAATCTAAACCAACATATGGTGGTTATACATCAGTATTGTACTTTCAGCTTGTGTTTGAATTAAGTTGCATTAAAATCAGTTTAGTATAGTTTACAACGTATAAGATGAAGTACATCCCACCACTCATACTTTTTCTGTCCGTGTACAATGTTTGTTTCTAAGAAGGAGTTATAATATAATTGACTTACATCACTAAGTTGATTATTGACTTTTCGGGCAAGAATATTGGCATGAGGATCTGGAATACTAGCCCATTGATGGAGATGGACACGATAATCAACTTCACTGATTTTCTTCTGTGTTTTCTTAGCTGTCACAATGCCCACCATGTCTGGCGCAATATGGATTTTAGCCTTGTTCTTTTCATAGACGTCTCTGTATAATCGCTAGGAAATTCAGACAGAAAATTTAGTTAATAGTACATATTAACAAGCTCCCCAGCTAAATATTAATCTGTGATAATTTTCTAAGGAGTCGAATACTATGATTAGAATAAATGTGAGCAAATGCTTATTGATTTATTTTGGAATGTAATAGTGCTCTAATCATGCCAGAATAGTTTTACCAAAATAAAGTGATTAGGAATCACTGAACATCTAATATAAATACAGCAATATAACACATGTAAGCCTTGGCTGGCCTAAAATATCTTGGCAACGTAAGTCTGTCTCTAAATCCAAAGGAATCAAGGCTTGTGATTTTTGTGCTTGACTCCTCACCACTTGGAGAAGTAGGAAATGTTTAATAATAATAGTTTTTAAAAATATCTTACATCAATGTTGAGCTTGCCAACTCTTAAGCATCTTGCAGTGTTGGGATCATCCTGAACACCTCTAGGTATAGTGTAGAGTGCTTTAAATTTATCATACTCTTCCCGATATTTTACCTAGTGGCAAAGAAAAGAAAAATAAACCATACAGGAACCATGTCTTATTTCTAAAGCAGGTTTATAAATGCATTGTTAGGTATACTTACAATACTGGCATTATATTTCAGCTGTTTAGCACGAACAAAAGGCACAGCATCAGGAGGCAATTTATAAGTGATGGACTTGATTTTCTCCCACAGTTTCTTGTATACATTCTGAAGAAAGGAGAAACAGTTATATCTATATTTGAGACAAAATATATGAAACAGCAGTGTAGAACAGGGAGTCCTCTACTTACAACCAGATTTATAGTTTAAATTTTATGTCATACAGTATGCCTTATTTTAACTGTAATGCTTCTGACACGAATAAACCAACTATCCGAACTATTCCCACCTTGCTGGCCTTCTGGAAAGCCATTAAAACATGGCTCTTCCTGCAGGCGGGGTATTGAGACCGTTGAATATCTTGGTCTCCCCCATGTATGTATTGCTTGTGTTGTTTTTAATTCTTTTAAATTGCTATTTTATTGTTGTATTTTTTAATATATTATAGCTGTTCTTGCACATTTTGTACGCCGCCCTGAGTCCCCAGGGAGTAGGGCGGCATATAAGAATCGCTAAATAAAATAAATAAATAAATAAACTTACAACAACCATCCACTTAGTGACCATTTAAAGTTAAAATGGCACTGAAAAAGTGACATGACCATTTTTCACACTTATGATCGTTGCCGCATTCCCATGGTCACGTGATCAAAATTTAAACACTTGGCAACTGGCATGTATTTATGACAGTTGCCAAGTGTCCTAGGGTCATGTGATCACCTTTTGTGACCTTCCGACAAACAATGTCAATGGGGAAGCTAGGTCCACTTAACAACCCTGTTACTAACTTGACAACTGCAGTGATTCAGTTAACACCTGTGGCAAGAAAGGTCGTAAAATGAAACAAAACTCACTTAATGACTGTCTTGCTTACCAAGAGAACTTTTGGCTCAATGGTGGCTCGTAAGTCAAGGAATACTTGTAAACGGTAGCACAGTCTAGAATACCTTTTGCTTTTTGTATAGAACAAAGGTTTGGATCTTCTTTAGCATTCTTGCCAATGATGGCACAAAGCAAAATTTGTCAGCGATTAACATACAACTCCATATCAATCTTACATAGGATGTAACCCAGAACTACATATTCCTTCACATATAATTTTATCTCCTCTTAATCTTCTTTAGTTGGTTGGAAATGAAAGGAATATCACCCCCACTCCCATCTATGATCCATCCAGGGGCGGCTTGCTTGCTTACCGATACCGGTGCGCTGCGCGCGCATCTCCATGTTTCATGCGCACGCACGCTCGTTACACACGCGCAGCCTCTTGCGCGATTTTGACGAGATTTTGCTTCTGCACATGCGCGGAAGCAAAATCTTGCTGAAATGTTGTGAGGGGCCGTGCGCACGCGATTTTGGTGAGATTTTGCTTCTGCGTAAGCAAAATCTCGCCGAAATCTCGCACGTGTCCGCGTTCCCTCGTGAGATTTCAGCGAGATTTTGCTTCTGCGCATGCGCAGAAGCAAAAAAGCCAAAAAATTATTTTAAAAAGATGGCGATGTGCGCGACTGTCCGGTGAAGAAAGTACCGGAGCAGACGCGCACAGGTTGCATAATCGGCGGGTCCCTACCGGAGCTGCGCACTGGACCGCACCGGTAGGAACCCACCCCTGGATCCATCCTAGATAAGCCAGCCTAAGCAGGAAGAGAAGTCAATACTAAGTAATCTTCACCTTCTGATTTTGGCGGTTATATATCAGTATAAGAAGCTACCAGAGCAGCAGTGAGCCAAAATCTGTTTTTCTTTAAGTGCTCACAAAAAGTAATTTCAAGAGGCTTCTTGACTTGGCAGAACTTGAACCATTCTATATTCATTAGCATGCATGCTGTTTGATATACCATCTATAGTATGCTATCATAACTCCAGAATAGCATTAAAAAGAAAAATACTCACATTACTGAAGAGGTGCTTGAGATTCTGGATCCTATCATGATCTGCTGTTTTCAATACTGTGGTATATTTGTCCTTTGTTTTATGGTATTGTTCTTTATATCTCAGCTGCAATAAAAGTGAGTTACAGTCATTCAATCTCTTCATACAAATTACAGAAAAAAGAAAATAAGGAATAAATCTAAGCAAAGAAGGAGAATGACTCACCTCACTAGCATTGTGACCACTCTGAACAGCAGTTACATAAACTGGAGTGTCCATAACCACACCATAGTTCGGTAAATTGTCCTTCCCTTGTTTTGTGTATATCAGCTGTAAAATCAAGGCAAAAAAAGCAGTAGGGCTCAGTTCTTTAGTAATCATGTGCACAACCTATGAGATTATATTTTTGAAGTCCATCTATTATGAGTCTCTGTAATATATAGTTTAAAAAAATATTGCAGCGCTATATTTCTACTAAAGTCCTTTTTGGTATAAATTAGAAAGATTTGCTTTGTTCCCAGAAAGTGTGGCACTATCCTTGCATTTATTTATGCCTGTATTTTTTTCCCCACAAAGGAAAGTAATTCTATAAATAAAGATGCCTTAACTCGGCTGTGCTCAAGCATAACAAGCCATGACTGTAAGCAAATCATGTTGCCCTGATTCTCACAAAACATTAAATGAAGTGAATCAGGCAGTAAAAGAGTTGTCATTCAGATCATTCTAAAGGTGCTTTTCCAAAAAGCAATTGGACTTTCTTGGGGTTTTTTTTTCCTTGAAAACATTTCACTTCTCTTCCAAGAAGCTTCCTCAATTCTAACTGAACAGTGGGAAATGGAAGGATTTATATTCTCTGCAGTCATCTGGGCGTTAGCACTCTGAGAGTCGTTGAGGCCACTTGGGAGTTTATCTGTATCCTCAGAGGCACCTGAATCAGAGTGCAAAATGATTCGTTCTGGTTCACAGTAGCTTTCCTGCATTAAAAAAAACCAACCTGTTTCCTAACTCTGCTACCTAATATTCCTCAGTGGCTCTATGGATGAGCCCTAGTGGTGCATGACTGAACTGATTAACTAAATATGCCTCCCAAATGTAGTTCATGCTTCTTCTTACTTGACTCTGAAGGTCATAGGACTTTTTGGCATGCAGGATTTGAGGAGTGTCCCACACGTAGCATCCAATTCCCTTCAGCCATGTCAAATCATCTTTGTATAGCACCTACAGTTAGAGAGAAAATAATAAAGAAAGCATAAAACTTCTTTTATCATCCCTTGCATATCATACTCATATCTTCAATCATCTTACAGTTTAATTCCAGGGCAAATTTTACAAAAAGAGGAACATCAAAAGCATTAGATTTGAATTATCTAACGTAAATCAGAACATAGAGCATGTGAATGTCTTTCTTAGCTTCTTCTTGATATCATTCCTACTTGTTTTTTAAAAAAACAATTTTTAGTCAATACATCTCAGGGGTGGGTTCTAACTTACCTCGCTGCCGGTTCGCTTCCTCCCGTGGCTGTGGCTCGTGGGTGCGCACGCACAAAGTGTGCACGTGCATGCGCAGTGCCAAAAAAAATCCCCCCAAAAAGCCAAAAACAAGATGGCGACGCATGTACAGTGCTGGAAACTCGGCTTCTACACATGCGCAGAAGAAAAAACCCCAGAAAAAATTAAAAAAAATTTTTTAAAAAAAATTACATTTTTTTTAAAAAAAGATGGCGGCTCCCACGGATCAGCACCGACCAAACCGGTTCCATGATGTCATCGTGACATCACCAGCAATTTGCTACCAGTTTGGGTAAACCGGTCCGAACCAGGAGGAACCCACCTCTGTTATATCTGTTTATGTTATGGAGCAGTGATGGTGAACCTATGGCATGCGTGCCACAGGTAGCACGTGGAGCCATATTGGAGGGCATGTGAGGTATTGCCCTATGTCAGCTCCAGCATGCATGCACGCGCAGGCCAACTGATTTTTGGGCTTGGGGAAGGCCATTTCGCCCTCCGGAGGCTTCAGGGAAGCTTCCTGAAGCCCTGGAGTGTGAAAAACGGCCCAATGGGCAAACCGGAAGTTTGGAAAAACGGACTTCCGGTTTGCCCATTGTGCTGTTTTTTGCACTTCGGGGCTTCAGGAAGCTTCCCTTAAGCCTCTGAAGTGCGAAAAACAGCACAACGGGCAAACCGGAAGTCTGTTTTTCCGAACTTCCAGTTTGCCTTTTGGGTCATTTTTCACCGTCCCAGGCTTCAGTGAGGCCTGTGTGCATGCATGGGGGCGGGGGGGGGGGGTTGTGCGCATGCGCAGGGGGCAGCGCGGGTGTGTGCACACACATGCGTAAGGGGGAGGGAATGGGTGTGAGCACATGCGCGCATGCTAGCACGCGCACACACACCCTTTTGGCACGCGAACCAAAAAAGGTTCGCCATCACTGTTATGGAGGATTTAAAACAGAGATATAGTGGTTCTCAAAGCATTGCTGAATTACAATGTGCAGCATTCCCCTATTTGGCTATTTCAACTTAGGATTTTTATCACTTTCAGTTTAAGGCAGTCTTCCTTTGGGGGGACAATTAGCACTATCCAATGAAAGTCTATGGAGATTCTAAGTCATCCCGGTCGTGATTGTCCCAAAGATGCTTTTTCAAGAGGCAACTGAATTTTCTTGTTTTTTCTTTGAAGTCGTTTCACTTCTCATCCAAAAAACTTCTTTAGGTCAGACTGGATGGTGGGGAATGAAAGGATTTATATTTCTTGCAGACAGCTGGTCATTTGCATTCTTTTAGAAAGTCGTTGAGACCATTTGGAGGCTTGTCTGTGACCTCAGGGTCACCTGAGTGGTGCAAATGAGCATGGAGCCTTCTTGGAACTGCTGAAAGGCCTGTGTTGTGGAGAAGGAACACAGGGCAGAGAAAAACATCCCGCAGAAAGCGCAGCTCCACAACACAGTCCTTTCAACAGTTCCAAGAAGGCTCCACACCCATTTGCACCACTCAGGTGACCCTGAGGACACATATAAACCTCCAGGTGGTTTCAAAGACACTCCAAAAGGATGCAAGTGACCAGCTGTCTGCAAGGAATATAAATCCTTCCATTCTCCACCATTCAGTCAGAACTGAAGAAGATCCTTGGATGATAAGAAAAATATCTTCCAAGAAAAACAAAGAAAGTCCAGTGCCTCCTGAAAAATCACCTTTTGGATATCCAGTGAAAGCCTATAAAGGTACCCTGCAGTTCACTTCATGGCCATACTGTTCTATGCCAGTTGATAAAGCAAAAGCTCTGGATTACTGACAAAAAGCTTGACTACCGATTTCCAATAACCGAAGCATTTCTCAGGGACCGTGAAACCAAACGGTTACTTACATCACTCAGAATCTCCTGAGCCTTTCTAGCCAGCACCACATCATTCTCTTCAGGGGAACAGTTCCACTGGTGCAGGTGGGTTCGGTATTCAAGGTCACTGAGGATATACTGGCATTTCTTAGCCAGCACATGGTTGATCATGTCACTTGGAATATGAATGTGTGCCTTGGTGTCTTCATAATTTTTCCTGTAGGCCAACTGGAGAACAAGACAGAAGTGGAAATTATTAGTAAAATAAAGAGGTTCTGGGCTCTGGGCTCCATCAAAAACAGACAGCATGTAACAATCTGTTACCAAAGTCAGATTCAGAACTGTTCTGAAGAAATGGGCAGCACGGTTAGCACAACATCAGCACACATTCATTGTCTTCCAAGGCCTCATCCTCATCCCCAATCATCAGACATGTTTTCCTCTCTTTATATTACAGGTAGTCCTCAATTTACAACAGTTCATTTAGTGGCCGTTCAAAGTTACAACGGCACTGAAAAATGGCTTAGGACCTGTTTTCACAGTTACAACCTTGGCAGCATCCCCATGATCATGTGATCAAAATTCAAATGTTTGGCAACTGGTTCATATTTATGACCATTGCTGTGTCCCAGGTCATGTGATCACCTTTTGTGACCTTCTGACAAGCAAAGTCAATGGGGAAGCCAGATTCGCTTAACAACTGGATTGCTAACTTATCAACTGATGTCAGCTAATCGCTGCTTGCTGCCATAGAAAAGTGGGGAGGGATCAGTGGAGAATTTTTCATTGCTGCTTTGCAACTACCACCTGGATTTCGCTTATGTCTCCAAGGCCATTTCTGCTAGCTCTGGTATGCAGTAACCTCTGGTTGCCTAGCTACAAGGGGATTGGGCTATACAGTTTGTTTTGAGTTGCAGTTTTCCCCACACTTTGCTTCAGAGCTTTCCTGGAATTTCTTGCTTTCGATTCATTCCTAGTAAAAGTACTTTTCTCTAATCTGAGGAGCTGAGGATTTTTTTTTCTCCTAGGAAAAGGACAGACAACCCTGACAACTGCAGTGATTCACTTAACTATTGTCAAGAAAGGTCGTAAAATGGGACAAAATTCACTTTAACAAATGTCTCACTTAACAACAGAAATTTCGGACTCAATTGTGGTCATAAACTGAGGACTACCTGTATTCGGCTTTCTTGCTATGATTCCTGGGAGAATTACTATCCAAGAAAAGCCACAAATAACTCCTTACCGCACTCCGCATTTTTTGGAAAGCAAGACAATGGAGCACACTTGGGAAGTCTTTTTTATGTTTCCCCGCCAGATAATGGCCCTTTAGCTTCTCGTATATTGCTTTATATTTGAGCTGAAAAGGACAAATAAAGAAAGTGTTAGATGTATATTTTCAACAAAAAAAAATCCCACAAAGTTAATAACCGAAAGAAAACTCATACAGACCTCGCTGTTAATATAATCAGCATGTTTGGCACCAACAATTGGGATGTAATCTGGAGGCAAAGTGTAACCATAAGCCTTCTTTGATTCCCAAGCATCCTTGTACACGTACTAGAAGGGACAAAAATGGCAGATTATATTTAATGAACTAAGTTTCAAAGAGTCAAAATGCAAGTGCCTCTAAAGCAGGGGTGGGAAAACAATGGCCCTTTTATGAACTTCAACTCCCAGAATTCCTGAGACAGCCATGTTGTCCACAAGTCATAAAGGGTCCATCCTTCCCCATCTCTGCCTTAAAGCAAGAGCAGGGTCCTTTTCCCAGTTTGAAACACCAGCCTGCAATAGGAGGGATGATAATGTAAAATGGGTGGGTGCCTCACATTTTTTTTAAAAAAAATTCCATGTCTTTAGTGGGAATACCGTGTTTCCCTGAAAATAAGACCCTGTCTTATATTTTTTTTGAACCCTGAAATAAGCGCTTGGCCTTATTGCCATGCACTCAAAAGCCCGATTGGGCTTATTATCAGGGGATGTCTTATTTTGGAGGAAACAGGGTATTATTTCTCTCTGTCTCTTCCTATTTCTCATTTTCCCTTAGAATGGCAGGAATTTTCTACCATTATTGAAGAGGAATCCAATAGTTGTACATAAATGAGTTCAGGAGCCACAATGGGTCCAGAGTCTCAGTGTACTCTCTCCTACTTAAAAAGCAGATCTTTGTATGCCTGTAGGCAAATCCATTCTTTCATATATATTTTTGAAGTACCGTGTAATATAAAGTTTTCTTCAAGAGAAATTTCTCTGGTGAAGACTTTATCCTTGACTAAATTGATTTCCTTTTATTGATCTGTCAGCAACTCTACTGTAGATCTTGTTTTCTCTATCTATGGCCTGTAGATTCTTTAGATCTATCACGATTAATAATCTATTTGAAAGACCATAGCCAGATAATCATTTGAAGGAGGATATATTAAATTATTATATTTTATTCCAATTTCATTTTAAATAGTGTTTTATTCCAAATTCATTTCAAATCATATTTTATTTCAATTTCATTTTAAACTGTATTTTATCCAATTCCATTTTAAACTGTTTTTATCAGATTTTAGTAATAATTTGTATCTGGAACTCTGCACTTTGATATGGCCCAAGGGCTAATCAATAAAGTAAGCTAACTAATTTGAAGAAGGAAAACGCACACAGCAATATACCGGGTTTCCCTGAAAATAAGACCCTATCTTATATTTTTTTGAACCCTGAAATAAGCGCTTGGCCTTATTGCCATGCACGCAAAAGCCCGATTGGGCTTATTATGAGGGGATGAATTATTTTGGGGGAAATAGGGTATTTGCACAGTTAACATGAACACAATTTATTCCAGCCCATAAAAAATGTATTACTCGATGATTTTATCTAAACTGTAAATTTAAATAGTATCAATGAATAATATTTATTACTTTAAATTATTGCGAAAGTAATTGCTGGTCAGAATTAAGACATAGTGTGGGATGCAGGATTCAGGGAAAAGTGAAGTTCCAACAGGCATTTGCATCAAAAATATGCTTCCCCAGATTAAATTTCTTCCTAGTAATACAAGAGATCTTGAATTTACATGATATGAAACACAAGATAACTTACATCGCTGTAGAGTTTTATCATCTGTCTGGAATGACTTAAGGCTGGTGTGTCATCAGAACCGATGTAGTGGCCTTTTTGAAGGTTAAAGGTTTCTTTGTATTTCACCTAAACGGAAAAATGAAAGGCAAGGCAAAAATTTCAGACATCAGGTTGAGTTTAAGGCTAACTTGATAAGTTGACTGTCTAGAATGGTAAACCATTTTAGAGCAATATAGAAAATTTGTTATAATTTTTAGAAGTTTATAAAATATCACTTCTTTATAAGTAAATTTCTTTTCTGTATGAAAGACACTAAAGCTATAGACCAGGGGTGTCAAACTCACATTGCCATGGCATCGTCACGTGACGTATCATGACTTTTCCTCCCTTCACTAAACTGGGCATGGGCGTGGCCAGTGCGTGATGCATCTGGCCCGCGGACCGCAAGTTTGACACCCCTGCTATAGACCAAATTGTTGCTAGGAATTCTGTCATTAACACAGACATCACACAGTTATTCTGGCTTAAAACATGGATTATATTTTTTAAAAGCATTGTAGAGCATTTATGCTATATATAACTGCCCTAATATTGAAGGTTTTGTTAAAAATAACATTGCATTATAGAATAGTATATTAATTTAGCCTTCAGACTATTGAATAATTAACACTAGATACAATAATCAAGCAAAACAATGACAAACATATTGTATGGCATCTGAAAATACATATTCTCTCACACAGGGACGCACATACTGTACATTGACACCTACTGCAGCCATCCTGTTTTAAAGAATGCTTACATCACTCTGCATGATTGAGTTTTCTTTCGCCAAAACCACATCTGGAGTGTCTTCAACGGATGTGAAATGGTCAAAATTATCAATGGCTTCCTTTGTGTAGATTCTCTGTAGAAAAGCATGACATGATCATAATTATCTTCTGGGGAAAGTCTAGAATGCTGCTATGAGTGTACAAAGCAATAATTTACCTTGTTTATTAATTCCTGAGCATTCTTTACTCTCCGATGATCCACCGAATCTAATGGAATCCAACCACAGCCACGGAGCCATTCAAGATCAGATTTATAAAGGTTCTGTAAACATTAATAAAGTATGATAAGTACAGTATATATATAGTACAGTATACTGTATCTATATCTATATCTATATCTATATCTATATCTATATCTATATCTATATCTATATCTATATCTATATCCATATCCATATCTATCTATATCTACATCTACATCTACATCTACATCTACATCTACATCTACATCTATATCTATATATCTGTATCTATATCTGTATCTATATCATCTATATCTATATCATCTATTCTATCTCTGATTTATTTTCCTAGATCTTTCTCTTAGATATGCTTTCATATCTAGCTTGTAAAAAAAATTTAATTCGGTAAAACTGGAGTTGGGTGGCTATAACAAATTTGAATAAATAATAAAAAGGTAAAAAGTAATAATATTATTACTTACATCACTTTGAAGGTCATAGGCTTTCTTTGCCTGGATGCAGTCATTTTGGTCAGGGTGACACGTCCATTCATGAAGGTAATGACGATATGGAATGTCACTGACAAGGTGCTGGCAGTCTTTGGCTGCAATCACCGAGCGTATATCTGGGGGTATGTGAATGTGGGACTTTGTTTTGTGATAGGATTCTTTGTATAACCTGTCATTCTGAATCTTGCCAGCATGCTCAAACCACACCAGTTTTGGATCCTCTCTCATATTATTGACCCCAACATAGTGGCCTCTTTGGATGACGTAATCCGCTTTATATTTTAGCTAAAAGGGAGAAAACACATAAGTGTAAATATCAGCCTCAAATCTTTTCTTCTTCTAACTTGTGAAGTACGGTACTATTTACTGTCCTCAGTTTCTGGAAAGATTAAGAAAAATATGGGCGCAATTGCATAACTTACAAAGAGAATGGGTTCCTGAAATGATAAACCTGACTGGCTCATTGTGATGAGAAATTGGATGGGCTTTGATAGGTTTGGCAATATCATGAAGGATGAGCATGGCAAATATTTGAAATCTGTGAGATTTTTGAAAGATAGAAAGATTTTACCTCACTTTGGACGCTATCAGAATGCTTGGCATGACGAAATGGCACACTGTCAGGAGGCAAGGTGTAGCCAATAGCTTTATGTTTCTCCCAACTGTCCTTGTACAGATGCTGCAAAAAAGAGCAGTAAGAAGTTAATATTTTCTGAAACACTACAATTGTTTCTAGTTCTATCAAAAACGCACCCAGATTAAACTTCAGATTAAAAAATAACTGTTGAAGCAATTTGTTCCATATCTTGGAAATGTTTCCCTTGGGCCCCTTTTTCATAAATTCACTGTTTATTATCCTTTCAAAATATTTAAACTGTATTTCAATATTTCAAATATAACTAATTATAAAAAAACTGCCATATTCAGAGATACGCAAGAGCCCAGTGAAAATTGAGCAGATTCAAGGGGAAGAAATGCTGAATAAATAAAATGGGGAAGAAAATAGGAAACTTGCAGGGGGAGAAAAGGAATGGAATTCTGAACAGGGAATACCGTTGCAGGGTCACTGCAACATTGTGTTGCAGCTTTTAAGTTAAAAGAACCATGTGTACTGCCAAGATACCAGATGGTAGTGTAAGCATATATGAGAATATTCAAAGGGTTTCATCAATAAAGAGAAAAAAGAGGGGGTATATAAATGGAAGCAACTAAAACAATCCAATGAAATCACAATGGGTCAATACTGATAAATAAATTTGCTTTGCAGTCAATGGAGTGGAAAATTGTGGAAAAGGAGGATAAAATAGAAATCTCTTGAAATCAGCCCTGGCTGGGTAGAATCCCCAGCAAGAGGCCTGAATGTTTATTTATTTTTTATTTATTTTATTTTATTTATTTATTTGTTTGTTTATTTTGTCAAGTACATGTTGGTAATATACATAGATAAAACATTGTTTGTATACATAAGATGGGTACTGATAAGCGGGAACATTAGGACAGGGACGGTAGGCACGCTGGTGCACTTATGCACGCCCCTTACTGACCTCTTAGGAATCGGGTGAGGTCAACAGTGGACAGTCTAAGGGTAAAGTTTTGGGGATTTGGTGACGAAACCACAGAGTCAGGTAGTGAGTTCCAGGCATTTACCACTCTGTTGCTAAAGTCGTATTTTCTACAGTCAAGTTTGGAGCGGTTCACTTTGAGTTTGTATCTGTTATGTGCTCGTTTATTGTTGTGGTTGAAGCTGAAGTAGTCATTGACAGGAAGGACGTTGTAGCAGATAATTTTATGAGCTATGCTTAGGTCGTGCTGAAGGCGACGTAGTTCTAAGCTTTCTAAGCCCAGGATTTCAAGTCTGGTTGCGTAAATACGTAAGGTATTCTGTTGCGAGTAGAGGAGTGGAGGACTCTTCTTGTAAAGTATCTCTGGACACTTTCTAATGTATTTATGTCTGATATGCAGTGTGGGTTCCAGACAGATGAGCTGTATTCAAGGATTGGTCTGGCAAATGTTTTGTATGCTCTGGTTAGTAGTGTGATATTACCGGAGAAGAAGCTACATAAGATTAGGTTAACAACTCTTGAAGCCTTTTTGGCGATGTTGTTGCAGTGGGCTTTGGCACTTAGGTCATTTGATATGAGTATTCCAAGGTCTTTGACAGAGTGAGGGTGGTCTGTAAGGTCTTGACTTTTCAGCTTGTATTTAATGTTCTGATTTTTTTTGCCAATGTGTAGGACAGAGCATTTGTTGGTTGAGATTTGGTTTATATCCTTATTTTCCTTAACTGTAGTTTTTCACTAATTATCCCATCAGGACTCGTGATTTAAAGATATAAAATCATTCCTAATTTTCTATTTACTATTTTTCCTGGGAGGAAACAACATACCTCATTAAGAATCCTAGCTGCCTCTTTAACTGCTTGCAACCGAGGTGTATCTGTTAGTGTATACATGGCCTTGATGTTGTTCCATTCCTCGTGGTATTTAACCTGGAAACAAATAGAGTTAAAAATAGAGTTATTATAGATCTAAGTTACAGATGTACAAATTGCATCTTGAACAGACCATCTGATGCTCTCCAAATGTTTTGGCTTTCAAGTCACATCAGCCTCATCTAACATAGCAATGAAAGTAGTCTCCAGATATCTGGAACAAATCCTACTGACTCCGTTTCTGATTTTTATTTGTGTATGGGTGGATACTAATCTACCTTCATTTTTGTGAATAAGAAAAATAAGAATCAACATATAGAGAACAAAAATATAATCGGAAACACACACAATGTGCACTTATTTGCATAATACATGCCTTTCTGCAAAAATAATAATAATGGAGCAACAGAAAAGCTGGTTGGCTAGATCAGAGTTAAGGTGCATTAAATTCAGCCTCTTTAACCTGTTAGAAACTGTCATGGTTGGCCTGCCATCCCTGCTCTGCAAATCCCTGGTTATTCTTACCGGGATATGTAAATATAGTTAGGGTATGCTGAAATGTCATTAATTTTATGCACTTCACAAGAGAAAAGGAAGCACATGTATTTAGTCTTGCCTTCCAGAAATTATATATTTCTTTTTTGCTTTATTCATTATGTAACCGGTGGATTGAGTTATTATTTGATCTCATAATTTAATTATTTATTAGGTAAAATAACAGTAGATAAGGTGCAAGTCTAGAAAGCAGGAGCCTGAGAGCTGTAGTCCCATCCTTAGGCATGAAAGGCAACAGGGTGACTTCGGCTCAATCACCATGAGATTGTCAGTTCTACTTCCGCCTAACTGATGCAACCTGGCTGGCTGACTTTGATCTCCCTCTCTCAGCCCAACTCACCTCACAGGGTTGCCGTTATTGTGGAGGAAGGATATGTTCTCTGCCTTGAATTATTTATAAAATAATACAGCCAAGATAAACAGTTCATAATGAATAAAATGAATAAAATCAAAGCAGTTGCTGTGGGGAGGGGAAGGGTTGGAAGCATCTTTTCAAAGCAATCCTGTTAGCCCAATCATGAGGTGTTTGGGCCTATTCTAATCCCCACAGTGCAACATGGCTGAGAAGAATCAATACTTTGCACTTGAACGCAAAGGAGACATTCCTTAGTTTGCTTTATAAAGGATTTACTGATGGTAGGAGTCAGTAGGATTAAAGTTTAAAGAATGCTGTACAGGAAAATAATTGACGTAGTTGTGAAAATATCATTTTCCTACTGCCACAGTTCACAAGATTCATTAAGCTGGGTGAGCTCTGCTGGAGTTATCAACATCCATAATGATTTGTTCACAATATATTGTTTCCCTTTCCAAGATTTATTCCCTTTATCCTAGAAGATAAATGTAGCTACTTACATCGCTTAGTATTTCTCCACCTTGTTTGGCTGTGATATAATCAACCCTGTCAGCCACCGGAGTAAATGGCAGTTTATCAGCTTTGGTACGATATAACCTCTAAAAAAAGAGAAATGAATACAGAGGTAAGGCAAATAACAAAAATAGTCATGCAAGAAAGAAAGACAGGAGGAGAATACAGGTAGTCCTCAACCTACAACCACAATTGAGCCCAAAGTTTATGTTGCTAAGTGAGAAATTTGTTAAGTGAGTTTTACCCTCTTTTATGACTTTTCTTGCCACATTTGTTAAGTGAATCATAGCAGTTCTTGAATTTGTAAAACGGTTGTTAAGTAAATCTGGTTCCCCCATTGAGGTTGCAAAAGGGGATCACATGACTCTGGGATACTGCAACCGTCATAAATGTGAGTCAGTTGTCAAGCATCCAAATGTAAAACACGTAACCATGCATAAGTGTGAAAAATGGTCATAAGTCACTTTTTCAGTGCCGTTGTAACTTTGAATGGTCACTAAATGAACTGCTGTATGTAGAGGACTACTTGTATATTCATCTGCATTGACAGCTATTATTTTTGCTTTTGCTTTTTACATAGCTTTTCTCCTGGACTATGTTAAAAAAAACAGCAGTGCTATTGCTGTTCAGTTTGGCTCCTTAATCTGAAAAATTAATATTAAATAATTAAATTAATAATTAAATATCTAATTAATAGTAATATTTATTGTTTTAATATTTTATCTGGTTGCTTTTATTCGGTTGTAAAGCTGCCTAGAGTCGCCTCTAGGTGAAATGGGCAGTATATAAATCCAATAAATAAATATTAAAGTGGATTAAATTAAACCCCAACATTTCTGTTCCTTTTGAGCAGTACATCATGGATATTGTATATCACATTAAATCAAAATCTGTTTCTTTAGCTTTGACTTAATATTGTGTATGAAATTAGCCAACGATAATGTATCCAATAAACCACAGCTTATTATTTAAGGGTTTTTAGATTATTATTTAGAGAGTTTTTTTTTTTCTTTATTTTGTTTTTATTGATGTTGTGGGCTACCAAGAATGCTGTTTGGGCAGACACATACATCTAATAAATAAGTAAAAATCACTCAGTGGATTCTCAGTCCATAGGAACAAGCAAGCAAGGAGGAGAAACAGTTTTGCATGAACTAAAGGCTGCATTGTGAAAAAGCCACATTTTTATAAATGGGTTTTTCTGTGTGAAACAAGAAAGATCTTTGTAGGAGAAAACCTCTTACCTCATTAATAAGGGCCTGAGCATGTTTGACATGGTTGACAGAGACAGAATCACTTGGCATCCAGCCAATTCCTCGTAGCCATTCTAGGTCAGATTTATAAACAGCCTGCATAGACCAAAAAAGAAAAAAGAAAGTTGAGACTTATTTACACTTTTTCCAGGCGGCAATTTCTCATTCATTTTAACTGAAAGATAAAAATTGTTCTTTTCTCACAGAGAAGAGCAAACGAATTTGGCACAGCATATAAGGAAAAATATTGTTACAATTTTGATGCTGTTTTAACTTAATCACTTTCTATTTTCTTACCATAGTTTGATAAATATTTTCTTTCACATTCACATTTCTATCTGGTATCATATTTTACTGGAGACCTAAAATGCATATTTATTTGAAATTAATGATGTTCATTTACATGGCCGCATCTGTGGGATTCTGATTGGAAAATGTAATTTTCATTAAAATAGTTATCTGCATGTTATGATTCCTATAATAAATATCATGGTTATAGAAGCTGGTTGATTCATACAAAGATGGCTTATAATGATTGAAGCAACACAGGTACTTCAATTTTGAACAGCAAATAGTAATAATCAGCCAAAAGCCAAGGAAAAATGTAAAAAACAAGTCAAAATATAATAGTACAAGCAATGAACTTTCTACTCACATCACTCTGTAACTCATAGGCTTTCCTGGCTTGGATGACATCATTCTGGTCAGGCAAACATATCCATTCATGGAGGTACCGGCGATAATCAATGTCACTAACCAGCTTCTGACATTTCTTGGCCAACAAGATGGACAGCATGTCCACTGGGCTATTAAACTTGGTTTTAGCCTTCTCAAAATATTTCTTGTATTCCCTCTCACTCTGCAATTTGGCTACACGCATCGCGAGCACTAGCTTGGGATCATCATGAATATTCCGGAATCCAACGTGGTGTCCCACTTGCTTACGGTAACCTTCTTTGTACTTGTACTAATTTTAAAAAAAGATACAAATAAAATTTCCATCTGTAATATCATAAATTGTAAAGGAATTGCATGAGAGAACCTTGTTGCAATATCTGCCCTCTAGAACAGGGGTGTCAAACTCGCAGCCCGTGGGCCGGATGCGTCATGCGCTCGCCCACCGAAGGGGGAAAAAGTCACTATACATCACGTGACGACAATGTGACGCCGCGAGTTTGACACCCCTGCTCTAGAACAATACCCCCCATAAATTTGTGTGGCTCCCACACAGATGTTTCAGATACCAACCCTGCTACAACATATAATGTTGCCAGGTTCTGTGCAGCAGCACTCAAAATTCATTGGATAATGATCTGTGATTCGGTCTTAACTTTATAAACTAGATTTAATGACTAGCTCACCATATTATATTGCTTTGGAACTTAATGTAGTCTTCCAGTACTTTTATGCTCCCCTACACCCATGTAATATTCTTACCCCTCCTTTTATATCCTTGTTTTTTATATATGTATTAATTTATATTTTATATCTTCTAGCTTTTAATAATTTTGTTCTCTCAGGTGCTGGGAAACTGATGGCTGTGGAGCGTCCTTCCATTATAGTTGGTTTATAGTTGCTGTTTGTTTCTAACCAAGGTGCATTTCTAACCAACTGCAATCTTTTATTCTAAGTCTGAGAACCTTTGGTTAGAATAAATCCTATTTAGTATCAGCATGGTAGAACATCTGGCCAACCTTGTACCAAGGAAGTTCCAGGTAGTAGGCTAGACTGGAATGTCAAAAGGCATCTGGGAAGACAGTACTGGTGAATGGCTTCTGTAATATTGCCTAGAATTGATTGATTCATAGATTGATTGATTGATTGATTGATTGATTGATTGATTGATTGATTGATCAAACTTATATGTCGCCAAGCGATTTATAGTTGGTTTTCTTTCTATTTTGTGAAAATGTTGATAGCAATTTAGGTCACCCTGTAGTCACCCAGAATGAAGATGAACTTATAAAATTTGAAGTATCTTTCAGGCATAAAAGTCCTATTGAGTGGTAGGACTTTTATCAGAATAAACATACTGTGGACTACAATGCTGATCTAAATATCCAGTAAATGTACCAGAGCTTCTTCATGTGCCAGAGCTGTTGCTTGCAGAGTTTATTCACAATAGTTGAATTATGCTTGCAATCTCTTATTTTGCAGTGAACTGAGATATATAAATATTTGATTTCTTTCATATATATAATGCCACTATTTACCCTGCTGAAGGTCTAGAGTTCATACACACACACACACACACAAACACACCCAAGATAAGAACATATAGTTAACATACTTACATCACTGGCAATTTGTCTTGAGGCTTTGGCTGTTCTAATTGGAATTGCGTCTGACCTGTAATCAATGTATTTCTTTACATCGTCCCAAGCGTCCCTATAGAGTTTCTGCAAAAAAACAAAAACAAATTCATTAAAACCCAACAATATTTTCAATATGCTTTTGCCATATCTGCTTGCTTTGGAAACTTTGGAAAGTTTCATATATGTTTTTTTTAGTTTGTAATTTCTTCAGTTATGCTTAATGAATGAAAGTTTCATGTATTTTTTTTGAATTACTTTTTCATGAATTAAGGAATGCAGGCAGTCCTCGAGTTATGACCACAATGGAGCCCAAACTTTATGTTGGTGAGTGAAACATTTGTTAAGTGAGTTTGCTCCATTTTACGACTTTTCTCGCCACAGTTGTTAAGTGAATCATTGCATTTGTTAAATGAGTAACACGGTTATTAAGTGAATCTGGCTCTACCATGGACTTTGCTTGTCAGAAGGTCGCAAAAGGGGATCACATGAGCCTGGGACACTGCAACCGTCATAAATATGAACCAGTTGCCAAGCATCTGAATTTTGATCATGTGACCATTGGGAGGCTGAAGTGGTTGTAAGTGTGAAAAATGGTCTGAATCACTTTTTTCAGTGCCGTTGTAACTTTGAATGATCACTAAATGAACTGTTGTAAGTCAAGGACCACCTGTATAGAAGATCAGCCTCCAGGTTAGGCCATGTATTCTGGTATAATATAGATTCTATATGACACCGTATCCAAACAAAGTTTGAGTCAAAGCATTGAAAATATTGCACAAGGCAACCAACAATTTGTGAAGTATAAAAAACAGCACTATTGTCATAATGAATTGATCTACAATAATATTTCACAGCTTGCCAGTAAAGCAAAAAAAAAAACGTTAGTAAGAGGCCCAGACATGATTATTCAACAGGTATTCCTCACATTTTGTCTCAAGTGTCCATTTTGTTTCAAAAAATGATGAAAGCAGAAGCCTTTACAGGGGTGGCCAAATTATGGTTCTTTGAGGACCTGTGGACTTCAACTCCCAGAATTCCTGAGCCAGCCATGCATGTATGGCTAGCTCAGGAATTCTGGGAGTTGAAGTCCACAGGTCCTCAAAGAACCATAGTTTGGCCACCCCTGCCTTAGAAAGTTGAAAGTTAAGGTGTTATAAGGTGGGAAAAAGCAATGTATAAAGAAGTTTTAATCTAAAGATCTTAGTAAGTATGGTAGAAATATACTTACTTTGCTTACGTTGATGGAATTGGCCTTGGAAAGTATTATTTCAGGTGTGTCAGGCATCACATGGATCATAACTTTATCTTTATCCCAAACTTCTCGGTATTTAGGCTATACAAAATAAAGAAGTGGTTACTTGTTTATTTGGTGTTATTCTTATCTAATCACATTTTAACTTTTGAAGGGAGAAAACTAATATAAAACTGATATAAAAAAATTAATAGGACTTATTGTCCTGAACGTTTGTTAAGCTACTGAAAAGAATTAACATACGATACTGATTTGCGCCGCGTTGGTTTTAGCAAGGAGAACGTCCGGTGTATCAACAATGTTGGTGAACTTCAGACGGTCAGCAGGAGTGCGGTATACATTGTCACTCAGGATTTCCTGGGCAAATTTAACTCTTTTCACTATTGGAGACCCACTTGGTATCCATCCAATCCCACGGAGCCATTCTAGATCTGACTTATACACGGCCTATGAGATAGCACATCAGAAAGTGGGGGGGGGGGGAGATAGTTAATTTTTTATGAAATAAACATTCTTATGTGATGATAACTAATGGGACATCAATTCTGACCAATTCATAATTAATTTTTTAATAATTAGTGTTCCTTACTTTCTTTGTTCTAAGGCAAAAGGTAGATAAATTGGACAAATAAAGTTAGAAATGGTCATATATCTTCTGATATTAACAGCACTTTCCATTTGTATTAATTACCTGGATTAAGTGAATAGAAAACACCCCAACCTTGGCATAATATCCAAAAGGCTGCATAAGTCTTTCTATATCACTGAACAAACTTATCAATTACATTAACTACATTAAATGAATGAGAAAGCAGGTTTAAAAACGGTTCTCAACTGCATCCACTAGGTTATTGGTAAATTTGCTATATGTGACATTTTAGAAAATTCTTATCTACTGTATGTAATAAATCACTTTAAAATATTTTCACCAGTATGGTGTTCCCATTGGGCCTGCCAAGATTAACTTCATTCAGTGAAAACTTCAATGAAGGAACAATGTCTCTGGTCATAGTTTTTGGCAGATGTAATCATAGGAAACAAAAGTAGAATTAAGATAATGCTCAAAAACATCTTTTCCAACTTGCATTCTTCAGATATGGGGATTTGAATTCTCATACATTCCCACTGGCAGGGATAATGTAAGTTGAATTGCAATACATCTGTTCTAAAGCTACGCACTTCAAGGTCTCTTTTGTTCTCTGCCTGACCATGATGCATCTACATAATCTTGTAAGCTACTGTTATACTTACATCGCTTTGAAGTTCATATGCTTTCTTTGCTTGGATCACATCGTTCTGATCAGGGAGACAAGACCACTGGTGCAGATAACGATGGTAATCAATGTCGCTGGCTAAAGCCTGCCCTTGTTTGGCTGCCTGGATAGCCACCATTTCATAGGGGATGGTGATCTTGGCTTTTGAACTGTGGTATGCTTGCTTATAGAGACGGTCATTTTGCATCTTCATTACTCGAGCAGCCCATGAAAGTTTAGGATCCTCCTTGACTGAAGGGGTTCCAATGTAATGACCTTTCTGTCTCTCGTAAGTTTGTTTGTATTTATACTGAAGAGGAAAGCAAAGCAAAGAGCTGTTAAAAGGCTAGGAATTATTCCAGTTAGTGTGAAAATTGGTGTTTTAATGCCTGGGAGATTTTGAGTGAATGAAAGGTAGAATTCATAATTCTAAACCATTCAATAATATGTTTTATCATTTATGTATCAAAGTAATGTAATTTATTAAACCATTCTAAAACTATGTTTAAAAACAGTAACTTTGCCACTGAAAAATGGCAATACAAAGTAACATTCACTGAATCCAAAATCATTAGGGTATAAAAACTCCTTTTACTGAAATATCTCAATGGTTGCTTTTTTGGCAATTCAGAATAAAACATGCATTAAACTGCTTGATTTTAATAAAATTTTAAATCTCAAATTTCTAAGCACATAAATGTAAAAAAGTGGAGATAAGTGCAAAAATGTCATATCCTTGAACAATAGCGACTTCTATATTGTTGGATCAATGTTTCATTGGTAACTGCATGCATACTCTGCCATCTGTGTGATATGAAAAGATATAGTTGTTTTAGAGGCAACATTAAAACAGAGCTCATACCTCACTTGCAATTTCTCTGGAAGATTTTGCATGCTTGAATGAAAGAGCATCCACTTTAAAGTCATAGCCTTTTGCTTTGGCATCATCCCAGGCTCCAGTATAATGTTTCTGCAATTAGAATATATGTATAACTTTCAATATAATCAGAAAAAGCAGGATGAAAATAAACTATAAACAGTTCTCAATTAAATACACAGTCTTATGGATCTTATGGATATATATACCACTATGATTAATACTTTACTCCCAGGGATAATTGAGGTGTGGCACTACTGAAGAATAAAGTGTAAAAAATATAAATTTTCAGAATAAGCAATGGGACAAGCATTGAATAAATACAATGGAAATGGTGAAATTCAGGCTAGGCAATTACATTTGGAGCTTGTTTGTCCAAAACGATTTGCTTATTTATGGCTGTTATGGTAGTATGTCCACTCTACAATGTTTTGAATTTATATTGATTTAGCCACAAAATTTGGGATGCATAGTTAACAAAAGAAAATAAAAAACCAATATCAGTCAAGAAGGCATAATGTTTTCGTGCAGAATCTTGTACTTCCAACAGAGATGGTTGGGATATTGTGTCCACTGACATAGTCATCATCCTTTTCATCCTCATCACTTACATCTAATTACATCAATGTAATTGTTCTTCATTGTATATTTGTATACAAGCACAGGTACACAATCTGCTCTGAGACTTTTTTTTGAAGCGGTAAATATTTTTCAATATTGACACAAGGATAACTCTACAGTCTGTGTACATATGGATATGTATGTGTGTGTCTTTTCCTTCAATTTCTGGGATTGAAGCCTTACTTACATTGTCATTACTCTCTCTCTCTATATATATATATGAATCAACATATATATGATCAACAATCAACAATCAAAAACATAAAAACATTTATGTTTTTAAGAGCAACTAACAGGCGAGTATAACTAAGACAATGTAATAAACAAAGGAATAGTAATATGCTTAACAAAAGAATGCATTCAGTTAGTTAATCATCTTACATTGCTAACATTCACAGCATTCATCTTGGAGAGCAGCATTGATGGGGTATCGAGAGGAATATTAATCTGTGCCTTCTCTTTATCCCATGCTTCACGATACAAGTTCTAAGAAAGGGAGAAAGGAAAGACAATTTTCAATTGCTTTGTGAAAAGCCTTCTAATTTTTTAAAGGCCACTGTATTTCAGCCACATTACACAGAGATGGTGACTACATTTCAATTTACCTCACTGATCTGTTGTGCATTGACCTTAGCCAGGACAACCGGGGGTGGATCAGGTATACTGGTAAATTTCAGTGCATCTGGGCGTAGTTTGTACAACCTCTCATTTATGAGATCTTGAGCCCTTTTCACTCTGACCACATCCACAGAGCCTTCTGGCATCCATCCAATCCCACGGAGCCATTCCAGATCAGATTTATACAAGTTCTATGAGACAATGGGTAAAATAATAACAATAAATTGATTAAGTTTACATTTTTAGCAAATATTTTTATCTGGTAAGTAGAATTAATAGGATATCACAAAGTCCTAATTAATATGGTTGAACTATTTTTAAATGGATTAATCCTCCTTATGAAGCAACAAAAATGCAAGACCGTCAAATTAGATATTGGAACAAAGATACCAAAAAATTCAATTGTGCTAATAATCTTGATTAAGTAGGTAGCAAACATATTCAGTCATGGCGTGATACACCAGTGATTCTGAATAACTCTTCCTGAATCAATTAATATAAATTTATAAAACTCCCTAAATTCAAGAGTTCAGTCTAACATAAGCAAGGAAATTTTTAAAAGATATTAGATTCTGCCCAATTGATTTGTCCTAAATTTCTTCTATGATCACTTTAGAAAGTGAAACCACATTTAAAATTCTTATTTCTTGATAAACATTTAAAAATATTTCATCAATCACAGCATGGTATTCTAGTAGGGCCTGCAAAGGCTAGCTACACTCAATGAAGACTCCAGTGAAGGAACAATGTAATCAAGGAAATAAAAGTAGAATTAAGATAATTTTCAAGACCACCTTCTAAAACTTACATTCTTCAGATATGGGGATTAGTGTGGCAAGGGGAAAGTGATGTGGGTTGGGATAATATAAGTTGAATTGCAATACATCTCTTATATAGCTACACACGTCAAGGTCTCTTTTGTTCTGTGCCTGACCATGATGCATCTACGTAATCTTGTAAGCTACTGGTGTACTTACATCGCTCTGAAGTTCATACGCTTTCTTTGCTTGGATCACATCATTCTGATCCGGCAGACAAGACCACTGGTGCAGATAACGATGGTAATCAATGTCGCTGGCTATAGCCTGCCCTTGTTTGGCTGCCTGGATAGCCACCATTTCGTAGGGGATGGTGATCTTGGCTTTTGAACTGTGGTATGCTTGCTTATAGAGACGGTCATTTTGCATCTTCATTACTCGAGCAGCCCATGAAAGTTTAGGATCCTCCTTGACTGAAGGGGTTCCAATGTAATGACCTTTCTGTCTCTCATAAGTTTGTTTGTATTTATACTGAAGAAGCAAGCACAGAAAAGAGCCATGATTAGGGTTAGGCAACAACCTATTATATAGTTTATTAAACGATCATAAAACAATATTTAAAAATTGTGATTTTCCCCTTTAAAAGGATGGCTTAAAATGACATATTTAATAAATGCAAAGTGCTTTGTGAATAAAAGATTCCCTTTCAAATCAAACACGATATAAATTAAATATTTCATAGTTATCCTTCTGTCAGTTCCAAGTAAAAAATTGTTTTCATTTTTTAAAAAATATTATCATTACAGCAACCAATAAGAATAATAATGATGTAAAAACATCAAGGGTCTACCTTGTGTGTGGTTGAATCCATATAAAGTTTATATTGATAAATATAATAAATAAGTTCCACATTTTTGCCAGATGGCTGATGTGAAAATATTCAGTGGTATTAGCAGCTACTATATATTTAAACAATAGACCTCATACCTCACTGGCAATTTCTCTGGAAGATTTTGCATGCTTGAATGAAAGAGCGTCAACTTTAAAGTCATAGCCTTTTGCTTTGGCATCATCCCAGGCTCCAGTATAATGTTTCTGCAATTAAAACACAAACACAATTTTCAAGGCTGGAAGAAAATAAACTACAGATATTCCTCGATTAAACATGAAGTCCTATGCTCAGAAATAAATCTCATTATGTTTATTTGACTGTCCTTCAGAAGACATCTGTAGACAAATGCAGTGCAATATGTGAAAAATCTGAATTTTCAGAATAAATAATGGGATGGACACTGCATAAATTCAGTATATATTTGCATGCATATTTATGCATGCTCACATATTAAATAACTTATAACAATTTTACTTGTTTAATATCAATACTATGAATTTATATTAATAGACCAAATGGAATTTATTATGAATTGGCAATAACGTAACTATGCAAGAAGGGGAAACCTAACACTTAAAGTAACAAAACTCTATTCCAAAATACAATGTTTTTTGGTACGCTAAGAACATCTTGTTCTTTTTAGTAGACCTCTCAACCAAAGTTACAAAATAAAAACATCTCCCTTCTGCCATCTCAAAATCCTCTCAATGGTTTCAGAAACCATTGATCATTGTATCCTCCCAGATGACAGACAAGTTTGCTGTGGCTTTCATTTTTCCATGGCTGATTTCGGAAAGGGAAATGTCCAGCACTAGACCTCTGCTCTTCTGGTTTTTTCCACACTTCTAATTAATGTCGACATCAGACCGGTGGATGATTTTACCCATTGGCACAAGTTCAGGTTTCATCAACGGGGTGAAGACACTCAATTGTACATCTCTGTCACGTGCCGTGCAAGTGATGCTATTGAAGTACTTTCCCAGCGCCTGGTGATTTGCAGACTGGAAGGGGAGGAACTGGCTTGACTAAATCATAACACACCTGAATAGCTGTAGATTTTATGGCCACCCATATCTCGTAATTTTCCATTATTAAATCTAAATGGGAGAATATTCCCCAAGGCAGAGTAGGTGCACATTGTTGGCATCCTTCTGGGTACACAGATTCTGCTCAAAGAGCAGGTGGCTGCTATGGCCAGGAGGGCCTTTGCACAAGTACATCTTATGTGCCAGTTGCACCCATCCCTAGATTGGTCATTCATGACTTACTCACCTCCCAGTTAGATTATAGAAATGTGCTCTGCATAGGGCTGCCTTTGAAAAGAAACCTGAAGATTCAAATGCTCCTGAATATGGTGGCACATACAGCACTGGGAGACTCATATAAATACACTTATATAATACCACTACTACGTTAACTGCACTGGTTGCCAGAAAGCTTCTGGGAGCAATTCCAGTTATTGTTGCCATTAACCCTTCATGTTGCTAAGGACCAAATTACTTGTGGGATAGTCTGTCTCTGGTGGTTTCTATCTATCCCACTAAATCTGGCTCTGAGCATGTTCTGGGCCCTTTTGTGAGGCAATATCTGATAGTACCTAGGAAGAAACCAGGAAGCAAGACTTCCCTGTCATGAACAGCTTCTCCCCAAAGATACATTCAACTCCAACCTTACTTGCCTTTCAGAAGGCCACAAAGACTTGGCTCTTCCCCCATGCATGGGGGCCCGAAGGTTACTATGGGAGATCTGGCATGAATGCATGTTGTAGGCGTTTTACATTTTTAATGAGACAGCCTCAACCTATGTTCTGCCATTATTGTTTTATTGTTAATATCTACATTGTATTTTGACTGCTCAGAGTTTCATCTGATAGATGACTAGCTGTTTAAATTTGATTATAAAGTAACAAATAAAATTATCTTACATGGCTAACATTCACAGCATTCATCTTGGAGAGCAGTATTTCAGGGGTATCGAGAGGAATATTAATCTGTGCCTTCTCTTTATCCCATGCTTCACGATACAAGTTCTAAGAAAGGGAGAAAGGAAAGACAATTTTCAATTGCTTTGTGAAAATCCTTCTAATTTTTTAAAGGCCACTGTATTTCAGCCACATTATACAGACTACATTTCAGTTTACCTCACTGATCTGTTGTGCATTGACCTTAGCCAGGACAACCGGGGGTGGATCAGGTATACTGGTAAATTTCAGTGCATCTGGGCGTAGTTTGTACAACCTTTCATTTATGAGATCTTGAGCCCTTTTCACTCTGACCACATCCACAGAGCCTTCTGGCATCCATCCAATCCCACGGAGCCATTCCAGATCAGATTTATACAAGTTCTATGAGACAATGGATCACAAAAGAAAAATAAAATGATTCAGCTTATATTTTTAGAAAATATTTCATGTGGTAAATAGAATTAATAGGATATTGGAAAGTCCTGACTAATGTGGTTCAATTATTTTTAAATGGATTAATCATCCTTATGAAACAAAACAATCAAAATAGATAACAGAACAAAAACACCAAAAATTAAAATGGAAAGTACACCAAACATTCTAGACAACTCTTTCTGAATCAATTGAAGTACAATCATACAATACCCTAAATTCAAAATAAGTTAATTTAGTGCAATTTATGCCAGCAAATTTAAAAAGATTATTAGAATGTGCCAATTGGCTGTTCAAAGGCTTTTTAGAGTTATCAACACTTTGGAAAGCCAAAGCTCTTTGAAAATTCTTATTTCTGTGATCAATATTTAAAAATATTTCCATCATCACAGCATGGTGTTCTAATACGACGTGCTAAGTCTAGCTACACTCAATGAAGACTTCAGTGAAGGAACAATGTCTCTGGTGTCCTTCTGAAATATGTAATCAAGGAAATAAAAGTAGAATTAAGATAATTTTCAAGAGCACCTTCTAAAACTTACATTCTTCAGATATGGGGATTAGTGTGGCAGGGTGTATGTGGGTCAGGATAATGGAAGCTGAAGTGCAAAGCATCTGTTCTACAGCTATGCGCTTCAAGGTCTCTTTTGTTCTCTGCCTGACCATGATGCATCTATGTAATCTTGTAAGCTACTGGTTTACTTACATCGCTCTGAAGTTGATACGCTTTCTTTGCTTGGATCACATCGTTCTGATCCGGCAGACAAGACCACTGGTGCAGATAACGATGGTAATCAATGTCGCTGGCTATAGCCTGCCCTTGTTTGGCTGCCTGGATAGCCACCATTTCGTAGGGAATGGTGATCTTGTCTTTTGAACTGTGGTATGCTTGCTTATAGAGACGGTCATTTTGCATCTTCATTACTCGAGCAGCCCATGAAAGTTTAGGATCCTCCTTGACTGAAGGGGTTCCAATGTAATGACCTTTCTGTCTCTCATAAGTTTGTTTGTATTTATACTGAAGAGAAAAGCAAAGCAAAGAACAATTGAAATGATTAGAATGGTGCAGTTTGTGAAAATTAGTATTTTAACAACTGGAGGACCAGGTAGGAAAGAACAGGTAGATTTCATTATTAAGAAGTTTCAATTCAGTAGACAGAATGCGTCTGTCTTTAGGAATGTTGTTTTGTAGGTTAGGCATCAACATGACATTATATTGGGAAATAAACCATTATAAAACAATATTTAAAATAGTGATTTCGCCTTTGAAAATGATAACTTAAAGGGACGTATTTAGTAAATGGAGAATGCTTTTTGAATAAAATATTCCCTTTCAAACCAAATTCATATATATATGAATATAACATACATACTATATGTATATGCTATACATATAGCATGTATAACTATGCTTCATAGTTATCTGACTGGCAGTTCCAAGTAAAAAATGATTTTTATTTACCAAATGGGGACCATCCCAAAGATTACTCATTATGAGCCAATTCCAACTCAATTGCTTGAAAGTTTTTCTGAGGGAGCCCCCTCAACTACTGTATCAGCCACCGAAAAATATATTGATTCACATTTTAAAGACCTTCTTGCTAGTAAAGACAGAGAAATTAAATACTTAAGGAGGCAGTTACTAGAAAGCCAACGCCCATATGAAAAACAAGATGTCTGCCAGCCTTCCCACATTCCAGAAGCCTTTCCTGGGCCTTCTCTTCCGGTCTCTCCATTAGAGTCCCACCCCAAAATGGATGTTACCTTTCATATGCCGGAAAGGACATATGACTATACGTCAATATGAAAAATAATTGTGTAAAAACATCAAAACTCTGCTGCAGTGTGCCTTGTATGATATGAAGTTTACGTAGAAATTTAAGTTTAAATAAAGTTGTACACTTTGGTAGGTGGATGAAATGAAAATATTCAGTGGTATCAGCAGCTACTGTATATTTAAACATTAGGCCTCATACCTCACTGGCAATTTCTCTGGAAGATTTTGCATGTTTGAATGAAAGAGCGTCAACTTTAAAGTCATAGCCTTTTGCTTTGGCTTCATCCCAGGCTCCAGTATAATGTTTCTGCAATTAAAACACATACACAATTTTCAAGGCTGGAAGAAAATAAACTACAGATATTCCTTGATTAAACATGAAGTCCTATGCACATTTACTCAGAAATAAATCTCACTATGGATTCATGTTGTCGGTATTTGGCATTTTTTAATCAGGGAGCCTCAACCTATGTGTTGCAATTCTTCTTTTATTGTTAATGTCTATATTTTATTTTGACTGTTCAGAGTTTGATCTGATAGACGAACAGTCGTTTAAATGTGATTATAAACCAACAAATAAAATTATCTTACATGGCTAACATTCACAGCATTCATCTTGGAGAGCAGTATTTCAGGGGTATCGAGAGGAATATTAATCTGTGCCTTCTCTTTATCCCATGCTTCACGATACAAGTTCTAAGAAAGGGAGAAAGGAAAGACAATTTTCAATTGCTTTGTGAAAATCCCTTTAATTTTTCAAAGATCACTGTATCTCAGCCACACACCTTTATCATTTCACATATAACACAGAGGTAGTGACTACATTCAGTTTACCTCACTGATCTGTTGAGCATTGACCTTAGCCAGGATAACTGGAGGTGGGTCAGGTATACTGGTAAATTTCAGTGCATCTGGGCGTTGTTTGTACAACCTGTCATTCACGAGATCTTGAGCTTTTTTCACTCTGACCACATCCACAGAGCCTTCTGGCATCCATCCAATCCCACGGAGCCATTCCAGATCAGCTTTATACAAATTCTATGAGACAATGGGTCACAAAAGATGAATAAGATGATTAAGCTCCTATTTTTAACAAATACACTTACATAGTAAATAGATAGTTATATAGTATATGGTTTATAGGATTTCAGAAAGTCCTGACTAAAGTTGTTCAATTAATTTTAAATGGTTAAATTTAAATATGAAACAACAAAATATGATAATATGAATAATATGAATAATATGAAACAACAAAAATGAAAGAAAATCAAACTAGATAACGGGACAAAGGTATCAGAAATACCAGAAATCAGGTATTATCTTGATTAAGTAGGCTGAAAGCTTATTAAGGCATGGAATGTATGTCAATCTGTCTGGACAATTCTAATTCTATTGAAGTGCACTCCTACAATGCCCTAAATCAAAACAGATTGAAACTTAAACTAGTTAAAAAAGGATATTAGACTTTGCCCAATTGTTTGTTCAAAAATTTCTGATATGTATGAATACTTTGAGAAGCCGAAGCAGATCTGATATATGTGTATACTTTGGGAATTCTCAACAACCTTTTTAAATCGTGGCAACCAAAACTGGATGCAATATTCCAGGTGTGGTCTTACCAAGGCATTATAAAGCAGTACTAACACTTTACATTATCTTGATTCTATCCTTCTGTTAATGCAGCCTAGGACTGCATTGGCTTTTTTGGTGGCTGCACTTTTTGGTGGCTTTACGTTATCTTGATTCTATCCTTCTGTTAATGCAGCCTAGGACTGCGTTGGCTTTTTTGGTGGCTGCAGCACATTGCTGGCTCATATTTAAGTGGTTGTCCTCTAGGACTCCAAGATCCTTATCACAATTATTGCTATTGAGTCAATTCTATACCTGTTCACTTTACCTAAGTGTAAAACTTTACTTTTCTCAGCATTGAACTTCATTTTGTTAGTTAGGGGCCAGTGTTCAAGGCTGCTGAGATCATTCTGGATCTTGAGTCTATCATCTGGGGTGTTGGCTATTCCTGCCAGAAGTGTTACTTACATCGCTCTGAAGTTGATACGCTTTCTTTGCTTGGATCACATCATTCTGATCCGGCAGACAAGACCACTGGTGCAGATAACGATGGTAATCAATGTCGCTGGCTATAGCCTGCCCTTGTTTGGCTGCCTGGATAGCTACCATTTCATAGGGGATGGTGATCTTGTCTTTTGAACTGTGGTATGCTTGCTTATAGAGACGGTCATTTTGCATCTTCATTACTCGAGCAGCCCATGAAAGTTTAGGATCCTCCTTGACTGAAGGGGTTCCAATGTAATGACCTTTCTGTCTCTCGTAAGTCTGTTTGTATTTATACTGAAGAGAAAAGCAAAGTAAAGAACAATTGAAATGATTAGGATGATGCCAGACAGTGTGAAAATTTAATGATTTAATGATTCAGGGACTTTGAATAAATTAACTCATCATTAATAAGTAACCATTCAATAATATTTCAACACATCAGAATTTAGGAATGTTGTTTTGTAAGTGAACATCAACCATATATAATATAGTTTAATAATCAAATATAAAGCAATATACTAAAACAGTGATTTTCCCTTTTTAAAATGGCAGGAGAAACTAATATTGAATTCAAAACTTTAGGGCATAAAATATTCCTTTTATTTAAATATCTCACCTGTTATCTCTTTGGCAGTTTAGAATAAAATAAAAAAATAAATAAAAAGCTTGAATTTAAGCTGTTATTAAAATCTCAAATTTTGAAATAAGTAAAGGTAAAAAAAATGGAGGATATATGCAAAAATATAATATCCTTGAAGAATAGCAACTGGTTGAATCTATATGTGTTTCAGATGAAGATATCTAGTAGCACACTCTGCCATTTGTTTAATATGAAATGATACGGTAATTTTAGAAGCAACATTTAAATAACAGAGTTCATACCTCACTGGCAATTTCTCTGGAAGACTTTGCATGTTTGAATGAAAGAGCATCCACTTTAAAGTCATAACCTTTTGCTTTGGCTTCATCCCAGGCTCCAGTATAATGTTTCTGCAATTAAAATATAAGCACAAATTTCAATATAGTCAAAAAATACTGAATGAATTACAGGAGACTACAGACATTCCTCAAATAGATATGCAATTCCTATGCCTATCTAGTAAGATATAAGTCAGTGGACAAAAGATGGTGGAAATCCGTGCCTTATTAGAATGCAATTAATTAATTTGATCTGAACCACATGAAGATTGACTTATTATATATTCATATTAATGTTTATACTTTACCTGTAATCATATACATGCTTGACAAATAAATAAATAATAAATAAATAAATAAATAAATAAGAATGAATGAATGAATCAATCAATCAATCAATCAATCAATCAATCAATCAATAAATAAATAAATAAATAAATAACTTTTTCAGCATCCAGCAAAGTTAAAACAACTACCGGTAATTCCAGTGTAACATGCTGTGGTATCCAAAAAAGCCATTGCCAAACTTATTTCACGATGGTTGTGTCAATTTATTTTTACCTTCCTAAGAGATTTCTCCCATTTTAATTATATTTCAAAAAATAATAATTTACTGTTCAATTACAGATGTTCCCAAATCATTTAAACTCAGTGTAAAAATAATAAAACTAATAGTTCATTGATTCTACTTCATTTTGTAACTGACCATCACTGGCCTGAATTACAGATATAAAATGTCATTGTTTTGTTGTTTCAACAAATAAGACAATAGTTTTTCTTCTTTCTTTCTTGATTCCCAATAGATAAGATTATTATATTTCAAGGAAAATTCAAAGAGATCCAAAAGTAGGTTTAATTTAAAGTTAGCTGCTATAAATACTTGGCATGAATCCTCTCTGTGATTTCTCTCTAATCCTCTCTATAAAAACTTAGTATATGGATCTCCTTTTTCTTCAATCATTTGTTTCCTTTTTTGCTATCTTTATTTTAGTCCTATGATGTTCTTTTCTTCTATATAATTAAGTATGTTTGTGTATATACCTATATTCTGTTGTTATTGCAGTGATTTGTATTTTATTTAAAACTATTTTTAAATCATCACACTACATGGCCCGTAAACTATTGTTTTAATAGTTAAAGGACAAGTTTATAATTCTATATAAGCCTCTTGGTTCCTGAGATTGAAGTATCAGTTTAATTGTTGTTCTAAAAAGAAAAATATAGAATGGACATGCAACTTATAACTCAAATACCTTTATGTTTTTAAGAGCAATTAACAAGTAGGGCGATATATTTAAGATGATGTAATAAAGGAATATTGATATTCTTAACAATGTATACAATTAGTTAATTATCTTACATGGCTAACATTCACAGCATTCATCTTGGAGAGCAGTATTTCAGGGGTATCGAGAGGAATATTAATCTGTGCCTTCTCATTATCCCACGCTTCACGATACAGGTGCTAAGAAAGGAAGTAAGGAAAGACAATTTTAATTGCTGTACGAAAATCCCTTTACATTTTCAAAGGTCACTGTATCTCAGCCACACACCCTTATCATTTCACATATAACACAGAGGTAGTGACTACATTCAGTTTACCTCACTGATCTGTTGAGCATTGACCTTAGCCAGGATGACTGGAGGTGGATCAGGTATACTGGTAAATTTCAATGCATCTGGGCGTTGTTTGTACAACCTATCATTCACAAGATCTTGAGCTTTTTTCACTCTGACCACATCCACAGAGCCTTCTGGCATCCAGCCAATCCCACGGAGCCATTCCAGATCTGACTTGTAAAGATTCTACAAAGAAAGCCATCAATCTATTAAAATACTACTTCCACTTACTAAAAACACCACTGAGGCGTCTCTATTGAAAATTAATATATAATTACTCTTATCTCAACACAGAGCCATTCAGTTGACATAAATGTGACAGTTGACATTCAGTTGACATTATTTAGTTTTTATTTATTGAAGAGTTATACAATTGTCCATCTTATCTATCCATGGGTGGCTTACGAACAATAATAAAACATAAAAGGCATAAAAAGTTTCCTCTTCATACTTGAAAAATGAATTCCTCTTGATCCTCTTTCTAAGCCACATAGTTTTTACAAGAGTCAATTACAGAAAATTGTACTTTTTATAAAGTAACTCTGTTTATGATAACCCTATCAGTGCAGAACAGCACAGATACACCACAGGTTTATCTATCTTTTATACTAAAAAGATTAACATTTAAAACAAATAGTCAATAGACAGAATAAAGAAAAATATATATAATTCTATGCAAATGATAGAATATGGATAGCTAGCCATACAGTATATGGATAGCTAGCTATGTTCTATTTAACATTCAATCACAAATGGGATTTGATTTTTTTTATGATGATGTTGGCTGCACATAGCCAAGAATGTATGCAGGGCTTGGGTTACTGTAGATGCAACCATAATAATTCACCAAATGCAGTATGAGACAAAATCAGCTAAGAAGCAAAAACTATAATGCAAGATGTAGTAACTTTCTACTCACATCGCTCTGTAGGTCATAGGCTTTCTTGGCTTGGATGACATCATTCTGATCAGGCAAACATATCCATTCATGGAGATAGCGGCGGTAATCAATGTCACTAACGAGCTTCTGACATTTCTTGGCCAACAAGATGGACAGCATGTCCACTGGGCTATTAAACTTGGTTTTAGCCTTCTCAAAATATTTCTTGTACTCCCTTTCACTCTGCAGTTTGGCTACATGCATTGCCAACACTAGTTTGGGATCATCATGGATATTCCGGCATCCAATGTGGTGTCCCACTTGCTTACGGTAACCTTCTTTGTACTTGTACTAATGATGAAACATAAACAAAACATCAATTTTATAAATTACAATGTAATCTATTACTAAAATTACATTTCAACACTTTAACACTATACACTGCATTGTGCCCTCTTTTTATATAGTTATGATCTGCCAACAACCAATACCTGATGAATGAACTGTAAGCAATTAAACTAACAGGCATGGTTTGATTGCCAGGATTCTATATGATCCTTTTGGACATATTTATAAAAATAATATGGACAAAATATTAACTATTTATTTTATAGATGATGAAATAACTGTGGAAATGCCAAAGAACAGCAGACGATACCTCACTAGCAATATTCCTAGAAGACTTGGCATGCTGGATTTCAATAGCATCCAATCTTAAGTCATAGCCTTTCTTCTTCATCTCCTCCAATCCAAGTTGATAATGTTTCTGTGAAAGAAAATAAATAATGCATATTCGATTTCAAGGCATGTCATATTTTAAAAAATATGTAACATTTGTTTATATATTACATCACTGGTGTCAAACTTGATTGCATAACATGACATATTGTGACGTATCGTGACTTTTTTGCCTTTGTGGAGCCTGCATCTGATGAATTTGGCCCATGGGCCACCAATTTGACAGGCCTCTATCATATCATATCATATCATATCATATCATATCATATCATATCATATCATATCATATCATATCATATCATATATCATATCATATCATATCATATCATATCATATCATATCATAGTATATTAAGATCTTTGGGCTGCAAACAATGGTAAATATATGGGATTGTTATGATAGAAGAAAGCTTTTCATGTTACTCTTTAAAAAATGCTTACAAAAGTACTCTAACACTATAAAATCTGTACTTATATAATTATAATTTTGGAGAGTGTCATAAACTGTCAAAGAAGACTTATCCTCAAAAGAGGAAGAAGCATAAGGAGAGATCATGAAAACATTAATAATTAATTCTTTAATTTCTTACTTTACTGTAGTTCACAGAATTTGCTTTGGACAGAACGATCTCAGGAATGTCAATTGGAAGCGTGTACTGTGTTTTTTCTTTATCCCAAACTTCACGATATAAAGCCTGAAGGGAGAAAAACATATTTATCATAGGTTAATGATAACATATCATGCTATTGTAGGATATATTTCATTGACAAAAATATCCTCATTTGAAGTTGGACACATTGACGTTCAAATCATTTTGCAATTACAATTTTAAATACAGTCAACTATTTGGCTTCCAGACCAAAATAAGCTCTGCAAAAGAATTGGTATTTCATGGGAAGGTAGAACGGAAAGCAATGGGTCCAAATTACCACAAGTGTAAGAGACCTTGATAATGCTACACTGGCAGTGAGCAACCAATTTGGCTTCATCTTACCTGCAATAAATTTTCCTATCTAGCTAAACAATATCTATGAAATATCTCCAGAGTTCTGGCCGAGAAAACAATAAATATATCACAAGCTTAGCTATGTGATATATTTATTGCCAAGTCCTGGTCAAGAAAGCCTGCTAAAACTATCAGTAATTGAATGGAATTTAGGTAGATTTAAAATATCCAAATCTGAAGCAAAAGATAAATCCCTTGTAAGTCCATTATTTTAAACCATGGGAAAAGACCCCATACAGGTAATGATCAATTTATGACTAGTCACGTAGCGACTATACAAAGTTCTGACAGACTTACTTGGGGGCTAGCTTTGACTTGGATTCGAGGCTCTGATGGTTGCCCACATCAGAACCTCTGGCACTTGGCAGGCCACATTTGTGGTCATTTGCAGTGTCCTGTAGTCATGTGACTGTATTTTGTGATGGTAAACTGACATTTACTTCCATTTTTTGCAAAACCAACCCCATAGAGAACCACTGGTTCACTTAACAACTGCGTTAAGACGATCTTTATGACAATCACAATTTACAATTGTAATGAACAGGTCCCATTATGGTCATAACTCAAACACTATTATATGCATCTTAGCTCCTATTCCCACTGTCTAAGAATTAAGCCTTCACTTAGATTAAAATTGTCTCAGTTTCTTCAGTGTAAGAAGTTCTAAAGCAGGGCTGTCAAACTCCCGGCCCGCGGGTTGGATGTGTCACGCGCTGGCCACACCTATGCCTGGTTTAGCGAAGGGGGAAAAAGTCCCGATATGTCATGTGACGCCACCGTGACGACGTGAGTTTGACACCCCTGTTCTAAAGAAATAGACAATATTTCTATGGGCAGTATGGAAGATGAGTTGTGGGTATATAGAAAATCAGAACAGTGATTTTAATTTTAAAAGCGCTTAATGTTTACTTTTTCACACATATTTTTCTACCATATTGAAATGAGAATGCATGGAAAATATAAGTCTTATAGTTTTATAAAAAAAACAAATGAAATCTCCAAAACCTAAAAGAGAATGTGTAAAGTTTCCCTTCCTTTGCAATCCCTAATCTTCCTAAAAATATTTTCCATTTAATGTTTAAAGGGATCTACAATTACAACTAAAGCTGGAGCAAGTTGGTAGTTAAGTGTTCAGATTTTTTTCCCCCAAATAAAGCTTTTTCTGTTTTCAATGACAATATTTTTCACGGGGGACACTAATCCTTCTACATCCATCTAGTAAACTATCAATCAACAAAATTACAGCTTTTGCACTTTTTTCGAGTGCTCACTGACATCATAGAAATGTATCTCACTTCAGTGAATGCTGATTTTAAATAGAAACATGTGGCCCCCAGTAACTGGTGCATGACAAATACTGCTCACCCCACTCTGCATCAAAGCATTGGCCTTAGCCAGGACAACTTCTGGGGAATCAATTATAGCTGTGAATTTCAGAGAATCTGGCCGCTGCCGGTACAGTCTTTCACACAGCAGATCCTGGGCATTCTTCACTCGTTGGGCTTCCACAGAGCCTTCTGGTATCCAGCCAATTCCACGCAGCCATTCCAAGTCTGCCTTATACACATTCTGTAAAAAACAAAATCAAGCATTTCCTAGGTGGAACAGAAGTTCTGGGCTAATCTAAGTAATGTACTGTATTTTTCGGACTATAAGACGCACCGGTGTATAAGACGCACCAGGATTTCGAAGAGGTAAGTAAGAAAAAAAAGTTTTTGCCCTCCCCCAGCCCCCAGGAGCACTCTGCAGACCTCCCAAACCCTCTGCACAACCTGTTTTTGTGGACAACGGGCCGTTTTTCAGCCATTTTTTCGCAAAACTGGGGTGTTTTTGCCCTCCCGCAGCCCCCAGGAGCACTCTGCAGACCTCCCAAACCCTCTGCGCACCCGTTTTCGTGTGGGTTGGGGCTTCGGGAGGCCAAAAATGGCTGTATTCAGTGTATAAGATGCACCAACATTTCCACCCTCTTTTAGGGGAGGAAAAAGTGTGTCTTATACTCTGAAAAATACGGTAAGCTCGTCAGGGTAATGAATGCCTTGACCAACCTCTCCAACTTCTTTTCTAGTAAAGATATTCATATTTATTTCATCAGAGATCATTCCCACTGAAATAAAAGGCAACTCCCATAATAAAAATAAACATTGACAAAATTACTATCAATTACAAAAGGCGGGATTACTTGAAAAAGCCTATATCCTTAGCATCATCAAACAGCAGAATCTACCTATCCCAGGTCCTTGGGAAGGACTTGATAGATGTATAAAAATGCCAAACTCAGTCTAAACATCTGGCTGACTGTATGACCAACCATAATAAAACATTTGCTTATCCCAAATCCCTGGAAAGGGCTTGACAGCTGGACAAAAATACTAAATCCAATATAAACATCTGGCTGACTATGCAACCAGCATAATATATATGCTGCCTGAATCCCACCAACTACGGACAGTCTACAGTATGCCACTGAAACACTTGGAAGCAGATTCTATTACAAGGGCACAGGTGAGATATTATTCCAGTAATGCAAAAGTAGCACATAATTTTTAAAAAGCCCATGGGGCTTAAAAGAGAACCAAGAGAGCCACTTTGGTGTGGTAATTTAAGGCACCAGGTTAGAAACCAGGAAACCATCAGTTCTACCATGTTTCCCCCAAAATAAGACATCCCCTGATAATAAGCACAATCGGGCTTTTGAGTGCATGGCAATAAGGCCAAGCGCTTATTTCAGGGTTCAAAAAAATATAAGACAGGGTATTATTTTCGGGGAAACACGGTAATTCTTGTACTTGACCACAAAGCCAGCTGAGTGACCGTGGGCCAGTTCTTAGGAAGGGGGCAAGGGCAAATCACTCCCAAAGAACCTTGCCAAGAAAACTGTATAACTGCTTAATCCAGGCAGCCGTCAGGAGTTAAAAATTGACTTGAAAGCACAGGTGTGTACGCACACACACACATACATGGCTTACTTCCAAACAAATTCATAGATTTCCAAATAACAGTCCAATGGGTTTAATGTAGCTTATTCCAGAGTTGGGAGATAAATTGCATTCAGGGATTTCCTATGAGAAATTTCCCCATCTTGTTGGAAGTTGTACTATTACCCACTTTGTCAGCTGCTCTCCATTCTCAGGAAGGAATTAATTTGGGGACTTTTTGCATGCCTTTCACATGTTCTTTCACTAAACTTTAAAGCCCTACATGGCTCAGGGCCAGGTTACCTTCGGGACCGCATCCTGCCGCATACCTCCCTACGACCGGTTAGGGCCCACAGAGTTGGTCTCCTCCAGGTCCCATCGACCAAGCAATGCCGGTTGGCGGGGCCGAGGGGGAGAGCCTTCTCTGTGGGTGCTCCCTCCCTCTGGAACCAGCTTCCTCCAGAGATCAGGACCATCCCCACCCTGCTGGCCTTCCGTAAAGCAATAAAAACTTGGCTCTTCCAGCAGGTGGGGTGAAAGTGAGACCAACCAGACCAGATATGGTTCTCCCCCCTTTGGTTATGAATGTGAGATGCTCTTTTTAATTTTTGTAGTTTTTAATTGTTGTGTCTTTTTTATATTGAAAAATGGATTGACATGTTGTGAGCCGCCCAGAGTCCCCTGGGAGTTGGGCGGCATATAAATCCATTTAAATAAATAAATAAAATAAATAAACAATAGTCTCACTCGGACATATGCTTTTACATTTGAACTATACGTACATCACTCTGGAGCTCATATGCTTTCTTTGCTTGAATAACATCATTCTGGTCCGGCAGGCAAGCCCATTCATGCAAATGTTTGCGATAGTCCACTTCACTAACCAACTTCTGACAATTCTTAGCATCTAAGATTGATAGCATGTCAACAGGACAATGGATCTTTGCTTTACATTTTTCATAGTTCTTCTTGTACTCCAGATCACTCAGAATCTTGCCTGCATGGGCAAACCATACCAACTTGGGATCATCTTCCATTCTTTGAACCCCAACATAATGCCCTTTTTGCTTTTCATGTGCTTCTTTGTATTTATACTGTAACAGAGAACAATACATTTTGGAATGAATATAAATGCTACTAGGAAAGCTAACGATGATTCAGCTACTAAAGTGATAAAAATCAAGAGAAGGAGGGAAAATTGGATTCAAATTTCTTCAAAATGTCATATTGAGTCAACTGTTGACTAATATTTTTGTGTCATTTGAATATCACTGTAAAATAGAATTTAAAAATCCCTTTGTGTCATGGTATCAGAAGAAGGGTTCTTAACATACATTTTTCTACAACAGTTTTTGATTGAGGGTGAAAAAAGCCAGTATTTGCCTGACATACAAAATGATTCCAATGACAAAAATCAAATAGGGAAAGTATCACCTTCCAGATTTCTTTTTATTTACCAGAAGGGAACCCTAAATGAGCATTTCAAGCATTGAGCTAAGAAACCGTGCTTTCTTAGCACAGTTCTTATTATGAAAAATTTATTCCATGTTATTTGAGCTGGAACAAATAATGCATCCTAATGTCAAAAATCAATAGATGTTATTTTAAATTAATCTCCCTATGTTCTTGCCATCTATAGCCATTAGACATTTAACCTTGTTATATATAATTCTGAGTCAGTCTAATCAACTTTTCTAAAGGTCACCTGTCTGTTCCATTAATTTTTTAAAATTTCTGTGGCTTCTTTTTTTAAAAAAATTAGGGAAGTTACTAGACAGGAAAGCATCTGCTCACATCACTAGCAATATCCCTTGAAGCTTTTGCTGCTTTAATTGGAATAGCATCGGTTCTCAGGTCATAACCTTTCTTCTTAGTATCTTCCCATCCTTGGACATAAAGTTTCTGTAGAAGATGTGATAAAAAAAAATACCTGACTTTAAAATCAGTTACAGCATCTAGAATTTAAAATCAATTTGTTCCAACAGTCATATTAGTTCTTGTAAAGTGAAAACAACCCCCCAAATTATTAAATATTCAAACAATGTTAACATTCTCTTACATGGCTGATATTTGCAGAATTTGCCTTGGCCAGCAGAATTTCTGGAGTATCTGGCATAACATTGATTTTGATTTTATCAGTATCCCATGCTTCAGTATATAATCGCTGTGAAGGAATAAGGGGGGAAAATGTTTGATTTTTGCCTACAGAAAATATGAATCGAAACAGAACGTGAGACTATAACATTAGAAAAATTCATATTCATTAAAAATGTTATCTAAAATTTGTAATAAAACTCAATGAGGGAAATTTCTATTTTAATGAGCTATGCTTCAAAGTCATATGTACCATTTGGCAAACTATATTTTACAGACATTATTAACACTTTTTTTTCTAGTTCAGATTTTCTGGCTGAACTTGTTTAAAATAACTCTTGTGTTCAAGACCCAAGAACTCAACTTTATCAAGGAAAGTCAACAAAGAGCATCGGAATTCTCCAGTTTTCTTTTTTTTAAAAAAACCCTTTGGGCCTGAGGCAAAGCACATGTGCTTAAAAACTTAGAAAAAAATGCAGATAGATTTCCAATACATCAAAGCAGCATCCAAATCAAAACTTGGTAAAAACTCCTTAAGATACTTAAGTCAATAGTCACACTGGCTGGAAATTATGAGAGCTGAAATCTGACTGGTTTGAAAGTCCAATTTCTTAACTAACAAAGTAGTTCGTTGATCCAACAATGTTCAGTGGTGGAGAGCTTTCTTTCCCTATGTGTATTCAAGCAGAAATTAGAAAGACATCAATGAAGGATGGTTTTATTTGGATTTTGGCTCCGAGCAGGCTAAATAAATCCTAAACTTAGGATGTGATCATTCCATTTCCTAAGCAAATTATTGTCTGTTATGGAAGATTAGCTACTTTGTTCAGAAAACCTACCTTGCTCATCATCTCAGCATTATGCTTTGCTAATTCTACGTCCCAAGCATCTGTGATACAGGTAAATTTCATTTGATTAGGTGGTTGCCGATATTTGTTTTCACTTAGGATTTCTCCAGCTCTCTTGACATGTTCAACATTCAGTGATCCAAGAGGCACCCAGCCAATGCCTTTCAGCCATTCTAGATCTGACTTGTAAAGAGCCTGAAACATAAATAGCAATAAACTGTGTAAACTGTGTTTACAGAAGTCAACAAACATGCATTATAACAACTTTTTTTTTGGGGGGGGACATTTCTGGCTAATTGAATTATGAATTTGATTTTGAAAACGTCAGGTGAAAATTGATCTATGATGCTGAAATTCATCTAAAAGTGACTCAGTTGGTTTTCAGCAGCTTTACATGTTATTAAATATAAATAAGCATTATGACATGCATATTTAAGGAATAATGATGACAGCCAAAACCATATTAAGTGTAATGCTGCAGTTAACTATCCATTTAGGGCAAATGTAATGAATAAATATAAAAAATGTCGAGCGGCAGAATCTCAACTCATCTTTAAAATGTTTATTTATTTATTTTTATTTTCAATTCAAAATAAAACCCAAAACCTAAAACATAGACATACTTTAAAATTCATAAGTGAACTGTATAAAACTGTATAAAACAGTCACCCCGGTACGAAGTTACATTATGAAAAATCTGCACAATGCATATAATGTGCAATTTTTTTAAAAAAAATCCTCGCAAAAACTATTATTAGGCATAAAATATTCTCTTACATTGTGCATAAAACCACATGTAAATTTTAGTCCAAAGTTATTTTTTAAAACGTCGAAGTGAATATGAAAATTAAGAAACCATGAGTTTATGAAATTGACACATCTGTGAACTACCAGTGAGAAATAATAAGAAATTAAACATACCTAATAAGATGGGGAAAAAATTGCAGAGCCTATTTTACTTCTGATTTTCGGGGGGGAAAGTATAGTCTAAACTGAAACAGTATGAATTGAAATTCAGACTGTGATACACGAGTCATTAGAGTGGGTAGTATAAAGAGGAAAACTTCCTCAGTATTTAAATATATCTGTCAGCTGACAGAATGATCTGCCTAAAAAGGACACACGGACAAGTCCTTCCCACACGTAGCATCCTGTATTCCACATCAGTCTATTTCAGATACTTGAGGAATCATTTGGAACTGCAAGGGCAGGGTAAGGCAGAGTTGTTGGGAACGAAGGAAAGCTTCAAATATTCTCCCACTCTATCCTGCACACATGACCTTTTAATGAATCACAGACCAATCTCAGTAGAAGAATACCAATGCATCCATTTTACATTTTCCACCTCATACTTACATCACTCTGCAAATCATAAGCTTTCCTAGCTTGGATGACATCATTCTGATCTGGTAGACATGTCCACTGGTGCAAGTAATTGCGATAATCAATATCGCTGACCAATTTCTGACAATTCTTGGCCCCCAAGACTGACAGCATATCCACAGGACTGCTATATTTGGTCTTCAGTTTCTCAAAGACTTTCTTATATTCTCTCTCACTCTGCATCTTGCCTACATTTATAGAATGCAATATTTTAGGATCGTCTTCCACACTACGAGCTCCAATGTGGTGGCCCAGTTGCTTGCGATAACCTTCTTTGTATTTGTACTGAAATATACACAAATATTTGAGTTACACAGAAAAGTACTTGTTCTGTAATTGTTCAGTAATTCAAAAGGAAATCTTACATCATCATTTTAAAAGTAACTAACATAAATCTTTTCTATGAACTTATAACAAAATATTAGGGAAAATGGATTCACTCATCCAATTTTAGGTCATAGTTAAAGACTGATATATTTTAAATGGGATTTTTAATCCCCGTTATCTGTTTTTTTTTAAATGCCTCCTTCTGTTTTTGAAGTCAATATACTAGATTACATTTATAATCAAGGTTTCATATTTGGGTTTTTTTTGTCATCTTATGCTAGCTACGCCTCTCCATATGTCATTGTTAGTGAAGCGTGCAAACCAGCATCTGCATTTCCTGCATCGGATGAGGAGAGCACACCTTTCTCCTTCTGTCCTGGCCACTTTTTGCAGAGGCACGATTGAGAGCATTTTAATAAACTGCATCAATGTTTGGATTGGTGGCTGCAGAGAGAAAGTCCATTCAGAGAGTGGTAAGGACTGCCAAGAAGATTATAGGAAGCTTGCTTGTTATTCAGGATACTGCTTATAAGCACTTTGTGCTTAGAGCTCAAAGCATTGTTAGAGACCCCACACACCCACTTCATGGTCTGTTTCTGTTGCTCCCTTCTGGGAGGAGGTTTCAAAGTATTTCTAGCAGGGCTACCACATTCTGTAACAACTTTGTTCCCTATGCCATCTGTCTAGTAAACTTGCAAGATTCGTTTTTCTCCTCATGTACATGTATACATCCGAACTAGACTGTGTTATTTCTCCATGTCATATAATATTTGTGGGTATATGCATAATTTTGCATTTATTAATTTGTTTGTTTGTTTGTTTGTTCTGTCATGTTTTTGTATTACACAGCTGCCTGTGGCCTAGAGGTGAAGCTCTTGCCTTACAATCTGGTGGCGCAGTGGTTAAATGCAGCTACTGCAGGCTACTCCACCTGACTGCTAGTTCAGCAGTTCAGCTGTTCAAATCTCACCAGGCTCAAGGTTGACTCAGCCTTCCATCCTTCCGAGGTGGGTAAAATGAGGACCCAGATTGTTGGGGGCAATATGCTGAACTTTGTAAACGCTTAGAGAGGGCTGTAAAGCACTATGAAGCGGTATATAAGTCTAAGTGCTATTGCTAATCAGGAGGTTGTGAGTTCGATCCTAGGTAGAGGCAGCTGTAGAGTTTCCTGCTTAGGCAGGGGTTTGGACTAGATGACCTGCAAGGTCCCTTCCAACTCTGTTAATCTGTTAGTGTATATTGGAGGTGGTGACCCTTTGAGAGCTGTATGCAATGATATTTCATGTTAATGTATGCCGATTAGTGTACATTCAAAGTGACCATAAAGTTATTCTAAGACTATCTATTAATGATTTTCCTTATCAAATTTGAAATTTGTATTTGGCATGTAAAATCCTTTTCTATCTATAGTTCACTGAATTCATAGGTTTAAAACAGGGGAGTCAAACTGGATTTCTTCGAGGGCCAGATCAGCATTGAAGTTCATTGTAAGGGGAAGCGGGGGGAGACAGGACGGACGCCTCCTACAGCACTTTGCCAGACAAAATGGGGCATGGGGGGGGCTGTGTGCGGCCCCCGTGTGCCTCGTTTTTGGCCTCCCTGGCCTCCAGCAGCACTCTGCCAGCCAAAAATGGACTGCATGGAGGCCCTGCGGTAGAATGCTGCAGGAGGCTGTAGAGGCTGAAAACAGGCTGTGGGGGGGCACATGTGCCCCCCTGTGGCCCATTTTGGCTGGCAGAGGCACCATGGGCTGGTCCTTTGATATTTCCAGGCCAGTCCCGCAGGCCAGATTTAAGCACCCTGCAGGCCGGATCCGGCCAACGGGCCTTGAGTTTGACACCCCTGGTTTAAAACAACAACTTTACATAATTCAAGATTTTAGTCCTACTATGTGGAGTATTTAAATTTTCCTCCTCCACATCGATTAAAATGTGCAGATAAATGTCCACAAAATTAAAAGGCTTTTTCATTCTGTACCATTCAAGCAATGCTCACGTGAACCAGAAATCCAGATACACCCTGGATTTGGAAATCTATCCTACCATAATTCTTCTAAATTTGTTGTCTAGATTTACAGCTGCCCATATATCAAATTATTACCTATCTCTCTTCTCAAGTTTGTTCTCAGCTGGCTGTACAACCGCTGAGATTTTTCTGGCATTATATTGCAAAACTTGCTTACACACAGAATGTATTTATTTATTGCAAGCTATTCTATTCTGCTTCAGTCATTTTGACTCAAAGCAGCTTACAAGCAGTGATATAATTCCTCAGTGCTGCCAAGAAAGAACTACAACTGTTCATTCTGATTTTGTAATTCACAGTATGAATTCTTTCCCATAAACTCTCAGACAGATTTGCTTGGGGAAATCTGAAGTACTTCCTGTAATAATTTTTATGTTCAGTAGGATATAGAGTAGTTTGTGACTTGCTGTTTTTCAAAACATTTCCTTTAAAATATCATTACTATTTATGGAGTCAAGTAGCCACTTACATCACTGGCAATAGCTCTTGAAGCCTTGGCAGCTTGAATTGGGATGGCATCAAGACGCAGGTCATAGCCATCCTTCTTTGCTTCCTCCATGGCCAATCGGTACAATTTCTATAAAAAAGAAGAAAATGTTAGTCTCAGTGCTACAAACAGAAATAAATAAAACATTCTATACCTTAGCAGAAATATAATTCTTGGTTGTTCTATACTGTATAGATGGAAGTTCTTTGGTGCAACTCAGGAATTGAATCTTCACAGAACCCAATTAGGACCCCAGACCCTGTAGGAAATGTTGCCATTGCCTGCAAATCCTTGAAGGAGACCCAGTTCTTCTAGTGGCTTTTACTATGGTAGTTCGTATACTCACGTGGCTATAGTTTAATTTGTTGAACTTTGCTAGGACGATTTCCGGCGTATCAGGCATGACATGGATTGTGCGTTTATCACTGTCCCAAGCTTCAGTATACAGCCTCTGCAGAACAGAATCAGAAAGAGAGTTAGCACAAAGTGATGGCTGTTTACGAACAGTCCTCCATTCAACTGGCTGTTGCAGCATAGAGACTGCCTTCTGAGATCAAATTAAAAATCTAGTGAACAGAGCAAGTGTAAGGTATTAATGTTTAGGACTCATATTCCAGAGGAAAATCCAGATTCAAAATGTTGTTCAATCAGGACTGTGTGTGAAGTTTGACATTTGTTTTACTTCAGTTTTATCCTTTTTTTAGATTTGTTAGATAAAACAGGTCTGAGGGGCCCCTTGGTTTTCACCTAATTAAAAGTAAAAGTTTTTCCCTCAATCCCAAACAATCAATCACATGGCCCAATCAATGCAGTGTCCGTTGGTCTGGTGACATCACTCCTCCTTCCTCCGGCCAGGCGTGAGAACGTCCTTGGTTCCTAAGAGAAAGTATTTTATTTTGACTACACAACCCCAGCTATCTCTAATCCAGGGGTGAAATTCAGCAGGTTCTGATAGGTTCTGGAGAACAGTAGCGGAAATTTTGAGTAGTTCAGAGAACCAGCAAATACCACTTCTGGCTGGCCTCAGAGTGGGATGAGAATGGAGATTTTGCAGTATCCTTCCCCTGCCACACCCACCAAGCCATGCCCACAGAACTGGTAAGGAAAAAATTTGAATCTAATCCCCCCGCCCTATCCCTCGCTCCAGTGTGGCAGCACTGAAGCCTCAAGATGGCTAAGGTCAGGTCAGCTTCAGGGTTGAAAACAAGTGTCAATCCCACTTTGTTCCAAATCCCTGCCTTCTTACAACTCATCAGATATGTAAATATAACTCCTAATTTGTAAATATAACTCCTAATAAATTAAAATTAAACCAATTTATGGAAAGACAGTTTAAAGCTCTGTGCAGCAGAAATCTATATGAAGGTCATAACAGTTTGTGGATGGTATATGATATAAACAGTACTTATCCACAGTACTATCTTAAGGGCCACATTATTTCATTTAAAAAGTTATAGGATATCTCAAATATGTATATGGATAATGAGATGGACAGCAATGAAATGTAATAATAATAATAATAATAATAATAATAATAATAATAATAATAATAATAATAATAATAATAATAATAATAATAATAATAATAATAATAATAATAACAACAACAACAACAAACAATAAATAAATAAATAAATAAATAAATAAATAAATAAATAAATAAATAAATAAATAAATAAATAAATAAATAAAATGGAAATCACTGGGACTTGAAAAAACTTTACATTAATTCTGAACTTTTGAATTTTATTTGGAATCACCAAATAACTTTCAATAGCTATAATACGATAAGGTTGTTTTATTAGCTGAAAGAAAAAAAATCTCATATTCATATTTCAAAGCACCCAATATTACAATCATGAAGTTTAAAATACAATTTTTAAATCTATGGAAAATGGGAATCATTGGACAAATTGCATTATTTTTTCAAATATTATTCAGCAAACCAGTCTTTATTAGCTAATATTTACCTTGTTCATGGTTTCAGCATTATGCCTGGCCAATTCCATTTCTAGAGAATCTGTCACACTGGTGAATTTGAAATTCTCTGGAGGTTGGCGGTACGTTTTTTCACTCAGGATCTCTCCTGCTTTCTTAGCACGCTCTACATCCAGTGAACCAATAGGGACCCAGCCGATACCTTTCATCCACTCAAGGTCTAATTTGTAGCAATTCTGTAAATTAAAAGTTCATTAGGAAGGTAGTCTTACATTTTTGGAAAAACAATTGGATCTAATGACATTTATGATACACTGTGTTTATGTTGATAAAAGAAATGTTAAAAAAATCCTTGAAAACCATGAAAATATCCAAGTCATGCCCAACTGAGTCCTAATCTCAGTCTCTGTTTGATATAAAACATGTGAGCATGTGAAAAAATAATACTATTTGGATTAAAACAAAACCAAAGATTCAGAAGACATTAATAATACATATTATTACATCCCCCCCTGGTTATGAATGTTAGATGCTCTTTTTAATTTTTGTAAGTTTTAATTATTGTGTCTTTTTTATATTGTTGAATGGATTTTGACATGTTGTGAGCCGCCCAGAGTCCCCTGTGAGTTGGGCAGCATATAAATCCATTTAAATAAATAAATAAATAAAATTTGTTTCATGGTTTTCCAGAGTTTTGTATAATTCTCTAATATACACTTACAGAAAGAGATACGGCTCTGTAGCAGCAGAGCAATCTAGGTGAAGAGTCTTATCTGCTTATTCATGCATCTGCTTGGGTTAAACAATTACATTCTACTACTATCAATATTTTGTATTGTATGTGCATGTGGCAGAAATGTGTCTGAAATATTATAGTTTCCTCTCTCTCAATTGATATGATCAAAGATGAAATTATACTTACATCACTCTGTAGTTCATAGGCCTTCCTGGCATGGATTACATCATTTTGATCTGGGAGGCATGTCCACTGGTGCAAATAATTACGGTAATCAATATCGCTGACCAATTTCTGACAATTCTTGGCCCCCAAGACTGACAGCATATCCACAGGACTGCTATATTTGGTCTTCAGTATCTCAAAGACTTTCTTATATTCTCTCTCACTCTGCATCTTGGCTACATTTATACAATGCAACATTTTAGGATCGTCTTCTATACTACGAGCTCCAATGTGGTGGCCAAGTTGCTTGCGATAACCTTCTTTGTATTTGTACTGAAATAAACACATATAAATTTAATCACAGATTAAATACTACCTGAATTGCATTATTGTTAAGCATGTTTAAAAAGGGAGATCCCATCATCATTTCAAGTAATTTTGAAATGAAGATGGGATAATTTTGTCAACTTTTCATTGACTTGTAACAAAACTCTAATAGTAAATGGAATCTCTCATCCATGTTTAGTTCATAGTTGAAATACTTTTAACATAGTTATTTTTTTGCATTCGATTTTTTTTTAATCTCCAGTTTTGATTTTAAGAAGAATTTATTTGATCATATCTATAATCAAGATTTTATATTTGGTTCTTTTGTCAGGTTTTCCTAGGTACATTTTTGTCTTTATTATTGCTTTTTGTACATATTTTCTAGATTTTGAACTCTGTATTCGGTATATAAAGTTCTGTTCCTTCCATAGTTCACCGAATTGATAGGATTAATACTGAAACTCAAGATTTTAGTCCTACAAATAGAATATATACTTTTCTTTCTTCATAAGCACCAGTATATGCCCACATTTCTACACTAACAGAAGGATTTTATATTATGCACCTGGCAGCAATGTTCTCATGAATGAGAAATAACCCAGTGCACAAGATTTGGAGAATTATTGGCATAGAATATTGAATATTAAAAATTGAATATTGTACAGTACTACATTAATTATGCTGAGTTTATTGTCTAGCTTTACAGCTGCCCATATATTTAAATATTACTTACAGTCTACAAATCTCATTATTAGAATTGTCCCTGTTTAACTCTAGAAGCAGCTGACCATTGAAGCAGACAAGTTATACTGGCATTTTTAATCATAAATTAATTTACTTTTATAGATAGATAGATAGATAGATAGATAGATAGATAGATAGATAGATAGATAGATAGATAGATAGATAGATAGATAGATAGATAGATAGATAGATAGATATTACACTTTTTCTGTAATTTTGACTCCAAATAGTTCAAATAGTAATTACGTCAAATCAATGACACTATTCCTCAATGCAGTTAAGAGAGAACCACAACACTGCATTCTGTTTTTGCAATTCCCAGCATAAATTCCTTCACAGAAATTATTCCAGTGAAGTTGGAAGCACTTCCTGCAGTAATGCTATGTTTGGTCAAATACAGTTTGTGATAAAACAATAATATAAATAATATAAGCATACCTATACTATATTAAATGCATAACGCCACCTGACTTCCAGAAACTCTAGGTGGTTTTCAATTGTTAAAACATTTTAATGACTGGGAACAATACAAAGAAACAGAAGACAAGCACAAGACAAAGGACAAAAATGGCAAAGAAAATAAACCCAGAGGAGAACAAAAAGAAACGGGCACCATCATCCTCTCCAAAAACCTAGTGAAGAACCAAGTCTTTAAGGCCTTCCAAAATCTAGTAGGGTTGGAGCTGTTCAAATGTCAGGGGAATCATATTCCAGGAGGCAGGTACTGCTTCCAGGATTCCGATAAGTGGCATTGCTAAATAAGTGGAATCCGGAGTGCACCAACTCTACCAGGTAAAACTGGTTGGGCAGATACTATGGGAGTCAGGTGGTTCCTCAAGTAACCAGACCCTATGCCATTATGGCTTTATAGATAGCAACCAGCAGCTTAAATTGCACCAAGTGATTTGTAGTTTTTCAAAAAGTTTACTTAAAAAATCATTGATATTTATGGAGCCAAGTGGCCACTTACGTCACTGGCAATAGCTCTTGAAGCCTTGGCAGCTTGAATTGGGATGGCATCAAGACGCAGGTCATAGCCATCCTTCTTTGCTTCCTCCATGGCCAATCGGTACAATTTCTATAAAAAAGAAGAAATGTTTGGTTTTAGTGCTATGCACTGTTTTTTCCCCCCCGCTACACTTGGAAATAAAGAAAACATCCTATACCTTAGCAGATATGTTAGGTGTGAGTCAAGAAACTGGATCCCCACACAATCTAATTAGGACCCCAGACCCTGCAGTAAATGTTGCCATTGCTTGCAAGTCCTTGAAGGAGACCCAGTCTTCCAATGGCTCCTATTCATCCTTATACTCACCTGGCTATAGTTTAATTTGTTGAACTTTGCTAGGACGATTTCCGGCGTATCAGGCATGACATGGATTGTGCGTTTATCACTATCCCAAGCTTCAGTATACAGTCTCTGCAGAACAGAATCAGAAAGAGAGTTAGCACAAAGTGATGGTTGTTTATTAGTCTTCTAGCTCTCTATGTCTTCTGACAGAAATTTTCCTTTGCAATTAAATTAATTTTTGCTAAGAATGAAATTTATTATTTTGTCACTATACATTTTATAATTTTGTAGGACAGCATACCGTATTTCCCCGAAAATAAGACTGGGTCTTATAATAATTTTTCCTCCAAAAGATGCATTAGGGCTTATTTTCCAGTTAGGTCTTATTTTCAGGGAAATATGGTAAATGAGTCCTTCTGGCTGACAATCTTAACTGGGGCTTATATTACAAGCATCCTGAAAAATCATGTTATGTCTTATTTTCCAGTTAGGTCTTATTTTCAGGGAAAAACGATATTACATCCAGATTGTTTTAGGAAAACCTTGTTTAATTAAGAATTAATTGTAGTCTTCTTTTAATCAGGTGTGATTCAAAGACTCCAGGTTCATTGTAATCCATGAAATTTACAAATTAATTTCATAATTAATATCCTGGCTGCAGTGATGGGTTCTAAATCCCATCGCTATTGGTTTGCGCAAGCGCTCGTACGCATGCGTGACACTTCTGCGCATGCGCAGAAGCGTCCAGGGTGGATGGGTGGAGATTTCCGCCGCTACCAGTTCATAGAACCATATCATAACGGTAGCAACCCACCACTGCCTGGCTGGGAATTCTGGAAATTGTCATCCAAGGAAGTTAACAACACCAGGAAAGTGGCTCTAAAATTCTTTGTAGCAGAAGACTATATAAAACTTATGACCATCTTATGATTCAAGTGCAATATAAACTTTCTACTTTGTCCAGCAAGAATTAATACATTTATAGTCATATTATTCTATTTATCTAGTTACAGAATGGAAATCTGTGGTACTGGAAAAAACCTGAGGACAATTCTGACTTTCTGAATTGTATTCAGAATCACACCAAATACTATTTGCAATGATTACACAAGCTAATTTGTCAGTTGTGTAGCCAGAATTTACCTTGTTCATGTTTTCAGCATTATGCCTGGCCAATTCCATTTCTAGAGAATCTGTCACACTGGTGAATTTGAAATTCTCTGGAGGTTGGCGGTACGTTTTTTCACTCAGGATCTCTCCTGCTTTCTTAGCACGCTCAACATCCAGTGAACCAATAGGGACCCAGCCGATGCCTTTTATCCATTCAAGGTCTGCTTTGTAGCAATTCTGTGAATTAAAAGTTCATTAGAAAGGTAGTCGTGTAACTTTTGGAAAAACAATTTGATCTAATGACACTTATGGCACATTGTATTCCTGCTGATGAGAGAAATGTTTTTTTAAAAAAACTTTGAAAACCATGAAAAAGATCCAAGGTATAATTCATTTTCAAGAGAGTCCTAAACTTATCCAGTAAAATAATGTCCCCTGTTTTAGGTAAAGCTCAAGTATATGTCTCATGAGTATGTGAAGAACATTGTCATTTGGGATAGAACATCAAAAGTCCAGAAGACATTAATAACACTTGTTTTATGGTTTGTATAGAGTCATGTTTAATGCTCTAATGTGCACCTTCAGAAAGAGAAAAGACCCTGGAGTAATACAGCAGACTGGATAAAGAGTCACCTCAGTACATTCATATAACAATATGGGTTAAGCAATTAAACATCACTACTATCCGTATTTTGTACATGCATGTGGCAGAAATGTGCCAGAGACAGTGTGATTGCCCCTCTTTCAATTGGTATGGTCCAAAACAAAATTATACTTACATCGCTCTGCAAATCATAAGCTTTCCTAGCATGGATGACATCATTCTGATCTGGTAGACATGTCCACTGGTGCAAGTAATTGCGATAATCAATATCGCTGACCAATTTCTGACAATTCTTGGCCCCCAAGATTGACAGCATATCCACAGGACTGCTATATTTGGTCTTACAATTCTCAAAATCTTTCTTGTATTCCCTCTCACTTTGCATCTTGCCTACATTTATAGAATGCAACATTTTAGGATCATCTTCCACACTACGAGCTCCAATGTGATGGCCCAGTTGCTTGCGATAGCCTTCTTTGTATTTGTACTGAAATAAATGCACAAGTATAGAGTAACATATATCTTTATGTTTCTTTTTTGGTGCCTGAACTACAATAGCAAAGTTAAAATTTGCAAAGTTAAACTATTCAACATTATTGCCAATATTAACTCCTTGAAGAACTGCAACTGACAGTTTATAATCAAACATTAAAAGATAATTCAAATTAAAGTTAAATTAAAGAAATGCTGCCCTTTTTGCCTGAAGTTTAAACGCTGTTCCATTTGATTGAGAAGCTCATTCTACAGCTCTGTAGGAGCTACAGTTTGTTTCACTAACCAAGAAAATTTGGCACCTAAAAGCTTCCAAAACTATCATGAAGTAGCATAACTCCTATTCCTTTGGAGAAACTTTCTTTTTTAAAAAAAAAATCTGTGACCAATCTGTTCATAAGCTCTATTAAGACATTTAGGTGGCTGAGCTTAGCTGCACCATTCAGCCAGGCTGCTTCTTAAATAGTCCTTCGGGAGTTGGGCAGCATAGAAATACAATAAATTAAATTAAATTAAATTAAAAGTTCATATCAGAGACAGAATGTTCTCTTAATTGCAATACTCTCTGATTTTAAATTTTGAACTGCAGGTTTATTTCAAGTTCCTCAGGGTAGGAAATTCACTTTGTTTTACAACAAAAACTACTGAAGGATTCATTTTCATCCCACAAAAATAAAAACTTACATCACTAGCAATAATTCTGGATGCCTTGGCAGCCTGAATTGGAATTGCATCGATTCGCAAGTCGTATCCCTTCTTCTTTGCCTCTTCCAAGGAAAGTTTATATAAACTCTTTTTAAAAAAGAGAAAAAGAAAATATTAATATTTACAGTTCTTACCTATCAATCAACAATCCCAGAATAGAGGTAGACAGACTGAATCTAACAATCAATCTAGCAATCAATCTAGCAATCTTTACTAAATAACTTCTTCAAAATTATTTTAGTAAGGAAGGGAAACAGCAATGTTTAGTTCAGATATAAAACATCCAAGTATGTCTTCACTCTCCTTGCCTGTTCATTAGACATTAGCAATAGCAATAGCACTTAGACTTTTATACCACTTCATAGTGCTTTACAGCCCTCTCTAAGCAGTTTACAGAGTTCAGCATATTGCCCCCAACAATCTGGGTCCTCATTTTACCGACCTCAGAAGGATGGAAGGCTGAGTCAACCTTGAGCCGGTGAGATTTGAACAGCTGAACTGCAGCTAGCAGTCAGCTGAAGTAGCCTGCAGTGCTGCACTCTCACCACTCCGCCACCTCGGCTCAAATTACAACTTGACAGTAATTTTTGGGACTGAGGTTCATGCCCATAGCTTTAGTAGATCATACACTGTGCATACTCTTTTAGACTACTAGTGAAAAAAATGCTGGAACTATGACATGGATTCCCACAGACTTTTCTCTCTTCCCCCACCACATCTGTCCTTTCTTACTAGCCCTTCTCCCTCTCCCCTCAGTCCTGTACCCTACTTGCAGCTGATGATCAGCTCTTCCTCAGAGATCAGTTATCTTCTCCCAGAGAACGCTCTTCATGTAGAGGGTGCACATCATAATGAGAGTGTTTGATAGAGTTTCAATCCAGTGACCTCACCTCACTGTAGTTGATCTTGTTCTGTCTTGCTAAAGTGATTTCAGGGGTATCGGGCATTATGTGAATTTCTGTCTTGTCTTTATCCCAAGCTTCAGTGTACAAACGCTGTGAAAAGAGGACAAGAAAATAAAACAGGCATTGGAATGAAATCAACTTGGGTTCTTCTCTAATCCCATTGTTTCGCTCTGAAAGCTATAGTAGAAATACCATCACCAAGCAGGGCTTCTCAGAGGATGTCAAAAAAAAAGTAAAGATGGCAGTCCCAAGATGCAATCAAAATCCTGCCTCTTTTTGTGTACACTCCATGAGCAATGCAATGTCTGAACTTCTGAAGGCAACTTCAGCTTGCCTTCAGAAGTTGTGGGTGCTTCATCACTGGAGGCTTTCAAGATGAGACTGGACAGCCACTTGTCAGAAATGGTATAGAGCAGTGGTGGCGAACCTTTTTCGGCTCGCGTGCCAAAAAGGGGGGGGCGCGCTCACGCGTGCTCGCGTGCCCACACCCATTCCCTCCCTCCCACGCATGCGCACAACACCCCCCCATGCTGCCCCCTGTGCATGCGCACACACCCCCCACCCCCGCGCAAAGGCTTACTGGAGCCTGGGACGACGAAACCGGCAAACCAGAAGTGCGAAAAAACGCACTTCCAGTTTGCCGGTATGCTGTTTTTTGCACTCCGGAGGGTTCAGGGAAGCTCCCTGAAGCTCCGGAATGCAAAAAACTACAAAACGGACAAACCGGAAGTGTGGAAAAGTGCACTTCCGGTTTGTCCGTTTTGTAGTTTTTTGCATTCCGGAGCTTCAGGGAGCTTCCCTGAACCCTCCGGAGTGCAAAAAACAGCACACCGGCAAACCGGAAGTGTGTTTTTTCACACTTCCGGTTTGCCGGTGGGCAACCCTCGCGTGCCGGCTTTTATGGCTCCGCGTGCCACCTCTGGCACGCGTGCCATAGGTTCGCCACCACGGGTATAGAGTCTCCTGCTTGATAAGGAGGTTGGGCTAGATGACCTACAAGGTCCCTTCCAACTTTGCTATTCTAAATTCTAAGTTCCTTTTTTTCCAATTTTTTTAAAAATTAGACACACATAACAAAATGACAATATACATTCAAGGACAAAGACATACAATATACAAGTGGGGCATAGGTGTCCCCCTATCAAACAAAAGCTATCATCGGATATAATCAAACTATTAACATTTTTCATACACCTGTAAGCTACTTTCTAAATATACACCACTTTTTAATTGTTTCTCATTTTTAGTTATATGGTTATAGTTACAAAACTCTCTACATATTTCCTTCAGAATACAACGTTTTACCTCTTCTTTTTTTATTGCAACAAACATGTGAGACGGTAGTAACCCCCTTTCCACCTTACTTTATAGTTGAATATAATCAAGATATTAACATTTTCCTTATATATTTATAATAGTCTCTATATATGCACCATATTTAATTATATAACTTAAACTATAAAAACTATACATAGTTCCTTCTGACTAAATTCTAAGTTCTAATGCATACAAAAAAGGCAAGTCTGCAGTCACACAGTTGCAGCTGTCATCTTTCACACATCTTTCATCCCATTCCACAGTTCTGTGTTTGATAATTAGTGCAGATTACATAAGAAAGCACTCCTTAGTTCTAAAGTCTATGAAAAAAAAATGAAGCAGTAGATTATTGATTTTACAAAGACATTTAGCCATTAACGGCATCAAAGTTTTGTATTTAACAAATGCTGCGCCTGTCGGATTTCAAATGTCTTGTAAAATGAAACTCCTTTAAGGCTAGTTTGATGTATTTGCTGTATTGCTTAAATAGAAGCATTGCAGGTTTTTAGTAATAAGGACTTAAATAAATCATTCCTTTAATTCTAATTGCTAGTATCAAATAAAAAAATCCTAGGATCCAAAGATCTTTATGTTCGAAAACATTCTTTATAGAAAAAGAAGGAGAAATAATATGTACATGTGAATTATATGTATATTATTAAATGATATACAATGAAAGTATTACAAATAATATTTATATTAAACAAAATGCAAGTACAAAGTTTAAAATTGCAGTATTATTACATTCAATCTCTTAAGCTTCTTGCACAAATGTCATTTTAATACTCAGTTACATATTTAAAACACACCATCAGCGCTCACCTTATTCATATTTTCTGCATTGTGCTTGGCCAAAAGTATTTCTAGAGAATCTGTCACACTTGTAAACTTGATTTTGTCTGGAGGCTGACGATACAACTTTTCGCTTAGGATCTCTCCAGCTTTCTTGACTTTTTCATTCTCCAAGGAACCAATAGGGACCCACCCAATGCCTTTCAACCACTGAAGATCAGACTTGTAATAATTCTGTGAAGCAGAACATTAAAAAGGGCATTTAGTCAGAACTGAAGGTCTAAACAGCCCAAAGTTTTGTCTTTGATCCTATGCACTACACCGAGTTCACGCACCTTATAGTTTTTATGGTCCTCAATTAAGTGCTTTAATAATTGGATTTTATTTTTTCTCTTTTAAGACAGCTTATGAATTGAAACTCACTACTATGCATATTAACACAACAGCTGTCTTTATACTTTCTTTAAAATCTATCCCATCACCTCCCCACATCCTTGTAATCACAAATGTCTTCAATATGAGCATCTTTTATTCTCTAATCACATCACCTAACATCACCATTTAAAATGAAATGCTAAATCATCAACTCTTGGTACGGCAAATGCCAGAAATAATGGTCCTTATTAAGAAAAGAAAAACCAATAATTTGTGGGTTTAGTTTTTTTAGCTGAGCTAAAACATTTTCCCAATTTTTGTTTACAAAACCCAGAAGAATGGCTTAAATTAGATATTACAATATTGTCACAATTACAGTTTCTAATAATACTTCATTTATGTATTTATAACACTAACCTTATTTTAGACTTGTGAAGGCTGATGTTCAGATTTGAAACATTGAGACAATGTTGTGATCACACACGATTACTATTGTGAATGTCTTTTGACATCAAAAGAAAAGAAAAGTTGCCACAAAAGAAAAATTCCATCCCTTAAATTGCAAATTGATCACATACTCTGAAGCATTTTTGGAAAGTATGATTTGCTCTCCACTAGCTTCTCATTTTTTTTAAACTTAAATAATGTGTTTTAATACAAATATTAAAAGAATCAGGGAGCCTTGCAGTATATGCCAGGTGTCATGTTGGGGACCCCAGTTAGACTCTTCCATATTTACATATGGACATTTTTTAAAAAGGGGAAACGTTTCCCCTGCCAGCCATATCCGGCTCTAGGAGGTGATTCTCATCTCCAATTTATAGCCGAAGAGCCAGAATTGTCTGAAGATGCTTCCATTGTCATATGGCTGGTGTGAATATACATTGAAGGCACATTGAACCCTGTTACCTTCCCACCAAAGTGGTGCCTATTTGTCTACTTGCATTTAGGTAAGGTAAAGGTTCCCCTCGCACCAGGGGTGGGTTCTAACTTACCACGCCACCGGTTCGCTTCCTCCCGTGCCGCGTGGCTGCATGCGCATTGCACGCCATGTGGCTGCACCACGTGGGAGCGCGTGCACTTTACACATGCACACGTGCATGTGCAGTGCTGAAAACTTGCAAAAAATAACAAAAATAGCCAAAAACAAGATGGCGGCACATGCGCAGTGCCAAAAACTGGGCTTCTGAGCATGCAGAAAAGCAAAAACAAGCAAAAAAATTAAAAAAAAATCCCCCCCCCAAAAAAAATTCCCCCAAAAAGATGGCAGAATCTATGGACCGGCACCAACAGAACCGGCTCCATGACGTCACCACCGGTTTACTACCGGTTCTATAGAACCGGTGCAAACCGGGAGGAACCCACCTCTGCCTTACATATATGTGCTAGTCGTTCCCGACTCTAGGGGTCAGTGCTCATCTCCGTTTCAAAGCCGAAGAGCCAGCGCTGTCCGAAGACATCTCCGTGGTCATGTGGCCAGCATGACTAAATGCCAAAGGCGCATGGAACACTGTTACCTTCCCACCAAAGGTGGTCCTTATTTTTCTACTTGCATTTTTTACGTGCTTTCGAACTGCTAGGTTGGCAGAAGCTGGGACAAGTAACGGGAACTCACCCCATTATGCGACACTAGGGATTCGAACCGCTGAACTGCTGACCTTTCTATCAACAAGCTCAGCATCTTAGCCACTGAGCCATCACGTCTACTTGCATTTACATGCTTTCAAACTGCTAGGTTGGTAAGATGGGGCAAGTAATAGAAGCTCACTCCCTCATGCAGTACTTAGTCTTGAATTTCCAACTTTCCATTCAATAAGCCCAGCATCTTAACCACTTGGATACGGCGCACCCTTATTCTAACGTTTCTATTAATTTTCTGACTTCAACTTAAGTAATATCAAAATTCAGTAAAGGGACTGAATTTTGGAAGTACAAATATCACTGAGTGCTTCTTTGAATATTTTTAGAAATATTTTCTAAGCTAACTATCTTTTAATGAACCAAATCTTGATGACTTTTCCAAAACTCAAGAAATTTTTTCTCACAAATCAGTTCCAATGACGTTAAAAGCCATCACAACTTACGTCACTCTGTAGTTCATAGGCCTTCCTGGCATGGATGACATCATTTTGGTCTGGGAGGCATGTCCACTGGTGCAAATAATTACGGTAATCAATATCGCTGACCAGCTTCTGGCAATTCTTGGCCCCCAAGACTGACAGCATATCCACAGGACTGAGGTATTTGGTCTTCAGCGTCTCAAAGACTTTCTTATATTCCCTCTCACTCTGCATCTTGGCCACATTTATACAATGCAACATTTTAGGGTCGTCTTCTATACTACGAGCACCAATATGATGGCCGAGTTGCTTGCGATAACCTTCTTTGTACTTGTACTGTTGATAACAATAATAAGCAGTTTAAAACATAATGTTTACTTACCCTAAGATCTAGAAGAGCTTAAATCAAGTATTGTACACGTCTACAACTTCATCCAGATTGTTTGTGCAAAACCACTTATATTTTTATATGTGGATTTGGGTTCATGTTCACTATTTCAATCTTTGGTAAATTTACAAGGAGAAAATATAATTAATTCCAATGTTTTATACCTTCATTTCATTTCCTAGGTTTCTATTACTAGTCTCTAATATATATCCACAGCAGTGGTGGGATTCAAATTTTTTACTACCGGTTCTGTGGCCGTGGCTTTGTGGGCATGGCAGGGGAAGGATACTGCAAAATCTCCATTCCCTCCCCACTCCAGGGGAAGGTTACTGCAAAATTCCCATTCCCTCCTGATCAGCTGGGACTCAGGAGGCAGAGAATAGATGGGGATGGGGGCCAGTCAGAGGTGGTATTTACCGGTTTTCCGAACTACTCAAAATTTCCACTACCGGTTCTCCAGAACCGGTCAGAACCTGCTTAATCCCACCTCTGGTCCACAGAGAGAGAATGAAAAACCATGGAGTAATTGAATCAGGACGGTGAAGATATGCTCCATTTATCTTTGTAGTTATTTTGGCTGAAAAATTAAATGCCCATACTATCAATACTTCCAAGGAAAACTATTTAGTCGATTTAAATATACCCTGAACACTTATAGCAGTTGCAAAAAAATTCGCATAATCAACCAAGCCTCAAAATAATCCAATTCTTGCTGTAAAGGAAAAGTCTAAAATTATAGGTAACATTGCAATCAAATAAAAATTTGTGGTTTGTATCATATCATGTAACTACATACCTCACTTGCAATATCTCTGGATGCTTTAGCAGCCTTGATAGGAATAGCATCAATCCGAAGATCATAGCCCTTCTTCTTGGCTTCTTCCAATGACAGTTTGTACAGTTTCTAAAGGGATGGCAAGTATTGCTTTAGTGTTTCTGAGGGCATTTTCCCCCCATCCCTTCTCATAGGTTTGACAAATAGAAATCCACTTACATCACTGTAGTTGATTTTGTTCTGTTGTGACAGTAGAATTTCAGGTGTATCAGGCATAATATGGATACTGGTTTTATCTTTATTCCAAGCATCAACATACGCACGCTAAAAAAAAGCACAATAAAATAATCAATATAGTGGCTATTAAGATTGAAATATATTCTAGTTATGTGTTGTGGGTGGAAATTATGAAACCCATTTTATATTGTTAATACCATTATTATAATTACAGAATACAGAAAGCAGCCAAGTGTATAAGATTGTGCTAGATCCAAAAATAGCTGAGAAAGTATTACTTAATTTTTAACTTATTCATTTTTAAAGCCAGGGTTGGAAATAAATATGAATATAAATAGATTCAATATTTGTGACAATCTTGTTGCATAAATAAAATCCTAATCTCTTTAGTAAGGAATTTCTTCATCAAGAATTAATAAATAATGGGATATTTAATAGGTTTCCAAGGCCATTTCTGATGAGTTTTACTAAGCTCTTATACTGTTCTAGAGAACACATTATGACCTAAGACTAGGAATGCCTTGCTGTGTTTTCTGAACTTTCCCCTCAACTCTAAAAAGCAAACGGAAGTCAATGATGCATCTTTAAGGTGCATTATATACTGATGTGCATCTTTAAAACTTTAGTAGAGCAACTATATAACTTACTTTGAAGTCTTATTACAGAAAACAATATTATTCCCTCAAACTGTAGGGGGTGTATGCGTGTGTATATATTTAAAGAAAGGATCATAGACAAAACTTACCTGATCCATAATTTCAGAGTTATGTTTTGCCAAAGCCATAGGTAAGGAATCCATAGGGCTGCTAAAAGCGAAGGTGTTAGGATGCTGCCTATATCCATGGTCAGTCAAGATCTCAGTAGCTCTCTTATTCTTCTCTGCTTCCAAAGAACCACTAGGAGACCAGCCAACACCCCTGAGCCACTCAAGATCTGATTTATAATTAATCTGAAGGAAGCAAAAGTTATTAGTTTTTCTATTTTTCTTATTCAACATTTTATTAATGTTACTTCTTCTTAAAACATCTCTCAATCTTGAGAAACAATGTTAACAGTGAAACACATTCAAACAAACTGAGTGATCCATAATGGTTGTTCTTAGAGGACAGCTGACACTGAGCAGAAGAAGGGGCTTAGCTTCTATTAAGCATGGCTTTACGTTTACAAAGTTGCTAAAATGCCACTTACATCACTTTGAAGATCATACGTTTTCCTGGCATGGATGACATCATTTTGATCTGGGAGGCATGTCCACTGGTGCAAATAATTACGGTAATCAATGTCGCTGACCAGTTTCTGGCAATTCTTTGCTCCCAAGACTGACAGCATATCCACAGGACTGCTATATTTGGTCTTCAGCTTCTCAAAAACTTTCTTATATTCCCTCTCACTCTGCATCTTGGCTACATTTATAGAATGCAACATTTTAGGATCATCTTCTATACTACGAGCTCCAATGTGGTGACCAAGCTGCTTACGGTATGCCTCTTTGTATTTGTACTGTACAGAGAGAGAGAAAGAGAGAGAGAAACTTTCATCTAGTTCCCCATATAACTGAAAGTGCTAAACTGAAATATTTTTTCAGTCAATTCGATCACTATTTATCAAGGGCTGAGTTCCAACATGACTGGGTAACATACAGAGATGTCTCTCAACTGAAAGATCTGTATGTCAAGGCTCTGACACTTGGCTACTTCTCAAAGGTCTTCTTTAATGAGTACATCATATTGGCACAGCTTCAAAGAAAAACCAAATCTAAATCTTTCCCGCGGGTTCAGAATAATTAAACTAGGAAATAACCCCATCCCCAAGTGTCACAGGTCATGTTGGCCAATTGGGTTAATTGGCGGGTTCTTCAGGCACTCCTTCCCCAACCTTATCAGTTGCCAGTAGAGATGACCTTGGTTCTCATGAGAAAGCTCTTTGTTGTGTCTAGTAATATATTCCAGCCTCCTTCCCTCCTTCCCCTTCTGTGTGGCAACTGAGGAACAGTAAAATGGCTGTGGCCAGGTTCAGTTCAAAATTGACACTGTATTTGCCAGTGTAATAAATTTTTCTTTCCCATTAATTCTCCATTACTTCCCATCCTTCTTGGTATAAGTTATGGGAGGATGGGGAAGGAATGGAAAATGAAGGGAAGCCTAAGACATCAGTAGCAATAAGCACTTTTTCTTTTTATTGCAATGATGATAAAGGGCATGGTTTTTAAAGAAGGGTTTATTAAATGTATTATTATTATTATAGCAATAGCAATAGCCTTACAGCGCTTTACAGCCCTCTCTAAGCGGTTTACAAAATCAACATATTGCCCCCAAAAATCTGGGTCCTTATTTTACCGACCTCGGAAGGATGGAAGGCTGAGTCAACCTTGAGCCTGGTGAGATTTGAACTGCCGAACTGCAGACAGAGTCAGCAGAAGTAGCTTGCAGTATTGTATACTAACCACTGCACCACCACAGCTCATTATTATCCGTATTAACTATTATTATTAAGCTTATAGGTAATTACTTATTTAAATCTATATTAATTCAAAAGGAAAACAAGTTATTCCTCCCACCCCACTGATGATCTGTTAATCGGATTGTTCGTTTTCTGGTGAGTGAGCAATTCTCATTCTTTGAGAACAGAAAAATCTGGCTGAAAATAAGAGTGACTTGGGTGTATCTGCTGAACGGTCCCCAGGATTGATTTCATCTGTGATTAATGACCTTAAGTTGACATGATGAAAAAGATGGGCAACACACAAGTATTTTGGTTTGTTGAGAGAAAGATGGTGGTAGAGATAGATATTATCAGCCTAAATCAATCCACTGCAGGATGCAGGCTACTTCAATGAAGGCTATGGATGATAATCCACCATGCTAACCCAATGCAGGTTAATAAGTAGATTTTTTTTAACTTTCTAGTCTAGGGATGAAAGAGAGCAACTGGTCCAAAATCACCTGGATGGTTTCTGTACCTAAAGGAGGATATGTATGGAGTATGTTTAATCATCCTTGAGGGGAAATCATCTCAAATTTAGGGTGTTCCTTTTAACTCCAGTAACATCGGCAATATATTAAAGAGTTATAGGGGGAAACTCGGTTTGCTTATATGAGAAATTCTAGTTTAATATATTTATCAAAATAGGATTTCCTTTTAGTCCGCAGTACATTTTTATTTATATTATTTATTTATATTTCATATTTCTTAACTGCCCATCTCCCTCAGAGTTTTCATTTACATATATGAAAACTAAAGTGGACTCTGTATTATTTGTTTTAATGATGATTAATAATTATTAATCTAACTAGTAAAACAGGTTAATTATTTTTTTCTTAGCAATAAAAGAAATGTGAGATTAGCATTTATTCATTTTGTTTGTTCACTCATTTATTATTCAGTTTATATAGTTGCCTATCACAAATATATGTCTTTTAAGTGAAGAATGATTTGAGGCAGTGTTAAGTTATAAGAGAGGGATTTAGAATTCCCTGCTTATGATTATCAAAAAGGGTAAAAAAAAAATCACCTTTTCATTTTCATTAATCAGATGAGCATTCGGGATTGAAAATGGTTAGTCCAGAAGGAAATTTAATACCTTTACATTTAATACCTTTAATTAAAATGCTATCTTAAATTATTTTGTGTAAATGGAAGATAATGATAATAGTATATATCACTATTGAAAAATCTCACACGGATTAATTAGCAACTTAATTGATAAATGAGATTGTATTAAAAAGCAGGGGGAGGGCTGTGTGTGGTGGTCATATATATAAACCAAGGATTGGAGCCATCATGCCAATGAGAAACAAAACTGAAACAAAGCCCCTGTGGAAATCAAAGACCAGTTATGATATGCAAGACACTCATTTACCTCTCCACCAAGAACCAGAGTCCTCTTAGTCCTTAGCAGTGAATGGATTGCTTTCAGAGGCCTTTGGGAAGTATGCTAGGGCCTCAGTTTACCCTTCCTCAGATACCAAATAAGAGGAAGATTTAACAAAACACTGCATGCCATTTTTTCTTAAAATGCATAAACAGAGTTCCTTACTTCACTGGCAATTTCTCTAGATGCTTTTGCTGCCTTGATCGATATGGCATCAGATGGAAGATCATAGCCTTTCCTTTTCAATTCTTCCAATCCTTGTTTGTAGAGTTTCTAAGAAGAGAGCCAATGAAAGTTAGGAGTGCAACACTCTAGTGCGACACAAAATGTTTGATTCTGTAATCAAACCAGTATCAAACTTACATCACTCAAGTTAACTAAGTTGATTCTGGACAACATAATCTCAGGAGTGTCAGGCATGATATGAATCTGAGTCTTATCTTTGTCCCAAGCTTCTCGATAAAGTCTCTAGAAAGCAAAAACAAAGACTGAATCAATACGTTTCAGTGATAAAAATAATTATATACAATATGTCTTTTCACAGCACAGTAAAATATCTACTCAGATAATGCAAAACATTATGAGTTGTTCTGAGCATGCAGAAGAAATAGTTATGAAAATGCTGCTAGAAGGTTCCTTCTATCTACAATGTGGAATAGTTGTGCAAAAGAGGTTCTTTTGTTTCATCTTTAAATTAAGTAAAGTTCATTATATCCTCAAGGATGCTCATTTATATTAATTTTTAGAAAAAACTGAAATAAAACTTACAAAAAAAATACCATTTTGCTGAATAAATCCAATGAGCAACTTCATTCTTCCTACACTAAATGTTATTTTTTTAAATATATTTACCATCATAAAATTTTATTCTTATTTACTTGGAAGCAAGTTCTGTTGATCAGGGGGTCTTAACTGCAATTTATTAAAGAGAGCTACAGTCCTAAAACAAATTTATAAACAATCTTGGGTTTATTTGAATGGAACTTACTTTTGAAGAAATATAGGTTCAGGGATGGAATCAAACAACTACATTATACTGCAGAATCTATTGCTTTCTTCCTCCTCCCACTTTCAAACTTCTTTTTATTTATTTATTTATTATTTATTTATTAGTGGCATTTATATACCGCCTCACAGTGCAAGCACTCTCTAAGCGGTTTACACCAGTAAGCAATGTATATTTATATTGCCCCCAACAATCTGGGTCCTCATTTTACCTACCTCAGAAGGATGGAAGGCTGAGTCAACTTTGAGCCGGTGAGATTTGAACTGCTGACCTGCGGATCACAGTCAGCTAAAGTGGCCTGCCGTACCCCACTCTAACCGCTGTGCCACCTCGGCTCTTTGTATGCTGTTGACTGTTTCCCCAAGCAGCAAAAACCCTCAAATTGAGAAACACTCACATCACTTCTATGCTTTGAGTTTTCTTTTGCCAGAACAACTTCCATTGAATCAGGAATGCTTGTGAATTTAATTGTGTCTGGATGCTGACGATAAGTTCTTTCATTCAGAATCTCAGAAGCTTTCTTGTTTTTTTCCGACTCGAGAGATCCTAACGCATTCCATCCAACGCCTTTAAGCCATTCGAGATCAGATTTATATGCAATCTGGCAGGGGGGAAAAGAAGCCACCATTTTATGTTAAAAAAAATCTCTGAAGGTGTTTTGTTCCTTTCTTACTGCCTTATAATTTTGTACATATGTCTTTCTCATCCAATGATGCCTCTTTGATTTAGGACTCTGTAATATCTTGGTGGGTTATGAATAAAAGTGCAAAGTAGGATGTAAGGTTAGAAATGTATTTTCATGTCAGGCCAAACCTCACAAGAAATACAAGAACTCTCCTTTATAATATAAGAGTATAATAACAGAATATTGAAAACCAGACATTGTTTCCTCTTCCCTCCCTCTTAGTCCAACTTTGATTCTCTTTAGTATATCCTGGTGTGTGTGTTTTTACACACTCTTGCTTTCCTGTACTAGGCTCATATTTTACTAACAGTTGTCACATATTCTCTTCAAAATACCATCTCTGTATAATTTTCCAGATTTAGACACTGTGAGAAATGGTTGAGAAGAGAAAGACAGAACTGGATTTTTTTAAAAAAAAAATCCTTTGCAAGTTTTAGTTTAATCAAGGAAAGGAGAAGTTCAGGAAATTTTAAAAAACAACATGACCTTACCAAGTTAATAAAGGAAGAGGGAAATGTAAGTTGGATATCAGAGTCTGCAATTACTATAAGTTACAGAAACAGAGAGTGCAGAAGAGTAATAAGAAAATAATACATGCATTTTCAGATCTCAATAAGGAAGGCAAACGATGCAAGCAGGATCATTAATTGGTAATTGGATAAATAACAGACAGGGAAAGCCTTCCAGCCTACAGTATAGTTTTATCAACCGAAGTAGTTGAAACATGTGGCTTACATCACTCTGTAGTTCATAGGTCTTCTTGGCATGGATGACATCATTTTGGTCTGGGAGGCATGTCCACTGGTGCAAATAATTACGGTAATCAATATCGCTGACCAGCTTCTGGCAATTCTTGGCCCCCAAGACTGACAGCATATCCACAGGACTGATGTACTTGGTCTTCAGCGTCTCAAAAACTTTCTTGTATTCCCTCTCACTCTGCATCTTGGCCACATTTATAGAATGCAGCATTTTAGGATCATCTTCTATACTACGAGCTCCAATATGATGGCCGAGTTGCTTGCGGTAGCCGTCTTTGTACTTGTACTAAAATTTAAAAAAAAAGGTTGAGAAAAAGTCAACATCAGGAATAATTTGCAGACCCAGGTTTGTTGGGTGTCCGATTTAGAAGTATATCTAACATATTCACGGTGGTTGCATTTTTATGTACACAAACCTAGTAAGTCCTTATAGATTTCTGTATGATTTACTTGTGAAGAAATGGTCTGGACATAGCTCAAAAAAAATTTTAGTGCAAAGTTTTATCAAAGTTGAATCTTATAGGAAGGACAAAGTATATATAAATCAATGTATATCAATATATTATAACTATCAAAGACTACATGTCAGTTCCCCCCCCCAAACTAGGTTCATCTACCCCTGCCTTGAAATTAAGTATAAAGATGTTTGGTTAAGACCCCAGGGCACATTGATAAAGTCTGTGACATAATGGAAAATCCCGCTCAAGGATCCACATGAGAGAAATACAGATTTTTTACTTAGTGGGCAGGACTAATATGCCTGATTTAATTTTTATCCAGCTTGCAAATGTTTGTATATGATTATGGATTGTTGAGCTTATAGATAGATAGATAGATAGATAGATAGATAGATAGATAGATAGATAGATAGATAGATAGATAGATAGATAGATAGATAGATAGATAGATAGATAGATAGATAGATAGATGATAGATATAGATATAGATATAGATATAGATAGATAGATAGATAGATAGATAGATAGATAGATAGATAGATAGATAGATAGATAGATAGATATAGATATAGATATAGATATAGATATAGATATAGATATAGATATAGATAGATAGATAGATAGATAGATAGATAGATAGATAGATAGATAGATAGATAGATAGATAGATAGATAGTTAGATATAATGTGGAAATTAATAAACCCTGACATTAAAAAGAGTCATAGCCTAAGGTATGATATCACAGAGAATTTACAAGATAACTTACATCACTAGCAATGTCTCTGGATGCTTTAGCTGCTTTCACTGATATGGCTTCAGTAGTGAGATCATAACCCTTCTTCAACATTTCTTCCCATCCAAGTTTGTACATTTTCTAGCATGGAAAAGTAGCATAGATTAAAAAGAAGGAAAGCAATTTGAATAAATTAAGCATTTACAATCCACTCCTACAATTGAAACACTCCCCCATATATGCTTCAGGTTTCCACATGGAGAAATCTAATCTTGTTACAGGAATGTGCAAATCCCTAAGAAACCTGCCTAGTAATACCTTAGCTTTCCTCAAATATTGTCTGTTATTTGAGGAACATATTAGCTTCAAATGTGTTTTTAAAAACATTTGAACAAAGTAATATGACTTTCTTTAGATTTTGCAAACATCTGTCTAGGCCAGCATTCTGTTATCACAGTAGTTGTGAAAGTCCTGCTAATGTTTAATAATACTAGCATAATTCTTAGCTTTTTTCTCTTTTGTGTGTGTGCCTCACAAGAAATCTTTTGATTTGCTTCAAATTTCATATCAAACAAATGCCACAAATTGAAATCAACTTCCTAGTAATTAAAAGGGAGAGAGATTACTGAAGAGATTTCTGGGGAATAAGAGCAGTTTATGACAATGTCATGAAGGGGTCAATGCCTAACATATGGCAAATGTGTCAAATGTTCAGAACTGTTAAAATCAGCTAGGAAGTATAAATTTGGCTCTAGAAAATTTCTGGGTTATCTAGTTATAGAACGATCAGTTTCGATTTATAATAGTGAAATTATACATTCAGTATTTTTATTTGTTCTTTATGCTCCCTATTGGACTAGGCCCAGCTGATACAGAATCAGAGGACTTTATATAGACATGATGTTCTTGTTCTTTCTTGGAAGAAAATTGATTGAAACAAAAGTTGAATTTCCACGAGTAGTCTCAGAGTTTCAAGAAACAGCAACGCCAAAAATTAACAAACAAAGGAATCATTTCATTCGGGAGAATATTATCAACATGATGAAGACTACTTACTAAAACACATGCTTGAATATTTTCTTACCTGGCTGTAATTAAACTTATTTGCTTTAGCCAGCATAATATCTGGTGTATCTGGCATGACATGAATTGTCGTCTTATCTTTCTCCCATGCATTTATGTATGCACGCTATTAGAGAAGAAAACAATAAAGATCAATAAATTGCATTCATAGGCAATAATGTTGGCATGTGGACAGCTGTACCAATATGCATATGCTGAGTTTGATTTTAATATAAAATTTTAATATAATATTGAAAGTGTGTGCAGGTACTCTGCAAAGGAAATATATGTATATGTCCTAGATGGCATATATTTAATAATGTGCTTGGGATGACCTTCTGGCCATAAATTAGCTTTGCACTCAGAATGGAAACAGTCACCTTATTCATAACATCAGCATTGTGCTTGGCAAGTTCCATATCCATTGAATCAGTCAGCTTCTTAAATGGGAAAAGACTTGGGTGCTGGCGATATTTGGTGTCACTAGCAATTTCAGTGGCTTTCTTGGACTTCTCAATATCCAATGACCCAGCAGGGCTCCAACCAAGTCCTTTATACCACTCATTATAATCTTGCTTATATTCATGCTGCAGGCAGAAAATAAAACACATCTATAGTTAAGCACAGCTCTTAATTATAATAATATAACACCTCCCTATGGACAAAAAGAGGCATCTTATGATGAAATGATGACACGGTGAATTACAGTTTCGGTCACTCTTGAGTAAGAGATAATCCTCTTGTCTTTTGTTTGCTTTATTATTTAATTAATAAGCATTGCAAAATTGTAAAAAAAATTGCTTGGTTTATTATTTAGTTCAGGGATGGGTTCTAACTTCCCTCGCCACCGGTTCGCTTTCTCCTCCGCCGTGTGGGCACATGTGCATTGCGAGCCACGTGGCCATGCCACACGAGAGCATGCACGCGCTCATGCACAGTGCTGAAAACCAAGCTTCTGCACATGCGCAGAAGCAAAAATCAGCTTCTGCGCGTGTTCAGAAGCCAAAAACAAGATGGCGACGCCATAGGCACCTCCATTAGATCCAGTTTGGGGGTGTGACCAACCGGCAATCACTCCTGGTTCGGCGAGCGGGGGGAAATTCCCGCTACCGGTTCTAAAGAACCAGTCTGAACCGGGAGCAACCACCTCTGATTTAGTTAATAAACAAGTGTTTTCTTTGTAAAGTACTGAACATCAGTGTCTCTCATACGATTTTTTAAGAATACTCCAGTAACAATTCTGACTCTATAAATTAGCAGATTTTAATTTTTATTCTCAATTGTATCATGCCATTGAAAAAGCATTTAATGCATTTGTACATGGTATAGATCTTCCTAAAAGTACATTTAAGTAAGCTGCAACTTCATCTTTCCAAGAAATTATTGTTATACTATATCTATGAAATCAGGAAACACATCTAGTCCAGATAATTATTCCACTGAGTGGTATAAGACATGATTGAATTCTTTGCCCCAATATCATTGCAGATTATCCTGATCAGTGCACACTTGAGGACCTCATGGCAGCCCGACACAACACAATTAATGTTGCTAATTTCTGGGCAAGATCTGTTTAACTCGTACATATTTTAATCTTGCATTTTATATTTTAAACTTTGTGTCAGACAGTATGCCTTATTTCAATTGGTATGCTTCTGACGCAGATAAACAAACATTGCAGCTCTATACAATAAATATTAAAATATTTTTTCCCCTCTCTGTGATAATAATTTTGAAGGCTGCTGACTTTGCAGTTCTGCTAGCTAATTTACTTGTTCTATTTTAATGCAAAACTACTGCCATGGACCCTGGCATATAGAATGCAGATGGAATTCAATCATCCATCTTGCACAATGTCATTTTATGTGCAGTTGACAAAGTATATTATTAGATTATTGACATTCAAAAAAACCTAAAATCTGCAGCAGTAGTCTCACTGGATTTGTTTGAGATGGTGCAATGGGAATGAGTAAAGAAAGATTTTGGTTAACTATTCATTATTAACTAACTATTAACTAATTTGGGCACTCTGGACTCTCTGGAGCAGAGGTGTCAAATTCAATTTCATTGATGGCCGCATCAGGGTTGTGTTTGACCTCGGGGGCCTGACGGGCCATGCCCAGGGTGGGCATGTCCAGCTTGACATCTCTCGTGTTGACGTCACTCATGTTGGTGGCCCAAGCGCTCTGCCAGCGAAAATGGACTCACAAACTCTGTTTTTGGCTGTGATGGCCTCCTGCTGCCCTCTGCCAGCGAAAACAGAGCTCGGGGGGTCTGCGTGCGCCCCCCAAGCTCCATTTTTGCTGGCAGAGGCACTGCAGGCCAGTCCTTCACTTTTCTAGGGCAGCCCCATGGGCCAGATTTAAGCACCCTGAAAGGCGGATTCGGCAGGTTTGCGTTTGACACCCCTGCTCTGAAGAAAGCTGTAATGCTGGGAATGGTGTAAGAAAAGGAAGGAAGAGGATGATCAGCAACAAGGTAGATGGGCCTAGTGCAGTGGTTCCCAACCTGTGGTACGTGTACCACTAGTGGTACGCGAGGGCCTTCCAGGTGGTACGCGAACACTTTTGGGGTCATGAACGATTTCTAGTTAGTTATTTTTTTACTTCACAAAAATGTTTACTGCCTAACACAAGATAATCTGGCAACGATTTGCAACTGTTGCCACACGCCACCCACCTGGTCCCAGCGGCCCGAGAATCCAGTTGCTGGATGCGCGGGGCCAAAAAAGGAACGGTACAATTATGGAAATAAAGTGATATCTGATCGAATTTAGTTTCTCTGGAACCAGGTGGTACGCGGCGACTGTACGGGACCTCCAAGTGGTACTCGATCACAAAAAGGTTGGGAACCACTGGCCTAGTGGCAATGACTGCAACATTGGAAAACTTGAAAGAGCAGGTTAGGAGTAGATTGTCATGGAGAAAATCTATGTGCTTACTAGGAGTCAAAAATGACTTGACGGCACATAATCAAATGGGAAAGTTTGGGAAAAGTTTTGGCTAACTATAGATTTCCTCCTTTTTTATGTGATCACATAATGTGGATTATGTAGTCACAAACTGTGGATCAATACGTGGTACACTGTTCTTTTTTGCTAAGAATATTACAAATGGAATGATCTCTTCATCTAGCAAGAGTCTTGCTGAACTTAACAAAAATGTCCTTTATCTCACTTTGTTTTTCATTTAATATTGGTACAGTATTGCTATTACAAATGGAACACATTTTACAGTGGATGGAGTTGAATCCAAACTGTTATAATGTGTTGATGATAGCTTATGTCTTTTCCATAATTATACATTTTTATACTAAAATGTATTTGGTAATTTATCAAGTTATTCATTTAGTTGAAATGTTTTACTGACATCTGTAAAAATTGGGATTTCCCTTTTAACTATGTCAGAATAATTATTCCAAGGATTTTTTTTAATCAGCTAAAAAAATCAACATAAATAATTAAAAATCCTGTTGAGTTTATGTATGTGGGGAAGAAGTATAATTCTGATCCTTATTCGCTCAAGAAATTTCTATCCTACAACAATCCTAGCTGAATATTGCAAATAATCTGTTTATTTATAAATATTAAATCCATTTCTTATAAAATATTGTTTATTAAAGCAATTTTATTTTTATTAATTTTTCACATTTTTGAACTGCCCATCTCCCCCAAAGATAAACAAACATATAAAAAGCATCTTTCAACTAATAGTAAAAAAAAAAAGAGATTGCAAGAGCTTACATTACTTTGAACCCGATTCATGTTTCTGGCCAGTTCTACATTTATGGCATCCGGCAGAAGGATATATTTATGGATGAGCCTTTTGTAATTGATATTGGTAATATTGCCTTGTGCTTCTTTGGCAGCCACAATGCTGACAGTATCAGCAGGCGTGTTGTATCTCGTTTTGCTGCTTTCGTAGGCTTTCTTGTACTCGCGCTCTGACTGCATCTTGGCCACTTGCATGTAATGGACAAGCTTGGGGTCATCTTGGAGGCTGCGGAAGCCAACAAGCTTACCCTTGTCCTGTTCATAACCTAATTTATATTTGTACTGTAGAGAAAACAGAAAGTGAAATGTAAGCTCAGGAAGGTCAGTACTGAATTGTAACTTTATCATACAGAAATAAAATGAAAATGAGTACAGGTACAGATTGAACAGATAGTTAAATATGGCAAAATTGGTTCCAAATTGGTCCCTTTTTGTTCACAGGGGCCTTCTGTAATATTTCTTCAGCAGGAGAAAAAACCAACAACATCGACTGTAAACTTACATCACTGGCAATCTCCCGAGAAGCTTTAGCAGCTTGAATAGGGATTGCATCACTTCTGAGATCACAGCCTTTCTTCTTAGCTTCTTCCAGAGAATGTTTATATATTTTCTATATGGAAAAAGAAAGGAAACTGTTTTTAAAAATACTCAATACAGAGGCAGAAAATTAATGCTTTATAAGGTATGTTTATTTCTTAGCATCCTGGAAAAATTAGGACGATCCAGAAGAAAAAGTAAATTTGATTTTTAATAGAATTAAGACCCAAGCACTTTTAAATTAATGTAGTGCAATGATACTGCTGGTTAAAAGTTATGATTATTTGTTCTGAGGGCCATCCTGAATCTTTCAAAAAGCACAAGTGGCCTTAAAGTCTACCCTGTTAATTTATATGTTGATCAATGCCAGATTACAAACCTACACTAGGGCCCTTTTTACAAACAAGCCACACAATCTGCAGTCGATGCCATGTCCCACATCCATATGATGCTGTTGACTTGGTTAATTAAGATATGTAACTATTCTTAGCATCCAAAAGAGCAATGACAGCTTTACAGCAATTCTACTGGAACTCTAGAGAGAGGCAGTTTTACATTGAAACTTAGTCTGCTTAAGAGATCCTGAGATTTTCTCTTCCTTTCTGTAGTTGAGATGCTAAGGTATCTGACCACAATTCCCCCTCCATTTCCCAGGCATTTCAGTGGGGCAGGTTTGCCATTTCCTTCAACAATCACACCACCAATGTCTAGAAGCTCATTTTTTTTCTCCCTTTCGTCAAAGACACCTAAGGAAGAGTCTGAGTGAATCAGAATAGGATGCAAAACTATTGCCAAAGATCCCCAGGGCGCTATGGTGTCTGGGTAGAAAAAGGTCTATTTTAATTACACCTATCTATCAAAGGAACATTTCAATAAATGAACGCTGGCTTTGGAAAGTTTTCACAAGCATTTTTAATACAGTGCCAGGATAATTCTCGAGTTTCTATTCAACTTCTGGCAAATAGTGATTTCAATTTTTCTTCTTCTTTAAGTTGTCCCCCCCACCCCCTTTTCTTTATTGACTTGGTGTGATGGTTTTCTTGATTTTGTGCTGATAATTTGAAAATGATTATTTAGAAAGGTTGTGTATGGAATAGTTACATGAACAAATACTTCCACTAATGAGAGTTTTCAATGAATAATACTGCAGGATTTGACTCATCGCTGGGCGATGTGTCTACTTTATCTTGTTTGACAAATAATGTAACATATAGTTTTGCTGATTCACTAGTTACTAGCACTGAGCCAAATATAGCTCTTAATCAACCTGCATACTTACATCACTGATGTTATACGCATTGACTTTTGCCAAAAGAATCTCAGGAATATCTGACGTGATATGAATCTGTGTCTTTTCTGCTTCCCAATCCTTTTTGTAAAGGTGCTAAAATAGAATGAAGGGAACATGTATCATTGAAAAATAAGTTTAAAATAAACCTTTAAAAAAAAACACAGCTAAAAAAATACACACCATAATAAAACCAATACCATAATTAAATTTAATTTTATATCAATCCTTTGATGATTGAAAAATATTTCATCAGTCCATTTTACTAAACAATTGAATTATTTGATTAATTTGACTGAAATTTGACCATGTTGTCATGCCCCCATTGGAGTCTGAATCTGCAAGGGAAGATGAGCTGGAACAAGAGCCGACAGAGATTGAGAGGGCGGCTCTGTTGGCTTTGGAGGAAACTGGGGAAGGCCAGAGCCAGTCCGAGCAGAGCTTTTCAGGATTAGAAAGGCTTGTAGACAGGGAGGAGCACGGAGAGAAGAAAGAAGGCGAGAACAACACCGACTGAGCAGGCAACAAGGGAGGAGAGTGCCCCGCCCCCCCCCTTCACAAGGCACACCTGGGGACTAAGATGTAAGGAGGTGCCAGTGGAAGGGGCATTTGTTGGGAACAAGCGTTGAATCTGTGAAGCCTCATGTGCACTTGCCAACACCTGGAGATTATTGTGCTCTATCTTGTGGGGCTTGCCCAGTTTGCCTGCTTTGCCTGAACGTCTTGCTCTGGTTACTGTTTGGCTAACCGGGCTTACTGGACTGCTGGTCCTGGTTGCTATTTGATTAACCTAGCTTACTGGACTACTCGCAGCCAGAGGCTGCTGAAGGTGCATGTGAGATCTTTGCTCCAGGACTTATAGTAAACGTGGGGATATTTGGGGGCAAAGTTGGAGCAATAAAGGGGAGTTGGACAGAGGTGGGCTACTGCTGGTTCGGACCAGTTCGCCTGAACTGGTTGTTCTGATTCTGCGTGGTTCGGAGAACTGGCAAATCAGGCCACCAACTAGACCCACCCCCGCCCATTTGGGGGCTGTTTTTCAGGCCTTTTTCAGGCTGTTTTTCCGGCCAAAATTGGCCCAGAAAATGGTCTGAAATTGGCCCACAAATTGGCCTAGAAACGGCCTGGAAAATGCCCCTAAAACAGGCCATTTTTCGGGCTGTTTTCAGGCCATTTTGGCTGTTTTGGGGATGAAAACTGGCCCGAAAAACAGCCTGAAAACAGCCCAAAAATGCCCCCAAAACAGGCCATTTTCAGGCCATTTTTCAGTCCAAAATGGCCTGAAAACAGCCTGGGAAAAGCCCCCAAAAAGCTGGCTGCAAGAGGAAGAGAAGCCGGGTGAGCTGGACCCAGATATGTTCTGGGTCCCCCTGTCCCAGAAGCAGCAACCTCACACTCTTCCCCTCTCTGCTAGCCTCCTTCTTCGCATGGGATCTCCTAGCAACGGAGATGGAGAGGAAGAAGGGGGAAGTGTTTCTGTGTGCTCCCGTTTCTGTGTGGCACTCTCCCATCAATGCTAGCAGCCGCCGCTGATCCCTTCTCCCTCTCCATCTCTGCTGCTGGGCGATCCCGTGCGAAGAAGGGGGCTAGCAGAGAGGGGAGAGTGTGACATTGCTGCTTCTGGGATAAGGGGACCCCGGAAGCATCTGGGTCCAGCTTACCCAGCTTCTTTTCCTCTCGTAGCCAGCTTTCCCAGTTTAGCTTGATGCAGTCTCTCTCTCTCTCTCTCTCTCTCTCTCTCTCTCTCTCTCTCTCTCTCACACACACACACACACACACACACACACACACACACACACAAACAAACAAACAAACAAACAAACAAGTTGGATCTTTCTTTCCTCCCACCCACCCCCACTGGACACCACTGGACACCCCTGGATTCCCTCCCAAACGCCTGTCCCATACAGGTGCCACCCTCACAAGTGATGTAGAGTTGGCCACACCCACTCAGTCACATGACTCACCCAGCCACACCCAGCCAGCCAGCCAGCCAGTCATTAGGGCAGAGAACCGGTTGTTAAAAAATTTGGAGCCCACCACTGGAGTTAGACCTGTTCTCTGGCTGTGTTGCTTTCGTGCCACGCCCCAGGTCATCACACATGCTTAATCAGCCCAATACAGTATGAACCAAGTATGAATTTTAGCTCATGTAGAATTATTCAAACAAGAATATTCATATGCTGATGACAATTTGCTAGTACAGGTAGATCTCAACCTACGACCATAATTGAGCCCAAAATTTTTATTGCTAAGTGAAACATTTGTTAAGTGAGTTTTGCCCCATTTTACAATTTTTCTTGCCACAGTTGTTAAGTGAATCACTACAGTTAATAAATTAGTAACATGACTATTAAGTGAATCTGGTTTCCCCATTGATTTTGTTTGTCAGAAGGTCGCAAAAGGTGATCACGTGACCCAGGATACTGCAACTGTCATAAATATGAGTCAGTTGCAAAGCCTCTGAATTTTGATCACATGACCATGGGGACACTGCAACAGTCGTAAGTGTGCCAAATGGATATTAGTCACTTTTTTCAGTGACATTGTAACCTTGAACGGTCACTAAATGAAGTGTTGTAAATCGAGGACTATCTGTACTAGTAAATTAGCATAGTTAAATTTGTTTAGCTACACTAATTTTTTAAGAAATAAAATCAAACAGAAAGATCCTTCGGTTCCTCTGGTAATTAATAATTGTTGCTTTTGTTCTGTGAAATAATTTGGAATAATTAGTCCAAATAATAAAGACTCTTAGGCCAGAAAGTAAATCTCTTTTGAAAAGGGTTTGTGTCACGGGATTGTGAAAGACTTCATGCACATTTGCATGTTGATCATACAATAATATAATAGAAAATTTACCTCTTTCATTGGGAGAAAAACAAACATATAAATAACATCCTAAATTGCATCTTTTAAAAAGCCAGTTTCATCATAGCAATTACAAAATATTAGCAAATAGAAATCTATTCACCACTTCATCCCTAAGTATACTAGTAAATAATACTGATTACATCTCAAAGAAATGAAACTGATGACACTTGTTAACCTAGAAATATCATACAATCCATAATCAAACCTATGAACTAGAAATGTATAAATCACCAATGTGTACAACTATTGGCAAGTTGCCTCCTGAATTAATTGTCCTCACCATAACTGTCTTAATACTGTAGAAAAAATAATATACATTTCTTGAGCTACAATCTGTCAGAGCTAGAGTCTGTCTTGCAGATGTATATCCACTGAATCAATAAACAAGTTAATTTGTGCCTAATCTTTTTTATTATATTCTCACAGATTTGTTCAATGACTTTGGGCAAGGATGTTGCCCAAGTCTCACATCACATTTTAGTTATTTGTTTTTGTTTTTGTGATGAGTCATATTTACTGACTGCAAAGATTTGATTTATATGATTGTAAGCCCACCCAAATCTTAGTAAATAAGTAAGAAGATAAATAAATATTCCTTGGCTTACATCATCCATTATTTTTGCATTACTTGTCGCCAGAACCATTGGCATAGAATCCATTAGAATGGAATATTTCAGTTTGTCTGGATGTTGTCTGTACTTCTTCTCACTGACAATATCCATGGCTTTCCTATTCTTTTCAGCTTCTAGAGATCCTAGTGGTATCCATCCAATCCCTTTCATGAATTCGTCATAGTCTGCTTTGTACTGATTCTGGAAAACAAAATGAAAGGAAAGTTTATGTAAAATATTTGGAAAAACAACTTTCTATATTTTTAATGATCTTTTAAGCATAGTTTAGTGTGCGGCCTGGATTATAAATGACATTAGAAAAGACCCCCCCCCCCAAAAAAGAATTTTTCGACACACAAATGAAAAATATACATATCATTGTGTGATACTGCATTGTTTCATCATTGTGAAACTGTGCACGTGACACATTAATTTGGGCGTGTCTGTATATCATTTTATCCTATTATTTTTCCTATGCTATCTCCATTACAGTTTTATTATTAGTTATTAGATTGATACACCAAATTTGTTGTAGGAATTCAAAGTACAATATCCAGGATTTCCTCTTCGAATTTTTCTCCATAGCAACATTGTGAGAGAGAACTGGCATTTATTGTCAACTCACCAGCTGAGTTTGGGACGGTCATATAAATTTGCCCAATGAGCTAGAGGTAGACCATGGCTTAGGATATGCTATTAACTATGACTACCATTCTGGTATTCTAACATTTAATATAAAGAGCTGCTCCATAAGGTGGCCCATACATTAAATTAATAATGTTTTCTATAGTGCCAATCTACTTCCCAGTAAACCCTCTTCAAATTTTCTCTAAATTTGCAGAGGGAAGAAGGGCTTTGGCTATTTCCATCATATAAATGGAAGTTTGATAGCAGCACATTGCATATTTTCTATGTCCTGCTTGTTCAGGGGAAAAGCTAAATGCCATTTGCAGTGAAAAAAAAACAGTTCTGATATATCTTCCTCATGTTCTCTCCCAATTGCAAAGTAAGAAAGAGTTTAAAGACTTCAGTTATCTGACTTCGTCATTCGAGCAGTTATCAAAAAAAATTTCCTTACATCACTCTGGATCTGCATCATATTTTTGGCCAATTCAAGGTTCATAGAATCAGGCAAAGCATTGTAAGTGTGGATAATATTCCGGTAGTTGATATCAGTTGCCACTTCCTGTGCCTTCTTGGCTGCCACAACACTGAACATGTCGACAGGAGTGTGAAACCGGGTCTTTGATTTTTCATAGTCCTTTTTGTATTCACGCTCTGATTGCATCTTGGCAACTTCCATAAAGTGCACAAGCTTAGGGTCATCTTTTACGTTACGGAAGCCGATCTGCTTTCCTTTCGATTGCTCAAAGGCCAATTTGTATTTGTACTATAAGCCATATAAAATAACGAAACAACATACATACACACACACACACATATACATATATGAAAGGATATTTAGTTACGTTATTCATTGACAGTGACTGATAAAGAATTTGATTTGTGTTACTATATAGAGCAGTGATGGCGAACCTTTTTTGGCTCGGGTGCCAAAAGGGTGTGATTGCGTACAATAGTGTGCGCATGCATGCCCACACCCATAATGCAATGCCCTCCCCCACGCATGTGCACAACCCCCGCACTGCCCCCCCCCACGCATGTGCACAGGCCTCACTGAAGCCTCCGGACTTCCGGTAGGCCCGTTGAGCCGTTTTTCGCCGTCCCCAGGGTTCAGGAGGCTTTCCTGAAGCCTGGGGAGAGCAAAAACGGCCGAAAAGAAGGCCGAAAATCAGCTGACCAGCACACACATGTATGCTGGAGCTGACATAGGGCAACGCCTCGCGTGCCCTCAGATATGGCTCTGCGTGCCACCTGTGGCACCCGTGTCATAGATTCGCCATCACTGATATAGAGTATATAAAATGTTAATATATGTAACATTTCCTATCACCCAAATCTTCTGATTTTACAATTACAATTCAGCAGGAATTGCTTGGGCTTTTCTAAATATTTCTGGATCTGTAAAAATACCAGAATGTTACAGGCACAGAAATATTTGCTTTTTTCAACTGGCAAAACAAAAAGACAACACCCAATCAGAATGTGCTCTTCTTGGTAATAGATAAACACAGATAGCCAAACAGTGCTTGCCTGCATCCCACCCGCCCCAGTTTTGCACAATAAACCATTGCCCTGTGCAAATAGAGTAAATGATTAGAGTTTTATTAGCTTGTGATGGTGGTTAATCATCACACAACTTATACAGTGACTCCTTTATCCACTCTCAACATCCAGCCATCATACCTGGATGACTGCACACCCGGTGGACACCCAAATTAAATATAAGCAGATCTGCATTGCCATCTGGAAATCACCTAAGTCACCATAGGTTTGGTGTAATATAGCAATAATTAACTTTTAATAGAATTAAATGCCATTAAGCCCTTTCAAATAAATAATATTGATTAGGCTACAATCTAACTCATGGTTTACATTGTAGCCTAATATTGGGGGGGGGGTGGAATAAATGCTATCTTTATCCACTAGCAAGATAGAAGTTTGTACCAATTATCTTTCAATATTTCCCTCTGGTAAATTCCCTGGAGATCATAAAGGGCTTGTTGACAAGGACAGAGTTAATGAAGCAATCAACAAAGAACTCTACTGGGATATAATTGTTTACTGGCAAGTATAGAAAGACACTGATCTAGAGAGGGAGGGAGGGAGGGAGGGAGGGAGGGAGGGAGACGAAGAGAAGGGGGTGGGAGAGAGACAGAGACTTGATAGATGATTGATAAAATATACTAAATATATTCCTGCAGGAGCATGTTTGAGAAAGTAACAAGATATCCACAAAACCTTAAAATTTTTAGGAAACAAATTCCATAGATTTACCAGAGTAAATTCATGCTTCAGGCAACATAAATAATTCAGACTAATATGGTTGTATACATGTAGATATCAGGGAGCAAATGAAATGGTCAGACTAAGAATTAAAATACATTTTACAATAATAAGGTAGTATAAAAATTAAACTTACATCACTTGCAATATCCCTGGAAGCCTTAGCTGCTTTTATGGACAGAGCATCTGATCTTAGATCATAGCCTTTCTTCTTCTCCTCTTCCCAGCCAGACCTATATATTTTCTGTTCCATAACAGGAGGAAACACAGGCAGATGTTAAGAACTTTTTTTCAAGGAAAAAATGGAATGATGGATATGTACTTTCAGAATTAAGCCAAAAATATGACCCATCTTAATGTACTGATATGTAAGTCCAGCCCTATACTTAGCTTACATCACTCATGGTGATTTGGTTGGCTCTGGACAGGAGTATTTCTGGTGTATCAGGCATTACGTGAATGTCAGTCTTGTCTTTGTTCCATTTTTCTATATACAGCCTCTGCAGTTAAAATAAAAAGTTTAAACAAATCACATTGTTGCATGTTGCCAAGTTATTTGCTTGCACATTTTGTGCCACTAAGACACCCTCCTTTCACTAGGCAAAACAAAACTAAATTTCTAATGATAAACCTTTTATCATTGCTTTTGCTTCCTAAACTAGAAATATGCAATATTTTCATTTTTTAAAAAAACAACAACTAAATATTAATTAAATGCTTAATTTATTGATTTCACAAAGGGGCTATACAAACTCAAAATAACAGAATATAAATATTAGATTTTTTTTTAAATAACTCAACCCTAACCCTTTGTTGAATTTCTAAATAAATGTAATATTGACACTATTGCTATAGCAGATTTTGTCTCTGAAATATTGATACTTGCTACAGCAAATATGCCATTTTCTCCTATATGGTTATTTTAATATATCTATTTTAGTAATTTACCTACTGCATCTTAGACGATCCAGTTTTTGTACAATTAATATGGCAAGAATCAGGGGTGGGTTCCACTTACCATCGCCACTGGTTCGCATCACGACATTTCACTTCCGCGCATGCTTAGTAGCAGGATTCAGCCCGAAACATAGCTGAGGGGCTCATCAGCTGTGCTTCGGGCAAAGAAATAAAGGTCAGTATTAACCCGCGGACGGGCGGGAGGGCTCTTTTTAAAGCCGCAGAAGAGGAAAAGCCATCCAAACATGGAAAAATTCACCAAAAATTTCCAAAAAAATATGGCGGCGCCCATGGATCGGCACCGACCGAACAGGATCTGTGACGCCATCATTGCGTCACCAGCGGGTCGCCAACGGTTTGGGCGATCTGGTCCAAACCAGGAGGAACCCACCCCTGGCAAGAATTAAGAAGACATTCTTTTCCTTTCAATTGACCTTTTATTCTATTTATTTATTTATTGCCAAGCTGCTAGAGGCAAGTCTGAGCTCAAAAGAAAACCCAGGACATAAGAACAAGTAATATTAGAAAGAAGCCATATCGAAAACAATTTTGGCCACTACAGTAAATCAAGATATAGCCCTATTTATAGAAAAATTTCTCAGCATAATTAATGGATTATGCGGGCTCTTCTTTCAAGCAGGTTGGCTTGTTTTCCATCTGTTTTTTTTGCAATGGTTCTTAAAAAGCCATATTGATTCTTGTTTTGTGCGCATAGCCATTGATCCCTGGTTTGGATCAAAACTCCTTTTACCATCATCTAGAACCTTCAAGAAAATTAAAACGCAAACCGCAAAGGCCATAATAATTCTCCATGCAGGTAACATCTCATTTAATTTGATATTTAGTCATCTTGCACAATTACAAGAGACAGATCTCATTACCACACCTTATGATAGCAAATTTATGAATATGCACTGTGTGAAGAACTACTTTCTTTTATTATTGGCTAATTATTCATTCAATAAGCCATGACTCAAACTAATGAGCTATTGAAGCAGCAGAACTTCCAATAAATGCTTTTTACCAAGAATGAAGCAAATCTTTACTGGGTCATTTGACTATAGTCTCTGAATTCTGAATCTGTCCCTGAAAAAAATGATGTTCCTAGGATATTTTGTTTTTCCTTACCTTATCCATGGTATGGGCATTTTGTTTAGCCAACACCTGTTCCATGGCATCCATGTCAATGGTATACTTCAGTTTGTCTGGGTGCTGACGGTATTTGTTTTCGCTGAGAATTTGAGTGGCATTCTTTGCATTTTCCACCTCCAGAGATTGAATTGGCACCCAGCCTAGTCCCTTCAGCCAGCTATTAAAGTCAGCTTTGTAAAGATTCTGGGGAGTGGGGAGGAAGCAGGGAGAAGAAATAACTTGATATTAACTTGATATTACATTCCTCTGTTCGCAACAGAATACCTTATGAAACCAGACTTGAAATTTTGGGACTTGAAAATTTAGAACTAAGCAGCCTTCGGTCCGACCTAAGTGTAGCTCACAAAATTATCTGCCACAATGTTCTACCCGTTAACGACTACTTCAGCTTCAACCGCAACAATACACGAGCTCACAATAGATACAAACTTAATGTAAACCGCTCCAGACTTGATTGCAAAAAATGCGACTTCAACAACAGAGTGGTCAATGCCTGGAATAGATTACCTGACTCAATTCTTTCTTCCCCAAACCCCAAAAACTTTAACCTTAGATTATCTACCATCGGCCTCACCCCATTCCTAAGAGGTCTGTAAGGGGGGTGCATAAGCGCACAATCGTGCCTACCGTTCCTGTCCAAATGCACCCATATATTCATACTTCTTGTACTCTTAATCATGCTTGTACTATTATATATATATATATATATATATATATATATATATATATATATATATATATATATATATATATATATATATATATATATATATATATATATATATATATATATATATATATATATATATATATATATATATATATATATATATATAGGTTAACACTTCTGCCTTACAAGCAGACTGCCCAGGTTCAAATCCCACTACGGGTATGGCTATCTGACGAGAGCAAAATAGCTCGAAATAGATCTATAATAGTCTCCCTTTATTTTCATTTATCAGCAAAAAAATGTTACACACACACACACACACACACACACACACACACACACACACACACACATATACATATACATATACATATACATATACATATACATATACATATACATATATATATATATATATATATATATATATATATATATATATATATATATTCATGTTTATACTTTGTTTATACTTTGCTTGTTATCATATACATGACAAATAAATAATAATAATAATGAATCAAGTTGTAGTTGTAGCATGGCCTAAAGAGCAAACTTCATGATTCATTACATCAAAATGTGCACTGAAACGGTAGCTTTTGACCAAAACCAGAGAAAATCTTCTTTCCAGTTCAAGGTGAACATTACAAATTGATATGTTCATTATTCTGAAAGCGAAGTCTATTCCCACTGTTTATGACTTGTAAAACTTATTTCTAACATTTATTCATGAACGTATTAAAACATAAATCAATATTGAAACATCCATCAGTGGCAGTCTTGTGATCATTTTTTTAAATTGATCTTTTGCTAGTTTTTCCAAATGTAGGATTACTTCCTCTCTGTGCATGAAAAGATCGAAGGGTGATACAATGAGAGGCCAGTTGAACAAGACTGGCCAAAGTTCTTTCCCCTTTTACTGGCAGGAGAGTTTTCAGCAGAGTTCCATTCCAGTAGAAGCACAATGAAGTGGGATCCAACTATCTAAGTCTACGTAAGGGAACTTCCAATAATAGCAATAGCAATAGCACTTTACTTATATACCGCTTCATAGTGCTTTACAGCCCTCTCTAAGCGGTTTACAGAGTTCAGCATATTGCCCCCAACAATCTGGGTCCTCATTTTACCGACCTCGGAAGGATGGAAGGCTGAGTCAACCTTGAGCCTAGTGGGATTTGAACAGCTGAACTGCTGAACTAGCAGTCAGCCTGCAGTCACAGCATTTAATTTAATTTTAATTTAATTTAATTTAATTTAATTTAATAGACGTTCTTATAGGCCGCCCAATCCCGTGGGACTCAGGGCGGCGTACAACAGAATAAGAAGCGTACAATAAAAACAATTATCATAATTTAAAATTAAAAGGCATAGTTAAAACAATTATAAAAACAACATTCAAGGGGGGAATCTGATCTTCCTATTCACCCCGCCTGCCGGAAGAGCCAAGTTTTTATGGCTTTACGGAAGGCCAGCAGGGTGGGGATAGTCCGGATCTCTGATGGGAGTTGGTTCCAGAGGGACGGGGCTCCCACAGAGAAGGCCCTCCCCCGTGGCCCCACCAACCGACATTGTTTGGCCGATGGGACCCGGAGGAGGCCCTCTCTATGGGACCTAACTGGTCGTAGGGAGGTATGTGGTAGGATGCGGTCCCGAAGGTAACCTGGCCCTGAGCCATGTAGGGCTTTAAAGGTAACGACCAACACCTTAAATTGCGACCGGAGACTAATTGGCAGCCAATGCAGCTGGCGAAGAATAGGTGTTACGTGGGTGTATCTCGGTACACCCACTACAGCTCGCGCAGCTGCATTCTGTACCAGTTGGAGTCTCCGGATGCTCTTTGAGGGTAGCCCCATGTAGAGCGCGTTACAGTAGTCTAGCCGTGAGGTGACAAGGGCATGAGTGACTGTGAGCAAAGCCTCCCTCTCCAAGTAAGGTCGCAATTGGTGCACAAGACGAATCTGTGCAAAGGTCCCCCTAGCCACAGCTGAAAGATGTTGCTCCAATTTTAGCTGTGGATCTAGGAGGACACCCAAATTGCGGACCTGTTCCGAGGGAGTCAATTTTTCTCCCCCGAGAACCAGGGAGGGACAGTCGACATAATCCTTGGGAGGCAAAATCCAGAGCCACTCAGTCTTGTCTGGGTTGAGCCTGAGTCTGTTCACTCCCATCCAGACCCTCACATCGTCCAGGCAGCGGCACATTACATCAACTGCTTCACTGAACTGACACGGGGTGGAGATGTACAACTGGGTATCGTCAGCATACTGCTGATACCTCACCCCGTGTCGTCGGATGATCTCACCCAGCGGTTTCATGTAAATGTTAAACAGGATGGGCGAGAGGACCGAACCCTGTGGCACCCCGCAAACCAGGGGCCTAGGGGCCGACCTCTGCCCTCCTGTCAACACCGACTGCGTCCTGTCAGAGAGGTAGGAGGAGAACCACCGTAAAACAGTGCCTCCCACTCCCACCTCCCCAAGACGACGCAGAAGGATACCATGGTCGATGGTATCGAAAGCCGCTGAGAGGTCAAGTAACACCAGGATGGAGGAATGACCCCCATCCCGTGCTCGCCAGAGATCATCCATCAGTGCGACCAAAGCAGTCTCCGTACTGTAGCCGCGCCTGAAACCCGATTGAAAGGGATCCAGATAATCAGTATCCTCCAATAGCCGCAGGAGTTGGAGCGACACCACTTTCTCTACAACTTTACCCAAGAAGGGTAAGTTGGAGACTGGACGGAAGTTCTTTAAATCCGCTGGGTCCAGGGAAGGCTTCTTGAGGAGGGGCCTCACCACCGCAGCTTTTAAGGGCTGCGGGACGGACCCCTCTCTCAAAGATGCGATCACAACAGCCTGGAGCCAGCCGCGTGTCAACCTCCCTGCTGGCCGAAACCAGCCAGGAGGGACACGGGTCCAATAAACAAGTGGAGGCGCTCATCGCTCCTATGGCCTTGTCCACATCCTCAGGAGTGATAGGCTCAAACTCCTCCCAAATAACAGGACTAAGACTCGCCCCTGTCATCTCGGCCTGCCCTGTCCAAATGGAGTCCAGGTCTGTCCGAATCTGAGTGATTTTATCCGCCAGGAACTGGGAAAATTCCTCAGCTCTACCCTGCAAGGGTTCTTCGCCCCCCCCCCTTTGCGAGGAGGGAGCGCGTCACCCTAAACAGGGCGGCTGGGCGGGAGTCGGCGGACGCAATAAGGGCGGAAAAATGCGCACATTTTGCCGCCCGTATCGCCACTAAGTAAGACTTAATGCAAGTTCTTAAAAGTGTCCGGTCAGACTCAGCTTTACTGGCTCTCCATCGTCGCTCTAGGCGTCTCTTTAGGCGCTTCATCTCCCGGAGCTCCTCAGTAAACCAAGGAGCCCTCCGGGATCCGCTGCCACGGAGAGGCCGCAAAGGCGCAATCCGATCTAAAGCCCCTGTTGCCGCCTGATTCCAGGCAGTCACTAGAGCCTCAGATGAATCGTGTACCAGGGAGTCCGGTATTTCCCCAAGTTCCCTCTGAAATCCTTCGGATTCCATTAGGCGCCTGGGGCGGAACCACTTAATCGGTCCCGCCTCCTTGCGGTGGAGGAGTGGCGCCATGAAATCCAACCTCAGAAGGAAATGATCTGACCACGACAAGGGTACTGTGACTAAACCCCTCAGCCTCAGATCATCTCTCCACTGCCCCGAGAGAAACACAAGGTCAAGCGTGTGACCTCCCTCATGAGTCGGACCCTGAACTACTTGGGTCAGGTCCATGGTTGTCATGGAAGCCATGAACTCCTGGACTGCCTCTGAGGTTTCACCGGGCGATGGCAGGTTGAAGTCCCCCAGCACCATCAACCTGGGGAACTCAATCGCCAGCCCTGCTACCGCCTCGAGCAGAACAGGCAGGGCCTTTGCAACGCAGCTAGGAGGGAAGTACGTTAGCAGAAGGCCCACCTGAACCCCTAAGTCCAGCTTCAGAAGGAGCGTCTCACACCCAACAATCTCCGGGGCAGGGCTCCTTCGAGGATTTAGGTTCTGGCGAGCTATAATTGCCACTCCTCCACCCCTTCCCTGGGGTCGCGGCTGATGCTGAACTGAGAACCCGTCCGGGCACATCTCGGAGAGGGGAACCCCCCCTCCTGGCCTAGCCAGGTCTCAGTAATACATGCCAGGTCCGCCCCCTCTTCCAGGATTAAATCCCGTACAAGGGGGGCCTTGTTAGTAATCGACCTGGCATTCAACAGCAGCAGCTTGAGCCCAGGGCCCTGACATCCCTGGTTACCAGGTACTCGGGCTGAGCTAGATGGAACCAAACCAGAGGGGCCAGAACAAGGAATCGCTTGAAGATAGCGAATTCTCGTTCCCCGAGAGCGGCCTACCCCCCTGCTCCCGCCATACCTACCTCTCCCTGTTATGACCTTAATACTCCCGTCCCCCCTCACACCAGAGATCCCCTCCTCTCCCCCACTGGTCCCCCTCTCTCCCAGCAGGCCATGCATCCCAGTCATACTGAGCCTGGGGGAGGACTGGAACCCCCCTCCGCTTCTGTTTACACACTCAGCAGAGGGGGGTAGAGACCCAATCCCCAGCTCACTCATTCAGCCACTAACAGCCACCCAGTCTCTATCAACCAATCATAACACATTCATAACCCAGACCATTAATAAAAATCACAATACTTCCGGGGGTTAAAATCAATAGAAACAATAGGAGGCAGATGCAGGCAACCTCCAAACCACTGCACCATTTAACCACTGCACCACTTCAGCTCTTAAATAAGAATGTGATGTATTTCACAGTGAATAAGAATGTGATGTATTTCACAGTCTTCCAATATTAAACGTCTCTGTAATTTATTAAAACCCGTTCGTCCCAACAGTTAATTGTGGCCATATGAAAAACTTTACACTTCCAGTAAATAGACTGGAACCTGTCTGGAAATAAACACATTCTTATGTCAGGTTAATCAATTGTATCTAAATTGTATTGATTATATTTTTTAAAAGCTGTCCTGGCCTTCTCCAATCCATTAATAAGCTTCCGTAATCTTAGGTTCAATAGTGTTAATAATTACGTACATCACTCTGAATCTGCATCCTGTTTCTTGACAATTCCATACTCATGGCATCCGGAAGAAGAGTGTAACTGTGCAGAGGTTGTTTGTAGTTTGTGTCAGTCACAACTTCTTGGGCTTTCTTGGCGGCCACTACACTGAACAGGTCTAGAGGCAAGTGATATTTAGTTTTGCCGCTTTCATAGCCTTTCTTGTATTCACGTTCTGATTGCAGTTTTGCCACATTCATATAATGAACCAATTTAGGATCATCTTGCAGACTACGGAAGCCAATTTGCTTTCCTTTTTCTTTCTCATAGGATTCCTTGTATTTGTACTAGGGAAAATCAAAACGAAGAGGTTTAAACCATTGCAAAATGAGTAATATCAAGTTAACTTAAACTATCCCTAGGTAGAGGCAGATGTAAGGGTCTCCTGCTTTGGCAGGGGGTTGGACTAGATGACCTGCAAGGTCCCTTCCAACTGTGTTAATCTGATGATATCCTGTGATAGAGAGTATCTCAATGCTGGGTATTTATTCCTCCCCTTGCTTTGATTATCTTCTGGCTATCACCTCTTTCCCATTGTTCTTCTTCTTCTTGTTGTTAAAAAATGTCACAACTGCATTCAGTTATTGTACACCAAACTAGAAAACTACATTCTCCCTTGTTGATGTTGTTTTCATGTGCTACCTGTACTTCTCCAAGAAGACCTTTTCTTCCAAACCCTGCTGTTTAAATTTTTTGAAAGCCCCTTAAAAGATTTTATTAGGATTAACTTACATCACTGGCAATGTGGCGTGAAGTTTTCGCGGCCACAATAGGAATAGCATCTGCTTTCAGGTCACAGCCTTCAGCAAGCCGCCTCTTCCAGTCTGCTTTGTAGAAATTCTTAAAGAGAAGAAATCACTTTTCTTAAAGCCTCTAGTTAAGTTATAGCAGTGAAGATCCATAAATATTCTTATATTAACATGAAAGGGTTTTTTTTAAGTTGAGAGTTACAATTAGAATTAAGATAATTTACATCCATTCTAATGAAAAAAAAAAACCTAGTCTTTTTCCTACAAGTGGCTTTAAAAAATGAAATGGAAAATCCAAGAATAAAATGAATCACCAATTTTGGTTTTCTAAAGATGAAAGTCTTACATCAGTTTATGTATTCATTTAGACAACAAAGAAATTGCCAAGTACTTACATCACTTATATTGTAGGCATTCACTTTTGCTTGAATAAATGCAGGTACATCTGGATCCAAATGATACTTGTGCTTCACTTTCTCACCTTCTATCTTATAGTTTATCTGAAAGAAAAAAACCAATTTATGCAGCAAGTGCAAGTTTTAATTTAAAATTATGTTGCCCAAACTATCTTCCAGGTATATTTGGACCGTAACTCCCAAAATTCATAACCACTATGGTCAAATGCAATACAGTCTGGAAATTCTGGAAACCATAATCCCAACATATTTTAAAGGATTGAAGAGCCTCCTTTAGAATGGAAACTTGTACCCAGAGCACATAGGATAACAAATCCAATTTAGACCTGTATAGCTGGGGATTTGCAAAACTCTTGAAAGTTTCATGGAAGAGCCTCTGCAGGGATTTCTTAGATAAAGCACAAAACTTTGAACCAGCCCAAGACTGCTTATAAATATTTTAGAATTCCATAGCACTTTGAAGACAATAACTTAAAAGAAGGAAATGATGTCCTTTGGGTTGAACTTACATCACTCAGCTGTTTGGTATTCTGTTGAGCCAAAACCATCGGTATAGCATCCATCAAACTTGTAAACTTGAATTTGTCTGGGTGCTGGCGATATTTAGATTCACATATTGCCTCGCCAGCTTTTCTAACTTTTTCCATATCCAGGGAGCCCAAGGGACTCCACCCCACACCTCTTAACCAGTTGTTGTAGTCATCTTTGTAAGCAATCTGAGGAAAACCAAAAGGAGACTCAAATCTCTGGAAGCATGGGGGAAAGCCTTTCAAAGGATCAAGAAGTACATACAGTAGTTCCCAAGATAAGCATTGGCACCCCAATGGGATGCATTTATATTGTCTAAGTTAAACCTTTGAATGTCCTTATTGTAACATAAGGTCTGCATAGGTAGGTAAAGTGAGAGACAAAATCCTGCACTTTCTAGCTATCTGATAATAGTATTTCCATAACTTTCTTCCAAGATGGACTTCTTTTTGTTTTTTTGTCACTTTACATAAATACTAGCTATATGCATAATCATAAAACAATATTTATTTCTTTTAGACTGAAACAAAAGCTCTTGGGAAAATGAGTATTGTTTTTCAGCCAACGTTAGCATCCAATTTAGCATTCCACTTATCTGCGAGTTTGGAAAGCAAATCTATTGAGCGCTAAAATACTGAAATGGAATTGGGTATACACATTCAAGCAAAATCCATCACAATCAGACAGGAACAAAGCATCCCTTTCGAAAGAGAAAGGAGAACATGTGAATTTTTATTGTTGTGAGCCGCCCAGAGTCTCTGTGGAGTGGGCGGCATACAAATGCAACTAATAAATAAATAGATAGATAGATAGATAGATAGATAGATAGATAGATAGATAGATAGATAGATAGATAGATAGATAGATAGATAGATAGATAGATAGATAGATAGATAGATAGATAGATAGATAGATAGATAAATAAATAAATAAATAAATAAATAAATAAATAAATAAATAAATAAATAAATAAATAAACACAAAGTGAAATTCATGCAATCATTTCTTTGGCAATGCTCAAGGCAACAATTTATTTTTATATATGAATTCCATCTCAAACCCCAAAACGGGGTTTCAAGTGTGCTTTCCTGTGAAAATTGTTACATTGGCACAAAGGGTATTAATTATTATATTAAATATTAATTTCCCCCATGAATGAATGGTTTTTAAACGTATGTAATGTTTTAAATTTATTATGTATTATTTTTTTATTGTTCTTATTCCTGTTGTACGCCGCCCTGAGTCCTACGGGATTGGGCGGCATATAAGAACTTTTAATTTAATTTAATTTAATTTAATTAATGGGTGTATTAATTCCAACTTTGGTGTTCACATATCAAAAGTTAAGGGGGAAAGTGGCAAGTGAAGCAAAAAAGAGTATAAAGCTGACACTGGAAGTGAGATCTCAAATACAGAATGGTACTAATTTATTTTGTTGGAAGCTTGGCCAAATGAGAAGTGTTGGAGATGTAAATCCAACTCTTCAGTCTCTCCATGACCTGATGACCATAAGGGTGCAGGAGAGTGTAGATAGAGAGTTAAGAATTAACAGATTAAAGGATTAACAGAGTTAAGAAATGCTAATCTAGTTCCTAATCTGATGTCACTTTCATCCTCCCAGGCGCATGCGTGTGCGCGTACACACACACACACACACACACACACACACACACACACACACGCAGGGCACATGCGATGTGATTCTCCTCTTGAAGAGATATACGGTAGCTAGCTAGATATCAAGCATTTGCCTTTTGGTAAATTTCCTGCAATTAAATCTTGTTTAATTCTTAAACTTGTTTCACTGATCATTTGCAGACGTAAAATGCTTTAATTCCCAACAAAGAGCAGTTTACATGAATGATTCTAAGATTCTCAACTGCTATCCCCTTCCTCTTTAAATGAGGGTCCCAACTGTTTTGTCAAATGTGCTTTAAGAAAAAATAGCCATCTATCAAACTGATGAAGTTATTTGAAAAATTGGGGTGCATCATCAGTGTAGATAGATTTCCCTTGCAGAATTAAGCAGTAGTTCCCCTGGGAATTAGAGAAGAATTCAAGGAACTGTCATATTCTCACACCTCCCCTTCTTTCTTTGGTAGCTCAAAAAGTCATTTTAATGACTTGAGCATCTTTAAGAATGACTAATCTGACCCTGTGGTTAAAAAATAAATATTTTCAAAAATAATTTATTCTTAGAAATGATTCTAGAAAAAAGATATCCTTGCTTGCTAGGTAAACTATGCTGTGTTGTCTCTAGGCAATTGTGACCTTTTAAATATTGCTCTACTTACATCACTCTGGATTTGCATCCTGTTCTTGGCCAGCTCCACATTCATAGCATCTGGCAGGTAGGTATAGCGATGGATCAGATGTTTGTAGTTGACATTGGAGGCTACATCCTGAGCCTGCTTGGCAGCTTGGATACTGACCATCTCCACTGGTGTGTGATAGCATGTCTTGCTTTTCTCATAATCCTTCTTGTACTCACGCCCAGACTGCATCTTGGCCACATTCATAGAATGGACAAGCATAGGAGCGTCTTGCAAGTTTCGGAAACCAACCTGTTTTCCTTTAGTCTTTTGATAAGCTTCTTTGTATTTGTACTAAAGTTCCAGTCAGAGAGACAAAGGGAGAGAGTAGTTAGGCCTGGATAATGAGACTTGGTATACAAGCAGCTAAGAAAAGTGTCTGGATTAATTGGCAGTTCAGTACTCATTTTTATATTAGTAATGAAGAAAAATAATTTTAGGTGAATCATTGAGATGAACATGACAGGAGTCCTTCAAAAAAAAACATCCTCCTAGAGTAGAAAAAGTGAAATTATGCCTGTGTACAGGCATAATTATGCCTGGATTATAATCATGAATGTCTGAACGTTACTATTATAGTCTGTGCAAAATAATACATACAGATTTCCAAACTGCTGGAAATGGGATAAAATATATGGCATACCGTAAAATTTAATTCTATCTACCGTATTTTTCGGAGTATAAGACGCACCTTTTTCCTCCCTAAAAGTGGCTGAAAATTTGGGTGCGTCTTATACACCGAATGGAGCTTTTTTTTTCTAGCCCTAACCAGGTGCTAACTATCTTCCCAGCTCTTACCGGCTTGCAGGCTCTTTCATTGTTACTCTCTCAGAAGAATGTTTTTCCAGCCCTAAGTATTTGCAGGGTTTTTTTCATTGCTCTACTTGCTCTGAATAAGTTTTTTTCTAGCCCTAACTAGGTGCTAACTATCTTCCCAGCTCTTACTGGCTTGCATGCTCTTTCATTGTTACTCTCTCAGAAGAAGGTTTTTTTAAGTCCTAACCAGGGGATAAAATAATGTGCTGAAGCTGACCAGACTAAGGACGCTAGCCAGATGAATACCTGGTAGACAGATTGTTTTCCCCTATTTTCCTCCCCAAAAACTAAGGTGCGTCTTATACTCCGGTGCATCTTATACTCCGAAAAATATGGTATGTTGTGCAATAACCTGCTTCCATTTTTTTCCAGTAATTTTTAGCTCTTGAACAAGCAGCCAATCATTTCCATTAGAAGAAACAATGACAGGTTCACACCTGTCTTCAGTAGTGAAGAAGGAAGCTAAAGCAATAGAATGAGAGTGACAAGATATTTGCCAACAAAAACCTACAGTAAGGATAGAATGGTCTAAAACAGAGAAGGTAATGTGTGAGAAAATCTTTTAATCATTTACATAGCAAGCTAAGAGCAACTTTCATCATTCTGATAGTATATAAAGAGAACTTAGTAAGGAATACTTACATCACTAGCAATGTTTCTTGAGGCCTTGGCATGAGTAATTGGAATGGCATCACCCAGTACACTGGGTGCTTTGGCTATGAGGTCCTGATAGCCATATTTATAATAATTCTGAAAAAAAAGAGCATCTTTCTGATTTAACAAGTCATTTAAAGTCATTACTGTTGATTAACTTAGAATCCAATAGTCCATAAAAGGCATTTATCTGGACTTTCTGACCTTCAGTTAGATTTTTCTGGATTATGCTTGATCTAACTGGTTTCAAACTATGGCTAGTCATGTCAGCAGAGCCTCTATTGATATGACAGCCAATGTTTGACCCTTCCATTTCTTGTTTTCTTTCTCCCAACAGGAAAAGAGAAAATTACTTATATCATGCACAGCAGGGGCGGGTTCCTAATTTTTTTACTACCACTCTGTGGGCATGGCTTATTTTGTGGATGTGGCTTGCCAGCCAGGTGGGCGTGGCTTGCCGGTCATATATTAGTTATTTCAGAGAGATGTTATACTACTATTTTTGCTATTTTATACCTTACATGAAAAGTTTTGCATACAAAGTGTGAGTTACACCATGGCAACACAGCAACCTTTATATGCAGAAAATGCTATAGTTAAAAGACAAGCAAGTCTCATACAGCATTTTGGTTTCAGTCATGGATTCCTTAGATGAAAATATTGAGGACTGTTAAAAGAACAGTATCTTTTAACAGTCCTCAATGTTTTTGTCTAAAGAATAACAGTATAAAACTGTATAAAATTAACAGTATAAAAGGTTAAGCTTTCGGAAAACGCCCACTTTGGGAAGCTTTAGGCAAAAGCAAAGGAAAAGTGTCAAATGAGAGCTTCTTATTATTTTCAAACGAAGGGACAGGGAAAGACTTAATTGTCAGGTTTCTGGGCATGCGCAGAAGAACTTTTTTTTTTAAATGTAAATTTTTTTTAAAAAAAATGGCGGCGCCCAGGCAGCGGCAACTGACCGCACCGGTTCTGTGACATCACCAGTGGGCCGCTACCGGTGCTATAGAGTGGACCGCACCGGTAGGAACCCACCACTGATGCACAGCATCAAGAGATAAACAATGATATCATCACATGCCAAATTATGTTGCCTATTTGATTTTCAAAATATCAGAATAATATTTATTATAAAACTCTGCATTGTTTACCATAGTATAAATTATGCACAGCCTTTGAATAGTCACTTACATCACTGATATTAGCTGCATTATATTTGGCCTGGATAAACTGAGGGGCATCTGCAGGCAAATTATATGTATGCTTCATTTCTTCCCCGGAGGATTTGTATAAAATCTGAAAATCAAGGAAACAAGACAATAATTTATCCTGATATTTCTTAACTCAACAGTTGAATTTACATATTACTTTAGTGCATAAGACTGCAGCCTATGCACACTTGCTTAGGAGCCACTAAAAACAGTTGTACTTTTTTTCATGGGAGAAAAGAATGGCCATAGAAACAGGTTATAAAAATTGTCCTTAGAATCAGTTACTACATTTCCATGTGTATTTATTTGTCATTATGAAAAATGTTGCTATAAGGTAGCTAAGTTGAATCAATTAACAATTATAATTTTAACAATTATAATTAAATCAGTCAACAGCTTCCAGATCATTATAAAACCCACAAGATCCTGGTAGGTTCATTAGCAGAACAAAGATATCTAAAAAAACTAGATGTAAGAAAACTACATTTTTAAAGAGGAAATACCTAAGAGCTGAGGTGGCACAGTGGTTAAAATGCAGCACTGCAGTTCAGCAGTTCAGCAATTCAAATCTCACTGGCTCAAGGTTGACTCAGCCTTCCATCCTTCCGAGGTGGGTAAAATGAGGACCCAGATTGTTGGGGGCAATAGGCTGACTCTGTAAACCACTTAGAGAGGGCTGTAAAGCATTATGAAGCGGTATATAACTCTAAGTGCTATTGCTAACGTCCTTCAGTCTCAAACAAATGGCTCTGTCTATTACTATTAGAAACTACAATCTCAGCCTCAAGCACTTGAGTATATGCTTATTCTTAAAGCTTATTCAATTACTAAAAATAAATTATTTCAAAATATTATTAATAGAATACAAATCTATTCTTTTGTTATTAAAATTGGACACAGCAATACCAAATTTAGTGGAAAAATTCTGAGATATTTACTCTTGCTTTCTAATTATGTTGTTAAAGCTGTTACAACATAACAGCTTTTTTTTTAATGACAATACAAATGACTGCAGAATCAGTAATTTTTTCTTCTACAAGAACATTTTCAGGTATTACATCCAGGCCTATTTTGTTTAAAAACAAAATACCTTAGGATTGTATTCATTTATTCAATTTATGTGGTTGCCCATCTTACCAACGTGGCTCTGAGCTAGCTAACTAAGAACATTTACAAATATAATAATAATAATATAATACAATATATAATATTGTATATTGTATATAATATACAATATAATACAAATATAATAATATAATAACACAGCATAAAGAACAAATGGCAACTGGGGTTTTAAAAAACCAACTATAGAATAGAATAGAATAGAATTATTTATTGGCCAAGTGTGATTGGACACACAAGGAATTTGTCTTTGGTGCATATGCTCTCAGTGTACATAAAAAGACAAGATACATTCGTCAAGAATCATAAGGTACAACACCTAATGATGGTCATAGGGTACAAATAAGCAATCAGGAAACAATCAGTAGCAATATAAATCGTAAGGATACAAGCAACCAGTTACAGTCCTGCAGTCATAAGTGGGAGGAGATGGGTGATAGGAACAATGAGAAGACTGATAGTAATAGTAATGCAGCCTATCTGCCCTAAATTGAATGAAATCTTCACAGGTCCAATTAATGATCCAACACAGATCCAACCTATATCTGGAACACAATCTTATCTTCAGGACTTTCCAAAAAATCATGAAAACGGGTGCCAATCAAATCTCCAGGGGACAATGTACCATCAAAAATACCTTGAACTCTGTTTTAGTATATATTTTTTCCAGTAGATTCATTTGATATTATAAGCCTTTGGTGATGCAAGTAATTTGGCTGGTACTTTATCATGCCAAGGGAAGAATGCACAGACTTTGGGATCTGACATAGTGATGTGAAGGTGGTTTTTGAAAATGTGGAAGGAGCAGATAAGTTCTGAGTCCCTCAGTATTGTGAGCAGATATTTTGTAGACATGGTGAATTCCATAGCGTATGGGGGGGGAGGCAAAGATAGAAAAAGTTTGGTGTAGTGATTAATAAACAGAGCTAGAAATTGAGATGCTGGGAGTTCTAGTTCCATTGGAGGCACAAAGTTGGATGACTATGGGCCAATCATTGACTTTGAGCCTTAGAAAGAAAATAATGATGAACTCTTTCTAAAAACTTTCCAATAAATTTGCAGGGACTAGTCCAGGCATTTGCCAGGAGTCAACAATGACACAAAAGAAACCCACATGCACAATCCCATACCCTTCCTAAATAGGGCATTCTTTTACACTCTTCATAAAGCAAATACTAACATGCAAGATGAAAATAAATAGAATAGAAAAGGGAAAAATTATTATTAGCCACATTTGCATAATTATTAAATACAAGGTTCAATTTCTTTAATTTCATTCATTCATTGGATTTAGAAGACTCTCCAACTCCATAAGACTTAGCGTTTCACCTATCTTTCCAAAGCTTTACTCACATCACTGAGCTGAAGTGCATTCTGCTTAGCTTGGACCATGACGGGAGAATCCACAATACTTGTAAATTTAATAGTGTCTGGATGCTGTCGGTACTTCTTCTCATTTAAAGCGTCTCCTGCTTTTCTAGCTTTCTCCGCTTCAAGGGACCCAATTGGGATCCACCCAATACCTTTCATCCAGCTATTATAATCTGACTTGTAAAGATTCTGAAGAAAGAAAGAAAAAAGAAAGAAAGAAAAAGAGAGAGAGAGAGAGAGAGAGAGAGAGAGAAAGAAAGAAAGAAAGAAAGAAAGAAAGAAAGAAAGAAAGAAAGAAAGAAAGAAAGAAAGAAAGAAAGAAAGAAAGAGGAGGGAGAGAGGGAGGGAGGAAAGAACTGATTAGTTTAAAAAACTTATTTTCAAATTACATTTATCTGAACACAAATAGACATACAGTAGACTTACATCACTCTGAATTTGCATCATGTTTTTAGCTCGCTCCACAGTAATATCATCTGGCAATAACGTATAATTGTGCAGGACATTCTTGTAATTGGTATCGCTGACAATTTCTTGGGCTTTCTTAGCAGCTACAACATTCACCATATCAAGTGGAGTGTTGTATTTAGTCTTGCTTTGTTCATAAGCTTTCTTGTAGCCCTGCTGCATCTTGGCCACGTTCATATAATGGACTAATTTGGGGTCATCTTGAATGCTCTGGAAGCCAATCAGTTTGCCTTTGCCTTCTTCATAGCCTTTCTTATATTCAAACTGTCAAAACAAGATTGAGAAGGAGATTTATTTCCTGATGAGCATCATATAACCGATACTACATAAAAGCAATATAGAAAACAAAAAGACAATAAGGTCAAAATGAGCAGAAAAGTTTCTACTTTTCAGATTGATTGATTGATTGAATGCATGCATGTAGTAGTGCCAGAAAAACTGAAACAAGCAATAGCATATAAAGTATGCTTTTGGAGTACTGGTGAAAAATCCCAGGCATTTGCAGAATTGTGCTAAATTCTGTGTAAGTAGAATTCTGTGGATGCCATTGGCATTTCATGATCAAGTCTGTTCACAGTACTCTCAATAATTGCAACAATTGCATAATATTATTAATACTGATGATAGTAGGGATAGTAGTGGAAGTAATAATAACAATAATGGATTGGATTAACTAATATTTAAGACAATGTGAAAATTTGGTCATGGCTAATTTATTTGATTATAATTCCCACTTGATTCACTGGGAATTAAATGGAATCAAAGTCCAGCATCACCCTATGCCCTTTCATTTGGCATTTAGAATAGAATAGAATAACAGACTTGGAAGGGACCTTGGAGGTCTTCTAATCCAACCCTCTGCTTAGGCAGGAAACCCTACACCACTTCAGACAAATGGTTATCCAACATCTTCTTAAAAACTTCCAGTGTTGGAGCATTCACAACTTCTGGAGGCAAGCTGTTCCACTGATTAATTGTTCTAACTGTCAGGAAATTTCTCCTTAGTTCTAAGTTGCTTCTCTCCTTGATTAGTTTCCACCCATTGCTTCTTGTTCTCCGGTGCCTTGGAGAATAGTTTGACTCCCTCTTCTTTGTGGCAACCCCTGAGATATTGGAACACTGCTATCATGTCTCCCCTACTCCTTCTTTTCATTAAACTAGACATACCCATATTCCTGCAACCGTTCTTCATATCTTTTAGCCTCCAGTCCCCTAATCATCTTTGTTGCTCTTCTCTGCACTCTTTCTAGAGTCTCAACATCCTTTTTACATCGTGGCGACCAAAACTGAATGCAGTATTCCAAGTGTGGCCTTACCAAGGCATTATAAAGTGGTATTAACACTTCACGTGATCTTGATTCTATCCCTCTGTTAATGCAGCCTAGAACTGTGTTGGCTTTTTTGGCAGCTGCTGCACACTGCTGGCTCATATTTAAATGGTTGTCCACTAGGACTCCAAGATCCCTCTCACAGTTACTACTATTGAGCAAGGTACCACATACACTGTTACCTGTGCATTTTGTTTTTCTTGTCTAAATGTAGAACCTTACTTTTTTCACCACTGAATTTCATTTTGTTAGATAGCGCCCAATGTTAGATAGCACCCAATTTATATCCCATTGTCTATGGCAGGGCTTGATTCAAGGTTAAGATTATGAGATTATAGTGGCAATTCTCAGATTTTAAGAACTGTAGCACTGTTACAGAATTTGAAACGGTGATTGAGGTACAGTAAGATGATATAAATGTTACAGTCTGAGAAAAGTAAAGCAAAATAAGAAACTAAACTATTGCACTGATATATTATTAATCAAAAGTATTTAAACACCGCTAGTTAAATATCTGAAGCAGCTTACCATGATTATAAAACAGAATAAAATGGAGGGGAGAGAACAGAAATAATTGAAACGATTCATGGAAAATAATAAATATAAACTATTGGAGGAGTTACCAGCTTGGAAAGAGACTCATGAAAAGTTAACGGTTGGAAAAGCTCCTGCAATGAATCAGTGTTGGGGCCTGACAAGTCATAGGTAGGAGGGCATTCCTGTCTGCAAAGGCTACCCATATCAAAGATGCAAATGATGCAGTGAGCTAATTGAAAAAGACAGGGCACAGTGCCGTTCAGGTTCTGCACTCTGAAGTCCCATGAAACCGAAAAGTTAAAAGATAATCTTAACTCAAGAATTGTCAAAGTCTTGTTCTACTTCAGCTTCAACTGCAATAATACATGGACAAACAATAGATACAAACTCAAGATAAACTGCTCCAAACTCGACTGCAGGAAATACGACTTCAACAACAGAGTCGTCAATGCCAGGAATGCACTACCTGACTCTGTTGTTACATCCTCAAACCCTCAAACCCTTAACTTTAGACTGTCTACCGTGGACCTCACCCCATTCCTAAGAGGTCCGTAAAGGGGGCATGCATAAGCGCACCAGCGTGCCTACCGTCCCTGTCCTACTGTTCCCATTATTCGTACTCATTTCTTATGTATATACTTTACCTGTTTATACTTATGTATTTATATGTTATGTTCATACTTAAAATTGTTTTCTCATACATGCGTGACAAACTAAATAAATAAATAAAAATAAAAATAAAATAAATGGCTGCCTGATAGAGGCTCAGCCACTGATTAACATGTCGAGGGTGTTGAAACGGTGGCTGGTAAACTGTACAAATCAGTAAATGCATTCTAAACAGATTTGTTTGTTTGTTTGTTTGCTTTTGTTTGTTTATGAAATGTATACGTCACACATCTCATTATTCAGAGTGACTCCAGAAAAGTACCACTCTTTTCTGGGATTGGTTTAATTCAGAAACCGGTCCACTAGAATGCAGGTGATACAGCATGGAGGGGCTTTTTCTTAGACTGATGAACTAGTGTCCAGTTCTAAAAGTGAATTACGGTAGTGGAATTTCCCTTTGCCCCCAAGTACCCCAATCACTCTTTATGATGGGCATACTCACATCACTGGCAGTCTTTGTGGCACTTTTAGCTGCTCTAATGGGAATGGCATCGCTCCTCAGGTCACAGCCCCTCAATTTCAAGTCTTCCAACCCCAGTTTGTAATAAGTCTGAAAGAGAATGAATTTATTGAGTCATCACTGTCCACCAACTACATGTGCAGTTAATGTTCAATTTTTTAAATTGTCCAAAGCAAACTTACATCACTGATATTGTAGGAATTAACCTTTGCCTGGATAAATTGAGGCGCATCTGCCGGGAGGTTATAATGGTGAATTACTTCTTCATTTTTGGCTTTATAAAGTACCTGAAGAGGAATCAAATGTGAAAATCAGTGTGACATCCAAAACCAGAAATGAACATTATAATTTATTACAATTCCAAATTACATAGGTTATGATTGATCAAGACCCCTTAGTCTTTTAAGGGTTCTATGACCTGCAGCAAATTTATATGTCAACTCGTGAAGCTTTCCTGACCTGCTCCCAAGTTGCCATAGGCAGGGGGATAGGAAATCACGCCTCGCAGGTGCACCAAGGAATTCGCACCTCAGTCAAAACAAAACACATCCTAGCCAGCTGAAGTCAAGGCCATCTCCACAGAGACCTACAATGGCCAGAGGGAGTGACTTTCGCAACCTGCGAAATTGCCTCGTTGTGGAATGTGACTGGTGACACACCCTGGGGGGAGGGGGAAACAGGGTCAGAGGCAAGGCGCGAACTGGGTGAAGTCAGAGGTGGCTTCACTTGGTTCGTGTTGACATGGCACTCCTAATAAACAACTGGATTTTTCTTGAAAAATGGCTTGAGGCTCCTGCTTTTATTAGGGCATTGGTCGGAACCCTGACATTATAATGCAGTTAGTCCAAATGCTAAAACATATGGACCCCATTTATTTGCATTCATTTCCTTCGTTCATGTCCATGTTCATATTTATACCTGCTATCTTATACATGTTTGACAAACTAATAAATAAAATAAATAAATAAATAAAAATTACCCATACTTACATCACTCCGCTGGGCTTGATTAATTTTAGCCTGAACCACAGTAGGATGATCTTCAATTTGTGTAAATTTAATAGTGTCTGGAGGCTGACGGTATTTTTTCTGTTTATGAAAAAAACAAATCAATCTCATTTACTAAATTTTTCCATTGCTTCCTTCTAATCATTATCTACCACTTCACTGAAAATCCATGTTAAAGTTTTTTTAAGTCCAAGTCTTGAAAGATTTTTAAAAGTAATCAAGTTTTGATTAATCTAAAACATTAACACTTTTTCTATGCAAAACACTTATTCTACCCCAAGAATTGGGTTTCGATGTTGTAATTAATTAATTAGAAACAAGCAAATAAATAAAGTCCTCCTAAAAGAAGTGTAGTCAATTTTTATACATAGTGGGACACAATTAACCACTTTATACATCATATTTGTACCACATTATGGCTTAAGAGTGATGGAGCAAAACAGAACTAACTACAGATACTTGCATTCATGGATAATTTAACCAACTACATGAACATAAGACTTCAGTTTGTTTCTATTGCTATAGAAAAGGGAGGAGAAGGAGAAAGAGAAAGCAAACTTCACACAGCAGTCTAAGTTGCTTGTCTTTTTCAGAAATTCCAGTCCAGACTGTAGTGAGTTGATAACAGAATAGGACTGGTGCTCAATCCAGACTTCAAACTGATTGGTCTTTCCCCTACTTCTTGTCCTTCCCATCTGCTTAAGGAAGGCAGGGCTCACTGGCTTGCTGGACCATTCTACTAGTGTCTTTCCTTTACTTTGAGGGGCTATTCCCGTTTTACTAGTCCCCTGCTTTTCCCTTGGTTTCCCGATGCCTGCTCACATAGATGCCTTCATGTTCCACTTTCTCTGCCCTCCCATTATCTCCTTCAATACAGAACCCTTTCATTTCTTTTTTCTTTTCCTTATGACACCACTGGGGCTCTGATGCCACGGTAATGAAACCAATAGCCAACAGTTGTCATTTCACTCCTACAGCCCTCTGTAGATTCACAGAAAGTATTTAGCTAGGAAGAAGGAGAGTTCGGTTCAAAAACAAATAACAACATTCATATGTTGTAACATAAGGGTTTTTTTTAAAAAAAACTAAAGGGAAGATAACTTTTTTCAGTACCCGTGAGCTAGGAATGGGAAAGCCTGGGCATAAAGCAAAAGGGTGACCATAGGAGGTGAATGAAGAATGATCTTCTAGGATTAATAATCTTTTATGGACTTTATGGGCCTTTTTTGGATTTTTACAATACAAGATGATTGTAAAAACCAACAACTGCCCACCAGCAGAGAACACAAAAGCCAAGGAGCTAAAGGTGGAGGGAACTGTAGGAGGGAAGGGAGAATGACAGATCCTGCAGCCAATCAAACCTGGAGCTGCTGCTAGATCAGCATGACTTGCTGGAGACCATCTGCTCTAGAAAGCGTAAGTCAATTCTGATTAGAAAACAGAAGTTTTTAATTGAAGCAGAGAAATACAGGGACATGTTGCATTTATGATGGGCCAGGAGTCAGAAGAGGACCATGTCATCCTTTGTTGCTCTCAGGAAGTCTTCTACAAAAATACTTGGTTGGAAGCAGTAGTGGGTTCCTACCGGTGCGCTCTCCGCCTTTCTTCGCCGCCGAGCCGAAGACGCTGGCGGCGTTTGCGGCGGGGGCTTCCCCCGCCCGCTTTCCCGGGATGCCGGGATGCCGCCATTTGCGTTCTTCTGCACTCTGCGCAAGAGTGCAGAAGAACGCAAATGGCGGCATCCCGGCATCCCGGGAAAGCGGGCGGGGGAAGCCCCCGCCGCAAACGCCGCCAGCGTCTTCGGCTCGGCGGCGAAGAAAGGCGGAGAGCGCACCGGTAGGAACCCGCTACTGGTTGGAAGGTCCTCCCCTGGATTTATCAATCCAGTGTGAGGTGCCACTGATGCTGAATTACGTGCTTATGTTCTTGAAATCCATAATCTTGTTACTGAAATTCTACAACCAACCCACTTTTCTAACAGATATCACCTGATTACAATGTTCTAAATTTTAGTTGTATCAAAAAATTGTCTTAAGTCTACAAATCTGCCTTCTGACTGAGTGTAACTGCTGGAACTGTACTTATGTGACTCTTATTTAAATATGTGCAACTACTGGTTAACTGCTTGGGTTGAAAAACAGTGTGCAAAACATGTGATAAGTGAGAGGGTTATTGATTAGACTGAGGATTCAGTGCATAGCTCCTTTTAGGGTATCTGATTTTTTTTCTCATTTAGCTATAATTAAATATGGAGAACGGGTGGGTTCCTCCCGGTTCACACCAGATCGCCCAAACTGTTAGCGACCTGCTGGGGACGTAATTTTGGCGTCACAGCTCCGGTTCTGTCTGTGCCGGTCCGTGCTCGCCGCCATCTTTTTTTGTGAATTTTTGGCCGATTTTTCTGACTTTGGATGGCTTCACAGCATTTTGTGCTGTGAAAAAAGCCCGCCCACCCGCCCCCAGGTTAATACTGACCTTTATTTCTTCGCCTGAAGCACAGCTGATGAGCTCCTCAGCTGTTTTTCGGGCTGAATCCACCTTCTGAGCATGCGCGGAATTCAAATCGCGCAATGGGACACAAGCGCACGTGAGCAGAGCTAGCGCACATGCGCAAAACATCACGACCCGAACCAGTGGCGAAGGTAAGTGAAACCCACCCCTGACTGCACGGCACAGTGGCCTAAAGGTGCAGACTCTCACCTCACACTCAGGAGATTGAGAGTTCAATTCTAGGTAGAGACAGATGTTTTTCTATTTGGGCGCAAAGAGAAAATATCTGCTGCGAACTCTGCATAAGCATCAGGAAGAGCATCTGGCCAGAAAAACTCAGCTCCCTTCAGTCCCCCAGACTCCACTCCGATACAAGGGATTACAGAGTTGTTAAAAGAGGGGGGGAAATATGAAGAACCCCATAACTAAACTGAAACTGGCTTTCTTTACTTACCTCACTTACGTATCCTGAAGTTCTTTTTGCTGTTTCTGCATCCAAGGATCCATAAGGTATCCAACCACATCCTTTCATCCAACTGTTGTAATCAGCTTTATATTCATTCTGGAAAAGACCATAATGAGTTTAAAAATGGGAAATTCTTGCCTTCAGGTTCATGTGACAGTTTATTTGAGCTGTCCTATATGTGGATGGAACGTTCTTTAAAAAGGTAGCCAACAGAAAATATAATTCATGAATTAAAACTAGGATAATAATGTAATTGTCAAAAACAAAATGATTAAATTATTCCAAAACTGGTGCAATGTGCTTCATTAAATAGTAGCAGGATCAGCTTTGAAAGGTGCTTGATCTATAACCGTGGTGGCGAACCTATGGCACGTATGCCACAGGTGGCACGCGGAGCCATAGCGGAGGGCACGCGAGCGTTGCCCACCGGCAAACCAGAAGTGCGGAAAAACGCACTTCCGGTTTGCTGATGAGCTGTTTTTTGCACTCCGGAGGGTTCAGGGAAGCTTCCTGAAGCCCCGGAATGCAAAAAACTACAAAATGGACAAACTGGAAGTGCGGAAAAACGCACTTCCGGTTTGCCGGTGAGCTGTTTTTTGCACTCCGGAGGGTTCAGGGAAGCTCCCTGAAGCCCCGGAATGCAAAAAATGACGAAATGGACAAACCGGAAGTGCATTTTTCCGAACTTCCGGTTTGCCCATTTCGTCGTTTTTTACCGTCCCAGGCTCCGGTAAGGCCTTTGCGTGGGGGGGGGGGGTGCGCATGCGCAGGGGGCAGCATGGGGGGTGTTGTGCGCATGCGTGGGGGGGAGGGAATGGGTGTGGGCATGCGTTGCGCGCGCTAGCGTACGCACCCCCCCCCCTCTTTGGCACACGAACCAAAAAAGGTTCGCCATCACTGATCTATAAGGTCCATCTGGAAAAACCAGACCTGTAGGGGTGGGCAAACTATGGCTCTTTGAGGACCTGTGGACTTCAAATCCCAGAATTCCTGAGCCAGCCAGCTGTTTATCAATTCAATCAAACATGCAATCAAACTGATCTGAGTTTCTGAACTTCTCCAGAAAAATTGCTTCAGTGCATGCCCAGAACATTCATAATCACTGAACTGATTCAAATACACTTTATTTGACTAAGTGATTCAACCTGAATAATCAAACTGATTTAAAAGTCAATTTGATTTGGACATTTCACTGAACAGCATTTGAATCAAATCCTTGAATTTAATCTTTCTACTGTACAGTCCTAGATAGCAGCTACCTATTATTCTTTTCAGTCTTTAAATCTATTGTCTTTTTCACAAATACTCACCAGTCCATATTTTAATGTTTTAAAGCATCCTCCCCTAATGGATGCTGTATGGATCAGGTCAGCATCTTTTGAAGACAGCTGATGGCCACCTTTGGTTTTAAAGTTAGATATGCTGAACAGATGTCTGGGACTTACCGGTATATTTCCAACAAACCTGGAGATCAGCAGTTAGGGAAGGCCAAAATAAACAATCCTCAATTGGGTTTCTTCTTGCCCCAGTTGTCAAACTCTGGAAAAGGCTTATTCCAGAGCCTTGGTGGCGCAGTGGTTAGAATGCAGTACTGCAGGCTACTTCTGCTGACTGCTGGCTGCCTGTAATTTGGCAGTTCAAATCTCACCAGGCTAAAGGTTGACTCAGCCTTCCATCCTTCCGAGGTGGTTAAAATGAGGATCCAGATTGTTGGGGACAATATGTTGATTCTGTAAACCGCTTAGAGAGGGCTGTAAAGCACTGTGAAGCGATATATAAGTCTAAGTGCTATTGCTATTGCTATGGAAATACACTGCCAACTCTCTTTTCTGTATGAAGTATTCTACAGTTCAACAATGCTAGGTTTGAACAAACATTGCTACTTACATCACTTAGTATAGTATTAGCCTTCCTGGCCAGTTCCACATTAATACTACCAGGAGGATAGGAGTAATTATGGATGCGATGCCTGTAGTCTGTATCACTGATGATCGCCTGGGCTTTCTTTGCTTGTACAACAGGAATCATATCCAGAGGTGCTGTGTATCTGGTCTTTGATGCTTCATAACCTTTTTTATAGAGCAGCTATGATACAATTAATACAAGTCATTAACCATTTGAAGTTTGAAAAAAAGAAGCCCAGATCTTTGTAAAATGTAGGTGATAATCCATCTACAATATCCAGTGGGTATGCTAAAAGCAGGCACAGCTTATTTAAAGAATCCTTTTTCTGCAACATGGGAAGGTCTTCTGAAATGATTACAGTCATATGCAAGAAATAGACTAGGTTGGGATTATGATGACTGTCAAATAAGCCACTGTTAATAGGTATATGCACTTCTGAATATATGCCCGGCTTATGCTAAAAATTTGGTGCATCTACTGATAACCTAATATTCACTTACTTTTTGTACTTCATAAGCATTCAGGTTAATAGCCCAAGTATTATTTTTATTAACATTTGCATTTCCTCATCATTTGGTTAGGCAATTATGAGAACCTACTTTCTTTAAAGGGTGTATTATTATTTCCCACTCAGATTTAACACTCTGGACTTGCTCGTTATGTTTTCAAAATTAGAGATCAGTGGTTCTTTATTAAGAATTCACTGAATGTAAACTTCACCTAAAGGGACACTCTAAAGAAATATCTTCTGAAAATGGTTTTATATCTAGATAAATCAACATTATTCAGAGAATTCAGCATATCATCAACAAACCACATATTATTTGGTTTATCTGTACTTACATCACTCTGTTGCTTGGCCACTTTTTGACAATGTATCATTTTGGGATCATCTTCAATACTCAGAGCTCCAATTAACTTGCCTTTGCTCTGTTCATAACCCTTTTTGTATTCAACCTGTATGGTCACAAGACAATAATGTACTTTGGTATTCCAAAAACCTGGCTGCAAATGTAAATCAATCCAAGATCTACCTTAATTTCTTTGTAACACTTACATTACTTGCAATTTTTTGCTTGGCTTTTGCAGCTAGAATTGGAATGGCATCCATCTTGATGTCAAATTTATTTGCTTTTGATTGATCCCAGTCATACTTATACCAATTCTAACCCAAGGGAGAAGATAAAAATACGTGAACAAGTCATGACATAAAATCCAAAATGTATTACATATAATCCATATATTTATCTTAGGGAGTGTATAACCTTATAACTGTATAACTATTTAAATGTACATGTTATTATGAGTAGACTAACAGAAAACCAGACTAGAATAATGAGTAGAATAACAAATAGAATAATCTTTTTTGGCCAACCTTTTGACCCACAAGATTTCAAGCTCTTTAACATCCACTCCGCAAATATGTAGAATTTGTATAAAGTAATATAAAGTAAGCCCTTTATGAGATTAACATTACTTTATATTGCAAGGGTTGTCAAAGACATGATCCAAACAATGGTAAGATCTAATTTCTAATCTAATCAGTCTAGAATGAAGCTCTTTGTTGTATTCCATGTACCCTAAAGAACCTTTCTTCAAAGCTGGAAAGCAGTGATGTCCATAGAATAAATGGGTTTTTTTCTATCCATAGTAAATAATTAAACATTTATTAAATAAGGTCTTTTCCTTTATTGGTTTTTCAAGTGAATCTCTGTCCGTGAACTCTCACATAAGAACACACACATACACACACGGGGTGCTTAGATCTGGCCTGTGAGGCCGCCCTGGAAACAGAAAAGGACCGGCCCGCGGTGCCTCTGCCAGTGAAAACAGAGCTCCGTTTTCGCTGGCAGAGGGTTTCAGGAAGCCATCGTAGGCGAAAATAGAGCTAGTGAGCCCGTTTTCACTGGCAGATGCCCCTGACATGAGTGATGTTGAGCTGGCCATGCCCCCCTGGCCCCCACAATGTCAAACACAACCCCGATGTGGCCCTCAATGAAATCGAGTTCGACACCACTGCTTTAAACTAATCTCCCTCACAGGTGTTACCTGACAATCAAATATGCCCTGTTTTATGCCTTATTATCTTCACTGTCATGAATAGCATTATGATTCTCATTCTCCTCAGTAGCTTGTTTTTTTTAGCTGTGAAAGTATCATTCATAAGACTCTTACATCACTAATGTTGTAAGCATTGACTCTGGATTGGAGGAATAAGGGAGCATCTGGAGGGAGAGAACATCTGTTTGTCTCAGCTTCATGTTTGGCTTTGTAGTTCAACTGAAATGTAAAATGAAAATCACATAAAAAGTTATCATTTGGAAGACAGAAATTAAGCATGCTAGCATAGGCTATTAATGCCTGAACAAAATAAGAGGGAAATCCAAACCATTTAAAGTAAAAAAAAATTACAGTGGTACCTTGGTACTCATCTTTAATTGGTTCTGGGAGGAGTGATGAGTACCAAAAACGATGAGTACCAAACAATTTTTTCCTATATGGAATAATGTAGTGAATCACAAGGCAGCCAACACCGACAAGTTCTAGCTTGTGTGTTGAGTACTAAACAAATGATGAGTACCGGGACAAAAATTTCATGTCAAAATGCATTGAGAACCAAATTCAATGGGTTTCAAAGCAATTGAGCACCAAGGTACCACTGTACTTTAATAACCATCACAATAGAAAGGCATGGTATAAATGAAGTAAATAAATGTGTTTACACTGTTCAGTTAATTCAGGAAAGGCTGTATCAATGTCAGTCAACATAAAGATATGACTGGACTTTTCTTTCATGAACACAACAATAACAGATCCCCATCTGCTTTCATAACCAGGGGTGGGATTCAGCCAGTTCAGACCGGTTTGGGCAAACCGGATGCTAATTTTACATCTGGTTCACCGAACCGGTAGTTGCAAGGACTGGCTGGCCCCACTCACCCAGCCCCTCCCAGGAGTCTCCAAGCGGCCCGTTTTGGATGCCAGGTAAGTGCAGGGCCCGCACAGAGGCTCTGGGAGGGCAAAAAACGGGCCTACCGGAAGTACCAGAAGTTTGGAAACGGGCCCATTTCTGGCCTCCAGAGCTCGGGGGATGGCATTTTCGCCCTCTCAGAGGCTCAAGAAAAACCTCCAGAGCCTGGAGAGGGTGAAAAACAGACCTCCCAGAAACTCCAGAAGTCCAGAAATGGGTCCATTTGCAGCCTCCGGAGGGCCTACGGAGCCCGGGGGAGGCAGTTTTCACCCTCCCAGAGGCTCAAGGAAAGCCTCCAAAGCCTTGGGAGGGTGAAAATGACACTTGCCCACACCGTGGTGCAGGAGGCCGAGTAGGCCGCCCACAGCATGGCCACGCCCACCCAGCAACCGGGCAGAGAACCGGTTGCTAAAAATTTTGAATCCCACCCCTGTAATCATAACATACATATTTTGAAAATTAAAAATACGAAGCATTACCACAAAGCAATGTCAAAAATAGATCTCCTGTGTTAAAGCAGCATTAGCAACCTATACATCCCTGTTGATTGATTACAAGCTCAGCCCTTGTATTCCCAATTATATTGCTACTTGTTTCATTGACTCTGGTATTAAATATGTACAAAAATATACAAGTTTGGAAACAAAACATTCCAAGGAATACTGAACTATTCCATTATTCTTTTTGACTACTATGGATCTGGTTGTTGCAAGGATGAGCCAAAAAGTTTCCAGAAGTAAATCTTCTGGAACAAGAAGTAATCTGTGAAATTCCCAGCATAATCCAGCCTCACATTTCCATAAGGTTACATTGAGCTTTTGGATTACCCTCAGGATGGCTGGATTGGTATGGTCTAGAACAGACCCTGGGCCACAACCAGCCCTTTGGCTGTCCCTGTTCAGCCTACGAGGATTGTTTTTATTTTGAAGGTGACTATTTTTTTCCAATTTACATATGTGTGTGCGTACATGTCTACACATCTTCATGGCCTTAGTGTTTCGGCACTCCACAAGAGTCCCCTTTTCTCATGTGGGAAAATTAATTGCCCACCCCTGGTCTAGAGAATAATGAGACCTTCTGATATTCTACAAAATGTTATGTTTCTCGCATGGTATGTTTTGAAAATCATAAACCAGAACATTTTCAACAGTCAGGTAATAAAGCTACAACTTCATGAATAGAAACCCATTACTAGAAGAAAAAGCATACAAAATAAGGCCAGATGGGACTTTGTTAGAGTTGCTAGGTTACTCACATCACTCAGCTGCTTGGAATTAATTTGTGCTTGTACCATAACCATCGAGTCTGTCACAGGGGTAAACTTGATCTGACCAGGATGTTTCTTGTATGCATGCTAGACAAATGAGGAAACAAAAGGTAATTGCATTTACTTTTTAGCATATATCAAATTGCAGTTCTACTATTCTGTATCTACAGAAAAATATTTTTTTTAAAAAATGCTAGCATACTAACATGGTACATTCATTCATCAACAATATATCTAAACCCTGCTGTTTAGAAATCTTAAAGCCTTCTGATTATCATATATTCTGGGAGTTGAAGTCCACAGGTCCTCAAAGAACCATAGTTTGCCCACCCCTGGTATAGGCTTTCACAGCCAATATTTCTCAGGCAATGTTGAGCTTCAGGGTTTAGTAACCATATCTAGAAAGCATCCATTTGTGAAATATCCCCTTCAAACACTTTGTACTGCTTTAACGAAGAACATTCATGCATGCATGTATCAACTTTCATGGCAATATTTGTTGTATTTGTTTCCTGCTGCAAACAATAGGGGCTTGTGGTAGCTTACACTCATAAAATACAGATATAAAACATCTGCAATGAATAACAAAAATGTAAATAGAAAATAGAAAGATGAATAAATGCCAAAATAGTAAATAACCACTAGTAAAAACTAAGATAAAAGACAACCACCCAGATGGGGAGAGGAGCCAAGATGGCGGACAGGCAGCAATGGCCATAAAGGGTTCCTCCAAAAGTAAACGGGTTTTTTTTTACCTTGTATTTTTAACCCATGACTGACTTTTACAAATACACATGTATTGGAGAGGCTACCAATCTGTTCTAGCTACATTGTAATAATACTGTCAGGGTTCCAAGTAACATACCCACAGCAAACAAAACTCTGAGGCAGATAGATTCCTCAAAGAATAGTTTTATTGGATATGTCATATTGGCACAGGCTGGTGAAAACCGACTCTAAATGTTTCTGTGGTTTTCACCTAATTAAAAGTAGAAGGTTTTCACTTTCTCAAAACAATCAGTCACCCAGTCCAATCAGGATACAGTCCAGTTGCTAGGTGACCTCAGTCCCCTCCTTCCAAGCACCTGCTGGAATGTCCTTGGTTCCCAAGAGAAAGTATTTTGTTTTGGCTACAAACCCCAGCTATCTCTACTCCCCCTCCCTATCCCTTAGCTCCAGTTGTGGCAGTACTGAAGCCACAAAATGGCCTCAGACAGGTCAGCTTCAGGGTTGGCAAATACTACAAGCCAGGATTTTTAAAAATGGGGAAAAGGAGAGACAGCGTGCTCACTCTGCAGCACAGAGCTCATCCAAGCCATTGAAACGGCAGAAAATGGATGATTATATTGCAGATAGTCTCCTCCAGTAAGTAACTCAACTGCAGTCTCCTTACCACCAGATGTCACATGTATCCTATATGTATATCTGAACAGCCATCTTTCAGCACAGTAATAGAGGAACAGTAACAAAACTGGAGAAGCAAGTATAATGCAAGACCTTCTACAACAATGGTTCTCAACCTTCCTAATGCCGCGACCCCTTAATACAGTTCCTCATGTTGTGGTGACCCCCAACCATAAAATAATAAAATTATTAGGAAACTCAGGGGTGGGTTCTAACTTACCTCACTGCCAGTTCGCTTCCTCCTGCGCTGCGTGGCTATGCATCGTGAGTGCGCGTGCGCTTTGCGCGCACATGTGCAGTGCCAATTTTTTTAAAAAAAAATGCAAAAAAAGCCAAAAACAAGATGGTGATGCATGCATAGTGCCGGAAATTCGGCTTCTGCACATGCTCAGAGGTTCCCATGGTACAGATTTTTTTTTTGCAGTAGTCTATTTGCATGTGGGTGGACTCGCCTGGAGATGGATAGAGGAGCGGTGTCTCGGTTCCTAAGACCATCGGAAATATGTGTTTTCCAATGGTCTTAGGCGACCCCTGTGAAAGGGTCGTTTGACCCCCAAAGGGGTCGCTACCCACAGGTTGAGAACCGCTGTTCTACAAACTCCAATATTGATCTGCCAAAACATAAAAAATTTAAAATGCCCAGGTGATGCTGCAATGGCATCTGTTACCAGGCTTCAGACCGATCTCTTCAGGAGGAAGTGTTTGAACCAATGAACACTACAAGGAAAATGCCTCTAGTCTATACCTCTTTGTTGTAACAGTTCTGTGGTTTCTTAAATTCTGATTTGGCATCACATGTGACCTACCCATTCCGACTTAACCTTACACGAAAACATTGTGGCTCTTTCAGCATTATGTCTGGGTTGTTTAAGAAAAATAGTGAATTCCATTCTAAAGCCAAGAAAACTATGTGGATGGATGTCTGCAGAGGGCAGGAATGTGGAACAAGAGCCCTCGCGTCCATAATCAGCCATGAGTCACAACCAATCCAAGGAAACATATATTAGCATTGTAATATTAAAGTTTACCTTTTTAAAAAAAAACACTTCGAAAGTTTTTTTAAAGAGTCTGGACTATTGTACATACAACTATAAAATCTCACAGTAACAATGACTTACATCTTTGCATATGTCCAGCTTCTTCATGGCTTCATATTCTTGAGTTATGGTTTGAGGGAAATAGCATTTATCCTTTTCGTCTTCATAGTCTGCCCTATAGTTTTTCTAGAGGAATCACCAGAAAACATCATAAACACCATGAACTGAACAAAAAAAACCCGGAAAAAATAGAGGAAATTAGGTACAATTGATACTCACGTCACTCTTCATAGCTTCAATCTTCATGCAATGCGCTTGATAGGGGTCTTCAAAGGTGCCTATGTACCGGCCCAAGACATTGGCTATATAAGGCTCCTTGTATTTCACCTGTGGAGAAACAAGTTGCAGCAAACCAAACAAGACTATGTCTGGAGCAGAAGCAAAGGAGAAATGTCCACCACACTTACCCCACTGAAGTTCTTAAGAACGTTGTCCACCTGATACTGTGGAGTCTCACAATAGTTAATGCTTACTCCTTTTGCTTTTTCATATGGTTCCTTATATAGTCTCTGCAAGAGTGGGGGTGGGGGGAAATGGAGAAAGGGTTATAGGAGATGACGTTGCAAATATTGTTCCTTCTTGTGTCTCCCTGCCTTCCCACTTACACATTTCTCTTTCCATTTCATCCTGAAATATACATCACAATGCAGTCCAAAAGATTTCATCCAAATTTACATTCTGAATCCATGACTGGGATGGAAGCATAAGTACCTGTTTTATGTATTCATTTATTTTTGCATACATTTGTAAGCCCCCCCCCCCAACTGCCTCTGGACAGCATACAACAAAAGTAAGACTAACCAAATATATATATATATATATATATATATATATATATATATATATATATATATATATATATATATATATATATATATATATATATATATATATATATATATATATATATATATATATATATACACATACACATACACATACACATACACATACATACATACATACATACATACATACATACATACATACATACATACATATATATATATATATATATATACACATACACATACATACATACATACATACATACATACATACATACATACATACATACATACATACATACATACATATATATATATATATATATATATATATATATATATATATATATATATATATATAACTATAAGAAAGAAAGCTCAGTACATAAAATATAAAATAGCAACAAAATATTTTGAAAAACCAACCAAAAGGGAACTGGGCCCTAATCACCTAGGGGGGGGAGAATCATGTAACCTGGATTAAGCCCATGATTTGTATGGTCAAATAGGTTAATTCCAACAATGGCCTGAAGTTGTTTATGAGAAAGCTATCATAAATTCTAATGGAAACAGTGACTGTACTAAGTCAGTTTAACAATGGTTGCTATTAATGGTCCATTTGGACATCTTTCAAATACAGATATCCCATTTAGGTCATTGCTGATTTAACATGTTGATGTTCATGAATTAATAGCAATAGCACTTAGACTTATATACCACTTCATAGTGCTTTATAGCCCTCTCTAACCAGTTTACAGAGTCAGCATATTGCTCCCAACAATCTGGGTCCTCATTTTACCAACTTCAGAAGGATGGAAGGCTGAGTTAACCTTGAGTCAGTGAGAATCGAACTGCTAAAAGGCTGGCAGTCAGCAGTCAGCAGAAGTAGCCTGCAGTACTGCATTCTAATCACTGCACCACCATGGCTCATAATGTTATTCTATTTCAAATACTTTTTCATCAGACAATTGTGGAATCTTTGCTGCTCTCTGAGCAAAATTATTTGCCTGCAGATGTTTTGTTACCGGTCTGAGCTAGTTCTATTGGTATCATCAGACAATTCTCTACTTAATATAACTGTGAATAAGTTATATTAATTATGCATTATATAAATATACATTACAAAATTGGAAGTTCCCAAATTTAATTTAGTCATAAAAGAAGAGTTATAAAAATGTTAGCAAATTATTGAAGGTGCATATGATTCATGTCTTCTTTACTGGCTACTATTAAAATACTAAGAGATGCAGATTATAATTTTCAAAAATGATTTGAGAATTCTTATTTCACTACTAATTTTTCTTGCTTTATAGCTCTGGAATACAGGAGCCAAAAAAAGGGTTGTGCTACATCATCACAAAGATTCCAACATGCCACACATCCCATTTTACCATATTTTGGGCTTACTTACATCATTCTGCATCTTGCCTACTTTCAGAGAATGTAAGATCTTGGGATCATCCTGGACGCTCAAGGCTCCAATAAGCTTCCCTTTGCTCTTTTCATAGCCTTTCTTGTACTCAAACTACAGGGGGATATTGGAATAAAATATTTTCATAGGCTACAAATTTTGCATGCAAATTGAAAGCTAAGTGTTACTATTCTGTGCCATACTTACATCGCTCACAATTTTTTGTTTTGCTCTAGCAGCCAGAATCGGGATGGCATCTACTTTGATATCAAATTTCTTTGCTTTCGATTGATCCCAATCATACTTGTACCAATTCTAACCAAGAAAGAAGAGGAAAATAAAGTGGATCAACCTGAACTAGGAATCAGGAGGATATGTCTTTTTTTTTAATCAAAAAAACCATACCTCAATTTGATTCATTTTGAAAATATTCTTCAAGATAAGAGCAACAATTGTCATTTCTAACCAACTGAACAATAAATTCTAACGTTCTTTATGCTTCAATAAAATACCAGCAAGAAATAGAATTGCCTTGGAACTTTCACAAAATGAGTCCATTATAAGATGGATCTATATGTACAGATTGTCTTGGCAATATATTCTATACTAATGAGACAGATTTAGAATATTTCTATCTATCTATCTATCATCTATCTATCTATCTATCTATCTATCTATCTATCTATCTATCTATCTATCTATCTATCTATCTATCTATCTATCTATCAACAAGGATATAGATATAAATACATAGAGACACAGACATAGGGAAAATGTATATCTTCATATAATGATTATTTTGTTATAGATACATCTGCTCAAATATACCTATTACTTCCCTGTTCTTCACTTCCCATTCCTACTTATAACCCAGACTCTTTTCTAGTAATTCCTGTGATCACAGTCACTCATGTTCTAAGTACTTGTGAGATCCTTAGAACCCAACTTCCTTCTTCTACATCATTTCTGTTTCTATTGTTTCTCCTGCCAAACATGCACAACACATTCCTAAACGTGTTGATAAATTCTGCTTTCCCTCTTCCTTCTTATGTCATCATATCATTCTCCCAGTTTATTTCATCCTCTACCAATAAATCTTGGTCTTTCTGTTGTTTTAAATATAGCTAATTAGATTGGTTCTTTTCAAGCTTGATGTCCTTGCCCATGCTCACTATGGATTACAAGAGTCTGTCCAATATATTCAAAGAACATTCAACTAGGCTTATTCGCTGTCTGCCTAATAGACATCTCACTGCAAATATTTTAGATTCATGATCTATTATCATAGTAGCAATATTATTATTTATTAAGAAATTGAGTCGGAAGAGCAGTTGTCCATTATACTCACATCACTGATATTATAAGCATTAACTCTGGACTGAAGAAACAAAGGAGCATCTGGAGGTATAGAACATCTGGATTTTTCAGCCTCGTATTTAGCTTTGTAATTCATCTGAAATATAGAATGAACAAATAGTGGTATATAAATGACTAACACACATTGCTGTTCACTATGGGAAGAATTCCTTCTCCTAGAGACCAACTATGGCTACAGAGTTTTTTGTAACCCTGCTAACTATTGATCAAATTGCTCCAGTACCCAAACTAAATGCTTTCCTAGAAGGACTACCTTGTCCAAATGATGAACCTTCCAAAGGAGCAGATAGGACAGAATGATGGTGCCCATGCAGTACCAATTATTCCCTTATACCAGTGGTTCCCAAAATGGGCCCCCCACACCCCACAGGGGGGCAATTTGACTTTTAACAGGGGCAATTGGAACCTTGTTTAAACCAAGTTAATGGCCTTTTAGGCTTCCTCCGCGTGAGTAGGAGTTCACTTTTTGAATAGTAAGAATTATATGTCACCGGGGGGGGGGGACACCAGGATTTTGGAGTTGCTTAGGTGGGGCATGGCCAAAAAAAGGTTGGGAACCACTGCCTTATACCAATAGAAGCAATTTCAACTTTCTTAATACCAACCTCCTTTCCTGACAAATATCTTTGAAATGTAAGAAAATTTATTTCTTTCCTATCTCACATGAGCCACATATCTGCCTGAGACCAAATGCTTTATTAGCAACAGAATTGATATAGGATTTTCAATAAGCCTGCTGATGGAGGGAGCTATAAAATAGTAACCCTTTCCTCCCCAGTGCTTATTCAGAAAAGTTCAGATAACCACGGTAATTTTGTGGTGTGCCTGAGAGTTAACTTTGAAGATCTGGTCAAGTGAATAACTAAGGTGACCAGACATCCCGCTTTTGGCGGGACAGTCCCGCTTTTTAATAATTTGTCTCGCGTCCCATGGCGTTTCAAAAAAGTCCCGCTTTTTTAATTTGAATTTGCCCTGCACACCCCTCTACCTCCCGCCTCGCCTGCCTCCTCCTGCCAGGTGGGGAGGGAGGGCAGTGAGAGGGGAAGCGGCGGTCTTGCCTGTTCGTCGCCGCAGAGCCGAAGAAGCTGGTGGCGTTCGCGGTGTGGGGCTTCCCCCGCCTGCTTTCCCCTGCCGCCGGGACGCCGCCATTTGCGTTCTTTTGCCCTCTGTGCAAGCAGAATGCTTTGCGCATGCGCAGAGGGCAAAAGAATGCAAATGGCGGCGTCCCGGTGGCCGGGGAAAGTGGGCGGGGGAAGCCCCGTGCCGCAAACGCCACCAGCTTCTTCGGCTCTGCGGCGACGAACAGGTAAGCCTGCGCAGGTAGGAACCCACCCCTGGCTGTGATGAAGGGGGGGTGTTTGGGGGGTGCACAAAGCTGCAGGATAAGAGAGACGGACCCCTCCCGTCTTGCTCCACTAGAAACCCCACCCCCATCAATGGTGTCCCGCTTTACAAATATTAAAATCTGGTCACCTTAGAATAACAGACATTTGTACAACTAATATGACCCGGAGAATGGCTTATTTGGCAATGTGGAGAGGAATGGGAGAAATTCCTCACCAAGAGGATGTAAAAATATGTCTCCCTCTTGCTATCCAGTGCCTGGAAGAGGGAGGGTATAAACAGGCCTGAAATGTAGTCCAATTTCAGTTCTCATTTGGGTGGAACAACCTTCCTTCCTTCCTTCCTTCCTTCCTTCCTTCCTTCCTTCCTTCCTTCCTTCCTTCCTTCCTTCCTTCCTTCTTGGATTTATATGCCACTCATATTCAACAGTCTTTATAGGATACTCATTATAGTATGCTGACACATATGGAATTATTTTCTGCCCTGACAGAAAATAATTTCCCCTTGATAGTTTCCCGTTGATATTTTTAATTGAATAGCTATGAATGTTATTTACAAAAATGTATAAGACTATAAGAGATTGATTATCAAATTATTTAATTAATATATTATATACTTCCTGTTATTTCTAAAGCATTGATGGAAATTTGTGGATTTTTATTTGGAGTTGGAATTATTTTAAATATTTTGGAATATTCCAAGAAAGTCTAATTGTCAATGTAAATACTTTTATTGTTTTTATCTCTAATTGATATTAATCTAAAACAGATTATTTACAATTCCCCTGACTATATAGAATAAGTTAAATGTTGCAAAAAATAATATTTCTTCAACATAGGTACTTAGAGGGAGTCCTGTTTTAATACTTTCAATGTGTTTTAGGGAGACTGCAACTTTATTACAAACATTTCTATGAAAAAAGACAAGCTTCTATGTTTTATTTATGCAAATTACTCTCCTTTTAGGATATGGTGGTGTCAATTTTGTAGATTTTCAGCTTTATCACTGGACATTTAACTTCTCTCTCTCTCTCTTTATTTTTAATTTAGATGATCAAAAACACATCCAGACTTGAGCAGTGAAGTGGTTTTCTGCTGTTTGTAAGGCAGCATCAAAGCACAATGGCTTCAAATGCACTGGTTCAGAGGTGAGATTCAGCAGGTTCTGACCAGTTCTAGAGAACCGGTAGCGGAAATTTTGAGTAGTTCGGAGAACTGGTAAATACCACCTCTGATTGGCCCCGCCCCCATCTATTCTCTGCCTCCCGAGTCCCAGCTGATCAGGAGGAAATGAGGATTTTGCAGTAACCTTCCCCTGGAGTGGGGAGGGAATGGAGATTTTACAGTATCCTTCCCCTGCCATGCACACCAAGCCACACCCACAGGGAATATTGAATCCCACCACTGCACTGGTTCCATTTCTGACTATTTTCTACCTCAGTAATGAAGTAAACAGGTTTGATCAATGAGGAAAGTAAACAAAGGGGTGAAAAAAATGCTTCTTTGGTGCTCTGGTAGCAGAAGACTTGATGGACCACTGGTACAGATCAACAAATGCACCCTGCCAGTCCTGAGAAACAGGCACAGCTATGCCTTCTCCACCAAGCCAGGATGAACACCTTCATCTTGGGGATTGGCAGTTAAAGAACAATTTCCATTCTACTTCTCTTTCCCCAGAGTTATCCAGTCCTGCAGAATATCTCAGTGGGACAGGAGAATTAGAGGCTTTATTGTGGCTTATTCCCTGGCATCCTTCTTGCTTTCTCTTGACGTTTTGCCAGAGCTGTGGGGAAAAATGGCTTTGGGCACAATGGGAAAGTTTTGATTCTCCTGTTGTCAAATAGTGAATGACCAGGGAGCCAGAAGAAGACAAAAGCAGCAGGGCAGTTTGTCCTCCTCTTTAACTTTACCTACAAATGAGGTACTGCAGACTAGCTGAACTACAAGAGTCGTATTGCCTATGGTGGAAAATGCCCCTTTAAAACAGAACAAAGATAGTGGACAACAGGCTGTTCTTCCAATGGGACAAGATTGAATTTAAAGATGATCACATCCATTTCTGTGCTTCTGGAATAGTTAGGAAAGCACCTTCCTGCCATAGTTAGGGTGACATATGAAAGAGTCTCATGATTTTAAAAAGGGTACAATTCCAAACTTTTTAGAATCATCTAAATCCATGATGGCGAACCTATGGCACGCGTGCCACAGGTGGCACGCGGAGCCATAGCGGAGGGCACGCGAGCGTTGCCCACTGGCAAACCGGAAGTGCGGAAAAACGCACTTCCGGTTTGCCGGTGAGCTGTTTTTTGCACTCCGGAGGGTTCAGGAAAGCTTCCTGAAGCCCCGGAATGCAAAAAACGATGCAATGGACAAACCGGAAGTGCGTTTTTCCACACTTCCGGTTTGTCCATTTCGCCGTTTTTTACTGTCCCAGGCTCCGGTAAGGCCTTTGCGCGGGGGTGGGGGTGTGTGTGCGCATGCGCAGGGGGCAGCATGGGGGGGGGTTGTGCGCATGCGTGGGGGGGAGGGAATGGGTGTGGGCACGCGAGCACGCGCTAGCACGCACCCCCCCCCTTTTTGGCACGCGAACCAAAAAAGGTTCGCCATCACTGATCTAAATCATCATCAATGACATGGTCAGCTTCTCCAGAGCCTGAAGTGGGGAAGCGGGACAAAATAGAAGAGGTGGCATAGAAGCTATATCTGCTGAAGTAGAACCAACAGTTTCTAGAAGTTAAAAACGATCAATTTGTAAACCTTTCTAAGCTATTCTGAGCACCTGTTAACTGAGAAGGGTGACAGAAAAAATGCCCATATTTAAAATTCCAAAGCATAACCCTATGTAAAGGCATGCCTGCCTCCCAGGGCTTAATTCTTGTCTGCAACAGAGAACCCAATCTATCTGATTCATGTCTGAGAAACTTTTGCTAAATAAGCACAAACATGATTAAGAGCATGAGCTTCTGGAAAACTGAGATCCACTGCCATGCTCACTCTGACACATTCTAAGCAACTGCTTCTATTTGTTTTCAAAATTGTTGCCACAAAATTCTCACTTTCCACATAGAGAGTTACGTTATTGCAATGTAAAGAATCTGCAAGTCCCAACTAAACGCTACGCTGTCTGTCAGACAATTTAGCAGGAAATGTAAGATCACGCAAAGCCTGTCCATTTCCAGGTTGCTTATTTATTTATTTATTTATTTATTTATTTATTTTGTTATTCTTATATGCCGCCCAACTCCCAAAGGACTCAGGACTTACATCACTCAGCTGCTTGGTATTAATCTGCGCTTGTAGCAAAACTGGAGAATCCGACACTGAAGTAAACTTCATCTGGTCAGGATGCTTTTTGTAGGCAGACTAGAAAAAGAATAAAATAAAAACCAGCATTGATTACTTTTCAGTAAAGATCAGACTTAATGTTTTTCTACTTCATGATATGTTTTCCAACATTCTGCTCTGCTACTTTCATCCATGCATCCATTCAGTAAAAACATATTGACAGTATTTACTTTACGATGTTAAAATTCAGTTCTAGTACCATCAATAATACTTCAGATATTTTCACGTATTTTTTTATTTCATTTATTATTTTAAGAATATTTATTTTATTTATTTATTTATTATTAGGTTATTCTATGCCGCCCTACTCCCTAAGGACTCAGGGCGGCGTATCATGACATAATACACCACTGAGACTCTTTTCTTTTTCAATTCTGAAGCACATAAAAAAATGACCTCACTTAAACAATGACTTACATCTTTGCATATGTCCAGCTTCTTCATGGCTTCATATTCTTGAGTTATGGTTTGAGGGAAATAACACTTAGCCTTTTCGTCTTCATAGTCTGCTTTATAGTTTTTCTAGAGAAACCACCAGAGTTCAATAAGTACCATGAACTGAATAAGTGGGGGGAGGGGAGAGAAATAGGTACAATTTATACTCACGTCACTCTTCATAGCTTCAATCTTCATGCAATGTGCTTGATAGGGGTCCTCAAAGGTGCCTATGTACCGGCCCAGGACATTGGTTACATAAGGCTCCTTGTATTTCACCTGTGGAGAAACACAGTCACATGTTGCAGCAAACCAAACAAGACTATGTCTGGAGCAGAAGCAAAGGAGAAATCACCACCACACTTACCCCACTGAAGTTCTTAAGAACGTTGTCCACCTGATACTGTGGAGTCTCACAATAGTTAATGCTTACTCCTTTTGCTTTTTCATATAATTCTTTATATAGTCTCTGCAAGAGTGAAAGAGAAAGGAGAAAGGGTTATAGGAAGTCATGTGGGAAATGTCATTTCTGAATTGATAATTAGAATGGTCACATAAGAACTATCTTCCTGGCTTAATTCCAGGGTATAGATTAGCAAAGGTTTTCTCTCCAAGAGTAGCAAGGCAGGTGTTTATGGGAAACCCAAATTAGGTTATAAATAAAATGGCAAGGATACTTCATATCAATTGACAATAGCTATTAATGTTCTATGGAAACAGCTTTCTGATATGGATGTTCCATTTAGTTCATTCATGATTGGATATGTTGATGTTCATGATTATTTTAGTTGAAACGTTTTTTTCATCAGACAACTGACTACTTAACTTGACTCTGAATAAATTAGGATAATTGGGCATTAAATAAATATATATTATAAAACTGGAAGTTCTCAAATTTGATAGTCATAAAAATATTAACAAATTACTGAAGATGAGTATGGTATGTGTCCTCTTTACTGGCTACTATTAAAATAGTACTAGATGCAGATTATAATTTTCAAAAAATGACGTGAGAATTCTTATTTCACTACTCATTTTTCTTACTTTATAGCTCTAGAATACAGGGAGCAAAAAAGGGGGCTGTGGTACATCATCACAAAGATTTTAATAGGCCACATGTTCCATTTTCACTTTATTGTAATTTGGGATTACTTACATCATTTTGCATCTTGCCTACTTTCAGTGAGTGACGGATCCTAGGATCATCTTCAACACTCAAGGCTCCAATAAGCTTCCCTTTGCTCTTTTCATAGCCTTTCTTGTATTCAACCTACAGGGGGATATTGGAATAAAATACTTGCATAGGCTACAAACTTTTGAAGCCTATTTTGAAGCCTTTTTGCATATTGAATGCTAAAGGTCACCCTCATTACTCTGTGTAACACTTACGTCACTTGTGATTTTTTGTTTTGCTTTTGCAGCCAGAATCGGGATAGCATCCATTTTGATATCAAACTTCTTTGCTTTTGATTGATCCCAGTCATATTTATACCAATTCTAACCAAGAGAGAAGAAGAAAATAAAGTGGGTCAACCTGAAGTAGGAATCAGGAGGATAAGCCTCAAAATACATACACTGGCAGTACAGGATGCTTTTATCTTTAACTATACCTCAGTTTGATTGACAGTTTGATTACTGAGGTAATTCTTCAAGTTAAGAGCAAAAATTTCTAGCCAACTGAAATATAAATTCTAACATTTTTATGTGCCACCATGAAATATTATTAAATATATAATCATTTTTTAAAATCTGGAACTTGTAAAAAAGCCTCTTATGAGATGAACAGTACACGATATGCAAATACATGGTGTAACCCATCTATCCTCTGCAGTACTGGAACCTAAAAGCAGAATGCATTCACCTAATCAAGTCTTTTTTATCAGCGCCTGATCCTTGCCTCAAAACCAAGCTGTGATTTATCACATAATGGTGATAAATGGAGGTATGTCTACTCTACCACACACCTTCCATAATATTCCCAACAACTGGTTTTACATCTACTTTTCCAGGTTGTGCTAAATCTGCAGAACTTGATTAGACTCTTTCTCTATCATTCCTGCTATCTTTTTCCTTTTTCCTGACCCATATAATCTTTCCTAAATATTTGTTGAGAAGTTTAGTTTTCTTTTTTTACCTTCCATCATAATTTTGACATGCTTCATTCTTCTTCCCCTAGAATCAATATACTTAAAAATGACCACTTATTTATAGTTATTGATTTACCTCCTTTCATCCAGTTTCAGCAATCTGATTAGCACAAGAAAATAAAATTCTGCCTCTGCCTCTGCCTCTACCTCCCAGCAATTTGCCTCCTTGCAGCTTTAGTTAGTTTCACTTTCAGTTTAGCATGTGGCCGGCCGGCCTACAGCCACACTCAGCTGAGAGTTGGGAAACTGATAATCAGTTGCTTGGCTTAACAAGCTCTGTTCTGTTTGCTGCAAGGAGGTAAATTGCTGGGAGGCAGAGGCCAAAGGGTGGGGGTGGCTGGGTGGGACTACATTCAGTCTATAAGATGCACCCAAGTTTTCACTCTCTTTTTGGGGGTAAAAAGATGCGTCTTATACTCTGAAAAATACGGTAGGTTTTTTTTCCAGTTTAATGCCCTTGCTCATACCAACTATGGATTATGAAAGATGCCCAGTGTTTTTGGAAGGCATTCATCTAGTCTTACACCTTGCTTACCTGATTGACATCACACTGCAATGTTTTAGATTCATGCCTTATTATCCTAGTAGCAATAGTAAGATTTCACATAATTAAGTCAAAACAAATTATATATTGTATCACTCGAACTGCAAAACTATCATACAGAAGTCTTATACTTACATCACTGATGTTATAAGCATTGACTCTGGACTGAAGGAAAAAAGGAGCATCAGGCGGTATGGAACATCTGGATTTTTCAGCCTCATGTTTGGCTTTGTAGTTCATCTGAAATGCAGAATGGGTTAATGAGACTTAAAAAGCAACTTTGTGGGGGACATATAAAAATGTCACGCATTGATAGAGAGAGGGGAGTGTAAAGAAAAGAAGAAAAACAGACTGATAAATAATAGCATAAAATAGGTGCAAAATAGGATATTGAATTATGATTGATTGGATTAAAATGCATAATTATGTATAAGGTATATGCATTGATGTATATACGGAAATTGTAGAGAAACAATAAAAAAAAATTTTTAAATGTCACGCAAACACACTGTTCAGAAGACAGGTAGATAATTTCTCAACAGTGTGCCACATATGTATCTAATGTAAGGTGACCAGACGTCCCAATTTTGGCGGGACACACCCGCTTTTTCACCATTTGTCCCGCGTCCCGCCCGCCCTCTTAAAAAGTCCCGATTTCTTGAAAGAATGCCCGACTAGGGCATTCTTTCAAAAAATCGGCCTGAAAGGCAGCAGGCCTCTCAGCTCGGGCCGGCTGTGGGCGGCGTTGGCGGCGGGCGGGCGTCCCGCGTTGTTGACTCCTCCGGCGGCGGCTGGAAGCTGGGGGGAGGGGGAAGGGAGGCTGCTCCTCCTCTCCTTCCCCCGCCCCATCCCTAGCCCCGCCCTCGGAGGCGCCGCTGCTGTTGGGAGGGGTGAGGGACGAGGAGCCGTCACCGCTTTGAATTTACGTCACGAGCGGCGCAAACAGCCCTTCCTCGTCCCCCTCCCCTTTCTTCCCCCCGTCGCCTCGCTGCCGCCGTTGCCCTGGGGCCGGGCAGGCGACCGGGAGACCGCGGCGCTTGGATGCTTGGAGCAGGTAAGCTGTCGGCTGCCTCCTTTCCCCGTCTCCCGCCTCCCGTTCGTTGCTTGCCAGCCCAGCCGAAGGGAAGGCAGGAGGCGAGGAAAGGCCTCCCGAAAGGAGGGGAGGCGAGCCAGCCCGGCCGAAGGGAAGGCGGGAGGCGAGGAAAGGCCTCCCGAAAGGAGGGGAGGCTTCGGGAGCCCGCTTCCCTTTCGGGCCGAAAGGGAGGCGGGCTCCCGAAGCCTCCCCTCCTTTCGGGAGGCCTTTCCTCGCCTCCCGCCTTCCCTTCGGTCGGGCTGGCAAGCAACGAACGGGAGGCGGGAGACGGGGAAAGGAGGCAGCTTACCTGTCGCGAGCTGCAGGCATCCAAGCGCCCTCCCGCCTCCCCCCTCCCCCCTCCCCCCCCCACCTCACCTGGACGCCGACATTTGCTGTTTTGCCCTCTGCGCATGCGCAGCGTTCTGCGCATGCGCAGAGGGCAAAACTCAAATGGAGAAACCCACCCCCGTCAATGGTGTCCCGCTTGAAGAAAAAAAAATCTGGTCACTTTAATCTAATGTCAGAGGCATACCTCTACTAGTATCTGCAGAACAGAGAAAAAAAGTTTCTTGACACCATCAGATTAAGAATGTCTTTGGCTTTCACTGGGTCAGCAATCAAAAATGATCACTTTCACTTTGTAAAAACTGAAGCTAGTTACATATCAACCAGCAGTTCCTGACAATTTCTTCCAATCACTTAACAACATTGCAAAGTTAAATACCTGAAAGTCCCAAATAATGCTGGGCTCTTTGTCAGGCAACTTAGCAGAAAATATAAGACCATGCAAAGCCTTACGTCACTCAGCTGCTTGGTATTAATCTGCGCTTGTAGCAAAACTGGAGAATCCGACACTGAAGTGAACTTCATCTGGTCAGGATGCTTTTTGTAGGCAGACTAGGGAGAAAAAGTTTTTAAAATTCATCAGCAATTAATTTTTGGTAGACATCAAGTTTATGATTTTATAATTAATGATACATTTTATGAAGATCCATACCATTGTGTTACCATCATCCATGCAGCCACACAGCAAAAGTACAGCTGGAGAAGGCAGCATTTAAATTGACAGTATTCGCTGTATGGAGTTTGAATTCAGTTCTTGTGCCACCAGCAATACTTTAGGTATTTTATTTTATTTTATTTGGAGATTCTTCTATGCCGCCCTACTCCCTAAGGACTCAGGGCGGCGTACAACATTTTAAAGAACACCAAACAATATCATTTAAAAACAATTTTTTTAAAAGTTAAAAAGGATACACAACAACATACATACATGGGGGAGACCTCAGATGTAATATTGTCTCAAACCCCTGCCTGCAGGAAGAGCCATGTCTTAATGGCTTTTTGGAAGGCCAGCAAGTATTTAGGTATTTTTGGATCGTGTAATATCTTTTATTTTATTTATTGTTTTAAGAATTTCATGAAATAATATACCACCGAGACTCTTTTGTTTTTCAGTTCTGAAGCTCGTAAAAATATGATCTCACTAGAACAATGACTTACATCCTTGCATATGTCCAGCTTCTTCATGACTTCATATTCTTGAGTTATGGTTTGAGGGAAATAACATTTAGCCTTTTCATCTTCGTAGTCCGCTTTATAGTTTTTCTAGAAAAACCACCAGAGTTCAATAAGCACCATGAATTGAATAAGTGGGGAAAAAAGAGAAATAGGTACAATTCATACTCACGTCACTCTTCATAGCTTCAATCTTCATGCAATGCGCTTGATAGGGGTCCTCAAAGGTGCCTATGTACCGGCCCAGGACATTGGCTATATAAGGCTCCTTGTATTTCACCTGTGGAGAAACACAAACACACATTGTAGCAAAGCAAACAAGACTATGTCTGGAGCAGAAGCAAAGGAGAAATGTCCATCACACTTACCCCACTAAAGTTCTTAAGAACATTGTCCACTTGATACTGTGGAGTCTCACAATAGTTGATGCTTACTCCTTTTGCTTTTTCATATGGTTCCTTATATAATCTCTGCAAGAGTGAAAAAGTAGAAATAATCATGGAACAGGGATTTAGAAAATATTTCTTATATGCATGATGTTGTTTCCCATTTAGAAAGTTTTGTTATTGAAGTGTTGGTTATCTTGAGAAATAATAATAAAAATTTATGGGAAATAAATAGCACAACCAAAATATGAAAAAAATAGTTAATGGGCCAATAGGAAGGAGGACAAGGAACTTGTATCCAATATTTAGTTGGATTTGATGGGTGAGAAGTTTAAGGAACAAAAAACCATGGTATACATACATGTTCAATATGTATACCATATAACCAATATACCGGTATTCATTTGAAATTAAATACAGAGCCAAGATTATAATAATTTCTTTTTTAAAAGTTTTGGACTTGTTATTCCATACTCAGTCTCCTTGCTTGGAAGCTCCTGGAATCCAAGAAAAATGCTGTATGCCTCCCACACTTCCTGTTTTCACAATACTATACATTGGGGTTACTTACATCACTTTGCATCTTGCCTACTTTCAGTGAGTGCCGGATCCTAGGATCATCTTCAACACTCAAAGCTCCAACAAGCTTTCCTTTGCTCTTTTCGTAGCCCTTCTTGTACTCAACCTAATTGGGAAACGAGAATGACATAGTTTCATATGCTATAAATTTGTATAAAAATGGAAAGCCAAGAATTGCCTTTTAAAAATTCTGTGTAACACTTACATCACTTGCAATTTTTTGTTTCGCTTTGGCAGCCAGAATCGGGATGGAATCCATTTTGATATCAAACTTCTTTGCTTTGGATTGATCCCAGTCATACTTATACCAATTCTAGTCAAATGAGAATGATAGGAAAACATAAGGAAAGTGTAACATAAAGAATCAATGCTGCCATTTACTGTAGAAAATATATAAAATCAGAACAATCTGGCATATTCAAATCATGCATTGAAATCCTTGCACGCTTTGAAAACCTGGTTTGTAATATGTATTACTAATATATATTACTGAAAGAAAAAGAAATACTAGGTTCATCTGTGTGTTGATTTTAAAAAATGACTAGATCCCTCTTGGTTTTTATATATTAATTCAGTGATAGTTGTACCCAAAATTTGATTCCATTAACAGTGTTGAGTTATCCACACAATGTTTCTCTTGTTTGTTATCCATTGGTACAAATTTCTGTTTCCTTTATCTCTCTATTTCCTTTGCTTCATTCTATACTCTTTCTTCATCTCTACTGATTTTTTTTCAATCATTCCACCTGTCAGTCACTTCCCCACTTAGCCTTTCCTTAACCAGCATATCTCCATTTCTTTTACCTGCTTCTCTCTCCCTCTCTCTCTCCCTCCCCCTCTCTCTCTCCCTCCCCCTCTCTCTCTGTCTCTTTCTCTCTCTCTCTCTCTCTCCCTCTCCCATTCAGTTATTCAATTTTTCCCTTTTAGGGATTTCTTCTTTTCCCTACTCTCTTATAATAATTCTCCCCAAGATGCCATCCAGATGCAGGGTCCCTAGTGCTAGTAATTCAAAGTTAATGTCCAGGTATGCCACCTTAGTGGATTTTTCATGGTAAATAAAAAATGAAGCAAGCAGTGAGATTGGGAAGGGGGAACTACAACAATGATAAATAGAAGATGAAAACCTCTGCTCACCCATTGAATTCTGTAAATGTAGAAGAGTAACTGCATCATAGTAGCCACATCTGGAAGTACCCATTGTTACTTCCTCTTGCTTTCAATTTTTAAAAAGTTATTTCTAAATAAGCACTAGACTTGTGTCCTTCCCTTTCTCCCATTCTTTTGGACTTTCTTCTTCTACATTTTTCTCCTTCAGAACATAGCTAGTCTAAACCAGCAATCTCTATCTCTACTTCTATCTCTATCATATATCTATCCTAGCTATCCTATCCTATCCTATCCTATCCTATCCTATCCTATCCTATCCTATCCTATCCTATCCTATCCTATCCTATCCTATCCTATCCTATCCATCTATCTATCTATCTATCTATCTATCTATCTATCTATCTATCTATCTATCTATCTATCTCTCTCTCTCTCTCTATCTCTATCTATCTCTATCTATCTATCTATCTATCTATCTATCTATCTATCTATCTATCTATCTATCTATCTATCTATCTATCCTATCCTATCCTATCCTATCCTATCCTATCCTATCCTATCCTATCCTATCCTATCCATCATCTATCTATCTATCTATCTATCTATCTATCTATCTATCTATCTATCTATCTATCTATCTATCTATCTATCTATCCTATCCTATCCTATCCTATCCTATCCTATCCTATCCTATCCTATCCTATCCTATCCTGTCTATCTGTCTGTCTGTCTGCTTTTACATCACTAATATTATAGTCATTAACTCATTCATGGTAGTAATACTATTATTAATTATGAAATTGAATCACAAGAACAGTTGTCCATAATACATACATCACTGATATTATAAGCATTGACTCTGGACTGGAGAAGCAAAGGAGTATCTGGAGGTATGGAACATCTGGATTTTTCTGCCTCATGTTTGGCTTTGTAATTCATCTGAAATGCAGAATAAGCAATGCCATAAAATGAGTTAACATGAGGGGAAAAAAGTTGAATTACAACACTACCATTCATTGCTAACATGACATCTGATCAAGACAACAGATTCAAATGTTTCAACTCAGATATTTCAAAAGCAAGCCATAGATAGCCATTTGGTTCACCAACATAAGGATGTGTATCGGTAGAATGGATCAGTATTTATTTATTTATTATTTATTATTTACATTTCTATGCCTCCCAACTCCCAAAGGACTCTGGGCGGCTCACAGCATGAAGAAACATAAATAACATACCAATATGAAAATTTAAAATAAAAAAGCAGATTAAAACACATTTAAAAAAATAGTCATACAACATTCTTGGGCCGACCTCATCTATCATCACCAGAGGTCAATGGTCCCAGGCCTGCCAGAAAAGCCAGATCTTGACGGCTTTCTGGAAGGCCAGTAAGGTGGGGGTAGTACGGATCTTGGGGGGGTAGCTGGTTCCAGAGAGTCGGGGCCACCACAGAGAAGGCCCTCCCCCGCGGGCCCGCCAGCTGACACTGTTTAGCTGACGGGACCTGGAGGAGACCGACCCTGTGGGCTCTTACCGGTCGTTGGGAGGTATGTGGTAGCATACCACATCATCTGGAATGAAATATGCCTCGCATGCAGACAAAACAGTTTGCTTGCTTTCCTATGATGCAGCTTCTTCAATAAAAATGGTAAGAGACTGATAAAACTTTTGGGGTACAGGGAAATTTCAGGCTGGTATTTGGACATGCTGTCATTAAGACTTGAGGCAGTTTGGTGCAGTGGTTAAGGCATCAGGCTAGAAAGCAGGAGATTGTGAGTTCTAGTCCTACCTAGCCAGCTGTGACCATGAGGCAATCACTCTCTTTCTCTCAACCTTAAGAAGGAGATAGGTAGGCACAAACTACTTCCAAAAATATTGCCAAGAAAACTGCAGGAATTAGTCCAAGCAGTCACCAGGATTCAAAAACCCGATTCAAAGACACAACCTTCACCACCAAGTCATTAAGACTGGTTGCTGGACTCTAAAATGCATGGCACCCTCCTACTTTGATATTTTATCTGTGTGAGATCTAACTTCCTGTTTTTTTAATAGAAATCATGGATGCAGATATAATGGGAGGAAGCCAATTTTATTCCCCTAGTAGTCTCATCACTGCCCCACAAAATCAGATGTTGTATTTGTACAGAGGAGAAGGAAGAAAAAGAAATTCCTGTCTTACTACTAGAAGTCTCGTTCCACTTTTCAGTTTATTATAATTGGTAAACATTGTAATACCATGTTTGAAAAAGTGGGTTTTTGTGCTTTAAGGTTTTTTTTTAACTATAGAACTTAAGACATGAAAGTAAACAACCACCATATTGAAGAATATGCCAGGATAAGCGAAGAGAGAGATTCTTCCTACACCCATCTCCATCAATTTCTTTCTATATCCTTCTCCACAATATCAGATTCCTAAGATGACACAGTCCTGAAACCTCTATTGCGTGGGTGTCAAACTCGATCACATAATGTGACGTATCGTGATGTTTTTTGCCTTTGTGGAGTCAGGGTGGGCGTGGCCTGCACATGACGCACCCAATCAGCGGGCCGCCAGTTTGACACCCCTGCTCTATTGGAAACTAACCATTGTTTATTCAATATGCAATAATCTACTGCATAATGCTTTAAAAAGCAGAATAGGTACGTTTCTTGGTCAACCATGAGTTATTCATTCACCCTTTCATTGTTAAATATGCAGCATTGTGACTGGAAACATTTTATCACGCACAAAGCTTCAAGAAGTATAAAAATCAGAGAGAAACTCATTCTTTAAGTTGCAGGTTAACTTACATCGCTTAACTGCTTGGTATTAATCTGTGCTTGTACCATAACAGGAGAATTCGCCACCTGAGTAAACTTAATCTGATCTGGAGGCTTCTTGTAGACAACCTGGTTGAAATGAAAACAAAGCATAATGAATATTCAGGCTGCAATGCTACGGTCTTCCATTTTTGTATCAACATATATAAAAGATTTAAAAAAAAACAAAAAACAAAAAAGCAGCAGTCAGAAAAAAAATAGCACTGCAGTTAATGATGCTGGTTGAATAAACATCTAATTGGGAAAATACCATTGCCTGGAGTTCTCAGAGGGTTTTTATAGATCAAAGCATATAATCATCAAGAAATCTCAGTATGTTTTGTATCTGGAATGAATCTGTTGCATCTAGAATACATTCTCTCAACACACATTAAGAATAATCAAGGGCAGAAGTTAGTGGGAGGGAATCAGTGGTCTCTGTCTTGTGACCACTTTTGAATCCATGTCATTATCCAGGCAGATAATGACTGCCAAACCAGAAGCTAGCCAGATATTTATAATTCTGGCATAACTAGGTATATCATGTATAAATTCCCACTTCTGGCTATAGTTAAGGCATCTTACCTCTTTTGCAAGCTCAGCCATGGTTTATTTCGCAGGGTACAATAAGCCCTCCCATGGCAAGGCTAAGGGTATTGTGCAAATACAAATAGGCTATAAATACAGTAGCATGAGCTAAATCAAAATGTATTACAAGTAGTCGACTTACAACAGTTCATTCAGTGACCGTTCAAAGTTACAACAGCACTGAAAAAAGGACTGTTTTTCACACTTACGGCATCCCCATGATCATGTGATCAAAATTCAAATGCTTGGCAACTGGTTCATAGTTATAACCATTGCTGTGTCCCAAGGTCATGTGATCGCCTTTTGCAATCTTTTGACAAGCAAAATCAATGGGGAAGCCAGATTCACTTAACCATGTTACTAACTTATCAATTGCAGTGATTCACTTAACAACTGTGGCAAGAAAGGTCGTAAAATAGGGCAAAACCCACTTAACAAATGTTTCACTTAACAACAGAGATTTTGAGCTCAATTGTGGTCGTAAGTCAAGGACTACCTGTATTTCCTGCAATTCTGAAAGCTTTCAGCCTAAGATAGTCATGAAAACATCAAAAGATATCAGATGCTCAATTAAGGAAATGTTGGATAACTTTGACTTATTTACTATTCAGTAATGTGAAATATCCTTGATCCAGCCCATACATATTGTCACTTAATGTGTTTATGAGTAAGCGAGTGTACACAGTATTAAAGATGATTATTCACACCACCGTGTCCAATTCTACAGAAAGTGAATTGAATTGATATATACCGTAAGATTTTGCTTGAGAAATTATGTATGTGACCCAAACACATGTTAACCACTAGATGTCATGAGCTACCTATAAATTAATATTATGATGTAAGATGTTTGAATGACCTACCACCTGAGGACAAACTACACATTACATGCAAATGAACTTTTTTTTAATTAATACAAAGCAACCTCTTCAGGCTGCCGTTTTCAGCCAAGACCAAGCAGATAGCATAGTCTACAAATAGTTTGATTCAATGTTTTTTTTTTCTTATTTCACTCCTTTAGTCAAACTCCCAGTTCTTCAGTATACCTGTTGGAATAATGGGACTCAGTGATGTGATCCTAATTCAACATAGACCACGATTCTTAAATAGAAAGCAGAATAAATATTCCAATAGAATAGACTATTTGTAGCTCACAATTGACATGAGGGATCCTTGGTGCTCTCTGAGCTTGCTTGTTTTCTTGCAGACATTTCATTGCCCAAACTAGGTAACATCATCAGTACTAACACTGATGATGTTACCTAGTTTGGATAACAAAACATCTGCAAGAAAACAAGCAAGCTCAGAGAGCACCAAGGAGCCCTCATGTCAACTTGAGCTACAAATAGTCAGATTTAAGTCTGTGTTCACTTTTGCGGGTGCAGTGTTTGTCTATCTTCATACCGCATTTTATAATTTAGGCATTCAAATTGCTTTAAATATGTTTTGAAAGACATGCTTTTCCCCCCATATGAGGTTCTGAGCCATACACAAATGCAAGATTTCACAGCAGCTCTTACATCTTTGCACTTGTCCAGCTTCTTCTGGACTTCATATTCTTGAGTCAAGGTCTGGGGGAAGTAGCAGTTAGCCTTTTCCTCTTCATAGTCCGCTTTATAGTTTTTCTAGAGAAACAATAAGGGATCAGTAACCTTAACAAATTAGCAAAGCCCAGATTAGGTAGAGAGAACTCATACTCACATTGCTCTTCATAGCTTCAATCTTCATGCAATGCGCTTGATAGGGGTCCTCAAAGGTGCCTATATATCGGCCCAAGACATTGGCTATGTACGGCTCTTTGTATTTGACCTAAAAAAAGAACGCCACCAGTTTTTATAAGAAACTGCACAACTTTATCTGGAGCACATTAAAGAACTATTTCTATCACACTTACATCACTAAAGTCTTTCAGAACATGGTCGATTTTGTACTTTGGAGTCTCGCAGTAGTTCATACTTTTCGCTTTGGCTTTCTCGTATGCCTCCTTATACAATCTCTGCCAGAAAGAAAAAAGAACACGAAGTATTATAGCAGTATTACCATAAGAGAAACACAGAAAAACAAATGTAAATTCTTCTGCTGATTATGATGCCATCGAACCTGTGCTGCCTTCAAAAGAAGCAAGCGGGTATAGAATGCAAATCTTTATTTTCAATTATTTTATCTTATCCAAGTTATGAACGCTGGGAAAGAAAAGCCTTTCTGGAGGACATGAGAGAACCAGCATCCTCTTTTCTACAATGGCAGGCAAGATTTCTGTACAATTTCTTCTTCTAATAAAAGGAAAACCCCTTCTTCCATATGTCTTCTCCTCCCCCACTTTATTTTGTTTTTAACTCAGAGCTGCATTGCTTCTGGACCTGGGGATAATATTACAATGGCATTAAGCTCTGAGATTTCTTTTTTCTTGCATCATCTAAGTTTTGCTACTCTTCTTTTTTAAAAAAACAAATGGTTATAAAAATAATAGAATACAAAAGGAAGAAAAGAAATAAGATGAATCACAGGTAGTCCTTCAGCTTACAACAGTTCATTTAGTGACCGTTTGAAGCTACAATGGCACTGAAAAAAGTGACTTACGACCGTTTTTCATACTTACAACTGTTGCAGCATCTCCCACATGGTTATGTGGTCAAAATTCGGATGCTTGGCAACTGGTTCATAGTTATGACGGATGCAGTGCCCTGGGGTCATGCGATCACTTTTTATGACCTTCTGACTAGCAAAGTCAATGGAGAATCCAGATTCACTTAACAACCGCGTTAATAACTTAACAACTGCAGTGATTCACTTAACAACTGTGGCAAGAAAGGTCATAAAATGGGGCAAAATTCACTTAACAAATGTCTTGCTTAGCAACAGAAATTTTGGGCTCAATTGCGATAATAAGATGGGGACTAAGTACAAGAATAATTACTAAAGATAGATTTTAAAACACATAGTGAAAAAACTTTCTAGGAACACATCCTTTCATTTGTGTCCCCAACCACCAACCACCAACCAGTTTAAATACTTGAACAATATGATTGTTATTGATTTCTGTTTAAGTCCCAGAAACCAGATTCCCAATGTATAAATTTGCCTTGTGTAAGGCAAATTTAGATCTTGCATTGTTAGAAGCCCAGCATTATGTCCGTATGTAGTCTTCAAATTACTACCATCCCTGGACACAGGTTCCTGCTGATTAAGGGGGGAAATGAATTCTGTTGTGTGATGCCTAAAATTTAGATAATTTTAAACTAAATTCCCCAAACACCTCTTCCTAAAATCGAAGGTTAAAAAAAAAGAATAGAGCAGCCTGAGCAATGTTCATTTTATGTCATTCCCAATTCACACGTGCTGTGAAGCAAAATGTAATCCCAGAGCATTCTTCACTCACTGACCTGGCTCATGATATACCTGGGGAAGCAAGACACTCTGACTGAAGGTTTACAACAGGGATGTCAAACTCGATTTCATTGAGGGCTGCATCAGGGTTGTGTGTGGCCAGCTGGACATCACTCATGGGGTGATGGTGGCACCTGTGGTGGGCACCTGTGGTGGGCCTGAGGTGACCTGAGCACTCTGAGCAGTGAAAACAGGCTCCCAAGCTCCATTTTTGGCTGCGACAGCCTTTTGCAACCTTCTGCCAGCAAAAATGAAGTTCGGGAGGGCTGCATGTGGCTCTCCCAAGCTCCATTTTCGCTGGCAGAGGCATCACGGTCCGGTCCTTTGCTGTTTCTAGGGAAGCCCCGCAGGCCAGATCTAAGCACCCCATGGGCTGAATCCAGCCCCCGGGCCTTGAGTTTGACACCCCTGGTTTACAATATGGATGCAACAAGGGAGAACTCTTTATCTGAAGTTCCCCTGTGCAGCCATTATCCAAAATTAGAAGATGCACAGAGTTGGTAGCTCTTACAACACAAATGGAATAGAGAGTAAAATCTTTTTCATAGATATTATACTTTGGGATTCTGTGTTAAGCATTGTATGTTTGAAGTAAGCAAACTATAAGCTTACTATCCTCAAACAAGATCAAAAACCTAATCTTGCGTAGCTTCTTCTCTGGCAATATTACTCTGCTAACCAGAGCATACAAAACATTTGCCAGACCAATCCTCGAATACAGCTCACCTGTCTGGAACCCACACTACATATCGGACATTAATACAATTGAGAGAGTCCAGAAATATTTCACAAGAAGAGTCCTCCACTCCTCTGCTCGCAACAGAATTCCTTATTCCACCAGACTTGAAATTTTAGGCTTAGACAACTTAGAGCTACGTCGCCTTGGATCTGATCTAAATGTAGTTCATAAAATCATCTGCCACAATGTCCTACCTGTCAATGAATACTTCAGCTTCAACCGCAATAATACACGAGCACACAATAGATACAAACTCAATGTAAACCACTCAAAACTCGACTGCAGAAAATACGACTTCAGCAACAGAGTGGTCAATGCCTGGAATGCACTACCTGACTCTGTGGTTTCTTCCCCAAACCCCAAAAACTTTAACCTTAGACTGTCTACAGTTGACCTCACCCCATTCCTAAGAGGTCTGTAAGGGTCGTGCATAAGCGCGCCATCGTGCCTACCATCCCTGTCCTTCTGTCCTATTGTCTAATTTTACCTATACATACTTTGCTTTTGCTTTTGTTTATGTTTATATCATACCTGTTATCTTGTACACGTGTTGATAAAATAAATAAATAAAATAAATAAATAAAATAAGATCATGTATCTTGTCCTCCAGTGTCAGCAATTGAAGTAATATTTAAAAAGGAACATTTTAATCATTTTTGTTTACCCTGATCTAACCAATTTGCTGATTAAATTTTGCATTCTTATAATAAGACAAGATGTCACACAGCAAACCTATGAGTAAAGAAGCCTAATTTTAAATAACATATAATGATGAATTATTGAAACTTTGTTTTGTCAAGCATCCCTGGGGGGAAAAATAGCATACTTACATCATTTACTTTATTTGCAGCAGCTTTTAGATGCCTGAGCATTGGATTCTCCGTTGCTGGAAGTACATTATAATCTGCTGAACCTTTGGCTTTTTCATAATCTTCCTTGTATTTTATCTAGAAAAATTAAGTGGGGGAAATTAATTTGTTTTCCAGTTTTACAACATGCTGCTTTGGTGTAACTCGGTGACCTTTTTATTTGGTCTTTTAGTTCAAAGACTTTTTTAAAAAATTGGAAATATTCATGTACCATTCTAAATCAAACACATTTGAAGCTCTTAAGAGACGCCCTCTCGTCAATTAAGAAAACAGTTTCAACTGGAAAATGCTATTCACATTTGGCAATTGTTCCATAGTCAAAAAAGCCATTGCTGATGAAATATAAGTAGAATGTATTGTGCTTTAAAGGGTTAAAGAAAGTACCTTTTTTGTTAGCAAAAATCGTTTTCGAGTTCTATTATCTCTTCTGTTAAACTAAAACTGAGAAGGATAGTAATGCACTCAAAGATGAAGTGAAGGACATTGCATTCTCAACAGCTAGGATCCAAAACTATGTTTTAGCACAGTTATACTGTTGGGAAACACATACATGCACACACACACACACACACACACACACACACACACACACACACACACACACCCCAACAGAAATGAGGGAGACAATTTTCATCATTTTCCATGTGGCCTCCTTTGCCTCCGAGAAAAATAGGATTGTGACTAAGGGGAAAACAGGAATCAATGAAAGTTCTCTCTTCCACCAACAAAAGTTTCCACTGGATCACCAACATAAGCGACATAGGAATTCAGTTTTTGCAGAACTCCCTTGTTAAGCTCAAAACATATTTTCTCGAACAATGCCAAGACCTAACAGAGACATCCAAGTCTTAATGGTGCTCCACATTAAACTTTCCTTGACCACCAAGACGAGATGAGGCCACACAATATATATGGAATAGCAGCTGCATTAATGGGCATAATATTCCATGATCAGTAGATTCCATTAGAGTGGAAAAGAATGGGTCAAAAAGAGCATGATGCCAGCTGTGACTATATGAACAAAGCCCCGTGTCTTTTGAACATGTGTCAATGTCACAAGCACACACAGAGGCTTTGTTCATCTGGTTGCAACAGCCATCTTCACTTCTTGACCCCTCCAGTAAACATCCCTATCTGTGACACATTTTCAATTTACACAGAATTGCCTTCATTCCAACTCAACCCAGGTGAGATGACCAAAAACTTTGAACTACTCCTGTTTTGGAAAGGATTTTCTTTGTATATAAACTGAAACTATCAGAAGATTCCAAGCACATTATGGGTCAGGCCATTGCCTGGTCTCCCCAATGGACTCAATTTAAACACATAGCTAGACCTATTGCCGTACCTTACTGGCAGAAATTCCAGCCCGCTTATTAACCGCATACTCTGGTGTTGCTGTCTGCATGAAATAGATATGGTCTTTCTTCGATTCCCAGTCTTCCTGGTATTTTCTCTGCAAACAGGAGAAAGTGCAAAAATGTACAGCTCAGAATTGGAATTGTATTAGAAAGGCAAGCAAGCAATATAAAATAGGGGGAGGAAGAAAGTGGGAGGGGGGAAGCAAACACAAAATGGCATTTTGATATTCCTTCTTACTGGGCTCAAGTTCTCAGAGTTCATTTTGGCAACTGCAACATCATAGCATGGTGTTTGGCTCCATTTGCCATTCTTCTTTTTATGGTCTTCGTGATACTTTTGCTACAACAAAAAAAAAGAGATAAATATTGGACTGTAGATAAACTACTTTAGAAAAAGAAATATATTCTTAAAATAGGTTTGCTTTCCAGCTAAAGGTGAACTATTGCACTATAGTTTTTAGACTCTTCTGTCTTAGAGACGTTTGAATAAAATGTAATTGTTTTATAGCTTTCCAAAACTTTCTCAGAAGAATGGAATGGAACGGAACAGAACGGAACAGAATAGAACAGAATAGAATGCTTTATTTGACCAAGTGTGAATTCACACACAAGGAATTTGTCTCCAGTGCAGACGATCTCAGTGTATCCATTATGGAAGTCAGTCTGGTACTTATCCTACTTGCTTTCTGATGCCAAATATAACTAATGTGGAGGAAAGGGTCACATTACATTCCATTAAAAATACAGCACTGAATTTAGTAAGTTTAAATTTATGATTGGGTAATAAATTATGAACACATTAATAATGAATAAAATCTAATTATATATAAATATCAAGTTTATGAGTCATGCTTCATGGATCTCATCCTTTGTGCTAAATGCCCATTTCATACGCCGCCCTGAGTCCTTCGGGAGTTGGGCGGCATATAAGAATAACAAAATAAATAAATAAATAAATAATTCTGTCCTGTCATTTTTTTAAAAAAAAATCTTATCGGGCATTATTTTACATGAAATTAGAAAAGGTAATCTAAAATTAGAAAGGGAGATTTATTTCAGCTTCACCAAAACAATGTGTTTTAGAGGCTCTTTCTATACATGAATTACCGTATTTTTCGGAGTATAAGACACACCGGAGTATAAGACGCACCTTAGTTTTTAGGGAGGAAAATAAGGGAAAACAATCTGCCTACCAGGTATTCATCTGGCTAGCATCCTTAGTCTGGTCAGCTTCAGCACATTATTTTATCCCCTGGTTAGGACTTAAAAAAAACCTTCTTCTGAGAGAATAACAATGAAAGAACCTGCAAGCCAGTAAGAGCTGGGAAGATAGTTAGCACCTGGTTAGGGCTAAAAAAAACTTATTCGGAGCAGCTTCAGCACATTATTTTATCCCCTGGTTAGGACTTAAAAAAACCTTCTTCTGAGAGAATAACAATGAAAGAACCTGCAAGCCAGTAAGAGCTGGGAAGATCGTTAGCACCTAGTTAGGGCTGGAAAAAAAGCTTTGAAAAGCTACATTCAGAGTATAAGACGCACCCAAATTTTCAGCCACTTTTAGGGAGGAAAAAGGTGCGTCTTATACTCCAAAAAATACGGTACTCTAGTTCAAACACACACAAAAATTAGTTACAAAAATTTGCCAGGAGAAATTTCAACAATTACAAGAAATACCTTCAAGAAGGTACAAGAAATACCTTCACCATACCTAGTCCAAAATATAAAGGCCATTCCAAAAATACAAAAACAAAAAAACCCAAGAATGTTGCCCTATTAAACAAATCTAAGATAAGATATTCACAAATGATAAATGGCTAAACTGATTCTACAGTATATGTGTACATTTCCACATAAAGAAAAATAAGCTTTTTAAAGAAATAATGCTTAAACCATTGGAACAGCTACCATCTTAGAATGAATGGGAAGCAAGAATTAAGAATGTTGAACCTCAAGTGACTCATTGAAAGGACCATTTAGCAAAATCTGTAGCTAAATTTTGGGAAGTTCTTTCTCCATAAACAAAAATGAACTTCTGAACTTACACAATACATTGCAACAGGTGGCAAAGTATTCAACCTCACTGCTGTCCACCGCTCCAATGCTAACCCCTTTACCTCTGTTCTCAGCCAATAGAAAGGTGGAACTATGAAGTAGTTGCCAGGGACAGTGGGCTAGAAACACCATTCTTGGTTTGACACAGTAGAAAGAATAATTTGTGGAATCTGGAGCAGCCTCATATTTGGTATTATCTGGACTACGTCGATATTCTCATAAATGATCCAGTGTACTGCAGGTCAGCCCCATAGGTAGACTAGACCAGCAAATCAACTCCACAGGAAGGAATTGATATCTCAATACTCTAATTGCGATTGACTATAATAACAGGATCTTGTGATGTTCCTCCTCCTCCTCCTCCTCCTCCTCCTCCTCCTCCTCCTCCTCCTCCTCCTCCTCCTCCTCCTCCTCCTCCTCCATGAATTAGGGTGTTATCTCCTTGAGCTGTATCCAAATGTTATCTTGCTTTTCTGGACTTAAAAAAATATTTCAGCTCCCCTTCTGTAACAGTTCTCGCATTTTCCATTAAGGTCAACCTCCTTACTCTCTACAATGCAGGATGTCTCTCCTTCGACCATCCAGTCAATTCTAACCTCCAACCAATTGGTAAACCACCACAAGATTGTGAGGTTGCTTGCAGGATTGCCTCTTTCTGTAAAGTCTGCACACACCCTTACGATCTTCATTGGGGCACTTCTGACAGGCCCTGGCACACTTATATTTCAGTGATGGGCCTCAAATCATTAAACAGCTTCCTGTTGGAATTTAGGTCGTGTCAATTTATTTTTGTTTATTAAATGTATATGCCTCCCATCTCCTTGAACTGATAAGGCAATTCAATCCTTACTATGGTTTAAGAGGAGGCTTAAAACAACTCTACATTGGATTCTATTCTATTCAGAACTTTGAAAGCTTCCTAGAGACATACAGAAGGGAATGAGTAAAATATAAAGTTATCAATCTATTAATAATAAGCAATGCATTTGATGATTTTCTTTATGCTAATACAGGTAGAAAGATAGAATGGGAAGGGGAAGCATTGTTGCAGAATGATTGGAACGGCAAGAGTCAAGTTTCACCTGTAAAGGGCACTGATATTTTCCCCTCTTTGTATGTTATTTTATCTCTACCCTTGATGACTGTCCCGCTCCCAGCTCAGCTGAATATATTATAATGAATTCTATCACAAAATACTCACGTCACTGAGCTGTCGAGTAACTTTCTTGGCAAGCTCCACATCAGGTGGGTCAGGCACAGAAGTGTACTTCGATTTCCGCTCATCATGTCCTTTTTTGTAAACAATCTGAAATCGTCAGGAAAAAGAAGGCTGATTATCTAAACAAGCATATTTATTCTTGCAACCTGTCTCAATAGGAGTTCATTTTCATGGAAGCAAAATACGCCTCTGTTAATTTAGCATAGTTATTTTAGGATTTTATACCAGGAATAATACAAGATAATCAGAGGAAGCGATTGTTTAATTCGCTTGGCTTTAGGCATGCTAGGTGGTAAAATTTGCTCTTTACCATAACAAATTAGCCAACTTTATAGAAGTTAATAAATTAAGAGCGGTGTGGAAAGTTTCTACTGAGCTATTTATTTTAATGTGCCATTTATTTTAATGGCTCTGGTGTTGGTTGGATTAGGGGAGAATACTTTCCAAAATGGGAACATTATTGCCTTCATTCCTTCGAATAAGACTCAGTTCTTAGTAACTCTACTCTTTTAGTTTTCTTGGCAGCATAGAGAAATGACTTGTTATCATCTTCATTCCAGTTTTTTTTTACTTTTGTCTAACCTACAGTTCTGGAATGTCCTTGTAGCTTCCCATTCAAGTCCTAACTCAGGTCCAACTCTGCTAGGCTTTTGAGATCAGCCAATGTCAACTAAGTGCTGCTGGAGATTTCTTCTCCATCACTTCAATGCACCATCCATCCCATTCCAGTGCCTCTTCTATTGCTGTGACCTTGCCCATGCCAAAGGGCAAGACAATGTGCTACATACAGCCTTCTATTTCATGCTTGCAAAAGTCCTTTCAAGATTGTTCAGCTTCTAAACATTGTCCACCCACTAAACCTACAGATGCAAATCTAGATTCTTCTAATCCAACACTCTTAACTATTCGCCATGTCATACTTGGGTGTCCTTTCCCAAATGTCTATGGACATTCTCAGTGGTGGGTTCCTACTGGTGCGGTCCACTCCGCCGTTCCGGTAGGGGCCCGCCAATTGCGCAATGGCTCCGGTGCTTTCTTTGCCGATCCGTGCGCGCTGCCATCTTTTTTTTTTTTTTTTCACGGGTTTTGGCTCTCTGCGCCTGCGCGGAAGTGAAATTGTCCTTCTGCGCATGCGCAGATAGCCGAAATTGCATGAGAGGGTGAATGCGCACATGCACGTAGCACACGCATATAACACACGCACGTAGCACATGCACATAGCGCACGTGCGTAGGCACAACATTACGATGCGCACTGGTAGGAGAAGGTAAGAGGAACCCGCCCCTGGACATTCTCAATCATCCAGGTTATGGTTGTCCCAAATGTGCTTTTCCAAAAAAGCTACTGGAGTTTCTTGGTTTTCATTGAAAATGTTTTTTTTTTTTGCTTCTTCTTGGATGAGAAATGAAACATTTTCAAGGAAAAACCAAGAAAGTCCAGTTGCCTTTTGGAAAAGCACTTTTGGGTGCTCTTACCCAGTTACGCAGGTCCAGAACTAATGACCAATCAGGATCTTGGTACTTACATCACTGAGGGCCTTTTGTGCCTTTGCAACTCTCCTAAGTTCAGGACTGTCATCATAGGGATAGAAGAGGGACTTGTCTGCTTCCCACTCTTCAGTGTAAGGTTTCTGAAGGAAAAGTAACCACAAAATTCATTGGGCACAGGCTGGAAAGAAGCACGAGATTCATAGGAAAGGATCAGATTCTTCTAACCAAAAGTACACCTACCTTACTGAATAAGGCTGTATTTTTTAGGGCATGAACAAGCTCAGGCGCATCAGGAGGAAGCAAGTACTTTTCCTTATTTTCTTCCCAGTTCTGTTTGTATAAAACCTATAATGGCAAAAACAAAAACAAAAAAAATATCACATTGCCTAAAGAAGCTCCTCTTTTAAGTCCAATTCTTCATAAAGTCCAACAACAGTCCAATTCACTTGCCAGGGTGGTTGTCAATCCCTCTCTTTCCTATACTGCCTCTGAACACCTCAATGTTCCTTGACATCTTTTATACTTAATCATACTTAACCTTGATTCTTCAAAAGTATTGTTTAAACACACATAACAAAGTCAAATTTCTACTATGTTAAGCTGTTCTGTGAAGGTGTGCAGCCTCAAAAGGCAATTTACAGTAATCATTCACCTAACTGAATAAATGAGAATTTGCTAAAAAGACATTTTGTCCTTTTTTTAAATCATCTCTCCATGGTCTCCAGTAATAAACAGATGAGGCATATCTCCAGTGTCCAATCTAATAACCAACGTGGTTGTTCATTGTGTCCTTGCTTCATTTTATAAGACAATGGAAGAATGTTTTGATCACAATAACTGTTTAGCGCCAGTCCAGAAGGACAGGAAGCGACCATACTGAGACAAACATTTCAAGACAATCCCTTGTGTGAAATTTATGCTTTATGCTATTTAGAACAGGGAAGATCAGCACAGTTGTTATCATAGTCTACCCACAGCTTGGAAGTGTCGGGCCAGAGGTGGGTTCCTCCCAGTTTGGACCGGTTTGCCCAAACCGGTAGCAACCCTCTGGTGACATCACAATGATGTCACAGAACCGGTTCGGTCAGTGCCGGTTCGTGGGCACTGCCATCTTTTCTTTATTTTTTGGGAATTTCTTTTTTTGGGAGAATTTCTTTTTATTTTTTATTTTTCTTCTGAGCATGCGCAGAAGCCGAGTTTCTGGCACTGCGCATGAGATGCCATCTTGTTTTTTGCTTTTTGGGGGGTTTTTTAATTTTTCGGTACTGCGCATGCGTGCGTGCGCAAAGCACATGGGCGCCCATGAGGCACAGCCACGCAGCGCGGGAGGAAGTGAACCAGCAGCGAGGTAAGTTAGAACCCACCCCTGTGTCAGGCATATCAATTCCTTCAGAATTAAACCGCATCGTGGTAAAATTTAAGTTTCAGGGAGAAATAGAAGCCCCGGCAACCTCTTTGATATTGCTTGGTAACTGATTAAGGTAGAGTTTACACATATTTCACTGTCTGGGTAAATATTTCTTGGGATTGAGAAGAATAAGGTATTATTTTGCATTTCAAACATTAAACTGAAGTACACAATGTGACTTAGATTGTATCACCTGAAAAATTGAACATCTGAATGTGATGCTGTTGATGGCTCCAAACAAACCAGTTTTGCCTAACCCAATATTTTCTGGGTGCATCGGCTTTCAAATTCTATCCTTCCTGATTCAAAAGCCATAATGACTGCAAATCATAAAAACTGTAATCCAAAGTCCCTGGAGAGCTCCAGTTTGGGAAAATCTGATACATATTGCCTATTTTTATATATATATTACCATTTATTCACACAATACTATTTTGCCTTTCTATATGGAAGGAAAAGACGTGAAAAGGCATTCCACCCACCACAGGGGTAGTCATTGTTTAATGACCACAATTGGGACTGGCACCTCAGTCATTAAGCAAAGCAGTTGCTACATGAATCCACAACTATGCTTATCATCTTTTTTCAGATTTCCTTTCCTTCCTTTACAGACCTGCAAAGGTCATAAAGAGAGGATTGGTCATAAAGTTATTACTTCATCACTGAGAGCATATGCACCAAAGACAAATTCCTTGTGTGTCCAATCACACTTGGCCAATAAAGAATTCTATTCTATTCTATTCTATTCTATTCTATTCTATTCTATTCTATTCTATTCTATTCTATTCTATTCTATTCTATTCTATTCTATCATAATTGCAATGGTTGCTAAAAGAGGCAGTCAGTGAATGGGGACTATCTTTATAACTCACTAGAAATGCATAAACTTTCCATTGGAAAGTTGGATGATAAAACACATATATTGTTGATATGTGTAATAACAGGTTCCTCTCATAATTTATCCAAAATTAAACCATTTGAGCTGCATAAGCACCACCTAAATTTTGTTTTTTTGTTTTTTTACAAATCTTAATAATTTCTACATCACAGGATGTCTTACCTTGCTGACTTGCTGAGAAACTTTCTTTGCATGCTCAATGTCTCTTGCTTTTCCGTCAACGTGGCAATCGGTTCTAGCTGCCTCCCCAGCCATGCGATACTTAACCTACAGAAAATACATATAGGCTACAGTATAGAAAACTATAGTAAATCATTGCTTTGCAAGCAGGAAATGCAGCCAAAGCAGACTGAAATTAAATTATCATGTAATTAATGTAATTTTTTCAAATTTATTTAATATACATTTAAAATGAAAACAGTGCTAGCTTTTGGAAAAGCTCTTGGGGGCCATTTCAGAGGGTTTGGAGATGACTGGCAGTGTTCTTATGCTGAGACAACCCATAAAGCCAGCTGTCAGGTGTGAAAAAGCAAGACCACATGTTAAGTTCCAGTCAAGCTAATTTATTGCTCATGCTATACACAGGAATTTAGTCAACTAACAGCCAGCACTAAATTGGTGCTAGATAAGAGCCAACAGAATTCAAGAGAGGCTGGACTTGGATTGCTTGTGGCAACCTAATGACTCCAAACTGATTCCCCTCTTGACTCCCCCACCCAGGCTCTGCCTCTTCTTCTCCTACTCCAGCAGCTTTCATGCCCGCAGTATTTTTCAGATAGTCAAGAACTGTAATTTTAACCCACAGGTATGTAGTAAAAAGTCTCAAATTTCTAGCTTCAAGCGGAGTCTGCAGTTTCCTTGGCCAAGGATCTAGCAGTATTCATATCCTAAAGTTCCAGACTGGCTTACTGTAATATTATGAGTGAGCTTCTCACTGTCCTGACTAGAATTAAAATAGCATTGCCTAGTCATGGTTTCTTCTACCTCATCCTTACCTCACTGAGCTGGTCCTGGGCTTTCTTGATTCTCCGAAGTACGGGAGTATCTGTTGTTATTCCACATTGTTTTCCTTTTTCTTTTTCAAATTTTTCCTTGTACTTTATCTGGGAGCAGAGAAGAAAGACAGCAAAATGTAGGTCTATTTTTAGCATGTCGAAGTGTTATGGTTAAGAAGCCCTATGGAAATGCCTTGCACTTAAAGCTTTAACATATTTCTATAGGTGGGCGCATCCGAATTACACAAACTGTTTCGATTTCAAATCCCACAGTTCCCTACAATTTGCCAAAAAGGCTGAACTACCGGTAGTCCTCGACTTACAACAATTCATTTAGTGACATTTGAAGTTACAATGGAACTGGAAAAAATGACTTATGACCATTTTTCACACTTATGATTGTTGCAGCATCCCCATGGTCATGTGATCAAATCTCAGAGGCTTGGCAACTGACCCATATTGATGACCACTGCAGTGTCCTGGGATCATGTGATCACCTTTTGCGACTTTCTGACAAGCAAAGTCAATAGGAAAGCCAGATTCACTTAACAACTGTGTTACTAATTTAACAACTGCAGTGATTTACTTAACAACTGTGGCAAGAAAGGTCGTAAAATGGGGCAAAATTCACTTAACAAATGTCTCACTTAGCAATAAAAAATTTAGGGCTCAATTGTAGACATAAGTCACCTGTAATAGGAAATAGACTCCATAAGATCTGGGGACATTAAGTTGGTATGTGAGTAGAGGGGGTGTATCTACATGCATATATACAAATACAGATATATCCCCATGCATAATTGGATGAAAGTTTAATTTATATATAAATTGCATAATGTTCTGATTAAGAGACATTTTTCCCTACAGATTTATGGCCCTACAGATCAGCTTGGGCTCCCTCTGAATGTACTGAGCCGAGGTGGCGCAGTGGTTAAATGCAGCTACTGCAGGCTACTCCAGCTGACTGCTAGTTCAGCAGTTCAGCTGTTCAAATCTCACCAGGCTCAAGGTTGACTCAGCCTTCCATCCTTCTGAGGTCGGTAAAATGAGGGCCCAGATTGTTGGGGGCAATATGCTGAACTCTGTAAACCGCTTAGAGAGGGCTGTAAAGCACTATGAAGCGGTATATAAGTCTAAGTGCTATTGCTATTGCTATTGCTATTGCTATTGCTACTGAATTTATGCTCTGAGTACAAAACACATACACCCACCCACAGGGAGGGAGAGAGAGAGAGAGAGAGTTTAAAGAGATAAAGATAAGGTGAATTAGGTTATTTCCGTTTAGCCAAATAAGTTATGGTCTGAACAAGGAAAGACAATAAACTTGAACTTTTTCATGTTATTCTAAATGTTAAACTGGGATGACCCTAAACTTTGATACTTTCTGACAAGCTTACTCTGGAGACCAGGATTTCCAGTTCCCCCATACGCTACAGTAATTGATAGCTGTTATCAATTTCTGATACATTGAAAAAGTACACATGTACAAAATAAATATTCTTTTTCACAATGATGTTTTTTAAAATTGACTGAAACTCATTAAAGTAGGATTAAACTGCTTTGAATTTGAGAAGACACAAATTTCTGACTTACATCGCTGAAGAGCTTTTGCATTTTTGAGCTGTGATCCAAGTAAGGTGTTCGAAACTTAGATGTGTCCACTTTTTTCCGTACAACTTTTTTTCTGACAGGTTGGGAGGCCTTGTGAGAAGGGTCTGTGGCTTCCAGAGGTTGTGTTGTACTATCCAAAGTATGTGATTTTGTTGTTTCATAAGTATGCGTTCTTGTTCCTGAAGGATGCCTGCTTGTTTCCGAAGTATGCCTTGTTGTTACTGTGTACGGTGCAGAGCCAGTGCTGTATGTGGTCTCAGTGATCTCAGTAATCACCTAGGAATGTGGAAAGATGTTTCAAATTTATCTCCCGACTCAGCACTAGCTTTAGAGCCTTTTTAGTTGATATTTTTGGAGTTACAATTGTCTATATTCCTGATAATCTTTTGAAAATCAGCGCAACTGAGATACAGAGGACTTTGTAGAGAACCTGTCTTTGACAATTACCAAAGGATTTCAAAGTTAGTAATCTATACCAGAGGTGGGTTCCTCCCAGTTCGGACCAGTTCGCCCGAACCGGTAGCAACCCGCTGGTGACATCACGATGACGTCACAGAACCGGATCGGTCGGTGCCAGTCTTTGCAGGCCACCATCTTTTTTGGGATTTTTTTTGGGGGGGGGTTCTTCTGCGCATGCGCAGAAGCTGAGTTTCTGGCACTGCGCATGCATCGCCATCTTGTTTTTTGCCTTTGGGGTGATTTTTTTCTGATTTTTTGCTACTGCGCATGCGCGCGTGCATGAAGCGTGCGCGCACCCATGAGGTGCAGCCACGTGGCGCGGGAGGAAGCGAACCGGCAGCAAGGTAAGTTAGAACCCACCCCTGATCTACACCCCATAATAGATTATATGAATGATTTATTTGGATAGTTTTTTCACCTATACATCATTTCATATGGCCGTGCAATGTATAAAATTACACATTTGAGTTGAGTCTTCACCTATTCTCAAGATAAATAGTGAAGGCAGAAAAATCCCAAAATTAGACCTCTGGACAAGGAAGAATGGAATAGTTGTAGAGACTATGCAAAGAATCGTTCATACTGTTTGTTTGATGTGTATGACTAGTACCTGGGAGTAGTCATACAGTTACCATACTGTATTCAAGAGTATCATATCCTGATATTCTTGAATTCAGGAAGGTCCTTATGATATGTTACATCTATTTTTCTGAATTGAATCAGCCATGAGTTATGTTTCAAAAAAAGCAAACAACAGAAGTGGGTGGGGTATCATACAACTTTCCTCCTAGTTCCCAGTCAAGTTTCCCTTCAATTTGAAAAGTGCTTTTTAATATGCACATGTTATTCAATTTATTTCTATAAAATGAAATATTTGTTTTCTAAATAAAGGAATTGGTTTATTCAACCAAGTCTTTTGGATTTTACAAGGATTTTCCTCACCATCGTTCTCATTCACATCAGTTCGAATTTTGACAATATAAATATGAAAACAGACAAATTCTTCCTTTGCTTTAACCTCATTGATATTAGTGAGATTATTCCAAAATGTATAAGAGAATTAGTCTATGCAAATAATAAACCTCTCTCTTTTTCATATTTTCTGAATGTATGCTCAAAGGTTATCTTATGAACTATTCCCCTAAAGTGAGGGACACACAAATAAACCTCATAAATTCTGAATCATACAACTGTATTTCTCCATCGACACAAAAACTAATGTTTTTAATGAAGGAATAACTTTGGCCCATCTGTCCTGCACCAGCCTGTAATCTATAGTAATATGTAATCTAATCAGGGGTGGGTTCCGGTTTTCTTTGCTGCCGGTTTGCTCAGGGACGCGCTGTGGGGGTGCGTGCGTGCTGTGCATTGTGTGTGCATGCGCAGTACTTAAAAAAGCTTCTGTGCATGCACAGAAGCTAAAAACAAGATGGCGGCACCTATGGCGCTGCTGGGAGAACCGGCTCGGGGGCGTGGCAGGCCTGGGTCGCTGCTGGCTCTAGGGACCCAGACCGCCAAGTTACTACCGGTTCTATAGAACCGGTCCAAACCAGGAGGAACCCACCTCTGAATCTAATCTGCAAGATTCTAGGATCCTCCTTAGTAATTCTGAAGCCTGGGAAAGGAAGCCAGGGATCGTGCTTCTAATATTTACAGCCATGCTGATATCATAAATAATGCTAGATTTCTAATTTAAAAAGTATATTTAAATAATTGCCAGGAGAAATAAATGACAAATGTTTAGAGTAAAATAATGTTACAGTATTTATCTTCAGGTTGGTAGTGACATTTATGTAAACATAACCCTGAGAAGAAAAATCTTGTTTCAAAGATGAATGTGATGAACAACATGTGAATAAGTTATGCAACTTGAACAAGAAACAAAAACAAGAAAATGACATTGGACATTCCAAAGTGAATTTACATCAGACAGATGAATGGAAACACACGAACAGAAGCTTGTAGGAAGAAATATTCTGTACATACATGTTTACTCTCTTCTTCGCTGAGTTTTCACTTCCATTTAGCAACCTCTAAGAACTACTGTTTTTCCCTTTGTTTTCTGGTAGATGACCAAGATTTCAAGAGCAGATGTATACATTTTTAGGCCAATCATACCATTCAAGCCAATCAAAAATTACTCATTTATTTCACTAGGATGCAGACATCACTATACATCTGCATCTCTCAAAAGAGAATAAAGTGTTTTTAAAACATCTCAACTAGTACTTTACAAACCACTGAGCATATGGACAAAGAAAAAAAGTTCAGTGCAATTAAAGCCTGCTGCAAATTAAGGCAAATAAAAGTAGGACTGAACAATAATACATTAACTAAAACAAGACTCCAATTCTTGCTGGAGGGGGAAAAAATCGGGATTTTCATTTATTTGTCCTTTCTTCTACATCTTCAAAAAAAAAAAGAATGTAAGAATCATGCAGGCAGAAAGCCACTTAACTTTGTTATCCTAAGCTACATTTTTCTCTGTTGGGGAACCAGAGTCTCTCCTGTCATTGAAAGAGATTATTCCATTCATGTAGAGTAGGCCTAGGTGCAGGTGTTATCATCTACTGCACCTCCTAACCACAAAATTTGTATGTCTGGCCCTTAGCATCAACAAGTTGCCCACCATTGCACTAGCAAAAGACACTCAAGGCAAGATCATTATTCTGTTATATAAGACGTTGGTTGACTTTGTTCTTCCCAGAGGTTATTATTAGATTACTCAACTATGTTTAAAAAAATCTATTAAATTATTTTATATTATGCGCATACACACAAAATGCTTTAAAAAGCATTAAATGCCACAAAATCAGACATTTGTGCATAAAACAGAGGCTTTTACCTCGCCTGGTTCACCCTCGACCTCCTCTTCTGTGTAGTACTATAAACAAAGAAGAAAGCTCATTATTTTTCACAAGGTCATTCATAAAAACACCTGTGTTTCTCTTGAGGCAAAGAACAAAATCTCAGTCTGAAGAATGAAGTGATTGATAAGGATGTTCCATGGAAAGTGCTCAAAGATTTAGCTGCTGGTAAGATCCACAGGCATTTTGTTCCATAAACACCAGCGGATTTGTGGCTACCAATCGCTCATAATACTTAATACTGTTTAAAAAGTTATTTTCCTTCTTTCGTAAAAAATTAGCTTTTTAACTGTTGTATTAGATCCAATTCAAGAATTCCAAGACTTCACATCTCCTGCTTGCATTTAAAGAATTTTGGACACCCATTGGCTTGTTCATACAATAATCTTTTAAAAGTCATGACTCAGTGGCAAGCGAACAGGATACATGAGTTTATTTATTTATTTATTTATTTATTTATTTATTCATTCATTCTTATAAGCCGCCCAACTCCCGAGGGATTCAGGGCGGCGTACAACATGTAAAAGGAACAATCAATAAAAAGCATAATAATATTAATTAAAAACAATTATAAAAGATTTAAAAAACATTGTCATCATTCAGACGTGGGCAGACGTATCCATTAATCTAGTTTTAGCCCGCCTGTTTTTAAAGCCATGTTTTCACGGTTTTGCGGAAGGCCAGCAGGGTGGGGATAGTTCGGATCTCTGGTGGTAGTTGGTTCCAAAGAGAGGGAGCTCCCACAGAGAAAGCTCTCCCTCGCAGTCCCGCCAACCGGCATTGCTTGGTTGACGGGACCTGGAGGAGATCAACTCTGTGGGACCTAACCGGTAGTAGGGAGGTATGTGACAGGATGCGGTCCCGCAAGTAGGCTGGTCCTTAGCCATGTACTGTATCACCAGATCATTAGCCATAACCTGAAATCATGATCAATCACCACCCTTTCATTATATGTACCATTTTGGTTATTAAGGAAGGGGAGATAATCCAAAAGATAATTCAAATAGCAATGCAGAAAGCAGTTAAACCCACAATATTTCCAAAGTGATACGTCTGCAACACTCACTGACAATCTTGCATTTAATTGTTTTCTTGTGAAAATGGCATTGTAAGAGAACTAAGCAATTCTTTAACAGGAAAAATACTTTATTCATCTGTTAATTCTTTTTAAAGGAAATATTGAATGTCCTAGGACAGTGGTGGCGAACCTTTTTCGGCTCGCGTGCCGAAAAAGGGGGGGCGCGCTCGCGCGCGCTCGCGTGCCAACACCCATTCCCTCCCCCCACGCATGCGCACAACACCCCCCCACGCTGCCCCCTGCGCATGCGCACACACCCCCACCCCCCGCACAGGCCCACTTACCGGAGCCTGGAACGACGAAACGGAGCCTGGAACGACAAAACCGGCAAACCGGAAGTGCGAAAAAACGCACTTCCGGTTTGCCGGTATGCTGTTTTTTGCACTCCGGAGGGTTCAGGGAAGCTCCCTGAAGCTCCGGAATGCAAAAAACTACAAAACGGACAAACCGGAAGTGCGGAAAAGTGCACTTCCGGTTTGTCCGTTTTGTAGTTTTTTGCATTCCGGAGCTTCAGGGAGCTTCCCTGAACCCTCCGGAGTGCAAAAAACAGCACACCGGCAAACCGGAAGTGCGTTTTTTCGCACTTCCGGTTTGCCGGTGGAAACCCTCGCGTGCCGGCTTCTATGGCTCCGCGTGCCAGCTCTGGCACGCGTGCCATAGGTTCGCCACCACGGTCCTAGGAACATTTGTCATGGACTATTCATTTAAGTTTGCTACCTGACAGCTCTTGTAAAAGAAAGGTTTTCATAAAATGGCAAATGATGTGTCAAAACATGATCATATTTTATTAGAATGACAGTTGCACATTTTTTTTAATATATTTCTTAATTAGGCTGTGCAAAGCTGCAGTGAGATTATTCAAATGGATGACTCAAATTTTGTTTGAAATGATTCAAGCCAGAACTGAAACATAGCCAATAATCTTACAGAATTTCTCTTGGATCTCTCAGGACTGTTTATGCTTCAGGGTGAATTATCATATTTAACTTCAAGGAAGAAGGCATTGAATTTAAGGAGAAGCCATGCCTGAACAAGAATTACTGGACAAAAAAAATCTTATTGGCTTCCACTGCTCAGCAATCTAAAACAATCATCTATCCGAAGGGGAAAACAAACTTCTGATACTGCTATACAATATGTGTGAACAACCAAATGGAATACAAACTGTCAGTCCCTTGTATCCAATCTCCTACAAGCCACAAGGAATTGAATATCTTGATTTTTCTGTCTGCCTGCTATATTTGATAAGCTGATTTAATTTTGTGTTAACTCAACTGATATAATTATATTGTGCCTGTCTATAGGTCTCACATGTGGATACTAGACTATATTATACATCACACGTTTAATAGACTATATTATATTAGATTATATCTTATTTATTTATTTATTTATTTATTTATTTATTTATTTATTTATTTATTTATTTATTTATTTATTTATTTATTTATTTATTTGTGAGATTTATATACCGCCTCACAGTGCAAGCACTCTCTAAGCGGTTTACACCAGTAAGCAATGTATATATTTACATTGCCCCCAACAATCTGGATCCTCATTTTACCTACCTCGGAAGGATGGAAGGCTGAGTCAACCTTGAGCCGGTGAGATTTGAACCGCTGACCTGCGGATCACAGTCAGCTAAAGTGGCCTGCAGTACTACACTCTAACCGCTGTGCCACCTCGGCTCTTTCTTACAACTGTTGGGTTTTTTTTTTTCTTCTAGGCCATTTTCATGTTTTGAGAAAGAGAGCGGGAGGGAGAAGTTGCTATTGTATCAGGGCTGAACTACTGCTTCTCAGCATCTTAACTAAGATAAAGTTCAATATCATGGCTGAACTCAAATTCCATAAAACAAATTGATGCCTATGGAACAATCCAGCTCCCAGAAAAGGACAAACAAAATTCATTTCCGTTGATCTTCCAAAGAAAGCAGGATAGAGGTATAAGAAACAAAGAACCTAGATGTGGAAGACAATTATAAAGAGAGATTGATGACTGCAGTGCTTCAGAAGATTTTCTTTTTTTTTAAAGTTCAGTTGATCAGCTCAAATCAATATGCTGATTTCAACACAGGAAAGAAAGTGACATTATGATCTTTTAAGATTCATAATGAAACGAACAGTATCTGAAGCATTCTCTTGTTCACGAAGAAGCCAAGAAGGAATTCAGTTGAATCTTGTTTAAGTGGATTTTATACTCTCTTTTGGAAATATTGCCTAGAAACCTCATCAAATTTAAGCAGATGTTCAGGGCAAATCTAATAGAAATGAATGTACTAAGACCAGATACGTCAATAAAAATGTTTCTGCAAATCAGCTAACCTAAAAAAATGGGAGAAATCATTTTGCTAATAATACTTTATTTGTTGTACCTTACACCAGTACAAACTCTTGTGAAAAGCTCTTTTGTCAGTAATCTTGAATCTTTATAGTACCAGTGAAACAGTGGTGGGTTTCATTTATCTTTGCTACCGGTTTGGGAATGGGAGCACCAGTACGCGTGCTTTGCATGCGTGCGATGCTTCTGCGCATGCGCAGAACGTCCGTGATGATGTCCGGGTGGGTGGGCGGAGCCTCCTGCCACCGCTGCTACCGATTCGCCTGACCCAGGCCAAACCGGTAGAAACCCACCACTGCAGTGAAATATATTAGACTAATTTCATAGGGGGACCATCTTAAATACGAGTCAGGGTAAATAAAGAAGAAGCAGAAATGTTTAAATGGCAAAGAATTATCTTTGATAATAAGACCGAACTTGCATCATTATTAGAAGAGTCCCTGCTTTAATGTTAAAGATAGTTCCAAATTATTTCCCCAAACTCTTTTTCACTAATACTATAGCAACCGCTAATTTTAGCCTAACTTTGCAGAGCATCAAATCAAGCCTTAAATTAGCAATATCTTCAAAGTGCATTTTACTTTAAAACAGCATTCATCATCATAAGAGCAAGCTTAATTCACCAAAAATTATATGTAATGCATTTGGTTAGAATTATTTCTCCTTCTACACTGAAAAGGCTTGAAAAATGGAGACGTTAGAAGATGCTAATGTCGGTCCATGTAGGACCCAATATGATTTATTTCCATGTCTTCTTTTTACTGTTTGACCTTATCAGACTCATTTTATTGATCGGCCTAGATTTTTAAGCATGTATTCCACCAATAAATTCTACTGGATTTCATGTATTTTTGGTATTAAAAGATTTATCGTGCTCAATTTAATAGGATCTACAACATTGATTAAATTCTCAGACTTAGTGCATTAAAGTTCCTCTCTGTTTCCATGGATCACAATAACAAGAAGCCTCCAAATATACTGGCACCCTTCAACGGAGCCTGATTCACTGCCGCTCTTTGCAGAGAATTTATGCTTCTGCAGATAACTTTGTCAAGATACTGTTTATTTCAAGCTTTATATATAATTGGCTCTTTTTATGTGAAGAATATCAAGAGATAATGGTCCTCCTACTTTTTTTTTCACTATGCACCACTTAGACTGGTGCTTGTACAACTAACAGCATGCATATACCTGCTAAAGCACTACCACAAGTATAAAGGAAAATCCCAAAAGTGCTTTTTCAAAAGGCAACTGGACTTTGTTTTTCCTTGAAGATATTTCTCTTCTCATCCAAGAAGCTTCATCAGTTCTGACATCAATTCCAGTTCTGACTTCTTGGATAAGAAGCGAAATGTCGAAACAAATGAAATGAAATGAAAAACAAAGTCCAGTCACCTTTTGAAAAAGCAGCTTTTGGACAACCATGACCTGGATGCCTGAGAATCTCCATAGATATAAAGGAAAATTTAAGAAGATTTTGGGGAGGAGATGGAAGAGAATGTGTGCATTCATTTGCCTATATAAATGCATTGCTATTTCTGTTTATTAATTCTATGTCAGATTACATACATACAAAGGTGTCTCTCTCTGTGTTTATGTGTGTGTGAGAGAGAGAGAAAGAATGTTCATTCCAGCATGGAAGAAACATGAAAGCACCATTTTTTCTCTCATGCGGCCTTCTGACCAACTTAAAATTGGCAGTGTGGCAGGGGTGAAATGCTACCGGTTTGGCCCGGTTCGGGCGTACTGGTAGCGGCAGCCGCCAGTGGTTCGGAGAACCGGTAGCGACGGCAGCATGAGGCTCCACCCACCTGCCCAGATGCCGCCATTTTAATTTTTAAACCCTCTGCGCATGCGCAAAGCCTTCTGCGCATACCTCAAAAACCTGTAGGGAAGGTCAGTAGATTTCACTGATGCAGTGTGGTCATCATACTAAGCAAAAACAGAGCCTACTTCTCACTTAAGTATTCTATACTAAACAATCCAAATCAATGTCCAAAATGAAAAGCATAAGCTATTTTTTTCAGAGGACTCTGCTGCGTGCCCTTTAAAATACAAATCTGTCTCTTTATAAATAAAAACTTACTTTGCTCTCTAATGCTTTGTACTTTTAATTCTGGTTCACTCAAAAGTAAAGCATGAGGGCAAAAGATCAGTGGAAGAAGCCAGGAAGATGATGTGCTATGTTTCTGGGAAAAGTTATCTTGCTGAAAACTAAGATTAGAAACAATTGCAGCCTTTTTTTTTTACACCTGCTACAAATATCCCAAGAGACAAGAGGCAAAAGACAGACATCTGAAGAGACAATGCAACAATATAAAACTGAAATGATAATATGAAAGATAAAACCACTATTAGTCTACTAAGAGACAGACAATGGGCATGGCTAGCAGACATACATGAGATGGGAAGAAGATGAAAGAAAGAGAAGAGGGGAGTGGAGGAAGAACAGGAGAAGAAGGCGGAGGAGGAGGAGGAGGAGAAGATTTTTGTAATAAAAGAAAAGTTAAAAAAACATTTCCTTGATTGTGATGCTGGTCATCAGAAATATTGAAGAGTTTTACTCTAGTAGGATATAATGTGATCCAAGAGTGACAAACACTTGTGCAACACATTCAATTTGATAATCAATGTGCATCTGGAATTGCAACCCAAAACTTGCAGAAGCCGCATACAGAACTGGCATGGTAAAATTGAGCCTGGCAAGGAAATGTACCCACGACTTTTCATACAGATCCTATGTAGGCCAGTAAGTGGTTGCTAGATAGAAATTACAGGCATTTTAAATGCCCATATGAATATTAACATTATTAGCATCATTTTCTTTTCTTTTCTTTTAAGGCTAAATCTGCAGGAAGAGGAGGGAAGAAAAGGCATCACTGGGCATTTACTGTCATCGTGCACTCTTACAACCTCATGCCCTAGGCCTTCTCCGGGAGTACCCGACAGCTGCTGGAGGCTATTTGGAATATATCAATTTCTATAACTGTCCAGTCACCAGCTCTGAATTTGGAGACACACTCACTTCTGAAGCAGCCATCTCAAGTTCCTGACCTGCCATTATTTGCTGTTTCTTTGAAATAATAAACTCATCTGCATAGCTCAAGGCAACAAATCAAACATTTAAATCTTACCTCCACAACCTCATCGTAATCGTCTTCATCGGCCATCTTTGCGGAAAGCCCGTCCACCTACTCACTGGTCACAAAGCAAGTCAGATAAATAAATATCAGCATGATGAAGTCAGTGTTGCTCACTTATCAAAGCTAGTATCTCTATGCATTATAAAAATATTGTAAGAATGCCTTTTTTACACATACACATACACACAGAGAGACAGAAAGACAGACAGAGACAGACAGACAAGCATCTGTAGTTTATTCAACAATGTAGGCTAAATGTTAAACATTAAACTATTTAATATTTATAAAGATTAATATTTATAAAATATTGTTCATAAAACATCAAAATATTAATAAACCAAAAATATAATCAAACATTTCATCTTTCTAAAAATATATGTAAAGGGATACCATTTATCTTGAGATGTTTAGCATCAGGTTGCCATTATTATCCCTTCATAATTTGTATTTCTCTCCAATATCTCATACACAGAGGAAAAAGCCAGTTTTTTTAAAATTGTGGAGACGTTGGCTTCCTTCCATATTTTAGCCAGTAACATTTTTTGCAAAAACAAAACAAAGCCCCACAATCCCAAAACAAATTTCACTGTTATTTTCCTTTATGAGCATAAATATAGCAATTCTGCTTAATAGCATTGCTTAGGATGCAGGCAAGGAACAAATATAGATTATCGTACCTATCAACTCTCTTGAGTGATGTAATGAAAAATTAGATAATATCATAAAGTCTCTTCCTAGCTCAACAGCATATGCTAAATGGAATATATAACAATCATGAGGCTGTGCATTGTGCACTGAGAATGTATGTAAAAACATCTACAGGGAGATGAATAATTGACAATTCTCAGCCAGCACCAACCAAAACCAACCAACCAAAATTAATGGTGCCCCATTAATATTTCTTGAATGGAAATTCACTTACAGCTTTGATTGTGAACTGCAACTGGAATTTTCAGATTAACAGAGTTGGAAAGGACCTTGCAGGTCATCTAGTCCAACCCCCTGCCCAAGCAGGAGACCCTACATCTGCCTCTACCTAGGATCGAACTCACAACCTCCTGATTGTGAGGCAAGAGCTCCACCTCTAGGCCACAGCAGCTGGCTGTTATCATATCCTAAATATGTCCTATATATATATATATATATATATATATATCCTAAATATGTTTACCAGCAGCTAGAAATCTATGCTTAGGATAAGGAGTGCCAAGCATTGAGCCAACATGGTAGCATAGAACAATAGCATTGCAATGAGGTGCGCTGGCTATGGCAGCGGCAAAAACTGGAGAAATGTCCACTTTAATTGTGTTACACAAAAAAGCAACTTGCTAGGTCACCTCCACAAAAGCTTTCCTAGCCTAGAAATTTAGCTGGGCTTTCCCCCCCTCACTTTTCAGATCCTGCCACAATATCTGTGAGCCAATGTAACGTTACTCTATGTAAACTACCGTAATAACCTTGGGGTCTTATACAACAGTAAACAACCCTAAACATTAAATCATACAAATGTTGTTCAAATGACCTTAACTTAATGAAGTTAATTTCTCTCGTCCCACCATTGATCTCCAGGGACGGTCTCTTGCTTTGCTCCTGGGGTGCTTGACGTATTTCTCCAACTTCAGTCCTAGAAAAGATCAAGACTCTGGTTATTTAGACGGCAGAGAAGCGATGAATGAATGAATGCCTTGGAATGAATTAATGCACTGGAATGAGCCTGCTGTGAGAGATTGCAGGTCCCTCTTTTCTGGTGCAGGGAATGAGATGAAGGCTTAGAACAGCTGCTTCCTAGTACAAAAATATTTGCACTTGTAAGCCAATACCCCAGAGCGATTGGCTGGTTTTGTCTAGTTAGCTGAACTGCCATTCCTTCTGAGGCAAGTGGCACTCCGGTGCTGTAGGTTAAATATAGGCCCTTCGAATGCTGCCTTTTTCCTAGTGCCAATTCTGTTCAATCAAGGTGATATATAAAAATCAAAGGATAAAATGTTTGTTTCACCGAGGGAATAGGACAAGTCCTAAAGCTGAGAGAGAGAGAGACCTCAAGAGTGGCTTAGCCAAAGGAGCCATTGATCTCCATGTGCAAAATGTTTCCAAACAACAGACGCTAACTCTCCTCTGCCTTTAAAGCCTTATCCAATTCAGGACTGATCTCTTCCCAAGAGGGATTACTTTGATGCTGGAAAAAAAAGGTGTGTTAAAATTTGTAAAATAGTTAAAAATAAAAAAAACACCTCAGGCCATAAAGTCTGCAAACAAACAAACAAAAAACCCCACAAACAAACAATAATTTGGTAGCAAACAAACCCCAAGCTGTCTTTCTTTTTTTAAAAAAAAGCAAAAGGCGCAAGCTTACCAGTTATATTTAAATAAATTTCCTTAGGAGCAAAGTCTCTCTGACTGTCCTCCCTCCTGAGACAAGCTGGGCAAAAGCAATGTTAGTCTGATGCATCAGCTCCTAAACCATCATGTGGTCGGGGGGAGCCAATCAGGTTAGTCGTGCTCGAGTTTCAGATACTAAATATACATAGTGACCCTTTGGAGGACCACCTGTTCGGTAAACCCTCCAAGCAAAGCAAAGTAGCTCATACAAATCATTGCTTTGTGTTTTTTTTAACCTCAATCAAAACATAGCAAGAGCATCAGCCCCTTATAAACATTATTCACAAAGACTTGTGGAATACAAACCACTATTAAGGGTTGTTAATTACAATGAAGTTAAGACAATAGGCCAATGGAATCATTTTTTTTCCTCATCCCACTCTCCCCGAAGATCTACGGTTTCTGAACTTGAGATGATTTACCATAGCCTTTCATCAAAGACAGGGAAGATAAATGTTTAGATCAGGGGTGTCCAGACATGGCAACGTTAAGACCTGTGGACTTCAACTCCTAGAATTCCCCATGCTGGCTGGGGAATTCTGGGAGTTGAAGTCCACCAATCTTAAAATTGCCAAGGTTGGACACCCATGCTTTAGATAATCAGGAGTGAGGTCTTGGTGTCTTTTCTCTATCCAACCCTTCCAACTTTGTTGGGTCTCAAGTCTTTTAGAATTGGAACATAGGTTGTAGATGCAAAGTGGAAGACAGGGTTTATGGCATTCAGAAAAGATTGACAAAATGGGGCCTAGAAGACATGCCTTTTCTGATGGTGCACCCACCTTATAGAACATTCTTCCTCTGGAGATCAGGATGGCCCCGACCTTGCCGGCTTTTCATAGAGCCTTACATACCCAGTTCTGTGCCCAAGCTTGGGGCCCCAGGTATCTGCAGGGACCTGGTTGTGTTAATGATTGGGTTGTTGCTTCTTGACTACTTATATTTACATTTTTGTAATGCTTGCTATTGTTTTTATTCCATTTTAGTTCTATTTGCTGCCTAGAATCATTCTTTGAGATATATGGCCATATAAATAAATAAATAAATAAATAAATAAATAAATAAATAAATAAATAAATAAATAAATAAATAAATAAATAAATAAATAAATAAATAAATAAATAAATAAATAAATAAATAAATATGAATGAATGAATGAATGAATGAATGAATGAATGAATGGAATGAGTGAATGAAAATATTCAGCAAGTCCATGCATTGACTTTGTGGCTCTCTGTTTCTTTGCTCTTTTAATATAAATCATTCCAAAAGAGGGGGGTAAAATAATTGCTGGATCTCAAAGTCTTCTGGGACTGGGATGCAAGTTGTAGATGCAAAGTGGAAGATAGTAATTCCATGTTCTATGTTATATAATTGTCATCATCCATAAAAATGCTGCTTACTCTAGTTCTAAGTCATTCCTGCTTTACATTTGTTGATTTGGCTAATTGTCTTCTCAGTTGAATAAAAGGTTATCTATGTTTTCATGTCAGGCCTGATCCCCCCCCCCCCCAGAATACTGCCAAATATAGTGGTTACAGGTTGAAACACAAGGCCATATGTATTGACTGGGCTTATGTAGAGTGGAGGACTCTTCACTAGAAGAGTCCTCCACTCCTCTGCTCGCAATAAAATACCTTATTCCACCAGACTTGAAATATTGGGATTAGGCAATTTACAACTACGTCGCCTCCGATCTGATCTAAATGTAGTTCATAAAATCGTATATCAAAAAGTCCTTCCTGTCAATGATTACTTCAGCTTCAACTGCAACAATACACGAGCACGTAATAGATTCAAACTAAATGTAAACCACTCCAAACTCGACTGCAGAAAATACAACTTCAGCAACAGAGTGATCAATGCCTGGAATGCACTACCTGACTCTGTGGTTTCCTCCCCAAACCCCCAAAACTTTAACCTTAGACTGTCTACAGTAGACCTCTCCCCATTTCTAAGAGGTCTGTAAGGGGCGTGCATAAGTGCACCACTGCGCCTACCATCCCTGTCCTACTGTCCTATTGTCGTCTATTATTGGTACTTTTTTATTTATGTTATGTTTATACAACAACTACTATCCTGTACATGTTTGACAAATAAATAAATAAATAAATAAATAAATAAATAAATAAATAAATAAATAAATAAATAAATAAATAAATAAATAAATAAATAAATAAATAAATAAATAAATAAATAAATAAAATATGTGTGTTACTAAGGTATGGATTGCCAAAATCAAAGTGACATTGAAATGCCAAGGTGATTTTTATCTAGCTTCTATTCCCTTCCCTTCACTTTCAGTCAAGCCATAGGCTACTTCATTGCATATTGATTCTATCTTAATAGCTGAATGCCATCATATGTGTATACTGTAAGCTAGTGTTTAATTTTTTTCTTTTCTTTGTTTATTTTAAAGTATGCCTGCTAGTTAATGACTACATGACCTCCTCCTTGACATCAGTTTTAAAAACAGTGTCTTATGTACAATCTTGAGACGGGATTGATTACAAAGATGAGACATCCCTTTGAATGACACCACAGTACTTTTATGATACTTCAAGACAGATGCTGAACGATCCCACCATAGTTCATCATGAAGCATAAGCATGTGGGAATGGTGACTTCATCATTGATTTTGGAATGATGAATCCGGTTTCCAAATTTAAATTGTGGATGGGAACATTCTTCATTACTCAAAATGTTTGGTACCATCAGTCCATCAGAAGACATATCAATAATTTGAAAGGCATGAATAATTGCACTATATTTATTTATGTACAAGATTTATAATACACTGACTTCAGATGCTTCTATGCTAAATTCAATTCTCGCCTTTATGGATCTGTTATCCTGTTCATATATTTTCAATGGTTGGACTCACATGAGCTTCATTCATTACAGTGTACTAATTGGTGCTCGGTACTCCACAGGTCCCTGCCCACTACCTCCATTAAGGGCCCCAAATTTATCAGGACTCTAGATCAACAGAGCTGTGGTGGCGCAATGATTACAATGCAGTATTGCAGGCAAACTCTGCCCACAGCCAGGAGCTTGATCCTGACCAGCTCAAGGTTGACTCAGCCTTCCATCCTTCGGAGGTCAGTAAAATGAGGACCCAGATTGTTGGGGGCAATATGCTGATTCTGTAAACCACTTAGAGAGGTCTGTGAAGCACTACGAAGTGGTATATACCGGTAAGTATAAGTGCTATTGCTACTAGGCACTGGTTTTTTAAAGTTCTTGTTTAGCAAAATCTAAGAGGTAGACAGAAGGAACGTCAACCAGATTAGTAGTTCTTATTGCTGCTATGCTTACATGTACTGATAATCATCTTTGAATAATAAATCCAATAAGATATAAATCAGATTTATAAATAGTGTAAAAAGTTGTAGGAAGAAAGCAAACTTCCTGCAAAATTTGACAGTGTTGTCCAAACAATAAGAAAAAAAAATGTACTGAAGACATGTAAGAAAATAATAAAAGATGCAAAAAGAAACTTTGAAAGTCATATAACTCATAATTTTAAGAACAACTGTAAAAGAAACCTTAAAGTATATGAGAAATAGAAAACCAGTTTAAGGAAGTTGTTGATCCCTTAGATGACAAGGAATTAAAGATATTATTGCTAAAGGGTACATACTATTCCTTTCCTGTTCTCCCTGTAAGTTTTCTTTGGACATTGTATGGAAATAAAATGTGTACTTAGACCATTCTCATTCAGTCATTTCTTTTTCAATTACTTATTGATACAAAAAAAGGGCATGGGTGATGATGGGTTTATACCAGGGGTGGGTTCCTGCCGGTATGCTCTTACCTGTTTTTCGCCGCAGAATCGAAGAAGGCGGTGGCGTTCGCAGTGCGGGGCTTCCCCCGCCCGCCTGGACGCCGGCATTTGCGTTCTTTTGCCCTCTGCGCAAGCAGAACGCTTTGCGCATGCACAGAGGGCAAAAGAACGCAAATGCCAGCGTCCAGGTGGGCGGGGGAAAGCGAGTGGGGGAAGCCCCGCACCACGAATGCCACCGCCTTTTTCGGTTCTGCGGCGAAAAACAGGTAAGAGCGTACCCGCAGGAACCCACCCCTGGTTTATACCCTTTTACCTGGTGTTTCTTTAATATATTCAGATGATCTCATTTAACTGCAAAACAGCCTCATTAAGGGGATGCCAAAGCATAACTAGGGAATCCTTGTTCTAGTTTAACTAAATCACCCCATTCAGTTGTATACAACACATGTAGATACAGAAGGTGTCACATACGCAAATGAATCCTATTAGTCTTCCCCTCCTCTGCTCCTTCAAGCACTGGCTCTTAATACACTTTTTAGAATTCATTTTCCTAGCTGCTTGTGTGAGGTGAAAGATACATTACTCAGATGCAGCATACATCTCACCTCCTGGGACTCCCTTGGCTGAGTAAAGCCCTTGCAGCTTTGCTTAGTCATCTATTAAAGTTGACTACCAAAGGGAGGACTTAATGTGTAGAATATTGCATATTATGCAGCATTCAGTTTAGGCACAAAAGATTAACCCTTCAGGATATCTTTTAAAAGATTTCACCTTTCAACCTGCCTTCGCTGGGATTAGAAGCAAACCATTTGCTGGGTGTCTTCAGGAGTCCTCTCAGCAACGTGACTTATTAGATATTGTAATAAATCAATAGGGAGCTTGCTCCTCATTATTGGATCTCTTTTTTCTGCTGGCCTACCCAATATTTTTTATTGCACATATAAATATGTTTTATCGCTTTATTGATAAAAGAGAGTCAATGTGGTGTAGCAGTTGAGAAGCTGGACTAGGCCTAGGGAGTCTCAGGTTCAAATCACAACAGCTCATAAGGTGACTGTGAGGTCTTTGAAAGACTTTGAGCCCTTCTTGTTCAGCCCAACCTACAAAAGAGAGTGGTTGTTGTAGGAAAAACCTGAAGGGAGTGCTGCATGGCTAAAAAAAGACAAGATATAAATTGAACAACATCATACCCAACAAATAAATACTATTGTTATTGTAGTTCTTAGTCACCATCCCATAGGGCTACCATATCTGAGTTTCAGCTATCTAAATCAGTGGTGGGTTCCTACCGGTGCGGTCGACTCTACCGCACCGGTAATGGCCAGCAGATGGCGCTATTTGCCCACAACAGCTCCGGTGCCGTCTTCACCGGTCTGTAGCGTGGTGCCATCTTTTTTTGGGAATTTTTGGGCTGATTTTGCTTCCTGTGCATGTGCAGAAGCAAAATCTTGTGAGGGGACGCGCGCGCACGCGAGATTTTGGCGATTTTTTGCTTTCACACATTCGCAGAAGCAAAAAAAGCGCGTGCGCACGCGCGTCCCCTCGCAAGATTTTGCTTCCGCACATGCACAGGAAGCAAAATAGCGCGAGGGGGTGGGTGCACCAAAACATGGCAATGTGCGTGCAGCGCATCGGTAGGGCGAAGAACAAGCAACCCTTCCCTGATCTAAATGGCTACTAAATGGCAAACAAAAGAGCCTAAGTCTTAGTTGCTACCCATTTCTTTTTTGATGGAGCCATGTTTCCCAGCTTTCTGCTTCATAAAAGACTGCTTTTAGATTCATAAAAGACCAAATTGGGAGACCTAGTAAAACCAGAGATGTACACAAAGTGGTACGATGTTATGCTAACCAATAATTTTCTTAGAAGGAAGACTTCCCTTTCCTTCAGGAAATTCAGCAATGAACACATGTCTCCAAACAGTTAGTATGGATTTTAGGGATTGGTGCATCAATGCATGTGCTGGACTTTGTTTATTATTTCTCCAAGAAAGACAAATGATTCATCTTTTACTTCTAAGACAGTCTGAAAGACAGTCTGAAAGAAACCCTAACCCTAACTCTAATCCTCTAAAACGCATTAAAAAGAGCATTGTACATAATATTCCTTTTGAAGAATATGAATATGTGTCTATACATACATGCCTGTGTGTTCACAGAAGATACATTTGAGAGGCCCAGAACAATTTAATAGGTCCCAACACAGCCCTGATTCCACCTCCTGTTGTTCTATCTATATACAGTAAGGTGACCAGACGTCCCGATTTTGGCGGGACAGACCCGCTTTTTCATCATTTGTCCCGCGTCCCGCCCGTCCTCTAAAAAGTCCCGATTTTTTGAAAGAATGCACGACTAGGGCATTCTTTCAAAAAATCGGCCTGAAAGGCAGCAGGCCTCTCAGCTCGGGCCGGCCGTGGGCAGCGGGCGGGCGTCCCGCGTTGTTGACTCCTCCGGCGGCGGCTGGAAGCTGGGGGGAGGGGGAAGGGAGGCTGCTCTTCCTCTCCTTCCCCTGCCCCATCCCTAGCCCCGCCCTCGGAGGCGCCGCTGCTGTTGGGAGGGGTGAGAGACGAGGAGCCGTCGCCGCTTTGAGTTTACGAGCGGCGCAAACAGCCCTTCCTCGTCCCCCTCCCCTTTCTTCCCCCCGTCGCCTCGCTGCCGCCGTTGCCCTGGGGCCGGGCGGGCGACCGGGAGACCGCGGTGCTTGGATGCTTGGAGCAGGTAAGCTGCCGGCTGCCTCCTTTCCCCGTCTCCCGCCTCCCGTTCGTTGCTTGCCAGCCCGGCCGAAGGGAAGGCGGGAGGCGAGGAAAGGCCTCCCGAAAGGGAGGCGCAGCCCTTCGGGAGCCCGCCTCCCTTTCAGGAGGCCTTTCCTCGCCTCCCGCCTTCCCTTTGGCCGGGCTGGCAAGCAACGAACGGGAGGCGGGAGACGGGGAAAGGAGGCAGCCGGCAGCTTACCTGTCGCGAGCTGCAGGCATCCAAGCGCCCTCCCGCCTCCCCCCCTCCCCCCGACCTCACCTGGACGCCGACATTTGCTGTTTTGCCCTCTGCGCATGCGCAGCGTTCTGCGCATGCGCAGAGGGCAAAACAAATGGCGGCGCCCAGGCGCCCCCCCCCCCATCCCACTTAAAAATAAAAAAATCTGGTCACTTTGATATACAGAGTTTAGGATTACAAGATCTTGAACAGAGTGATCCTCGTACAGCGAGAATCACACTTCCTTTAGCTTTGTGCCTGAGCATCGGTGACAGCACAGATTTTGCATTTGGCATCTGATCTCCTTGAAGTGATAAAGAATCAGATTTGAAAGGAAGGAACTAGATCACCAGCTTCCATTAAGAGACCAGTATACGTCCGACATATAATGAAAATATATTTCTAATCCTGCTGATCAATCTGATGTTTAGTTCTTGATTCTTGCTAGAACAAAAATCCCAATTCTCTCAATCTATCACCCTGCAGAAATGTTGGAACTACATTTTCCCAAAGAGCACCAGTTACACCCACAAGTGAGGTGGCAGCAAATACATAGAAACAGTAAGGTTTTCTGAAATACATATAGATGTAGCATATAAGAGGTAGCCTTAAAGCAGGAGGAGGATATTGAAAGTTTGAGCCAAAAACACATCACTGCGACCGTCTTGGTGGCCCAATGTTTACACGTGAAAAAGTGATTTTCTTGGTAATATTCCTCCTTGGATATTTATTCATTTATTGGGTTTCTATGCCACTGGTCTCACTAATACAGTGATTCTGGGCAGTTTTCAATGAAATAAAAGTTAAAAGATACAAAAACAATTAAAATAGAATAACAAGTTTAAAATTAAAATACCAAGATAACAGAAGCCTGGGTGAATGAGAATCTTCTCTAACCCAACAGCCACCCTCAATGTAGCAGGCCCCTGCCCACCCCCAGACCAAGCAGCAGAACCAATTCGTTAGGCTCTTCTGGAAGGCCAGGAGTGCGGGGGGCAGACGTCACCTCTGACATCTGCTGGGAGGATATTCCAAAGGGTGGGGCCCCAGCAGAAAAGGATCCTCTTCTGGAACCGCCAGCCAAAATTCTTTGGCCTATGTGGGATCTGAAGTGAGCTCTTTCTGGAGGAACAAGTGGGGCAGGTTAGTCTCAAAGGGCAAGGATATCTATTCCTTAGTTACTCTAGACCCATGCCCTAAAGGGCTTTAAAGATAACGCCCAACACCTTGAATTGGACCATGGAAGCAAACTGGCTATGCTACTCTGTTCTGTACAGAATATTATCACCAAGAAAAGAACTGAGCCCAGAAATTTTGTGAGAGCAACTGCACAATCCAAGTTGCCCTTGGGACTCCAGTATTTACAGGAATGTTAATCTGATCTGATCCAGTCTGCCACAAGGATAAGGTGACCAGACATCCCGCTTTTGGCGGGACAGACACGCTTTTCAAGCGTGTGTCCCGCGTCCCGCATTCTTTTCAAAAAGTCCCGCTTTTTTGAAAAGAATGCGGAAACAGCGGGACGTCTGGTCACCTTAATAAGGGGAAGCAAAAGAGAGGTTGGGCAAGTCGGGCGGAATTTCAGAGAGCCGTCTGCCTGCTGGGGAGAGGGGGAAGGGGGGCTGCTCCTCCTCTCCTTCCCCCGCCCCATCCCTAGCCCCGCCCTCGGAGGCGCCGCTGCTCTTGGGATGCAGGGGGAGGGGGGAGGGGGGAGGAGCCGGCAGCGCAAACAGCCCTTCCTCGTCCCCCTCCCCTTCCTTCCCCCCGTCGCCTCGCTGCTGCCGTTGCCCTGGGGCCGGGCGGGCGACCGGGAGACCGCGGTGCTTGGATGCCTGCAGCTCGTGACACGTAAGCTGCCGGCTGCCTCCTTTCCCCATCTTCCACCTCCCATTCGTTGCTTGCCAGCCCGGCCGAAGGGGAGGCGGGAGGCGAGGAAAGGCCTCCCGAAGGGGAGGCAGGCTCCCGAAGGGCTGCCGGCTCCCGAAGGGGAGGCGGGAGGCGAGGAAAGGCCTCATGCGCAGAGGGCAAAACAAATGGCGGCGCCCAGGCGGGCCCCCGTCCCCCGTCCCGCTTAAAAAAAAATCTGGTCACTTTACACAAGGAGCATGTGCATCTGTGAAGGAGAGAGTAAAATAATAATAATCAAATGGTGACCACAAGTATGCCATTGAAACCTGCCCTAAAATACCCCAAATTAACAATTAACAAACCAAGAAAGCTCTATTTAATGATTTCTACAAGGAAAGGGCAAGTGTTTTCACTTAAATTTTGAACCAATCCACAAAACAAAACTCACACATTACCCAACAAAAATAGCAAAGAGATCTGCCAATAAAAATGGATATTGAGAACTATACAAACTCCATACAAAAATGCACTTATGGGGAAAATAGACAAAATCAATTATATTAGAGAGAAACTACTGTGAAAACAAATTTGGTGCCTGAAGAAAGAGAAACTCCTACAAATTCCAATATAAAAAATAAATAATACACTTGGCTGGGGAATTCTGGGAGTTGAAATCCATACATCTTAAAGTTGCCAAGTTTGGAAAACACTGATTTAACAGATTGGACAGATTGGCAAAAACCAGAAACTGATTGAAACCAACATTAACTTATTCACCCCTCTAGCTCTGCGAGGAGGCTTTGGATTATCCACTACTGATTGGAATCTCCTCTGCTACTTTTTTGGAGGCTGGGCCTCATTTTCCTGCATACAAAGACCCTCTTTCAACATCAGTCCTTGGTTGGCTCCTTTGCAACGGTTATTATGTCTGCATCTAGTAACTTTGGGAGCCTGGTAGTGAGAAGCCAATAAATCCTAACTAAATAAAATATTTATGCACAGTACAACACAGATCTCATGATTTATATCCAGCTTATCCAAGACTCCGCAGGATGTGAATTCATATTATGCCTGCACATTAAGACTCTCCTTGAATGTAGCCTCAAATATTTGAGGGTAGCAAATGTCTCACATATTCCTGAGGCAATCTGGTTAAGGGAGGGAGATAATAAACTACAGCTGAAGCTCTATTCCTAAGGGATGTATTCTATACCCCTTGCTCAGCCATAATTCCTCTTCCTCATATAATATTGATGCAAGTAGGAGTAAACGGCTGAGTAAGGCAATGTGGTTTATTGCACATTTCCGACAAAGAAACGTGATAGATCAAGCTGCTCTCTAAGCCACTCTAGTCTAAAATGTGTTTGCTTTGTTCTTTTGGAGCGTGAAAAAATGCCACTTCAGTTTTCTTGTTGCACTTGTTGTTTTTTCTTTGTCGTCTTTTTATTACCCGAGTTACTTTCATGTAAAAACATTATCTTGTTTCCTTGTTTCCAGGCCCTCTGTCCAACATGAATGCTTCTACCTTCAGAATGGCACTGAAAGTTGAATAGATTACAATGGTATTAATTCCAGTGATAACTTTCTTTCTTTCCTTCCTTCCTTCCTTCCTTCCTTCCTTCCTTCCTTCCTTCCTTCCTTCCTTCCTTCCTTTCCTTCCTTCCTTCCTTTGTCATCCTACACAGAACTTGTGTGTAGCCCTGCAGAATCTGTTCCTCTTGTGTGCTTCTTTGCTATTGCTGCCTAGGCAGTAGAACCGTCTGTCTATTACTCCCTGGTCTTTTTTTATAATAGCGAAAGGACAGAGCCAGGTGCAGCATTTCCCTGTCCTCAGTAAAGATAGCATCAGCGTTATGCTCACGAATCAGGCAGCCAGCTTAATTTTGGGCAATTTGCCACCTCACATGTAGCAGTGGGGAGAATTCTTGCTTTCTTAATAGTGTGGCATGCAGAAAGTGACTCTGACAACAAATAGCGATACTTTCATGTAATTTAAAAAAAAACCCACTTACCTTGAAATGCTTGGTGATTAATTTTCTGGCTGTTTCTAATGGGAGAAAATTGTTTTGGACTGCTCTGCCTATTAATGAGGTTAAGCTCATAAACTCATATTAATGTTTTTAGTATCATCGCTTATTCGGAGAGCTAATAGAGGAGAGAAATATTATTTCTGTTTCAATGGCTAATTTCTCTTTAAAAATAAAATGTTATGGTCTATAATTGGCAGAACAGCTGCCACAGGCTAATAAACTATTCATTATTTTTTCACCAGGCTAAATATTGTAAGTGTGGAAGCCATGTTGTCTAAATTCAGGCAAAGATGCATATGCTATAGGGCCAGACTATTTCAAAGACATGTTGTCCCAGCCCAAAGGGAGACCTTCTCCTTCTACCATCATCCCCATTCCAGGCCTTATTGGTAGCTGAATCTTATTTCAGGCCTACAAGGGAGGCAGTTTCTCCAATATGAGAATGGCAGGAAGACCCAATGGCAGGAGCATCCAAGGCAGAATATGAGAGATAGATATGAGAGAGAGAGAGAGAGAGAGAGAGAGAGAGAGAGAGAGAGAGAGAGAGAGAGAGAGAGAGAGAGAGAGAGAGATTCAGAAGGACCATTCTTATTTTCGAATTAATGCTTATTATGTTTGGCCATTCCCAAAGAATCCACTCAACAAATGTGGTAATGTATGCCCAATGTTAAGCACTACATGAATGTTTCAACATGGGAAGAAAAAGACCTTGGCCCATATCAAGAGGACAATCACATGGGTATTCAATGTCTGTTTTCTCTATTGTTCCCCAGTGTGCCTTTCAGTATAGCAACAGCCCAAGGTCTCATAGAAGAGCCTATCAAACTTACAGGAGTTTTACAATACAATATCTATTTACTTACTTTACTACAAGGATATTGCATTCTCGCGGTATTTAAGTTGCAATGTTTTTGGGTAGGGAAATGGTGGTTTTTCTACCAGTCTGCACACCTGTTATTGCAGCCAGCTTCCAAAATAAGGCAGCCATTTGGGACAAAGTCTTACTGAGACACAAAGAGACAATTTTTGTGGTGGTTTCAAGAGAAGATTTGAGGAAAGGAATAGAGGAAAAGGAAGGGAGGGAGGAGATTGAGAGGTCTCTTGCAAGAAGAGAAACTATGAGTCCTTCATGAAAAAATATTGGAAGACAAGTTGATCTCCCAGCAGAATGAATGATTCATGGGTATAAGAAAAGAGAGTGTGGTAACTCTTTGCAACGGGATGGAAATAATTATGCTAGCAGAGTACAACAAAGTATGTGAAGTTACAATAATGGAAAGTATAAAAAAGGATGATGAAATGGTGACATGAAAGTGACTACAGGTGAGAAAAAATACAAATAAGAGCATCTTGTGAGAAAGGAAGACATTCTAAATTGTGCATAGAAGTAAAAAGTTGTAAAAATATGAACTCAGAAATGAACAGTTCAGATTTTAAAAAGCAGAAAAAGTGCAAAAACTGAGCACTTTTTATTAATTTAAAAGTCAGTTAGAGAATGGGTGAAAAAGACTTCTTTTAATGTACAGATTTGAGTAGAAAGGTGGAGAGATTTGAATGTGAATGGTTGCTGATCATGAAAAGTAGGGAAATACTAAGTTGATAGACATTCTGAAAACTATTGGACTGAATGTATTGCTGTTCATTTTTATGAATTTATACTGCAAATAAAGTGCAGCTGTTAAAACTAGAAGGCAAAACAGCTAAAATTCAAGTATTATTTGAAGTGCAACCAGAGTTTATATTATTACCCTGGTTATTTAATATGCACACTGAAGCTATTTTAAGAGTCTTTAAAAGAATATTGAGAAGAAATAATAATAATAATAATAATAATAATAATAATAATAATAATAATAATAATAATAATAATAATAATAATAATAATAATAATAATAATAATAATAATAATAAGAAGAAGAAGAAGAAGAAGAAGAAGAAGAAGAAGAAGAAGAAGAAGAAGAAGAAGAAGAAGAAGAAGAAGAAGAGCCAAGGTGGCGCAGCAGTTAGAGTGCAGTACTGCAGGCCACTTTAGCTGACTGTGATCCGCAGGTCAGCGGTTCAAATCTCACCGGCTCAAGGTTGACTCAGCCTTCCATCCTTCCGAGGTAGGTAAAATGAGGACCCAGATTGTTGGGGGCAATATAAATATACATTGCTTACTGGTGTAAACCGCTTAGAGAGTGCTTGCACTGTGAGGCGGTATATAAATCTCACAAATAAATAAAATAATAATAATAATAATAATAATAATAATAATAATAATAATAATAATAATAATAATAATAATAATAATAATAATAATAATAATAATAATAATAATAATAATAATAATAATAATAATAATAATAATAATAACAACAACAACAACAACAACAAACAGCTTAACAATGTAGATGATAGTTCCATTAGCAAATAACAAGCAAGGTTTACAAACTTTACTTAATCAAGTATATCAATGAAGCGAATCTGGATTAAACATAAATCAGAAGAAGACAAAAATAATATTTTTCACTGAAAAATAAAATCCCAAACTATTATCTCAAAAGGAAATAAAATGCAGGAAGGGAAACAATATAAATAGCTGGACTGTATTTGGAGGGAAGATGGGGGTCATAGTATGGAAATAGGAGAAGAACTGAACAGGCAAGAGTGGTTTTGAAAACTACATCAGGCCTTAAGTGCATGGTTGACATACTGCAGATTGATGTTTGCTTGTTTGCTTGTTTGCTTGTTTGCTTGTTTGCTTGTTTGCTTGTTTGCTTGTTTGCTTGTTTGCTTGTTTGCTTGTTTGCTTGTTTGCTTGTTTGCTTGTTTGCTTGTTAAGAGAAGTATATGGCCACCCATCTTGTGACATCCAACTGTAGACAGCTAACAACAGAAATTAAACAACAATAATAAAAACAATACAACCAAAAATCAAGAAAAACCAAGCACTGAATCCAAGAGCTACACCCATTCACCTATTCAATCCCCCGGGATCCAAACTTACTGTCCCAGTGCCTGGGGGCAAAGCCAACTCTTTGTGTTAACAAGGTGGGAACCTATCAGATGTCAAGAGAAGGATGTTACACAGGGCAGAGGCCACTATGGAAAAAGCATGATTCCTAGATCCCACTTGATGGCAATATTTGAGGGAAGGCACCTGGACCATGCAAATTATCCACTCTAGTGGAACAGATAAATGCCATGTGGGGCTTTATGTCATTTTACCTTTTTTAAAAAATGGAATAGAAGCATGATGTAATGGTATGTGAGAGTGCCCTTGGGTGATTGAGCAAAGAAATATTGCCTAGGGAATGGTCAGATAAGAGGGAGCAAAGCACACAGCTGCATGATGGGTGGAGCAAAGGCTCAGGAGCGATCTTACCTAACTTATCAGGATGTAAAGGCAGAGGCAGGAGAACTGTACTTTCAGACTTGCAAGGTTCTGTTAATAGCAATAGCACTTAGACTTCTAAGACCATTTCACAGTGCTTTACAGCCCTCTCTAAGCGGTTTACAGAGTCAGCATATTGCTCCCAACAATCTGGGTCCTCATTTTACTGAAGGATGGAAGACTCGGAAGGATGGAAGCAGAGGTGGGATTCAGCAGGTTCTGACTAGTTCTGGAGAACCAGTAGTGGAAATTTTGAGTAGTTCGGAGAACCGGTAAATACCACCTCTGACTGGCCCCGCCCCATCTATTCTCTGCCTCCCAAGTCCCAGATGATCTGGAGGAAATGGGAATTTTGCAGTAACCTTCCCCTGGAGTGGGGAGGGAATGGAGATTTTACAGTATCCTTCCCATGCCACGCCCACCGAGCCACGCCACGCCCACAGAACCGGTAGTAAAAAAATTTGAATCCCACCACTGGATGGAAGACTGAGTCAACATTCAGCCTGGTGACATTCGAACTGCCAAATTGCAGTCAGCTGGCAGTCAGCAGAAGTAGCCTGCAGTACTGGATTCTAACCATTGTGCTACCACACTCCTAACTTAGTTTAACAATAAACTAGAAAAAAACTTGTCTGGCTATGTCTTTTGTCTGCTCTACCTGCTCATCAGAAGACTACTTCAAATGTGGATTTATACATTTTATACTTAAAATGTATGGAATGAGATGGTCCTCCAAAAAACGGGTAAAGATATGGAAATTGCAAATACCATCAAGAAAATGAAACTAATATTTATGATACATGATGCACACAACAGGAACTTTCAATTATTTCAATTAAATGTATTTATTTATTTATTTATTTGTTCAATCTTATAGGCCGCCCAACTCCCGAAGGACTCTGGGTGATGTACAACAGCAAAAGATGAACAATACAATTAAAACAATGATAGAGATAAAAATTAAAAAAAACATAAACATTAAAAACATTACCACCATTCATCCAAGGAGTGACCACGTTAGTGTATTCTCCCTGGTCTCTAACCCCACGTCTGCCAGAAGAGCCAGGTTTTAACGGCTTTACGGAAGGCCAACAAGATGGGGGCAGTCCGGATCTCCGGCGGTAGTTGGTTCCACAGAACCCCCACAGAGAAGGCTCTCCCCCACAGTCCCGCCAGCTGACATTGTTTGGTCAACGGGACGTGGAGGAGACCAACTCTGTGGGCCCTAACCGGTCGTAGGGAAGTATGTGGTAGTATGCGGTCCCAAAGGTAACCAGGTCCTGAGCCATATAGGGCTTTAAAGGTAATAACCAACACCTTAAATTGCACCCGGAGACCAATGGGCAACCAGTGCAGCTGGCGGAAGATAGGTGTTACGTGGGTGTATCTCGGTGCAGCCACCACACCACAATTTATAAGGGAGATCCAAGGGAAAGTTATGTATGGATGATGCATTTGTTGGCTGACAAATCTATACATAAAAGTTCAGCAAAAAATACAATATAAACTACTAATAGACTAATAACTAATAAAGAACAAACTGTATTGATGAGTTCCATTCTCAGGAAGCAGCAGTAAAAGGAGAAAAAAGGGAAGAGCTATACTAATAAAGTGAATGGAATTAAGAATAAAAGTGAAGAAATTATTTTGAATGAATATGAATTGAGGGAATGTGGGTGTGAGTATATGAGAAGTCTGTATGGAATCAAGAGTAGTATAGGAACAAATGCTATAAATATTAAGGAGGGATGATGAAAGGAAGAGACGGTTGATAAGTGCTAAAGCTGGAAAAATAGATAATATAGTGGGTAAAATCTTAAATGTATGTGGAATGATGTGATATTGACACTGACTCCTCTACCAATTCAATACTAGCAATTCAAGGAGCTGATGCATTCCCAAACAGTTGATACTCCAAAGAAACTGCCCTCTAAATATAACAAAGCCCAACCAAGTAATAAAGAAACCTATTCTGGAAATGTGACTTGTATGAAAGCTTCATTGCTGCACCCAACAATGGGAAGAATGCTGCTAATGTCCCCATGGACAAAAGAAAAGCTAGCGAGAGTTAGTGTTACAGTGGAAATAGTTTGTCATGTATACCTTATCTGGCATTTGCAGAATTCTGAGTACAAGAGGTGACAATTAACAACATTTGGGAAGTGCAGTGGGGCTTTCTGTTGGAAAGGGATGTGGAGATTTTTTGCTTCATTTATTTATTTTATATGTGTGTATAACATTTATTGTATATGTGTACATTAAAGAGAAAATGTAAGAAATACACTTAATGGTTTGGTCATGTAGAGCAGAGGTCTCCAACCTTGGCAACTTTATGAGGTGTAGACTTCAACTCCCAGAATTCCTCAGCCAGCATGGCTGGCTGAGGAATTCTGGGATTTGAAGTCCACACTCATAAAGTTGCCAAGGTTGGAGACCTCTGATGTAGAGAATGAATGCAAATCTAAAGATAAATCAAATACAGGTAGTCCTCAAAATTTCCCCAAAATTTCTATTGCTAAATGAGACATTTGCTAAGTCACTTTTGCCCCATTTTACAACCTTTCTTGCCACAGTTGTTAAGTGAATCACTGCAGTTGTTAAGTTAGTAATATGGTTGTTAGGTGTAATGTGTGTTGTTGGATTAATGTGACCCCCCGCCCCCCCACAGCTTCCCCATTGGTTTTACTTGTTAGATCGAAAAGTGTGATCACTTGATCTCGGGACACTGCAACCGTCATAAATATGAGTCAGTTGCCAAGCACCTGAATTTTGATCATGTGACCAAGGGGATGCTGCAATGGTCATAAGTGTGAAAAACGGTCATAAGTCACTTTTTTCAGTGCTGTTGTAAATTTGAACGATCACTAAATGAACTTTTTTATAAGTTCAGGACTACCTGTATATCAAAGTGAATGGGTCAAGACTATAACTAAGCAAGTCACAGTTGGATAGAAAAATGAGGTCTACAAATGAGAGACGTTTAAAGAATAGCAATGTGTGAAGCAGAAGCAAGAACAGTTTACAAAGATAGAAAGGAATAAAGTGAACAGTGTTGGTATACATTAAAATAAGATGTATTTTCTAATTTTTCTTGCATTGTCTGTGAATTTTTTTTTCTGTGCGTTTTCACAAGGTTGCTTACATGAAAGTGAAGAGTGTAATGTGTGTTGTCGGATTTATGTGGCCACCCACCCCTCACCCCCACAGCCATCTAAAGTGACTCTGGGTCCAAGAACTAAAAAAATAATTAAAAGAGTTCATAAACCCGTTAAACAATATAGATTAAACAAGACAAGAGGGAAGATATTTGCACACAGTATAACCACAGTGAGGGTCCCAGCCAATGTTTTGCTCATTCTGAATAAACTGAAGGTTAGTGAAATGTTGTGGCCAATACAATATAGTTCTTCTGATGCTGTTATACAATCAAATGGTCATTATTTATAGCAGGAGTGTCATGCATCATGTACGCCAAGACAGCTGCTGTAGTTTTTATCACAAAAGGTTTCCATACTTCATGTTTAGCAGCAGTATCAACAACAGGATCAGCTGCGTTATACAGCATATTAGTTTTATCGTGTGAGCTCATCATTCATTTATGAGGAAAAATGATGCCTGGCTTAACATTATAGTCAAATAATAGTTACAAATAGCCGAGTGTGCCTTCCCCCCCCCCCATGCAGACAAACATTGCTCACATTTATCTGTCAAAGCCACATAATTATTCACAGATATCCTAATCCAGTAAATATGATGTGCTTTCAGCAGGACAATTATAATTTGCTGCAACATTTGGTGGTACAACATCCTATCCATCAACATTTGAGTAAGTATAGCTTTCAGTTTCGATCTTCATTAGGATCATAGACCCAACATAAATGGATGGGCTACAATCATCAGGAAGAAACATAAAAAGTGACATGGAAAAAAGCTAAAAATGTAAAAAGATGCAAATGATGGAAGATTAAAAAATGAGTATCTACGGTTACAACAATTATACAGTGTGCAAAATAATAAGCTAAATATTTATGAGACTAAGATAGTTACTTTATAAAAATGATAATCTACAAAAATGAGATGGGAGCATTAGTAAGGTAGAGGGAAGCACGCACACGCACGCACACACACACTGTATATAGCAGTGATGGTGAATCTATGGCACGCGTGCCACAGGTGGCACGTGGAGCCATTTCTGAGGGCATGTGAGGTGTTGCCCTGTGTCAGCTCCAGCGCGCATGCGCATGCTGGCCAGCTGATTTTCGGCCTTCTTTTAGGCCATTTTTGCTTTCCCCTAGGCCAGGGGTAGGCAAAGTTGGCTCTTCTATGACTCATGGACTTCAACTCCCAGACTTTCTGAGCCAATCATGCTAGCTCAGGAATTCTGGCAGTTGAAGTCCATGAGTCATAGAAAAGCCAACTTTGCCTACCCCTGCCCTAGGCTTCAGGAGTCTTCTGAACCCTGGGGATGGCGAAAAACGGGCCAACAGGCCAACTGGAAGTTCATTTCCAAACTTCCGGTTGGGCTGTTGGGCCATTTTTCGCCATCCCCAGGCTTCAGGAGGCTTTCCTGAACCCTGGGGATGGCGAAATACATTCCAACGGGCCTACCGGAAGGCCAGAGGCTTCAGTGAGGCCTGTGCGCATGCGTGGGGGGGGGGCAGCATGGGGGGGTTGTGCGCATGTGCAGGGGGCAGCATGGGAGGGTTATGTGCATGCGTGGGGGGCATTGCATTATGGATGTGGGCACACGCGTTTACGCTATCACGCATGCACGCACCCTTTTGGCACCCAAGCCAAAAAAAGGTTTGCCATCACTGGTATATAGTATTGGAGACACTATGCAAGTAGTCCTCAACTTACAAGAGGTCATTTAGTGACCATTCAAAGTTATAACAATGCTGAAAAAAGTGACTTATGACCATTTTTCACATTTATGACCATTGCAGCATGGTCATGTGATCAAAATTCGGATGCTTGGCAACTGACTCATATTTATAATGGCTGCAGTGTCCCAGGGTGATGTGATCCCCTTTTAAAACCTTCTGACAAGCAGAGTCAATGGGGAAGCCAGATTCAATTAACAACCGGATTCCTAATTTAACAACTGCAGGGTTCAGTTACCAACTGTGGCAAGAAATGGGGAAAAGGGGGGGAAATTCACTTAACAGCTGTGTCACTTAGCAATGGAAATTTTGGGCTCAATTGTGGTCGTAAGTCAAGCACTACCTGTATCTAATATGGCAAAGTAGGTGAGACATTGAGTCTACTTCAGGGGTGTCAAACTCGATTTAACAACCCACATCAGGGTTGTTTGACTTTAAAGGAGTGGGTGTGGGTGTGGCCAACATGATATCACTTGTCGGAGGCGCCTGTGGTGGCCCGAGCGCCCTGCCAGCAAAAATGAGCTCCTGGGCCCCGTTTTCAGCCATGACTGCCTCTCCTGCAGCCCTTTGCCAGCAAAAACTCAATTTTCACTGGCAGAGGGCTGCAGGAGGCCGTCGCGGCCAAAAACGGAACCAGGGATGGCTGCGGCGGCCCTCCTGAGCTACGTTTTCCCTGGCAGAAGCACCGCAGGCCACATCGCTGTTTCCGGGGCGGCCTGGTGGGCCAGGTCTAAACACCCCGCGGGCCTTGAGTTTGACACCCCTGGTCTACTTTATAAATATTGAGTGTCAAGCACAAGTGAATATCCCATTGATTTTGGGTGTTGATGTCCAAAACTTGATTTTTATCCTGCCTTTATTATTGTTTATAAATATCTCCAGGAAGCAAACATACTGATTACTCCTTAAAAACCAAATTAAAAATACAACTAAACTTAACCCTGAAATCTTGTATTTGGGAAGTATTCATTTACCTCTCGCCTAACATTTAGTTTTCCCTCTTCTAACATCCAGCTTTGTTATGAATGTTTGTGATTCTTAAAAAAAAGGACTGAAATAAAAACCACTAGTTGTAATAGTCAGGGTAGTCTTTTGAGCAGCAGCAGCTTCTATTGTACTTTGGAAACAACATGCAGTCTATTAATCATTCACAGAGGATCACTACCATGTGTATTACATAGCAGTTTACATAGCTATTGATTGCATGATTCATCATCGCTATCCCGAAGTGAACTTTATCACTGCCACAGAGCAAGTTTAACGTACTACTGTTTCATACTTCTTTCTTTATAACAATATAACTTCCCAAATAGTAAGATTTACTAAGCATATTAAGCTCCGCAAGTCTGACAAATCTGTCATCAATAGTTGGCATCTGTGTGGGCTGCTTTGCAGGCTGGTTTTACAGATAAGAGAGAGGCTGTATTTATCTTTCTAGTAATCCTTTATTTACAAAATTTACACATTAAGTAGGCATTACATATAGGCACAGAAGCAAGCATGCAGCCAGGGCTAATTTTAAAAACAAACGCACCCCAAAATGGTAAGTCAGTTCTTTCATCAACTTAAATCTAGAAACTAGTTATGTTCAGCTTGTCTTGGGTATATTATCCTGATCTGCTTCTTCCACTCTACAGATTGACATTCACCGGTCCTATGGAAGCACAGGATACTTTTTCCCTTCACTCTTAAAAATAGATGTTGTCTATACCTGATCACAAAATGTGCACACAGCAATGTATGCTTTTCTTGTATATACGTAAATATTATTGTAATAAGCACACATTAATCCTCTGATAAAAATGGTGTAGCTTGAAAATAAAAAGTAGGAACGACACCCAAAGTCTCCCAATACATTTTAGAGGAATGGCAGTAACAGTTCAATTTGAAATTAATGCTCACACATAGCTGTTCTGTCCAAAGCCTGCTTTGGATAAAAATATACATGAAAACAAAAATGGGCTTTAGCTTTAAAGAACTGATTGATAACGTCTTGCTCTAAAATAAGATTAATTATCCAAAGGCTTTGTATTAAGCTTTCTTCTAACCCCTTTTCAGTGTATCCAACTGCCCGTTGCTAGTTGATTCAAAGCTGAAATAAAGTTGTAAAAGCATCGTTTTTGTTAATGCTGAGTGTCAGCCAAGAATCAGAGCTGGACTATGCCTGTGGGTTTTTATGCTTTCAATTTTACTGAAGTCATTGAACACAGAGGGTAAGTCACCCTTCTCACAACCATCTGCCATTTTATTCTTAGTCTGAGAGTCAGGATAAGAATGTCGGAAGGAAACCCATCCTGTTTGGGAACTCATGCATTCTCATTCATACTTGTTAAAAGTTAGTATGGGTATTTAATAAATTTGATAACTTGGATATAGTCAAAAGGTTTATGCATTCTAGTTCAATTTTAACTATAATTATGTTTATGTTGAAACATAATTTTTCTCAGGGCATTCATCGGATGACAGGTGATTTTAAAAAGTATGAGTAGGAATCAAAGTAGCATGGAACAACTTACAAGAAGTTTAAATATTTGTTTATGCCTCTTAAAAAAAATATCCAGAGTAAACTGATTTCAAAGTTAAGAGTTATTTCAAAACCAGTTTGTGGTAAAACATTTTATTAAAAAACCACAATTGTGTGCCATTTTTTTCTCTCCTGCCAAATACTGATATGTAGTTTAATGGCACTACTAATTTTAAGCGTGTCTCCAATCAGAAAAACTGATGAGCTGTTCTACAAAGCAGCCAGTGTATTGAGTTCCAATCATTTAAATTGCTTTGATCCAACTTGAAATATACACACCAAGTTATACTTAATGCCTGATTTTTTTTAAAAAAAGGAGGGGAGGGGTTTAGTTTATCTGATACTAAGGATACACTTGTTTCTAAATAACCCCCTAAGCCTGGAAAGAATGCTAAGCACAACATTCAGAAGACTAAAATAGTATCTCAAATAATTTGTATTTTCCTATACCAGGCACCAACTTATTCCCCTATCCACCTTTACAATCATTGCAGCGTAAAGTAACAGGAGAATTAGTTTATTCATATTTTAATGCACTTCAAGTTTTGAAACAGGGAAGATATAAAACTGGAAAACTGCTTTGTAGGGTCCATGCATTTAGTTTAAATTTTCACTTTAAGGAACAGATGAATCAAGTCATATAAATGTGCATGAGCGTACGCGCACACGCGGATACACACTTGGGATGTTCCTAGAGAATCTGAAAAGCAAATTAGTGTAATTACAAATTTCTCTTCATTTTAGCTGATCACATAAAGAGCATGTCACCAATTTCCCCAGAAGAAACTCCAAGTTTATGCCTATTCTGTGAAATTCCTAATTAGTCTATTTCTTTTGGATTAAACCCACTTTTAACTTCAACAACACACATCAAATGGGAATGTTCTATGCATACCACCAAGTATAAAGATGTTTTTGAGCCACAGTGCATATTTCAGGAAACTCAAATGTTCTATTTGAAGCAATGCATATCTCAGCAAATGCAATCAAAGTATAAACTTCTAAATAATAATACATTGAATCTTAATTCTTTTGTGGTTGTTTTAAACTGCAGGATATACATAAAATAATACATAACCTGTATTTTTGTCTCGGTTGCTTTTGAATAATACAGAAAGGATAATGATATACTAGCAGCATCCCCCACCACACCGCCTTTTTAAATAAACCATTACAAATTCAAATAGTTTGACCCCAAACCTACTGCCACAGTGTGATACAAAACATTCCATGCACAGGGTTTTGATGGCTTGGTTGAACATTCTCAGCATCCTGTCCAACTAGCAGCCCCCTCCTATGTATCCCAAAGCTTACTACAGCATCACCAAAGTTCTGGTGAAGATTGAGAGGAGTTAGAAAGTAGATAAAGAATTTGTCCTGACAGAACCTGCTCGGTGGTCAGACAAAAAAGATTGGCTGTAACACATGGAACTCAAATAGGTCCAAAGTGGCTCAAATCACATACTGCCACTTAAGGAGTACTATGGACAGAATTAATGATATTAACCAATTTGCTCAACAGATTTTAATCAAGTTTAACATGAGGTATAATTACATAAAACATATAGTTCACATATAGGAACATTTTCGCACTTCTGAAACGCATCCCAGTCGGTTTCAATACTAGACAGTCAGTACCTGTACCACTGATTTTCTTTTCTGATTTGTGGAAATAATAAAGTCAGCATTTCAATTTAGTGAGTTAGACTTGAATAATAAAAAGTTAAAGTTAAAATTCTTTCCTTGTATTTGATCTCTGCACATTATTTCTTGATAAAAGGAAGGCCAGCCACAGTATTTAAATGTCAGTTCAAAGAAATCATCAAAGGAAGTCAAGGCTGAACTTCCAATTGTTTTCTCTTGTTTGAAATCTCTTAGGTAGCAAAAGAAAAAGTCATCTTGTTTTTATAAATATACAGAAGCCAATAATTCACAGCCAAATAGCCAGTTCTCTTTTGTACAATGTCTGTGCAGAGTTAGAATCATCTGATTTTAAGTCTTGACATCATCCATTCAAGTCCTTGGCATAATCTGTAAAAAAAAATAAAAAAAAATATAACTTCATTAATACAGATCATTTGTGACAAACTTGAAATTAGAGTTATGGTTTTTTTTTTTTTATTCAAAAAGTTTTATTAGTACAGACTTACATAAGTAGTAGCAAAATATTAAATATAAAGTACAAACATTTTTGTTTTTTTCTCCCCCCCCCCCCGAACCCACCCCCTTCCCTCCCCACCTCCCCCCCGGACTTCCCAGAGATAATACAGGGCATAATAATAAATTTAAATTGTTAATAAAAAGAGAAAAAAAAGAGGAAAAAAAAGAACACTGTTTTTTAAAAAAACTTCAACTCCAGATTATACACTACTAATATATCGCATTTATATACAATAGTAAAGATACAAAAAAGAAAAAAAAAGAAAGAGAAAACTCTTTAACAATACAAACAAACAAACCTCCTACCTCCTCCCTTCAGTCCTCTATCTTATACAAGGTAAATGTTACAAAAGTAATAACTAAATATAAAATACACAAATCTTAAACTGATATTATTGACATTAAAAATAACCTCTAAGATAAAACTTAACTAAATGTTACATAAGTGATCATCAAATATTAAATTTCGTCATGATATTAATAAGATAATATTATTCTAAATTAACTTACTAACTTCAATAAACAAAAAAAGAAAATAAAAGAAGAATAAACAAATCTTCAACAAACTATATATATCTAATATTATTAACATTCAAAATAACCTCAAAATTATATAAAACTTAACTAAATATTGCATAAGTAATCATTAGATAGAGAAAAGATAAAATACAATCATATTAGTCTCTATCCGTCCAATATATTTCAACATCACATCGTTTTGTATCTTGATAGTTCATCTTTTAATAGTTCACTAAATTCGAATTTGTCGAGTCGTCTCCCGTCTGATCCCAAACCTCCATCTCCTTTTCCCCAGCTATCTGGTTCAGGCACTCCTTTTGGATTTTTGAATCTATTTCCTTTTGATCCATCAAAGGTGGCTTCCCCTCCTCCTCCTCTTTTATTTTCATACATCCTTCCTCTGGAATCTTGGATATATCAGCCTTTAGAACATTGACATAAAATTCAGTAGCTTTTTTTATCGTGTTGAGCCGGTATCTTTTTCCAGAAAATTTCACTGCTACTCCAACTGGCGCTTCCCATTTATATTGTAAATTTAATCTCTTAAATTCATCAATCAAAAAAGTATAGCTTTTTCTGGCTTTAAGCATTTTAGAGGGGATTTCTTTCCAAATCTTTAGTTCCTGACCATTCACCATAAGATTATTGTTAAACGTTGCTTGTATAATTCTGTTCCGTAGAGCTCTTGTGGTAAAATATATGACAATGTCCCTTGGTAAATGCTTTTGTTTAGCATACCACGAATTGATTCTGTAAATTTTGTCGATTTGTGTAGCCAATTCCACTTTAGAAATTCCAGACACCTGATCCAATATGTCAACCATCCTGCCTTTTAGATTTTCATATAATCCTTCTTTCAAACCTCTAATCCTTATAGCAACTTCCATGGATCTGAACTGAGTCATTAAGACCTCTTTTTCAAAATTTGCAATATCATTTTGGATTTTATCTATGTAATTCACCGAAGTTGCCAAAGCTTGTTTATTTGTTTCAATACGTTCTGCCAAAACTTCAATATTTGTTGCTAAGCCTTTGCAAACCTCTAACACATCAAATCTGAGTTGTTGATTCATATTCTTCAAAGCAGCCTGCATTTTTTTGTCTATCTCACTTATTTTCTGATTAAATTCCAAAGTAAGTTCATGTTTCATAATCTTTAAATTATTTAATAAATTTTCAGGTGTCAAAAGCTGTGGAGGTGTTAGCTCAGTGTTAAGTTGCATTTTAGAAATATATCCAGATGAATAGTCATTTCTTTTAGTCAAAACAATCTTTCCAGACTTTGAAGCCATTGGTGTTTCAAAAGAGTACAAAAAAGAGAAAAAGCCAGATGCCTGATTAAAGTTCTTTCCAGTTTAAAAATCAGATAGTCTTTTATTATTGGAAATATTTCTATTATAACTTTAATCCAGAGTTAGGAGACAGAGAGAGAAAAAACCATTTTTCCAAGTTAAAAGTTTCCATAAGAGAGAGAGAGGAAAAAAAAAAAAGCCTCTGGGAAAACGAAAGTCACTTTCACTTCTCAATCGCCATATTGTTACTTTGTTTCCTTTGTTCCCTTGCCGAAGTGAAAGCTTCCCCAGGAGTTGAAAAAAAAAGGAAAAAAGAGGTTTCAGTACTTGCCCATCTCACGCCTGTTTCTCTCTGTCTGCTTCTGTAGTTTAAATATAATTATAAATCCCATTCTTGAAGCAGCGGCTGATCACGACATCTAGCTCTGCAAAGGCAGAGGTTTCCTGATCTTCGGAGCTGGAGACAGGCTGCATGGGGAGCTCTCCCTTCGCGCCCTACCAGATGGCTCCTAGGGCGCTGGGGGGGCTCTACCCCTCCTGTCAGGCTCTCATCTCTCCCCTTTGCCCGGGGAAGAGATTTCAAAGCCGCCAGACAGCTGTTCTGGCGGCTTTTAACAAAGATCGGAAAGGCGTCCGACGAAGGGACGTCCGCGATGAAGCGCTCCAAACCGGAAGTCAGAGTTATGGTTTTTTGATATATTAGGGCTCCGATTCTCACATTTTTAGAAAATATATGGAAATCATAATAAACTTCACTGATGTAAGTGATGTACAGCACTAATGTGCTGTAGCTCGTGACACTTTTCATTTTGAAATCCAGGGACAGATCTGAGTTCTAGCTTCTGGTAGGGAAAATGTGGTTTAACTGCCTCCAAAGGAAGACAATGTCGAAGTTTCACCCCCAGTTGTGGTTGGCAGTGGGGTGTGTGTGATTTTTTCGTCCTCCGATTTAAAGGGGAAATCTGAAATCGACCAATCAGTCCTCCTAGCGAGCTAGTTACAGAAACTGAGATTTCTCTGATGGGAGCAACAGGGACGAGGGGTCTTTCATCAAGTTCGTAGCTGTAATGCAGCCCAAATTTAGGGCCACTAGAATCAACCTTATTTATTTCTATTGCAATTTTTGGATTATAATTTATTCTTCAGTTAAAGAGAGACTTTCTTCAGATACAAATAAGTATTTTTCTTTGGTGATTTTCATTAATTCTGGGATTGTACCGTAATATTTAGAAACATCTGAGAATTTCACTGATTTTTTTGCTTGCCTGGCAAAAAGCTGAGAACTAAAGACATTAAAATATTTAAGTGGAAAGAAATAACTTTTCTTTTTTAAAGAGAAAATAGAAACAAACCCTTGTTGTGGGGAAGCTGATTTGTTTACATTACCAATTGTAAAACTAAACTTTGAAGATCAATTACCCTATCACAATATGGTTACTCTAAAGGAAATATTTGATTTATGGACCTGTGAAGTGCTTGAACTTTTTAATTCTTTACTGGAACCAGAAGTTACTACTGGTGATCAGCAAATCCCTCTGGAGAAAACTGAGATGGATTTATTGGATTTACAAAGGCAATGGATGATCATTCAAAAATTGAAAAACTCATTGTAGGTTACCATTTCAAACTGAAATGTAAGAAATTTAATTGCAGTTACTTCATGGAAACTACAAGTGGACTTTTTGTGAGAAAGAGAAGCAATTTTGATTTGGGGATTTGATGATTAGAGTTATGTGGGATTATGGAAGTAATGTAGATTATTTTAAAGTAATTTTAAAGTTTTATCTATATGTGGAACAAAGAAAGTCAGAAGCCACTTTTTTTTCCCTTTACTGTTTTCTTTTCCACTTTTATCTTGCTTTCTCTCAGATTTTTTTCTTTTTTCTTGGTTCTTTACTTTTTATTCATTTTTCACAATTTAATAAAATTGTATTTAAAAAAAAAGAAATCCAGGAGGAAGGTTCATATCAAGGAGAACTACCAGACTGAATCTATGATTATGTAGGTAATACTGGTGGAAAACTAATTACTCAGGTAGCTTTTCATTAATTTTATGTCAATTCCTAAAGAACTAAGAGTTCATTTTAAGCATCTCAAAAATAAACTTTCTAAAGCAGGGATTTGGAATATTTCTTCAAATAAGCTTCAAGGATGAAGCAATAGATATAATATTTATTTTTATTTATTTATCAAATGTACTTAGCCTCCCATCTCACCAGAAATTACTCTAGGCCAGTGATGGCTAACCTTTTTCTTGTGTGCCAAAAGCACACGTGTGTCAGCATCCATAATGCAATGCGCCCCCTGTGCATGCACACATGACCCCCCCATGCCCCGCATGTGTGCATAACCCCCCCGCCCCCATTTTTTGCCTACCAGGCCTCCCTGCAACCTCCTGGGACCAAAAACGGGCCATAGGGGGAGCGCCCCCCCCTGCGCATGTGCTCGTGACCCTCCCGCATGCAAGTGCGTCTCCCACATGCGCCCCAGCCCCCCCGCACATCCCAAAAATCAGCTTGCAGGTGGGAGGTGTGCGCACATGCGCGGCGGAGCGGAGCTGGGCGAAGGCTCACATGCCCGCAGAGAGGGCTCTGCGTGCCAGCTGTGGCACGCGTGCCATAGGTTCGCCATCACGGCTCTATGTAATATATAACGAATAAAATATGAAAATAGTTGTTATAATAAAAACGATAAAAATGTGCACATTATTAAAAATTAAAATATTAAAAATAGAGTATACATATACTATGGCAGATATTTTATGACATTTTACAGTAGTATTTTCTATTGATCATATTATAGTACAGTGATGGCGAACCTTTTTTTCCTCAGGTGCCAAAAGTGCGTGTACGCGCGCTATTGTACACGCGCGAGTGCCCACACCCATAATTCAATGTCTGGGGAGGGCGAAAACGGCTTCCCCTGCCCCCTGGAGACGCTCTGGAGGATGGAAATGGCCCGTTTCCTGACTTCCGGTGGAACCAGTAGGCCTGGTTTTCGCCCTCCCCAGGCTCCAGAGGCTTCCCTAGAGCATGGAGAGAGCAAAAATGCCCTTCCCTGCCCCCCGGAAGCCCTTTGGGAGCCAAAAATGCCCTCCCAGGGCCTCCGCATGAGCCAAAAATCAGCTGGCCGGTGTGCACGTGCGCGCTGGAGCTAAGCTGGGGCAACGGCTCGCGTGCCGGCAGTTATGGCTCCGCGTGCCACCTGTGGCACCCGTGCCATAGGTTCGCCAACACTGTTATAGTACCTTATTGTATTTATTACTCTGCTGTACGCCGCCCTGAGTCCCTCGGGAGTTGGGCGGCATATAAGAAAACCAAAATAAATAAATAAATAAATAAATAAATAAATTACTAAACTTTAAACTATGGATAAATGTAATAGGTAAGGTAGAATTTTTTTCGTTCTCTCTCGTCATCTTTTTTCCTCAAAGTTTTAAGGTTTAAAGAGTATTTTAATTGTGTATGGGCGTTTTTTAGTGTATTTAGGCATTTTGATGTTTTCCCTCTATAAATTCTTTATAAAATATATTAATATATATTAAAATATATAGCAGTTAGAAGGAGCAACATTCTTAGACAGTCAGAGATACACTTCGTGATCAGACTACTATATTCCTTTCTCCTGGAAGCCATCCTTGAAGAGCATTTGGAATGTCAATTGACAAAATTGTAATGGCTAAGACTGCTAATGAACACATACCGGTAGTAACATGTTCAAATCATAACCATACTGAAAAATCGGCATGTTGCCAACCGCTTTCTATACTCAATTTAGTAATTACCTTAATGCCTGAGCATAACCAAAGTTCTTTGGCTTTGCCAGTTAAAACCCAGATTCTGAAATCTTTCATGGCTAATATAATCTTAGTTTCCCTTGGCAGCTCCCACAATTTACCTACTGCAGACCATAAAACCTTGGAAGCTCCCAATGCTCATCTTTTAAAACTGAAATTTAAACAAAACATTTCTGCCAAAGAAAAAACATACCAACCATTATGTATTTGGTGCTATCACACCTGACGTATTTATAGAATCCTTGCTGCTCTCTAAACTTGATTGTTTGTTTGCAGGTACTTCATTACCACACTAGGTAGTATAATCAGTATTAGTCAGTGTGGTGTGTGCTCCTTGTGTATATACAATAGCTTGTTCTGCCAGTATTGGTGGGGGTGTGGTTTCCTCCTTTTCCTTTTTTGGGCTGTGGAGAGCATTTGTGCTCATTGGCAAATTAGAAATGTTAAGTCTATCAAAAAAACAACCCACACTTACAAAGTGCTTCATTACAAAAGTAACAACCCAACCTTCCACAAGAGGAACTGTGTAAGAACATTACTTAGAGCAGGCCTTCAAACTGACGACCCACGGGCTGGATGCGTCACGTGTAGGCCATGCCCACCGCAGCTCCGCAAAGGCAAAAAATGTCACGATACATCACGTCACGTGATCGAGTTTGACACCCGTGACTTAGATGAACACAAATTCACTACAGCAATCAGAACTCCAGAAAAAAGAAAGATTGCCTAGACAACAGCTTCCAACTCACATACTTTTAACAAAATGCTTGACCATTCAATCCACTATAGTACAACCAAAAGAAGCTACAAAAAGAGTAACACTATCATAAACATCTCAGAAGCAACCAACAGACTATTACAACCACATGATATCACCATAGCATGCCAACCATCTAAAGCCTTCCAAATTATCTTAGGTAACCCAAAAGATCCAATAACCCATGGGGAAAAAACAGAGTCATCTACAGCATATAATGGAAAGACAGCCACTATATAGGAGAGACAGGCAAAAGACTGGCAGAGCACAGCGATGAACATCAAGCTGTAGTCAGAAAAAATGATGAAAATTGTTACTCTCACAACACAGAGACAGATTTAACCATAGTTTCAGCTGGGAAACTGTGAGCAATTTAGACAAAATTGCCAAATCCAAAATTGTTAAATCCAAAAACACCAGAGAATTCCTAGAAGCTGGGCACTCAGATATATCAGTCATCAATAAACACAGAAATAAACTATATTTATACATCATTCAAAACAGATGAGAAACCAAGAAGGGAACTAAAAACATCTAGACAAGTAGAAATTAACCTCACACAAAAATTCAAGCAGAAAACAATATCCTAATCAAGGAACTACAAAGGGGAAAACCACACTTCCACCAACACTGGCAGGGCAAGCTACTGTATATAAACAGAGTATATAAACAGAGCAAACACCACACTCACTAGCACTGATGATGTTACTTAGATGGGTAATGAAATCTCTGCAAACAAATACAAATAGTCCTTAACTTACGACCACAATTGAGCCCAAAATTTCTGCTGCTAAGCAAGGCAGTTGTTATGGGACTTTTACCCCATTTTGCAACTTTTTTTTGCCATAGTTGTTAAATGAATCTCTGCAGTTAAGTGAATCATGTGATCATTAAGTGATTCTGGCTTCCCATGCTGATTTGTTGGAAGCCAGCTAGGAAGGTTATGGATAATGTTCACAGGATCCTGGGACAGTGCAACTGTCATAAATACATGCCAGTTGCCAAGCACCTGAATTTTGATCACATGACCATGGGGATGCTGCAATGATTGTAAGTGTGAAAACTGGTCATAAGTCACTTTTTTCAGGGCCCTTGTAACTTCGAACGTTCACTAAACAAATGGTTTTAAATTGAGGACTACCTGTAACCAAGCTAAGATAGTACCAAGGACTCCATAGTTGAACCGAGCTAAATATATTATCTTCTACTGACTTACTTACATCTGCAGAGCTTGGCATGATCTCATTACTTTATGTAGTAGATTTTTATTTTTTAAAAAAGTATTCGCAAACAAAATACTTCTTACCCTTCGCCAGTAAGAGCGCAGCATGCCTGGATGTGCCACTGGTGATCTTTAATAGATGTTAGTTTCAGGAACTGAGAAATTTCAGCTACCGTCATGCAGTTTTTAACATCCTGTTTGTTAGCAAAGATGAGCAAGCCTGCTTTTCTCAAGTCCTATAGTAAAATATATATATTCTCCATTTTATTTCTTTCCTGTTATACCACTAAACTATTATATTTGTTGTTGTATTTAACACTTAAGATTTAAATTAGCACTGATTTTAAAATGCAGTAAACCAACACAAATTCTATGCAAAATCACACCAGAGCAGCCCCATGTCAAACAATCAGAATTCAACTAAAAGATCACTTCCAGCAATTCTAAGAAATATTTACATTTAAACCTGAATGAATTTCTAAGACGATAATGAACCATAGCTGTGGAATACTGTCAAACATCTCTCTGTATATCCACACTTTTTATACAATGTAGGGATATCATTGTTCAGAGAATGCTGGTTCACATTTAGAAAATATTGTGATGTATGCAAAACTTAAATACTAACAACTTCTTAGAACAAAGGACCCACTGTTGGTATTAAATTATTTCATATTAAATATGGGGGAAGAGGAATATTGGTTTCGCTGTCTATACAGCTGTTGGTTTGCAAGTATTTGAGGTGGGGTATGTGGATGGACAGACTTCTTACCTTCAGTGCCTATGATTTCCTAACCGAATGTGCACATATATTCCCCACCTACATTTAAAATCTGCAAATAGATAGCAAATCTGGCATCTACCTTGTCAGTCATACCAACTGAATTTAATTTCCATAATACAGCATTTAAAATATGAGCGTTTAAAAATAATGCTCTTTGATTTTTGATCCATTATCAAAATTGTAATGCTTATAAAACCTTCCTTTCTTTCAACATAATATAATAAAAAATAAATGAAAGAGAATCATTTGACTTCTTTTATATGGCATTTTTAGCCTAATATCCTAACATATCCTAATATGTAGGTGCTATCAAATAAATGCGATTATTAATACCATATATCACTTCTGATACCATCTCCCAAATACACTTACTTCACACAGACTATGCTATTGCTGATGACAGTTTTAATAACAAAAAGTATCATACTTTTAATTTCTAAGAAATTTGAGGGTAATGTTATTTTGGAAAATATACATACTAATTTCTACAACTACATTTTATTATTTCCCTAAGTAACATGCAAAATCTTTTTTTAGTTTGTAGTGAAAAAGTCAGACATAATACATACTGTACTATTCTAAAAATTGTTATTAATTCTAGAAGTTCTCCAATCTGGGGGGACGATGACTTTTTTAAAATATCATTCTGGAGGTGATTACCAACATGGAAGTACAATCAGAAACCATTCACAAAACTTAAGCATCAATTTAGAAATTGTTTCTGCTTCAGTCTAATTTTTAAAAAAGTACTTACCTCATGTGCTAACATTTTATACAATTCTTCTTTAGTTACGGAAATTCTTTCTCTGTCTGTGCTATCCACAACAACTATCACAAACTGTAAGAATCAGAGATATTTGTAAATTAAGAATGTCCATACATATCTTGAATCATAAATCAGAGAAATTGCTTCCATAAAACAATCCCTTATAAAAACATTATCAATTAAGACAATTACAATATTGCAAGAATTGATAATTGGAACACTAAATGAAAATGCCCAATCCAACAAGGAGTTCTGTGTAATTTTCTGAGGAGTGTATCCAATAGGCAATTGCCATACTTTTGGCAGCTGCATTGATTAGCAGTATTCTACTAAATATTAGAACACCATAACTACTGATCCAAATGCCCAATATAAACAAACATTCTCAGAAAATTATTAATGCTAGCTTCGCAACCATGTTTTTAAGTAGCACCTAAGTTGTTAAGTGTTTTGTTTCTAACCCAGTAAAAGATACATGTATTTTTTCTGGCAGTACCTTAATTTGTATTACTGACTTCATCTTTTTGTTTGATGTATTCTTTAGTTCACACTGATCCCAAAGACAACGCTGCTATGAGTCTGTTGCCTTCTTCACCTCAACAACTCCAGCCAGCCTAGCCAGCCTGTGAGGAATGTTTAGCTCTCTTCATAATGACCCTGCACTAAAGGTTTTAGGACATAATCTTTCCTGCATTATGCAGGAAAGATACTGTATAGTATCTATTTGAAAGATACTATACAGTTCTTCAATTGGGTAAAGCTTATAAATAGTAGAGATAATTTCATAGCAGCCTCACTTCATGGAAGTTCAGGTGTCATAGTTATCTATGTCTGTGACATACAGTTGTAAATGTTCCCCAAGGGTTTTCAAGAATTATAAATCAAATGAAGTACAGACACCGTATATCTTGAAAAAATTTGAAAACCATCCTACTCCTCCACATGCATGCTCATAAGCACACATGTACACACACATCCTATTCTCGTGTACAGGAGGTTGTTGGTTCTGTCTCAAAATCTGCCCTATCATTTAACAGAAAAGTGAATTCTGATGTTGATTAGTGAGCTAATCTCAAAGCAAGCACTTTCCCTCCAAAATATATTTTAAATAAGGTATATAAATTTCTTGGGGAAAAGGTGATTGTTAACTCTAAAAATAGGCACTTTTAATAGGTACTTTAAATTAATAGGCTAATTTAAGTAAATAAGTTATTCTGTTTCATTTTAAAATCAACAAATTATTGATTCATATCTTAAAAGTTTTATATGAAATGACCCACAGCAATGTTTTAGAGTCATCATATCTGGGGTAAAAATATCCAAGCAACCATTACAAGGCAGCAAAGAAACTATCCAAAGGTTGTCTGGATTTCTGTACTTCAGATATGGTACCTCTACTTCTAAGATTTCCCTATAGGTATTATGCTCTTACCTCAGTATTTGTATAATATGTGTTCCATGATGATCGAAGAGATTCTTGGCCTCCAATATCCCACATAAGAAAACGTGTATTATTAACTACAATCTCTTCCACATTGCTACCTATTGTTGGGGAAGTATGCACTACTTCATTCATAGAACTGCAAAAGAAAAAAAAACATTTCATGTTCTTTTCTATGGTGATAGTAATCTATGTTATAAAAATAACTTACATTTATTTCTGAAATATTTGTAATATAATCCTATATATTTCAATAGAATTGAATTCTGAGTAACTGAGCATAGAATTTAATTTTTTGTTCCTTTGGTACAATTTTTTTTTGCAAGTTTTAAAAATAAGAATGTTTCATTCTATTCTAAATTAATAAATATAATTATATTGCCAAATATGATTATGTGCAAAACTTAAAATTTTCTTCTGGGCAACACTGCACACTTGAGTGATGCTGAAATTTTCAGTTTTTTTCCTATTTATTTGAAGAAATATTTTCTTATTTTCTTTATAATTTTAATATGTAAAGCCTCATTTAGGGTTTACATTGTAATTTTAATCTTTCCTACCTTGAACTTATAAGAAATCATGGGGTTCTGGTGGGGGCAGCAAAAGGTCTGAAACAACGATCGAGTTAACTCATTATTTTAGAGAACCTGGCATCTGTATACTGTGTACAGATCAATATCAATAGATTTTAGCAATAAGGAGAATATTGCAAGGTATGTGCATAGAACGCCTTTTCTGAGATCTTAAAATGAACTTTGCACAGCAATACAAATTTAGGCCACTGTTTAATTACAAAAATGTCACCATAGTACACTACAAAACTGTCCACAATTCTTCATAAAGACATACTAAAGGAAGATGTAATGAAACTGCAGTATCAAAATAAAATGATATGTCATGGAGAAACATTTGTAGTATCACAAATATGTAGAATTCTGGTTGCCACATTTGAACCAAGGCAGTGAAATAAAAGGGCAACTTTTCTAAGCCCCAAATCTTGTTCATGAGAACAAAAACTCTGATAACAGAGAATATATAGCAAAAAATATTGTTATTCTGTTATTATATTTTGAAAGGAAGCAGCAAATTGTCCAATAGGGCAGAGAACAATACTGCCAGAAGTCCAACAAAAATTGAATATATTAAAATTTGTCCATTATATATGAAATTTGCTGATCTCCAGTAAAACATAAATAATAGGATGGTAGTATATAAAATTATGAATATGGACAGAAATAGAAAGGTACCATTATCCAAAATCCTGATGTATTCAAAGAAACTGGACAATAGTATGTTCAATAAAATCATCTCTCTCAGCCCAACCCACCTCACAGGGTTGTTTTGTGGGGAAATAAGAGGAGGAAGGTTTTGGATATGTTCACTGGCTTGAGTTATTTGTAAAAACAATAAAGGAGAGATATAAATACAAATATACACACATATATATACACACACACACACACACACACACACACACACACACACACACACACACCGTATTTTTCGCTCCATAAGACACACTTTTTTTCCTCCCAAAAGTGGGTGGAAATGTCTGTGCGTCTTATGGAACGAATATGGGTGACAGGCAGCAGCGGTGAACAGCAGCAGCGATCCCCGCCGCCTGGAACAGCTGATCGGAGGTATTCCGGGAGGCTGATCCAACCACCAATCAGCTGCTCGGAGGCGAAGGCTCCAGCGTTCCCCAGAGGAGGCAGCAGACACGGAGGAGGCAGGCTATTTGCTGTAAGGACGCTAGCCAGATGAATACCGCATGGACTCTAGGAGGCTGATTTTTTTTTCTTGTTTTCCTCCTCTAAACCAAGGTGCGTCTTATGATCAGGAGCGTCTTATGGAGCGAAAAATACGGTACATACATATGGAGATTTCAGCCTATTGCTGTCAAGGGAAGCATTTTAAATCAACAAGGCAATTCAAATCACTTGTTCATGTTATTTTATACTTACAACTGATAAAGAATAGTAGTTTTTCCGGCATTATCAAGCCCAACTATTATCACTTTGTGCTCTGCAATGAAAAAAAGAGAGAGAGAAAAGAATGGTTGAGCATATGTTTCATGCCTCACACACCCTTGCCTCTGGCAAAACTACCTGCAGCTGATGGGAAATGCACCCTAAAATATCTGGAGGTCACTAGGTTGCCTATTTCTAGTCACACATCATTCACTGATTCTATAATCACCTATTTCAATTGTTCTTATTATGAACTGTACAGATAATCCTTGACTTATAACTGTAATGGAGTCTGCCCGTTATGGTCATAAGTCATAAAGCTTTTGTCTGACGTTGGCTGTTTTCTAGTACTGATGTTACCTAGTTTGATAATGATAAGGCCTGCAAGTTCAAAGATCAGCAAGGACCCCACATAGACACTACTTACCTCCCTGCAATTATTTTTGTCTCCATTCATATAAATCATGAGAATGTGGAACAGAGAATTTCAGCTTGTCATATTACATCACTACCTGTATTAAGACCACCTTGGAAATAAACGTCCAACACATTACAGGTAGTCCTTGACTTACAACAGTTCGTTCAGTGACTGTTCGAAGTTACAACGGCACTGAAAAAAGTGACATGACCATTTTTCACACTTATGACCATTGCAGCATTCCTGTGGTCATGTGAATTTGGATGGCTGACAATTGGTATCTATTTATAATGGTTGCAGTGTCCAGGGATCATGTGATCACCTTTTGTGACATTCTGACAAGCAAAGTCAATGGGGAAGCCAGATTCACTTAACAACTGTGTACTAACTTAACAACTGCAGTGATTCACCTAACAAACGTGGCAGGAAAAGTCATAAAGTGGGGCAAAATTCACTTCACAAATTTCTCTTAAAATAAAATTTGGACTCAATTGTGATTGTAAGTACAGTACTTACAACAATGTATATACTGTTCAGGTCTCTGGATGTTTTTTGACACAGAAATGATTATCATATGACAATGAATGCCTGGGGACTTCAGAGCACTAATAAAATATTGAGGTGGGTCCACTGTCATTAACACCTGCTCTTTGCCTAATAAATTTTTTAAATCTTTTTTGTTTCTATAATACTAAAGCTTTTAATAGTAATTGTAATCATTTACATTTGTAAACATTGTTTTGTACAGAATTCAGAATACCTTGATATTATCAGTTTGTTCTCTAAATGATACCTAACATACAGTATATAAAACATGCTACATAAAATATTAGCATTTTTTGTTTTCAACTTTATTCTTTCAAAAGATATTCCACGCATTATTATTATGAACTTTAATTTACTTTCTGAAGTTATTCTTCAAATATCAAATTATATCATATCATATCATATTCTGGTATATAAAAACCAGTAGTCGAGTACAAAAATTAGACAAGTAGGCAAATGTATAAGTTAGAAACCTTGTCAGTGTAATATTATTCAACCAAAATTTATGACTACAAAAACCCAGAGTCTTGGATTCCCATACCACATCTGTAGCATTCCCAAAAAGTTTTACAACTTCCTTTTTAATTTTAGATTAAAGCAGTTGGTTGTGAATCTGCACAAATTCTAGTTATTATTAACTATGATTTACTGTTTGTGAACCAGGTTTTGGAATTTTTCTGGTTTTACTATATGGCATCAAGATTAACCACTATTTCAGATTTGGAAATATTCCATATTTGACTGAGAAAGATAGTAGTAATAAAGCCTGAGATTTACTGTGGTTTCGTAGTACTTGAACTATAAATCAATGCTATAGTCAAATTAAACGAATAGTAACTCTAACACATCACTAGTTCCTTTATTTTGATTGTTGGTAGATAGAGTTAGGGCAGATATTCAAATAACGTTGTTTTATCTATGGAGCCTCAATTCTCTCCCCACAATGTGAGCTGAGAATTCAACCTAAAAAACACATAATAAATGTATTTTCTACCAAGCATACCATTTCTTAGATATTCAGATAAATTTTCTACTGAGGTTCCCTTAATGTTAGAATTCTTTAAAACATTACATTAAAGTCAACTACATTGCTTTTTTTTTGCTTTAAATAGAGAAGAAAAATTATGTATATATTTTTTTAAAGTGGAAGTATTAACTTCAAATAGGACCTATATTAAACATTTTTTTTATTACCGGTATATATATTCCATTCAAACTGAATAATAATTCAAAGCTTAAATTAAATAAAAAAAAATTATATATTTGAAACAGAAAATTTTCTCACACTCATGTTTCAGTTAACTACTTTTTTCTGATAAATACATTATAGGCAGAATTATATCAGACAACTACTTATTCACCAACTGCACAATGCAGAAAGATGCAATTCAAATGTAGTATTATTTTCCATACATTGGTTTACACTGTCTTTTTTATATGTGAAAGACACTACTGAAGTGAACTGGCCTAGGATGAATTTGTTAGTATAAGTAGTCCTCGACTTACAACAGTTCATTATTGACCATTCAAAGTTACAACTGCACTAAAAAAATGACTTACGACAGTTTTTCACACTTACAATAGTTGTAGCATCTTCAAAGGCATGTGATCAAAATTTGGATACTTGGCAACTGACTCATATTTATGAGAGTTTTAGTGTCCCAGAGTTATGTGATTTGCTTAACAACTATGGCAAGAAAGGTTGTAAAATGGGGCAAAAATCATTTAACAACTGTCCCACTTAGCAATAGAAATCTTGGCTCAATTGTGGTCGAAGGTCGAGGACCAACTGTTCTTGATCTCCCAAGATTTAACAAGCAGCACTTTGCTTCAAATTGAGTCTATAAGTCAGCAAAAGACCGTGTGCACACTGCTATGCCATCTTTCCCCATTCCCAACTCAAACCAAGAAGCATCCTTCTCCTCTCCCAATGAGGGACCCCTTGAAAAAAAACACAAGCACCAACACTTGAATGGCACATAGCTAGAAAAAGCATACTGACCAAATCATTGGATTTTTTTTTGTCTTACGCTTGTTTATATGTATGGCCCTTGGTTTCTGAACTTGTGTTAAACAAGAAAACAGTCTTTTATGTGGCTAGAATTCGTAGAATTGACTTAATTACTGCTTATTTCCATACGAAATAATCTTACATTTTCTCAAACAATTGATGCAAAAGGCCTAAACATATAGGTAAGTATTAAATAAGTTCTTAAAAAAAATCTAGCCTGCTGGGTATTTCCTTATCATTTGTGGTTATCCCTGTCCAAACAAGGATATGTAACTACAGTGATCCTGCCTTACTATTTGTATTATTTGATAATACAGGGGTTGGTTTCTGAAAACAGACAAGATATTTCAACTTGTGTAAAATATAGTTATCAGATCTTTTTGCCTCAGGCATTGTGATTAGATTTCATTTTATTTCTAAGCCCTATTCATGTTCCTACTAGAATTAACTTAAAACTTACTTGGCAGAAAGTAAATGCATCTTATTCCATATGTATCTACCCAAGATAAAGGCTTTTTTTCAAATGTCTTGGGCTTATCTCTCTACATAGCTTTATTGGTGCCCATATTATTACTTTTTGGTATTTTAATACAGTAATACCCAGATTTTGGCAGTGTTGTATTTTTTAGCTTGGTATTAAATGGTAAAGATGTAGTAGTGATATTGTGTTTATTATAATATTTTGATGAATGCTAGATTCTGTTTTATGCAGTACACAATTTTATTTACTTATTGTAATTTTACTGTATTTTGTTTTGAGTTTTATTGTGTTATCTTGGAGATTATTAAGAGTCAGCACTAACTTGATGGCACATAATTGGTTTTCTCTGTGATATATCTAAATAATTATTCAATAGTTTTTTATTCTAATAATGGAATCACTATAATGCAGAAGTGCAGATCAGCTGTTGTATTACATTTAAAAGCAATCATAGTAGTTACTGCATGACTGACTACAACATGTGTAATAACCACATGAACTAATTTCTCTCAAATTATAATTAACTCCTAAGGGAAAGAAATAATGGCAAAGCAATGACACAGGATGCTTAATTAAAGACTAAAGTTAAAAATGTTGCAGAAAAGTGAAACTCAAGGAGTCACTGGTCTTCCTGTGCATGGCAATATAAAACATTTTATTTGCAGAGATAGTCCTCAATTTACAATCACAATGGAACCTGGAATTTTGATAAGTCATTGCAGTTGAGGCACCACATGACAAGACTCAATTATAAGAGCATTTTTACAATGACCGGCAAGCGAGTCGCCAGTTATAAAGCTAATCACATGAGCATTAGACATATCCATTCTTCCAAATTTTTCTGTAAGTCTGAGAAGCATCAAAGTAATGAATGAAATAAGTCAGTCTTGCTGTTTCAGAATGATGCATAAGTTGTCTATGTACCAAGTACACATACAGTGGAACTCCTATTTGCCCAATTCTTCCCTATTAGTTAAACTCCTATTATAGCATTTCAATTATTGATGGGGCAGAAGCAAGAGAGCTGTATCCTCAGCTCTCAGAGTTGGTTTCAGGTGGCACCTGCTCAGATAACACAGCTCAAACTTTGCAAGAAGCAAACAGTGTTTTTCCTCCTTAAGTACATAAAAGATGGAAACAGAAAATAACCAAAATCAACCTCCAGAATTCTGTAGATAAAGAGTTTCTATTTACCTTTTATCTAATTCTTTTACACCCTCCCTCTGAACTATTTCCATGTGTTCTTCAAGCTTAAGTTTTCAAAGGAAATTCTGTATTTGACAAACAAATGTAGCCAATATTCCTTAACAATTTGTTATACTACACAATTAATTTAATACTATTCCATGATTTTATACTATTTTACATTTAATAAAGTCTTGATGATACATTTTAAAGAATATAATTTCAATACATCAAAACTAAGATTCTGTAACTTTATAGAATTATTTTGTTAAACTACAAACCTGTAGCAAACCCAAATTTACTTTATCATAAGCTTAGTGCCCACCTAAAAAAACCAACATTACATCACACATTTATAAATCTTTCTCCTGACATCCAATCACCACAAATTATTTTGGCGCATTTAAAAAAATATTTAACATAAGAGGGTAAAAAAAAATACCCTGCTGAATTTGACCACAGGCCTAATAGTTCAGCAAGATGCATATTAAAAGCACACAACCAGCAAGCAAGGGTAATAACACCCTCCTCTTAACATTTTAAAGCGTTTACAATATATAGTTTTCATTACTGACAGCCTTCTCTCCTATAGATTTACCTAATCCTCCTCTGGAGTCATTCAAGATAGTGGTCATAACTACATTTTGTGTGCTAATGAGTTCTAGGTTTAATTATGTAAACTATGAAGGAATTCTCTCACTATAGGTTCAAACAAAGCATTAGAGAAGAGACATGCAATATCTGAAGTATTGATAAATCCACAAAAAAGTGAGTAACCTATGAAGCCAATCATTTATTCAATAGCCACACTGCTTAGCATACAAGCTATTTGTTTTTAAACAGGGATTTATCTGTTAACGTATTACTATTGCTGTTCCCCCTCAGCCAACGGTGAAATCTACTTACCTTCCCTATCGGTTCGGAAGCGCGCGCTTTTTCACCCTCTGCGCATGCACAAGCGGCTTTGCACATGCACAGAGGGTTTAAAAAATGGCGATGTCCGGGTGGGTGGGCGGAGCCTTGCACTGCTGCCGCTACTGGTTCCCCGAACCACCGGTGGCCGCCACTACCAGTACGCCTGAACCAGGCCGAACCGGTAGCATTTCACCCCTGCCCTCAGCCTCCAGTGAATAAACAGCAATTATGAAATCCAATGTTTCTCTTTGTTTTTTAAGCAGCTAAGAAAGCTCCAAAACAGGATCCCCAACCACTTTCAATCTTGCTTTCAAAATTTAAGCCAACATGTGATGCAAGTTGGAGAAAGAGGTAAACCATCATTTCAACTAGGCAATGTTTCCAGGACTGTATGTACTAATCTTAAAAAAGGTAAAAGCAGGGGACCACAAGTGGTTGGCCAAGATGGTAGTAACATAGTATCATGTACTGCCTTTTCTAATAGAATGGAACTTTGATACTCAACTGTTTTGAAACTCATCAAATTTGGTACTCAATGCATTTTGACATGAAAATTTTGTCCAGGTACTCATCATTTGTTTGGTACTCAACTTACAAGCTAGAACTTGATGGTGTTGGCTACCTTGTGACTCACTACATTATTCCTTATGGGAAAAATGTGTTTGTACTCATCATGCCTCCCGAAACCAATGAATGATCAGTACCAAGGTACCTTGGAGGTCTTCTTATCCAACCCCCTGCTCAAGCAGGAGACCCTATATCATTCCAGACAAGTGAAAGCCCCCAGTGTTGGAGCACCCACAACTTCTGGTGGCAAGTTATTCCACTGATTAATTGTTCTGTCAGGGAATTTCCCCTTAGTTCTAGGTTGCTTCTCTTCCTGATTAGTTTCCATCCATTGCTTCTTGTCCTGCCTTCATCAGATGCTTTGGAGAATAGGTTGACCCCCCTCTTCTTTGTGGCAGCCCCTCAAATACTGGAATACTGCTATCATGTCACCCCTAGTCCTTTTTAAACTAGACACACCCAATTCCTGAAACCATGTCCTTCATGTTTTAGACTCCAGTCACCTAATTATCTTTGTTGCTCTTCTCCGCACTCTTTTATTAGAGTCTCGGCTATGGGGCCCTTATCTAACTCTACCTCTCCCCCCCCACCCCCAAGTGGCTCTGGGCGTTTCCCAGACGCGTTGCAAGTCAGCTCCTATAATCTCATCGTCCAACAAGGCCAGGACGCGTCGGGGTAGAAGCCCAAAGCACCCGGGTTGGAGGTGGTTTCCGGGACTAGACGCCGGGAACCGAACCGACCGCATTCAAAGCGTTCTTCTCCTCCCCCTCAGTCCTTCTTTTTTAACAGGGATCGCCCTGGCTTCCCCACGGCCAGGTCAGCCTTGGCTGGCCAGCCGAGCTGCCTGGCTGCCTCCCCCACGGCTTCCCTTCTCACCCTGGTGGTTAAACAGCCTCCATATCCGGGTGAAGAGGATTCCCATGCTCAAGCGGCCGAAGCTCAGGCTGCCCCCTCGGCAGCTCCCTGCGCCCCGCAATCTCGGTCTTCGCCCTCTTCCGCCCGGGCCCAGCCCGCGGCGGCTCACTGTCGGGCCCAGAGCCCCGGCAGGGCTCCGTGGCGAGGAGGAAAAGCAGACAACAGGCAGGCCGGCGCGGACGAAAGGAAGTGGTGCAGGCCCCGCACCCTCGAGGCTGTTGCCGTCGCCGTCGTGGTCACCCGCAGCAACGCAACCGCGCGCCCCTGGCCGCTCCTCACGGACATTGCCGCCGGCCTGGCCTCGCCGCAACTTCTTAAGGGCCTCCTTCTTTAGGCTTCGCTTTTCCAGGCGGTCCTAAGGGAGAGGATAGCTGCCGTAGAATGAGCCTCGTCGGACACCGTCCAGGAGACAGGGAAAGCGCGCGCCGGAACAATTTTACCGGCCCCGCGGGCGCTCGCCCGCCCGCGCGCCTCCCCTTCTTGTTTTCCCCGCGCGCCAGCAATCTATGGCTTTTTTGGGCTTAAGGGGACAGATGGAGCAAGCATTAGTAGGCGGGGCTACAGGAGAGGGACGCTCATTGGCGCGCGCTGAGTTCCTCGCTAACTATATCAACCGAGAAATGCTGCCTCTTCGATTAAGCCCCTCTTGTGTTCCGTCTTTGTGATTGGAGGAGAAGCGTTCCTGGGCGGAGTTTGGTAAGAGACAGGTTCTGTGTTTGGGGCGACTGGGAAGAGCGAGTCTGGGCTGAGGAGTGTCAAATAAATAAATAAATAAAGCAAGCAAGCAAGCAGTGTAACTCGATTATTGTCGCTTTGCTTGACTAACTTAAAAAAAGGAAATGAGGTTTCTTTGAAAAAAGGCAGTTCCTCCGATTTTATCATTTTCTGATCTATTGCTCATTTGTATGTGCACCGATCTTAAGGCTAAGACAAAGAGATTTGGAAATATATGTGCAGTATATAGGGTCCAGAAATGAATCTATGCATAAGAGCCTTTAAAACATGGCTCTTCCTGCAGGCGGGGTGAAATTGAGATCAATCCCCCCGTATTTGAATGTGGATCTGTTTTTAGTTTTTGTAATTCTTTTTAATTATTAGTACTGTTGTTATGAATTGTTCTTTTATCATGCTGTAAGCCGCCCTGAGTCCCGTGGGAGTTGGGCGGCATATAAGAATATTAAATTAAATTAAATTTGTATCTAGCTCTAAACTGACAGATCTGTGTATACCTTGTCCGATATACACGTTTTATTTATTCACTTGCTAGATTTATTACCCTACTTTTTGCTCAGAAGATGATATCCATTCAGTTTATTTTGTTGCTTTGGTTTCTTTTCTGATTTTTCCTTAAATTGATCCTACATTGTGACTTGACATCCTCCACCTTGATATGCTTCTCTTTCCTTCTCCAGGTTTAGCAGCATCTGCAATTCATGGTCTGTTCCAGTATCTCCATGGAAAGTGTCCTGACTGGCTGAATTACAATTCTTCATAATTTGTTTCCTATTATGTAGTTGATAGGGGTGTATGGGGTGCTCAGGGAGGGGTAGCACCTCTGGTGTAGGGGCATGTCGTGTCCTTTTACGGTAGCTCATTCTAGGGCAGCTGTTAGGGCAGCTCGTACACCTTTGGTCCCCACCTGTCACTCCGCTCTCACCTGTGGCTCCTAGCAGCTGTAGCATGTGCAGCGGCCACACCCCGGGCAACAGCTTCGACAGGCTGGCCAAACCAGGTTGAGAGTAGCCGTTGGGTCGTTGACCTTCGGTGAGATAGGGACTTGTCTATCCCGAGCATGTGAAGACAGATTCCGGCGGACTGAGCAGATGAAACCTACTAGAATAGGTCAACGGTCATGAAGGCGGTCTCTGCAAGCGATGTGGTACGCTAAGGGCACGGCAAGACACGAAAGACGCCCTGTTCAACCACTGCGCCCAGCCCATCTCCAACTGTCTCGACTCTTGTCCTGCTATTTGGAGCAAGATGGAATCTGGGAAGAGAGAGTGAGGGTGACTATGCGCACCTCTCCCTCACTTTAATCCAATTCACGCGCAAGTCTTGACACACACACCCCCGATTCTCATAGATGTCAAGGTCCTCTTCGAACACGATGGACGAACATCATCATGTAGTTGATTTGATTCCAATCGGGTGCTGTCCAGGAATAGAGTTTGTGCTTGTGTTGCTTGAAGAAGGTATTAGCAATGAACAAATAAGTCACTTTGCAGAGCTCGATTAACCAATCCATTTCCCCAACTTTTGTGTTGCACTACCTTATTAGTAACATTTTGCCTTGCTAGAAGATCCTTAGTACTTCTTCCAAATTGCTATAACCTAGTGTTTTCCACTACTGTGCTTATAATAAGAGTAGAGGTAGTAATCCTTGAGTTATGACCACAATTGAGCTCAAAATTTTTGTGGCTAAGTGAAACATTTGTTAAGTGAGTTTTGCCCCATTTTACAACCTTGCTTGCCACAGGTGTTAACTGAATCACTGCAGCCCTTAAATTAGTAACACAGTTGTTAAGTGAATCTCGCTTCCCCATTGACTTTGCTTGTCAGGTTGCAAAAGCTTATCACATGACCACAGGACATTGCAACCGCCATAAATATGAACCAGTTGCCAAGCATCTGAATTTTGATCATGTGACCATGGGAATGGTTGTGTGAAAAACTCTCATAAGTCACTTTTTTCAGTGCCATTGTAACTTTGAACGGTCTATATCACTGAGATTCAACATATATCCACTAGTTCCAGAATAGTGATGGCTAACCTTTTTGTCATTTGTGCGCGTGCACGCACCCATAATACCATCCGTGTGCAAACCCCTGCGCATGCATGTGCATCTCCCACATGTGCCCCACCCCCCGTGCATGCGCGGCAGACCCGAAAACCAGCTGGCCGGCGGGAGGCGCGCACGCATGCGCGGTGGAGCTGAGCTGGGGTGACGGCTTGCGTGCCCACAGAGAGGGCTCTGTGTGCTACCTGTGGCACGCGTGCCATAGGTTCGCCATCATGGTTCTAGGAGATATGATCCATTTACATGGAAGTAGCTGAATAAATGTTTAGCTATCTGCTTTTTGTGTGTCACTGTCACTCCATTCCTGTATGTGATCTTATGCCGCAAAGTGTATGCCCTATATCAATTTGATTTAACCTGTCTGATTCTGATCTAAGTTTGCTTATTTCTAAAACGTTTCTGAAACAATCCGTATGCTTCTTTTCCACTGATAGATTCAATGGTTTTATAGTCCATGTTTTTCCACATACTATGTTCCTATCATATGTTTCATTACTTGGCACCATCAATAACCAGCCTTCCCTGCAGCTTTGTCCTTGTTGTCAGATCTCTTGTAGAGATTCTGTGCTCTTTCACTATCATTTTAAATTTTGGTTATTGATAGGGGAGAAAGTGGGTAGCATTTGGTACCCAATCTGCCTCAATGCCTTAGCCAAGTCTATACAGAACATTGCATTTTTTTTCATAGAAATACAAAAGTGGTTTGCCTTTCCAAACCAAACCACTTGTCATCCTTTGGGACTGATTTTGAGGTTCCTTTTCTTAAGGATTGGACATCCTCATTCTTGAAGAGCTAGCCTTCATTCCCTTCCTTTTCCACCTTAATGGGATGGGCGGCCCAACCAGGAGTTTTATTTATTTATGACTTTATATAAATCTGCCCATCTCATGTTCTGACTCTGGGTGATGTAGACAATAAAACAATCCAAATAGAGAAAAAGCAATTAAAAATGCAACCAAAATAAATAAAAAGACAAAAAGAAAACAACAAACCAGCCCCCAAAATATATTTAAAAAGGTTTTTTTAAAAATGGCAAAAAAAGTAAAGTGAGTTTATTTAGACAACCATAATGTAAACTCTAGCAGGCTCTGCTGTATCATGGAATTCTTCAGCCCGTTTATAAGACTTTGTTTTGAGGACTTTTTAGAAGGCCAACAATGTTATTATTGTTGAGCCATGGTGGTGCAGTGGTTAGAATGCAGTATAGCAGGTTAAGTCACTGTTCACTCCAGGAATTTGATCTTGACAAGCTCAAGGTTAACCCAGTCTTCCATCTTCCCAGGTCAGTAAAATGAGGACACAGATTGTTGGGGGCAATATGCTGACTTTTTAAACCACTTAAAGAGGGCTGTATATAAGTAGGTAGATAAGGTAGATAAGTCTAAGTGCTATTGCTTTTGCTATTATAGTGGTATTGTCAGAGTTACTGTATTAGAATTACTGAGCCTTCTCAGTACATCAAAGTGGTAACCTCGGAGGAGGCACATCTACAAAAGGACATTATTCCTTATTTATTACTTACTTTATTTATATATTATATCCTATTATTTACACATGTCAACATGGTTTCCAGTCAATTAAAATGTAAACCACAGTACATTATAGAATTGGAAAACGCTCAATGAGAAACACCAAAATAATAATTATACAAAAAGTGCCTACAATATTCATGCCCCTCAAAAAAGCCTGAGTAACAGCTGCTTTAAAGATGTAATTGTAGGGGCTTCATCATTTTTCTGGGATAGAGAGAAAAACTTTACAAAGTACCAGTAACTGCCCAAAAGGCCAAGTCATGAGAAACCACCAGAGGGCACTCTTTTATTTTCATTACATTTCCTGATCTGTAATCTTCCTGATCGACCCAGAATGTAATGGCAAAGGCATTCATTCTTTCATTTAACGCAAGTTTTAAGGACCATATACTGCATGTCAAAAGCACAATCTTATCCTTGGTTCAAAATTGGCAGCCAACACAGCTGCTTCAGCCAGTGGGCCTCTCAGCAACCTAGTCAGCATCTTCCACACCAGCTACAGCTTCGGTTCAAATGCAAGAGCACCGCACATAAAATGCATCGCAGTAATCTGAGAATATGAATGTGAGACCCACTGTAGCTCAGGCTTTCCCTGTCCAACCGAAGGTAGCTGGGAGATCGGCCAATCTTGCTGGTTGACATTTTTTGCCCTGAGAAATCATTTGGGCTCCAAAAATAGAAGTGACTTTAGGAGAAGGGACCTTAGTGTTCTTTGAGAGTTTCAGAAGTATTCAGGGATCCATCTTCTAACAAGAGCTCCTGCTGAATTTCAATTTCCAGCACTACCTATCTTTTGATGACTCCCCCCCCCCCCGATCATCACTGGGTTTAATTTGGATCCTCAAAAGCACAGGCAACCAAAAAAGGCGGCTTGGTTGGACCCTACAATGTCACTGCTAAGAGTCAGAAATGCAGTGGTCCAATACTGCTCTCTGAGACCATTCCCATAAATAGGAATGGAACCACTGTCACCCAGTGATCCTAACTTAATATGCAGTCCAGTCTGGGAGGATACTGTGATTAGCGGCACCAAAAGCTGCTGAAGGAGTAAGCAAAATCAACTCTTTTGTAGGTGGTCATTTCTCAGGGCAGTCATGACTGATTCTGTCCCAGCAGGGTTTATAGGCAGTGCCATGTATGGCTCTTTATTTTATTTTATTTCATTTATTTATTTAATTTGTCGAACATGTACTAGATAACAGGTATAAGTATAAACATGGACATGAACAAGTAAATGGGGACAGTAGGACAGGGACGGTAGGCACGCTGGTGCGCTTATGCACGCCCCCTTTAGGGACCTCTTAGGAGCGGGGTGAGGTCCATGGTAGACAGTTTAAGGTTGAAGCTCTGGGGGTTAGAGGATGTAACAACGGAGTCAGGTAGAGAATTCCGGGTGTTGACCACTCTGTTGCTCAAGTTGTATTTTCTGCAATGGAGTTTACCTTGAGTTTGTATCGATTGTTTGCCCGTGTATTATTGAGGTTGAAGCTGAAGAAGTCATTGACAGGTAGGACATTGTAACAAACAATTTTGTGTACTACACTTAGGTCAGACCGTAGGCGCCGTAGTTCTAGTGTTTTTTTTTTCCTTCTTTACTCTGGAAAGAAAATGGCATTGTCTCAAGAGTCTGATCCCACATAATTTATTTACAACGTGACCCTTGCTACAGTTCATTTAGAAGTAAACTCCACTGATGTCAAGGATTTTGTCAAAGAAAAGATGATTCATAAAATGGCATGTGTGAATTACCCTGCGTAATTACAAGTAGTTACAATCGGTGTGGTTAATGGCTTAAGTGTTACGCCAGGAATAGAGAAAGCCTTATTAAAATGCAAATGCAAAAGATGCAAAAGCTTATGTGATGACTGGGCCAATCACTGTCTTTCAGCTCAATCAATATCATAGGGTTGCTTTGTCGTAAAACTGAAGGAATTCCTCTTCAAGGTATACTCTGAGGAGAAAAAAATGGAGTCCCTTGAAGCAGGATGTTTCTGAAACATGTCTGGCTGTATAATAAATATTGTTACCTGTGGAGATTTTTTTCGAATACCAACTCATACTCTTTTTGACATTAACATACAAGCCAAACATGTAAACGTAGCTGAGATGTTTTTGTCTCTTTTATTGTAGAAAAAATGTTAATGCAATTTAATACATTTAAATTCCATAAAACAACTCCATAGAAATTAGAATAATGTAAGCATGCAGTCTGCATTTTCTTCTGTTAGATATCCTGGGCTCACAAAAAAGAACAAAACACTTTCATTTTCGTTGAAAGCCATTAAAAGCAGAGAGGCTGTAAACCATGCAACGCTATACTCATTTACATAGTATATTGTACCCAGCATGCCTGTAGAATGCTACATGTATAGTATCTATAGAAGTAGAAAAGAGGAAAGGAAGAAGAACAAAAGGAAAATAACTCAATAGGAAATGTTCAATACTTTGATTTGGTTAACGTCGTACATTTTTGTACTCCCAAATTATTAGGTTCCGTATTGGGTCCTCCTGTCCAGATTAATTCAGTGGAAAATGAATCTATGTTAACGATAAGGGAGTTCAGGACAGATTATTAGGCATTTTCTGATATTTCAAATTCAGGTGCCGGATAATTTGCACCATCTTATTTTTTTAACCTTAAGATTCCATTTTGTGTGCCTAAGGTCCTCAGGTAGAATTTCAAATTTAGCACAATTTTTCCACCGGATGGTGTCTTCTTTATAGCCATCCACAACCACATCCCAAAGGTGTTTTTTTCAAGAGGCAACTGGACTTTCTTGTTTTTCTTTGAAGACGTTTCGCTTCTCATCCAAGAAGCTTCTTCAGCTCTGGATGAAAAGCGAAACGTCTTCCAAGAAAAACAAGAAAGTCCAGTTGCCTCTTGAAAAAAGCACCTTTGGGACAACCGTGACCTTGGATGATAATTGAGAATCTCCATAGACATTCGCAACCACAGTTAGTGTACGGCTCTGCTGCAACCTCTCATCCACCAAAACACCCTGTTCCCCTACCAATCATAGGAGCTACGATTGGTTCAGCACCAAATTATTCAAGCCAGCTTTAATGTTTCTGCAATTATTATTATTTCAAGGAGCACTGTTAGAACAATGAACTGTTCACTAAGATACTAAGTATGAACCATTTGGGGATACCGATAGTTCTCGACTTATAACCATTTGTTTAGCAACTGTTCAGTGTTATGACAGTAGTGAAAAAAGTGACATACAACTGAATCTCTCATGACCATCAAATGGTCATTCAGTCACATCATCATGATTTGAGCACTTGGCAACTGGCATGAATTTATGACAATTGCATTGTCCCAGATTATGTGATCACCATTTGTGATCTTCCCAGCCAGCTTCTGACAAGCAAAGTCTAGGGGGAGGCACTGGATTCTCTTAATGACCATGTGATTCACTTAACAACCATGACAAAAAGGTCAGTCAGGCATGATCATGTCATGACTCACTTAACAACTGCATCACTTAGTGATGGAAACTCCAGTCCCAATTGTGGTAATATGCCGAGGACTACCTGTATTATGGGCAAAAAGCATGAATTCAAATTGACACAAATCTAAGAAGGCGTACTTTACAAAACTGGGAGAAGAAAAAAGAAAAGGTTCTATCAATCCAGCCAGTTGATTTGGAGAGGTTAATTCATCCCAGTTTTACCGGTATATACTTAACACAAATGAAATTATTTATGAACATGATAATTTTAAAATGAACCGCTGAAGAAGTCTAACATAAGTGATTAAAAAGATCGAAAATATCAATTTGGAATCTGGAATCAGTATACTATTTTTTAAAAAATGTCAATGCCAAAGATAGCAATGGAATAATAGTTTGTGCTATTATAAATGTGCTTTTCTCTATGTTGTATTAGTGACAAAATACATTTTGCTAAAAACTGTTATTGTACATTATGATACCGTAGTTCACTGCATGGCTTGACTTTTTTTAGTATTAATACACTGCAGTAAATCATAGCAGTTTTGGCAATAGAATGTTGGCTTTTGAAATAACTTTCAGAAAGGATATACGACATATAAAAATACTGAACTATTGGGCATAGTATATTCAGTCTCTGATTTGTTCCTTTAGTGGAACCAACTTCCAATAGTAAATCTGTAGCTGATAGCACAAGTTAACAACATCCAGACTCCAAAATAACGGAATGAGCTCTCCATTGTTAAATCTAGTGGTGCCTGAGGTAAAAAAAACAACCAAATTTACTGAACACTATTAATCCAATCAAATATTGTCCATAGTCCTTATTTTCCACTTTAATTTCAAAGACAATCATTACATTAACTGTTCTATGATAGTTTTTTTTAATTTGATGTTTCTAAAATATTATACTTGAGAATGAGATAAAGAAATGCATTTTGTCTCTGAGAGCTAGGTATTTGTAAAAAAAACCTTGTAAATTGGAACAAATGGTTCCTTTGTGTATGATTTCATATATTTTCTCCTTGATAGAATTTACAACCCTTCATTTAATTTTTCCTTATGCTAGTAGTTGAAACATTGTTGCTTTCAGCTAAATTAGCAGGGCTAGGTTAACAATGTTTAATTTAATCAAAATGCATTCATTCCTGAATACTCATTAAGTGAGGAATGATTTGATGATGATGTCTTTATTTTATTTACTTAACAGTGAACACACCTCAGCTTTTTAAAATGTGAAAGAATGAGCAAAATAAATTACAGCCGAACAAACTTAATTTGACCAAATTAAGTGTACAAATTAAAGACAAATCTACATTGATAATACTTTGCTGTTTCAGTATGGAATATAGTATTCTATGTGTGGAAGTATTTTATGAAGATAACAAAAATTTTCTTCATAACCACATTTACATGTTAAATTCTACAAATAAGCAGTTCGCTTTATTGAGTTCAGATTTAAAAACCCAAGTCAATATGTTAATCACTTTAAAATTACTTACAAATAATATTGTGCATTTTAAAGGTCATTTTAAAAAAAAGATGAAATAGCTCAATATAACCTAGCATTGCAAAGCTCAGTTAATGAGATTCAACCGAAATTGAAATTTCCAGATGGTGAATCAATCAGAAGGCCCCTGTTGTTGGCCATAGAAACGGCCATAATCAAGTTTTACCAGCAACTTTTAACTACAATTCCTATCATTTACTGCTTTTCCTTCAGCACTATGGATTTGGCTGCAAGGTTATTACAGACAATATTACTAAGCGTGGAGTATCTTTAATAGTTTCACTTAGCAATAGCAATAGCACTTAGACTTATATGCCGCTTTACAGTGCTTTACAGCCCTCTCTAAGTGAGTACTACCTGTACAATTAAAGCAATATATAGGAGGCCATTTTATCAGTCATTCAGCTGGTTCTGTATGGGGGCAGCATGTTGAGAATCCGTTTTCTTGCATTCACATAGCAAGATATGCATTGTCAGATTGGATATGTGGATTTGTATATTTTGCACAGTCTAAAATGCAAATGATTCAAAATATAGGGTTGAAATTGTCAACCCCAACCACTTTTTTTGGAAACAACATTTACTTTGTACACAACTTGAAAGAAGGAATGCCTGTGCTCTTATTAACTTCCTGAATTGAGGTTCATAAGTAGTAATCAGAGAAAATGCCATAAGAAATCCCTGGAAAAACTCCCTGGTTACCATCCCTTTCCTTTGGTTGGGAGGGCAAAAATGGGGTCATTCTGCCAGTTTTCTGAACAGCTTTTATTGCTGCTGCTCTATTTAAACAGTGCTGTGTTTGATACTAATATTGGGCATTTGGCAAATTTTGCAGAAGCAAACATTTTTTAAAAGTTTTAAAAACTTAAACTTTACAAAGTTTAAAGTTTTGCTTGTTTGTTTCTTCTGCAAAATTAGGCCTAGAAACCTTACTATCATTTTCTTTCCTCAGTTAAAACTATTTGTAATACGTTCAAAGGAACCTGCATAAAATCTGGAAATAATTATTGTAATTATTACTAGAAATCTTTGGGCGCTATATTTGTCCCTCTTACTCACCCAAAGAAGGGTATTTTCTAAATATCAGTGGATTGGGCCACACAGTAAAAGAACTGATATGGCAACTTGAACTGATTTTTCTCTACTCTACCCAGGGGTGAAATTCAAAAATTGTTCCCTACCGGTTCTGTGGGTGTGGCTTGGTGGGCATGGCAGGGGAAGGATACTGCAAAATCCCCATTCCCTCCCCACTCTGAGGCCAGCCAGAGGTGGTATTTGCCGGTTCTCCGAACTACTCAAAATTTCCGCTACCGGTTCTCCAGAACCTGTCAGAACCTGCTGAATTTCACCCCTGACTCTACTCCACATCTCTTCCAGATAGGTTGAAGCAGATAGATCCTCTGAAGCAGATTTTGGGATAGAGGAATGAAGAAGCTACAGCTGTTACCTGAAAACTCATTTAGATCAGGGATGTCCAATCTTACAGTATGCTGGCTGGGGAATTCTGGGAGTTGAAGTCCTCAGGTTGCCAAGGTTGGACACCCCTGATTTAGATGATAATGGATAGCTATACGTCTATACGTATGTCCCAACATAAATTAATTAAAATTTATGCACGGGAGCTTTTGTGGTTGGAAAATACTGTTTGGATCGACTATAAATTCATGCAGATTGTATACATTATGGAAATTTAATCTGAATGGTTAAATTATTGTAATGGTTTCTTTAATTAGGTGACAGCTCTGCTGATAATGTCATTTTTATTCATCAACTATACTTTCAGAAATTCTTTTTCATTATTGTTACAGATTCTCATTCCCAAAATGCAATAGCTGGCCTCCCCTCCCCCCAAAAGGAGAAATAAATAGATGGGTAGGAGACCCTAAAAGATAGGGAGACCCAGAAAAGATAGAACAGAAGAGAACGATGGATATATTAGATGTCATTAATGCTATGCATTACACATTTTTATACATCTCTTTAGCCTACCTGATGTAAAAGAGTTTCACCGGGGTAAACCAGAAAGCCAAAAAAACAAACAACCCCCCCTCCCACCAATTATAGTGCCCTTATAATAGGTAGATAGCACATTATCACTCCCAAAGCAAAGATCCTATCAAATTTGTTTATTTGTATCCTGCCTTCATTTTTTTTTACAAATAACTCAAGGCGGCGAACATATCCAACACATCTTCCTCCTCCTATTTTCCCCACAACAACAACCCTGTGAGGTGAGTTGGGTTGAGAGAGAGTGACTGGCCCAAGGTTTCCCAGATAGCTTTCAGGCTAAGGCAGGACTAGAACTCAAGGTCTCCCGGTTTCTAGCCTAGTGACTAAACCACTAGACCAAACCAACTCTACCAAGTAGAATAATTCTGAGTGAAACTCCCTTGAACTTCAGAATGTCCAAGAGTTACGATGTATTATGCATCTCAAAGCACACTCCAAATTAAGTTCAGAAGCAGAGGTTTTAGTGAGTGGTTATGGTTCAATTGTGCACAGGAGGCTTTGCTGCAGAGTTTATTTTAATAAACAGCATGGATCTAAAACATTATCTGGCATTTAGGTGTACATGCCATGATCAATTTCTTTCAATTACACAAATTGCAAAAATAACCTCTAACAATCAAATCTTGAAAATACAACTTGGCAAAGCAATCAAGGCAAAGGGATATAATCCAAGGGAGACAGTTCTCTACTACTCAGTTATTTGTGCAACACTCCAGCTAGGGGAAATATTTTGCTAGGATCAAAAGTGCCACTGATGCACTTCTTCTGCCTGCTTTCGAAAGCTTTGTATAAAGATGCATCCTAAGGCAATCATCCCAGGACAGATTTCTTTTCTCCCAGAAAGTAAATTATAAACAACCCTCAAATGTCATAAAATTGACACACCCAGAGACACACTTTCTTAAATATTCTGAAATATCTGTAAACTGTACATAAACTTTTAGGGACCCGATCAGCATACGAGGCAGGGTAACACTGTTTTAATAAGGATTTACATTACAACTGCAAAATCATTCCTACACTGAATCTTACGCAAATCTGCATGGAAATCACCCTTAGGATCAATAGGCAGTTTACATAGAATTGCAGTCAGTCTTATTCAATTCTTCATTAATTTCACAGAAAATCAGCGATCAAATAACAATACTGCTGAAAACCGAATATACATTTTTATAGTTTAAATAGGTTGAATAAGCACAGTAATACTCTATCCCCCCCCCCCGTTCCCCCAATTTTCAAAGAAGAGAATTGAAAATTTGTTACCTGTTATATTCTGGGCTCTGGTTAGTCAAGCATTGTTTGAAAGCACCAAGTCATTCAGGAAAGGCGTATATGATTTCCAGCAGTCTTTACCACTGCCTGGGGGTGTGGACAATTGCTGTTCAGCAGCATCTAGAGGGCTCTGACATCTCTCCCCTAGCCATATTTCAAACTAGTTCTCTGCTCACACGGAGGACAAAATTGAGAACTTCTTATCATATTTTTCGGAGTATAAGACGCACCTTTACCCTCCCCCCTAAAAGATGCTGAAAATTTGGGTGCGTCTTATATTCTGAATGTAGCTTTTTGGAAGCTTTTTTTTCCAGCCCTAATGAGCCGGCTCTTACCGGCTTTTTCATTGCTACTCTCTCCGAAGGAGGTTTCTTCCAGCCCTAAGTCTTTGCAGGCTTTTTTTCATTGCTACTCGCTCTGAATAAGGTTTTTTTCAGCCCTAACCAGAGGATAAAATAATGTGCTGAAGCTGATCAGACTAAGGACGCTAGACAGATGAATACCTGGTAGGTAGATTTTTTTCCCTATTTTCCTGCCCAAAACTAAGGTGCGTCTTATACTCCAGTGCGTCTTATACTCCCAAAAATACGGTAAATGAAAAGTCTGATCAAGGATGTGAGTGGGATCTCCTACTCGACTCCAGCTCAACTTACAACAGTTCATTTAATGACCATTCAAAGTTACGACCCGCACTGAATAAAGTGACATGACCATTTCCCACACAGTTACCACCTTTGCAGCATCCCCATGGTCACATGATAAAAATTCAGACTCTTGGCAACTGGCTCATGTTTATGACGGTTGCTGTGTCCCGGGGTCATGTGATCACCTTTTGCGACATTCTGACAAGCAAAATCAATGGGGAAGCCTGATTCAGTTAACAACTGGGTTACTCACTTAACAACTGCAGTGATTCACTTAACAACTGTGGCAAGAAATGTGGTAACATGGGGCAAAATTCATTTAACAAATGTCTCACTTAACAACATTAATTTTTGGCTCGATTGTGATCATAAGTTAAGGAGTACCTATATTATAGTCTAGGTCCGTGATGGCGAACCTATGGCACGGGTGCCACAAGTGGCACGCGGAGCCATATCGGTGGGCACGCGAGCTCAGGTCCGGCGTGCATGTGTGCACCAGCCGGCTGATTTTTGGGCCTTCTGGGCCCACTGGGAGTCGGGAAACAGGCTGTTTCCAGCGTCCAGAGGGGGTGGGGAAGGCCGTTTTCGCCCTCCCCAGGCTCCTAGAAAGGCTCTCGAGCCTGGGGAGAGCGAAAAATGGGCGTGCCATTGCATGCTGGGAGCAGGGGATCATGTGTGCATGTGCGGAGGTGCATGGAATTATGAGTGTGGGCACGCACACACGTGATCCCCCGCATTCCCCCCCCCTTTTGGCACGCGAACCAAAAAAGGTTCGCCATCACTGGTCTAGGTTGACCCTAAGACAGGGGCCGGGAACCTATGGCTCGCGAGCCAGATGTGGCTCTTTTGATGATTGCATATGGCTCGCAGATAAAACAAAATATTCTCACTTGTTTTAATCCATCCATCGATTTTTCACTGCGCATGTCCTGTTCAGGGCTGCAGGAGCAATTGTCCATTATTTTAATTGGATGATACTGGCCTACGTTTGCCGTTGCTGGGTAAAACAGGTAAACGCCCCCTTTTGAATCAGTCTGAGACTGCGTCTGCTCGGTCATTAGCTCAAAGTTGGCTCTTCTATGACTCATGGACTTCAACTCCCAGATTTTCTGAGCCAATCATGCTAGCTCAGGAATTCTGGGAGTTGAAGTCCACGAGTCATAGAAGAGCCAACTTTGCCTACCCCTGAGCTAACCCTTCGACGAAGAAGATGGCGAAAAGAAAAAAAGACAACGAGTATCGTACATTTCAGGACGAATGGACCGAAGAATTCGCCTTTGTGGAGAGAGCGGGTTCTGCGGTGTGTCTAATTTGCAATGACAAAATTACATCGTTGAAATGGTCGAATGTAAAGCGGCACTTCAACACGCGCCACGCTACCTTTGCATCAAAATACTCTGCGGGAGACAGCAGAAAGAAAGCGTGCCAAGAGCTTCTGAGCAGGGTGCAAGCTAGCCAGCAGCAACTCCGCGTATGGACCCGGCAAGGTGACTATAATTCGGCTAGCTTTGCTGGTTCTTTAGCAATAGTGAGGAACGGAAAACCATTCACAGATGGCGAGTATGCTAAAACGTTCATGCTGGATGTAGCCAATGAACTTTTTGATGATCTTCCGAACAAAGACAAGATAATCAAACGGATACAAGACATGCCTCTGTCGGCAAGAACTGTTCATGATCATACCATCGTGATGGCAAACAAAGTGGAGGAAACGCAAGTGAAGGACATAAATGCAGCGCCGTTCTTTTCCATGGCTTTGGATGAGTCAACAGACGTGAGCAATTTGTCGCAGTTCAGCGTGATTGCAAGATATGCTGTTGGTGACACACTGCGCGAAGAAAGTCTTGCTGTTCTGCCATTAAAAGGGTCCACAAGAGGTGAGGATTTATTCAAGTATTTCATGGAGTTTGCTCAAGAAAAAAGTCTACCTATGGATAAACTTCTCTCAGTGTGTACTGATGGTGCTCCGTGTATGGTGGGGAAAAACAAAGGATTTGTGGCGCTTCTCCGTGAACATGAAAATAGACCCATCCTAAGTTTCCATTGCATTATACACCAGGAGGCACTTTGTGCTCAGAGGTGTGACAGGCAGTTTGGCGAAGTGATGTCGCTGGTCATTCGTGTGATCAACTTTATTGTTGCCCGAGCCTTAAATGATCGCCAGTTTAAAACACTGCTGGATGAAGTTGTAAATAACTATCCTGGTCTGCTTTTGCACAGCAATGTGCGTTGGTTGTCAAGAGGGAAGGTGCTTAGCCGTTTTGCGGCTTGCCTGAACGAAATCCGGACTTTCCTTGAAATGAAAGGTGTCGGGCATCCTGAGCTAGCCGACACCGAGTGGCTCCTCAAGTTTTACTATCTCGTAGATCTGACTGAACATCTGAACCAGCTCAACGTGAAAATGCAAGGCATTGGAAATACAGTGTTATCCCTTCAACAAGCTGTATTTGCTTTTGAAAACAAGCTGGAGCTTTTCATCACGGATCTTGAAACAGGTCGTTTACTACATTTTGAAAAACTGAGCCAATTTAAAGATGCATGCACAGCAAGTGAACCCATTCAAAACCTTGATCTCCACCAGCTAGCTGGCTGCACATCCAGTCTCCTACAGTCCTTCAAAGCACGCTTTGGAGAATTTCGTGAGCACACTCGTCTTTTTAAGTTCATCACCCATCCAAACGAGTGTTCACTGAACACAGCCGACCTGAATTACATCCCTGGTGTCTCCGTCAGAGATTTTGAAACAGAAATGGCTGACCTGAAGGCCTCAGACATGTGGGTGAATAAGTTCAAGTCACTGAATGAAGATTTGGAAAGAATCGCACGACAGAAAGCGGAGTTGGCGAGCAAGCACATGTGGACAGAAATGAAAAAACTCCAACCCGAAGACCAGCTGATTCTCAAAACTTGGAACGCGCTTCCTGTCACATACCACACACTGCAGCGTGTGAGTATTGCTGTATTGACCATGTTTGGATCTACGTATGCATGTGAGCAGTCATTCTCACATCTTAAAAACATCAAGTCCAACCTACGATCACGTTTAACGGATGAAAGCCTCAACGCTTGCATGAAGCTTAACCTCACCAAGTACCAACCCGACTACAAAGACATCAGCAAATCCATGCAGCACCAGAAGTCGCATTAATGGTGAGTGTTATAACAACATTATTTAAAAGAATAAATTCAGAGGCTTATTATACTGACATTTAGTTGAATTCACTTTTAAAATATATTATATGGCTCTCACTGAAATAAATTTCCAAATTTTTTGCTTTCATGGCTCTCTTAGTCAAAAAGGTTCCCGACCCCTGCCCTAAGATAAACTTTCTATTTTTCATGTTTTCCTTGCTAGGAATACAAATAATGAACACAATGATGACTTGTGTGTGATTATTACTTGTGTAGGCATTGCCAGAGTTGCATGCACCAGCAAGTACATTTAAAGTTGGCACAAAAATAACTTATTGTTACGTAAGAAACAAGAGGAGACTCCATCAAAAAATCTTCACCCAACATGGTGCTGTCCAGATGTGTTAGTCCAGAATGCCCAGCTTGATGGCCAATACTATGTAAGAGTCCTAAGATTTATATATCCAACACATCTGGAAGGTACTATATTAGCACTGATTTTTTTTTTAAAAAAAATATGAATACGCAAAAGTAATTTCATACCGTAAGATAATAATATCATTTAGTGAATTCTTTCCTTAGTGTGTTTCATTAGATTGTCAACAGCTTGGGTGGAAAAAAAAAACCTTACAAAATTAATTATTTTTCTTCTGAAATACTAAATGCCTTATATTTTTTCCCCTAAGGCAAGTTTGTCAAGCACCATTGCAAAACTATCCACTGTAAAATGCAAATCTCTTCAAGCAATTCAATAGTCCAGCCATAATGCTACCGGAGAGCAAAAAAAAAAAAAAACCCAGCCAGATTGATTGATTTCAAAGAATTTGTGGCAATTTAACCAGGTCCAAATTTGCTAAAAATTGTGAGAATTTCTCTCCCCCCCCGCCTCCTTTTTCATACCCATGTATATGCAGTATGTAGACAAGACATTAAATGTATTCTAAAATGCTCTACTGCAGTGGTTCTCAACCTATGGTCCGTGGACCACAGGGGGGCACAATGTCATCGCGGGGGGGGGGGGGTAGGTCCGCGAAGGCTTGAAGAAATGTTATGATTTGTGTCCGTGGCCACAAAACGTATTTAAAGGGGTCCATGTTGAAGGAAAGGCTCTACTGGGTTGTAGTATAAAATACTAAGTCACGGGTGTCAAACTTGCGGCGTCACATTGCCATCACGTGACGTTTCACGATGTTTTCCCCTTTGCAGAGCTGGGGTGGGCATGGCCTGCGCGTGACGCATCTGGCCCGTGGGCCGCCAGTTTAACACCCCTGTACTAAGTAAAAAGGGCAACTGTCACGCTAGCAAGCAGAAGCTCCACAGCAATTCATTTAGCCGAATTCACTATTGACTGCAGTGATGTCCATGGGAAGTGCTGTAATTATAATGCGAAACCCACTTAAACAAATTTAGGAGTGCTGATGGCAGCCATTAGCTTGGAGAGCTTTTTACAGATCTGTGAATGGCCTTTAATCAGTCATCCTCAGCACCATTACCATAACATTACTAAAAAATAATGTTTTGATTACAGAATATAAAGGAGGCACATTATCTTTATATCCTATTTTGCCTGGCAGTATCACTGCACAAAGTTGGAAACTTTGCTGGAATTGTGAACTGATCCAGCAAGGATTGATATTGCTATGCTATTAACTAACTGGGACTCGGCTTCTGAATATACAATTGGGATGACCAAAAACTGCCAGTCTGCAAAACTATTATGTTCTCCAAGTCTTTCCCCATTTAAGTTTTCAAATATATTTACCTGCTCTGAATACAAATTAAGACGATTTTTGAAATAATTCCATTTGCAGCCTTACATAATCACCGAACCAGCATGTTTGGATTGCATTGAATCTCCAGATAAATTCTATGCCTAATTGTCTTTTGTCAAGGAATTATTCAGAAGGGGGAAGAGGGCAGGACACAGAAAAACCTAGACACAGAACCAAATAAAAGTTGCTTGTTAACTCACTTAAATAAGATAGCTTGGAAAATGTATCTGTTAGAGCTGTACAATTCTTTTTATTTATGTGGAATGCATACAAATATGAACGCAGCTCTGGTAATTTGTTAAAGCATTTGCATCTTCCCTAGAGCAGCCACAGAGTTTGAGAAAAAGATGCAGTTGAGTTAATGAATCAGTCAGAGATGCTGCCTGAATTCATGCTCCCACATGTCCAAAGCATCTCTTCCCGGTTGAATCCAAAGCCCTGCACAACTCTCCTATCCACAGGAGATGACAGTGTACTTTTCAGAAGTTAATTTTGACATTAAAAGGCCTGAACCATGGTTGAAAAAGTTTTCTTTGTCTTAAAAATGTAATCATCAATTGCGATAAAGGAGTTGGCATTTATGCTGCGGTGCTGTGCAGAATTTGACGTGGAAGAGCTGTTTATCATTACTCCCATTCCATAAACAATAGCAGCAACCCTTACTTTAATACCATAACACGCTTTTAACAAGAGATTTCACAGAGAGTACCGTCAGAACTGAACAATTTTACAATTACATTAAGGGTAATATACATAAAGATAACTTGAATCCAGCTCAATTCCTGGTAATTTCATAGACAAGCAACAATACAGATGTGGTTTGCCACTGCTTTTTCTGGATATTTAAGTAAATTCAGCTTGGTCCTCAGCCTTGTTATTTCCTAGTGGTCTCCTATCCAAATACGGTACTAGCCAAGTCCAACTCTGTTTAGCTTTCTGAGTTCAGAAAGCTAAACAGAGCTTTCAGATTCCTAAACTACAAATGAAGAATAACTAAAAGATCACTAATTTAGTTTTAAGGATTAAGGAAATCGAGGAAAAAGCAATAGAGGGCAGTAATACAGGAAAAATAGAGAGACTGCCTTCCAGTCTGTTTCCATAGAAACTGAAGAATTTCCTTCCTCTGTTTATTTTTTGTTCATTTTATGTGCTTGGGCCTTTCCCTCTGGGAAAAAAAGCATTGCTTTGGCAGGGAGATGATTGGCAAATAGTGCACAAGCAGTAACATTTATTTCATGTATTTTTTTTAAAAGATGGCCTGCCTCTGTTTCTGACCCATTGTACAACTGGTTGCGGGTTTCTTTCTGGAAACATAAAAGAACTCCAGCCTAATTCACAATCCACACAAACATTTACCCTGTAGTGCGTATTTCCTTTGTTAAGAATCTGATGTAATCTGCAGAGAGGACTTCTGTGATAGTTCCTGGTTTAGACTTATTGAGGTGTGTGTGTGTGTGTGTGTGTGTGTGTGTGTGTGTGTGTGAATGCGCACATGCATACATGCATGCCTTCGTTGAGTCATCTTTGGACTCCTGGCAACTGCCTAGGCAAGTTTTGTTGACAAGAGTTTTTTTGGAAGTGGTTCACCATTGCATCCTTAGAGTGACTAGCCTAAGGTCATCCAAGTGACTCCATGCCTTAGATTGAGGTGACCAGACGTCCCGCTTTTGGCGGGACAGACACGCTTTTCAAGCGTGTGTCCCGCGTCCCGCATTCTTTTCAAAAAGTCCCGCTTTTTTGAAAAGAATGCCAAAACAGCGGGACGTCTGGTCACCTTAAAAGGGGAAGCAAAAGAGAGGTACCGGAAGCAAGTCGGGCGGAATTTCAGCGAGGCGGCTGCCTGCTGGGGGGAGGGGGAAGGGGGGCTGCTCCTCCTCTCCTTCCCCCGCCCCACCCCTAGCCCCGCCCTCGGAGGCGCCGCTGCTGTTGGGATGCGGGTGGAGGGGTGAGGGACGAGGAGCCGTTGCCACTGCCGTCGCCGGTTTGAGCTCACGAGCGGCCCCTCCGGCGGCGCAAACAGCCCTTCCTCGTCTCCCTCCCCTTCCTTCCCCCCGTCGCCTCGCTGCCGCCGTTGCCCTGGGGCCGGCCGGGCGACCAGGAGACCGCGGCGCTTGGATGCCTGGAGCTCGCGACAGGTAAGCTGCCGGCTGCCTCCTTTCCCCGTCTCCCACCTCCCGTTCATTGCTTGCCAGCCCGGCCCCAGGGCAGCTCCCGAAGGGGAGGCGGGAGGCGAGGAAAGGCCTCCTGAAGGGCTGCCGGCTCCCGAAGGGGAGGTGGGAGGCGAGGAAAGGCCTCCCGCCTCCCCCCCCACCTGGACGCCGACATTTGCTGTGTTTTGCCCTCTGCGCATGCGCAGCGTTCTGCGCATGTGCAGAGGGCAAAACAAATGGCGGCGCCCAGGCAGGCCCGCCCCCCCGTCCCGCTTAAAAAAAAAATCTGGTCACTTTACCTTAGATGGGACTAGAATTCACCAACTACCAGTTTCTAGCCAGATGCTTTCACCAACTACACCCAAGTGGCTTTCTAGAGCTGTATAATGCTTCCAATTTGAAGGCAAACCTGCCTTTCCAAGTGTGAGGAACCACCGAAGGCATGTAGCCTATTTGCAACTCTTGAAGGAAAATGTGCTTTTTCTTGGGATAGTGAGGCAGGTGGCGGCTGTGTAACCCAGGAAAAACTGCTGCCGCTTTAAGCTATAGGGAAGTGCTACCTGAGCATCCCCAGGTGTGCCAAAATCTCTTTTTACCTTTCAATTCAAAGTGTCGGACAGCAATACTGGGTATAATATTTCTTATATGTCAGAATTCATGCTCTTCATGCAGGGATCCTAGAAAGGGTTGCTGCTTCCCGAAGCAGATTAGTAAATGGGGCTCTTTATCTAACCATATCAAGACGCACAGCATCTAAAATTGGCCAAGCAATTTGGCATGTCTGGGAGCAAAACCTCAAACAATCCTATGTTTTGCAATAAATAAACGCTATAGGGGGAACAAATGATGCTCAATTTGACCCCAAAATTAAGTTTCCCTGTAGTCCAAACATACTGAACCCATATTTCTTACCAACAAGCTATAGCCACGTCATTGTCAAACGTATCTATTGTTAAACGTATCTTTCTCTCTCTCCAAGGTGCTCAAATTTATTTCTCCTTGCTGTAAATGCAGAGTTACTCATCTTTGCTACCTTAACAAAACCACTTCAGCTATATACAGATTTTATTTTCAGAACTTAACAGCAGGTACAGATAGTCCTCAGCTTATCCCTACAGTTGGGACCTGAATTTCAATTGCTAAGCAATGCGGCTGTAAAGCAAGATGTTGCGTGACTGCATCGCTTAGCGACTGCAATCCCAGGAGACCCCACTGCTATTGTTAAGTAAATTTTATTGGTCATTAGCTGAGCACCCAGCCCGATCTACTCCATTTCAGACTTGGTCTGTCCCAGTCTCAAGCCTCAGTAAGTAAGGAACTGCCTCCAACTCCACTACTTGCCTATCACCCCCACCCCACCCCATCACTGTCCTTTTGGCTGTCCTGCACCCTGCCTTGTGAGATGGTCAAGCAGCCCCCAAACCGCCTGGCTCTGGGCTGCTTACTATGTTCCAGAAAGCCACAGCCACCGCAGATCAATCCCAGTCACCTTACTACCTGCACTCCAAGGCTACTGCTGCCCTGCGCGCCACCACCCCAGGTGATAGCAATAGCACTTAGACTTATATACCAGTTCATAGTGCTTTACAGCCCTCTCTAAGTGGTTTACAGAGTCAGCATATTGCCCCCAACAATCTGGGTACTCATTTTACTGACCTTGGAAGGATGGAAGTCTGAATCAACCTTGAGCCAGTCAAGATCAAACTGCAGGCAGTCTTGCAGAGTTAGCCTGCAATACTGCATTCTGACCACTGCGCCACCGTGGCTCTTCACTGTCTTCTTGCTTTCACTGCTGATGGGGCTGCTTGGCCTGTTTGCTGAGCCACGCTGGGGCTGGTTTTGTTGTGACCCGCCAGCAGCCCGTGCAGCTGGTAGCGGATCCCGTCCGAGCCGAGGCAGATGAGGTGATGCGCAAGTGGCCTGTGCAGCTGACACCCGAGTCGAACAGTGAGGAGGCTGGCGAGGACTCGGTGCCAGAGGCAGAGGTTCAGCCAGGGCCTTTGAAACCTCCAGCACCTCACATCAGTGATGAGGAAGAGGAGGAGCCTTTTCTTAATGCACGGGCACGCAGAGCTGCCAAAAGGCAGGAATGGCTACTCAGGAGGAGGTTTTCTCAGGAGTAGGCTTGGGGCTAATTGGCCACTCCCCAAGCCTACTTAAGGAATGACGAAGACAAAGGAAAAAGCTCTGCAGGAAACAACTGGTTTGATAGTTTGTTCGTCCATGTGCCTCTTGTTTGGAAAACCTCTGCTCGGCTTATCTGTTTTGGCTTACTGATTCCAGGCATCTTGCCAACCTTTGTAAGCTTTCTGAGATATCCAGGACTAATTACTTATCTTTGCTTTATGACTTTATGGACTCATGCCAGCTGTTAATGCATTTAATTAACAGCTGGTTTTTTCAAGAAAAGACTGCTTTAAGATTTGTTTGTGTGTGAACACTACTAAGCCAGTTTATTAGTAATAGCAATAGGACTTTACTTATATACCGCTTCATAGTGCTTTACAGCCCTCTCTAAGCGGTTTACAGAGTTCAGCATATTGCCCCCAACAATCTGGGTCCTCATTTTACCCACCTCGGAAGAATGGAAGGCTGAGTCAACCTTGAGCCTAGTGAGATTTGAACAGCTGAACTGCTGAACTAGCAGTCAGCCTGCAGTCGCAGCATTTAACCACTGCACCACTTCAGCTCTTGTAGTTGTTAATCAATTAAATATAGGTTTAAACAAACTGTGTGTGTGCTACTTTTTCTCTGGTCCGTAGCTGGGGCAGAACAGGTTTCACCTTGTGAAAACAGACTGCTTTTGGCTTTCTTTTTCTTTTTCACAGAACAAAGTCAGCTTCAGACTGGTCCAGCCCCAGACCAGGCATGCCTCATCAGCAGTGGGAACAAAGCAGTGGCGAAAATAAGCTGGGGCAGCAGGGCAACAGGAAGCCAAAAGGCAGGAAATGGGTCGGATGGGCAATTTGCAGCACCCTTGTAGTAGTGTGGGTGGCCTGCCAAGCACCTGAACTTTGATCATGTGACCACATAGGTGCTGCAATGGCTATAACGTTAGGCATGGGTCGTAAGTCCATATGTTCAATGAACAAGTGGTCGTAAGTTGAGGAAGGTCTATATTTTGTTGCAAGGGGGAACAAAAAACTTGCCCAGCCAAGCACATTATTTACAACAGCAAGTTAAAAATGTGGTAACACAAATTTTAAACTCACATATTGAATTGGGTTTACAATATCAACAATGTCTAAGTAACAACTCTGCTCTTTCCCAAGCGCCTTTATTTCCCAAATTTTCTTTCTAAAATCTTTAACTATATGGGGTTTTTCCCCTGCTCTGCCTAATAAAGTGTGAGCTCAGTGCAATCCTATCTATGCCTTACTTTCTCAATCCTTACACAAATCCCAGTATTTCCCCAGAAGATATTTATAGCACCTTCAAAATCCACCCAACCACCAGTGTATCAAAATAATAGCAAAACAAATAGCTATATCAGTTCAGCAATGGCTAGATGATGTTATGCTACTAGAGAAATGGCCTAGAGCTGTTGCTTCAATTGACCCTTTAAAGTGGACACTACTAGCAACACTTTTCTAAAAGAGGAACAGAGGTGTTATCTTGTCAATTAAAAGCCAGGCTTCATATATTAAAGCAGAACTTGGAAACTATAGGCCCGTGATGGCGAACCTATGGCACGGGTGCCACAAGTGGCATGCGGAGCCATATCGGTGGGCACGCGAGCTCAGGTCCGGCGTGCATGTGTGTACCAGCCAGCTGATTTTCAGGCCTTCTGGGCCCACTGGGAGTCGGGAAACAGGCTGTTTCCAGCCTCCAGAGGGGGCGGGGAAGGCCGTTTTCGCCCTCCCCAGGCTCCTAGAAAGGCTCTGGAGCCTGGGGAGAGCGAAAAATGGGCGTGCCATTGCATGCTGGGAGCAGGGGGGTCATGCGTGCATGTGCGGGGGTGCATGGAATTATGAGTGTGGGCACGCACACACGTGATCCCCCGCATTCCCCCCCCTTTTGGCACGCAAACCAAAAAAGGTTCGCCATCACTGCTATAGGCCCTTCATGTCCTGTGGACTTCAACTCCCAGCATTCCATGCTGCCTCAGGAATTCTACCTTCACAGGTCGTAAAGATGCCATAGTTGCCCACCTCTGTATTAAAGTAAAGGAGGTTCCTCCCATTCTTATTTGGAGCATCTTCTTTAAGGCTTGCCTTCTTCTTGTTGCGCAGGCTATTTCCAAATGGACATCTTCTAAAGTTGCTAGGGAATACACTTTTCCTCCTTAATGGTTACCATTTTGGTTGGAAAAATGGAAAAAAAATACAGAGAAACATCAGATAGCAGCTAATTTCTTTCTTGCCATCTAGTGGTTTTCTGAATTTTTGCAACTAAGGGCTATCCTAACAAAGTGTCTTAAAAAATTTAAAAAAAGTGGGAAAACGTGAAAGTTACAAATCAAAGAACTCATCATCAAGATTCTCCCCATCCAATAAAATGCTGTGTTTGAGACAGGACAAGTACACGATGCAAGCTGAACTAGAAGACTCTTATCTATTATGTAACAGCCTAAGATGGTCATAAAATATAATTTCCCTAAATAAAATTATACAACTCTAATTACATTTAAGAAATCAGGTTTTTCTGATAAACTCTGTTCTTCAAATGTCTGATTTCAAAAACAACACTATAGGTAGTCCTCCATTTACAGTCATTTGTTTTAGTGACCGCTTAAAGTTACAACGGAAGTGAAAAAAGTGACTTATGACAGTTTTTCACATTTACAACGGTTGCAGCAATTCCCAGGGTCAAATAATCAAAATGTGGGCACTCAGGAACTGGCATATATTTATGATAGTTGTACTGTCCTGGGGCCATGTGATCACCATTTGTAATCTGGCTTCCAACACGCGAAGTCATTAACAACCAGGAATCACTTACCAACTACAGCAATTTCGCTTAACAACTGTGACAAAAGGGTCGTAAAATGGGACAAAACCTACTTAACAATTGCTTTGCTTAGCACCAGAAATTTGGGGCCCTATTGTGCTTGTAAGTCGAGGACTACCTGTATAGGAAATATTTACAATAATACGTAAGTTTGGGGCATACATTAAAGTGCTAGCGCTCTGAAGATACCCTGTCCACCAAGAAACAGTGCCGTCAAATATTCCACCCAGATTACACAACCAGCAGCAGCCAATTACAGAGGCAATTCTACAACAAGCTCACTGCTTTTGTGTTCATTCTTATAGAGCGTGTAATACTATGGTAGGAAATGAACCTTTTGTCTGGCCAACTTGGATTCATCTTCCTTGCTGGTTCTAAATCTGACAGTCCTTCCTCACTTAACTCCAAACAACTAAAGGGCGCTGCAGCTCCACAGCCCATTGACTGTCTATAAGCAGGTTTGTGCTGGAGTACTGGTCTCCGTTATGAGGTAACATTCATGACCTGAGATTTGATGGTCAAATACAAAAATGTCTACTTTGCAAGTATCCAGCAGCATGCAATGGGAAATGTGTATGCCATTTTTCAATTTCCTAATGCTTGACGAGTTCCACAGAGCCTCGAAGACAATTAACATTATGTAGGATTTGGCATTCTCCGTGCTAAAATGAAGGCCTCTGATATGTGATAAATCTCATGCCCTATGCTTTGATGGTTAAATATGAATATTTCTGTTCCAGTTACCTGAGTGCCTTATGATGTGTATATATTTAAAGTATTTCTGGAGAGTAGTGTGCACTCCTCATTTGGAGGAAAAAATATATAAATACCACCCTATGCCATGCTTCAATTATTTTTACTATCTGAACACATCTTAAATGTAGCTTAGTGAGAAAAGGTACAGAAATGTCCTATCCAATTCTTTCATTAGCTGTATTTTAGCAATCAGGTATATAATTTATACGGACATTATTTTATCTTTGACAAACTAATGTAACCTTAGTTCATTTCACATTATTGGTATAGTCCTTCTTAATATAGCTATTTGTGCACTTTTTCCTTGTATCAAACTCTACTTTTTATCATTTGTTTAGTTTACTCGTACTGTATGTTCTGCTCTCTTTCTAATACTTGAATGCTAATCTCGCCCACTTTTTTCAACACCTGTTCCTCAAACAGCCATTCTTATGCAGAAATAGGAGCGTTAGAATCTTGTACTGAATATATTGGTCAGAAGGTTCTCTCTCTGTGTGTGTGTATTCCTTACTATCATTTTGTAATTAACAGCTTATTAAAAGCAGTGAGGAAAATAAACACCATGCTTGCCACTCACTGAGAACAATCTGAGATGTGAAGTGTATGTGATGCTACGTTTTCTGACATTTCTAGACCTGACATTCCGTTACTGACCTAGGAGCTCCAAAACATCTCCTCGATGATACATTTATGATGTTCCGGCATGCCAGAGTTTTCCCATCCTTTTCAATGAGGACATCCCCTATACATACAAAGGGCTTTGTGTGCTCAGGGCTGCTTTTTCACTCCAGGGAAGAAGGAGAAGCAGGAAGTCCAGATAAGGACTGCAGCACATTTGAGATCAGGATCCGGGTGAAAGGCCAACATAGCATAATTATCACGGTATATTACTTTTGATGGAAAAGATTAAGGATGTTTGGTGGATATAACTATTGGACTAGGAAAATAGTACACCTCATTCTATGACACGTTAAAGAGAACAGGCCATCATGGTTCAGAATCCGCATGCCAAATAAGCACCCAAAACTTGGGGGATGCCTTATCATAATACTGCTTCTCTAGTGCTTTGGCTGGATGAAATCTCTTTCTTGAATATAAAGCAGTGTGAACGATGTCACATTAATCTTTTCCTGTGAAACACATTCAACTTTTAATATGTTTAATGCACAGGATAAAATCCGAATATAAACACCTCTTTTTAACTCTTTGCAAAGTCAATTTTTTTGGGGGGACAAACCAGGACACTAGATGGATAGGATCCTTGTGCCTGATATAGATTCTTCATTAAGGCTTAGCTTTACCAGCCCCAAGAGTAATGGTTGTTTTCATCCTTCTGCAAATCATCCGGTGAACCGGACTTTCCTTGTTGGGGCAAAGCCAAAAGCTCTAATCCCATCTTCAGTGCTAAGGTACAAGGAACATAAGAAAAGCTATCCCTTTTCTAGTTCTCATATACCTAGACAGTGTTTCTCAGCCTTGGCAGTTTGAAGATGTGTGGACTTCAACTCCCAGAATTCCCCAGCCAGCGTTGCTGGCTGTGGAATTCTGGGAGTTGAAGTCCACACATCTTCAAACTGCCAAGGCTGAGAAACACTGACCTAGGAGAAACTATGGATAGATCTTTTAAACACTCTGGGTGTGCCATCACAGACTCGGAACATGCAGAAGACCCTCCATGCATAAAGCTGTACACACCAAGAGCACTGTTCACACTTGCAGGTTCAGTGAGTGAAACTCCATTTCATCTGGGCTACAGAACGTGCATTCATTTTCACGTGTTTTTTTAAACATGCCTGTCTTCACCTCTAGTTTATTTCAAGTTGCTGAACTAGTTTCATATGATCTAGCAAAGGCAAAAAATATCAATGCGATACAGGTTTGCTGCAATATATAAGCAAGGGAGGGAAAAAAAATCCACTGATGTTTAAAATGGAAAGGATTCGAGCTTTTCCATTCATTCATTCATTATTTTTGGCACAGTTGAGTGTTTACATTTGGTAGTCTGAAATAAATACATTAATATTATTTATTCTAACCGTATCTATAGCTATATATAAATTCACCTTCCAGTAAATAAGTACTAGAGATTTTTTTTTAATATTTTTTTTGCTTATAATGATTTTGTAATTTACTTTCTCTTCATTTTATTTAACTTTTTTTTTCTCCACCGACTGCAACATGCTCAGTTGACTTTCCAGTCAATTTCACCCAAATTCCAACAGGAATTGGTTTATAAATTGGTTCCAACTGGAACTGGTCATTTGGAATTTCCGTAACAGGAAATTATCATATGTGCGCTTCAACAGGTATTCTACATTACAAATTGATGTGCCTAATTATATCTAATGGAGAGAAAAGATAACAATTTGAAATGAAACATTACATGGGAAAGAAAACACATCTAAGTGTCTGAGCAAACTCATTTCTTTCTAAATGGAAAGGGCATTATCTATCTCAGTGTTTCTCTACCTCGACAACTTTAAGATGAGTGAACTTCGCCTCCTGGAATTCTTTACTTAAATTCTTAAATTTGCTGAGGTTGAGAAACCTTGATCTATCCTCTTTTGCCCTTCTAGAGCACTAAATGACAGCAGCCTGTAAGCATCAAGATGCTTTGTTTGGCCTAGCTATGTTACAACAGCAGGTGGCCAACCAATGAGTACCATTTGCCCCCAGGTTCGTCAATTCAAAGCCTCTGTCGGGAATCATGGCTATATCCTCCAGGAGACCCCCGGTTTCTTTGAGGTTTGTATGAGTCTTGATACGAATCAGAGTACTCTTCTTCCACCAGAGGGTAGTGATCTCGGCTGTGTTGGGAACTGGAAGACAAGCGGTTCCTGCTCTTCCGAGCCCTTTCGTTGTGGTAGTTTTCATCCGAGGTCATTAGACTTCGTCGTTCGATTGGAGAATTCTCGGTAGAATGGTTGCTATGCCTCAGACGTTGGCTCTATAAATAGCAAAGCAGTCAAACATTAAAAAAAGGGGGGGGGGGCTGGATGCCACAAGTCCGTGTCACTCTTCTGAATTGGTTGCAAGTTTGTCCTGAAATCGTTGATTTAACATATAATTGGCTGCTATTTAATATATTTAGGCTCACCATCTGCTTTCCAAAGCTGAGGTAACAAAACAGCAGAATGTGGTGCCTTGATTTAATTTAAAATACTTGGCAATGAGAACAGAAAAATCAGGTCTCAGGTATACTGCCTGGTGAAAAATTTAAAAGCCATCTTTTAAAACTTCAAAATAAGGCCCACCCTGTACAAGCTCTTAAAATTGGCTTCTGTTGATGTTCTGAATTCATCTGCTTTTCATTCCGTGTTTTATAGAAGATCTGAAATATTCCACTGCTTGGCTCCTGCTATGTATTACTTAACTTACCTTCACCTACAATTTTTGCTCTACAGTAGAACCTCTGGTCACAAATGCTTCTGACCACGACCAAATCGGGTTGTAACTAAAAAATTCACAATTTTTTTTTCGCGGCCGGTTTCCCCTTCCGCGACATTTTTTTTTAAGTGCCAAATTTCCAAACTTAGGTTCGGGTCACAACCAAATCAGTTTGCGACCAAAGTTATGGAATGAATTATGGTCGTGACCAGAGGTTCTACTGTATCTATACTGGATGAATTCATATTTACATTTCTTAGTAGTGGCTTATGAAGTAACTTCTTTATCTCCACGTTCTTCAAGTCAAAGGTATAATCCTTGAGTGAGGGCCAATACTGCAATATATCACTGCTATTTTCTTTCTGTTTGCTGACAATTCTAGAATTAAGTAGGTGACACAGATAGGCAAAGCAATCTTGTCCCTTACTAACATCTGGAGTAACTACAATGGCTAGTACTAGCTCATGGTCCTAAATATGATATAGTTGATCAGCATCTCCGCAAGTAGTTGCAAGCTAAAAAGAACAACCTAGTGGTCAAGGCCTTCATAAGATGGTATGAAACAGCCTTTGTAAACCAACCAGGATCTAAAATTTATTCCTTGGGAAAATAGATTAACAGTGAATGGAACTGGGGTAGGTGTGGGGATTGTGCTAAAGCCATGTAAGTGAGTTTGCTTTGTCCACTTCATTTGCCCTTGCTTAAGAGCAAAGTTCAAGAGAAGGGGCTGGCCAACACAAACAAGATGAAAAACGAAGTTTCACAGTTAAAAACAAGCATGTTTCCACAAAACTCAAACTGTAGCTTGCACAGTCAACCATTCACTAAGCAGAAACAATGCTACGTGTAGAACCTGGCCTTAAAATATTACACATAAACTCAAAAGTTAAATGCCTTCTTCTGCATCCATGCAGTGACAGAAAAAAACAGAGCACTTAGAAAGTGAATGAGTATATTAAAAGCCATCAATTTGACTAGCAGATTGAGTTTGGGGGATTTGCTTAATCCTCCAACTGACATACAGACTATGGGAAGTGTAACACGTAGTAAAAGCCACACACATTGTGCTGAGTTGTTTAGCGACACTGGCCTCCGTGCATTCTCTGTGCACTTACAAACATAGACAACTTGAACTGATAAGACATTTCCCCCCCCAACTTAGTAAAACACGTACTTCTGATTAAGGACTATTTACATGCCACGTTTGAAGTGTCAAAGGCCCGCCGTTTTTGAGCTATCCCTGTGGAAAAAAATGTTCAGAATCTTTTTATAATTGGAATAATATTTTATTAATCATTTTTTTAAAAAAATCAGAACAGATGAACCCAATTTTTCTGAACTGTTACCTCGGAGAAGAAATGAGGCAAACTACACTAGAAGCAGGGCATTAGCATCATAGTAATACAAACTTTTGTGAGTTGATCAACCTGGAAAAAATACTGAAACTAATCTATTTAGAACAACTGTAACAATTGGTGGCACCATAACATATCTGACATGCTTATCTTTTTTACGAATTTTTTATGCAGTAGCTTTTTTCATGATAAAAAGGGAGGATCTGGTTATGTTCCATCATCCCCTTTGATTTACCTACAACAATCTTAACGTTACTCATATTCTATTTGTATCCGAACAAAACTTTCCAGAATTTAAAATCAACCAAAGTAGCTATGATTTATTTTTCTTGGCTAAGATCAGTTAATCCAGTGCATATATTGGTGCATTACCTGTTGGCTGTGGCATTATAATAACATAGAAGGAGTTGTAGATTGATCACTAAATATTTATATCACTTGTTCACTCACTTTTCAAGAGACACATCCAGTCAAGATTCATTATGTATTGAGACACTAAATAGTGCTACAATCGTTGCATACAGATCTGGAAATATATCCCCCCCCCCAATCCAGTGGAGCCAGTATATCATACAAAAGGAATTTACATACCTGCCACATCTGATTGTATTTTGCTAATACTTACTAGTGAATTAATTAAAAGTGATGTTCACTGGCAGGCATATTTTCACCCTACTAATTGTATTCCAATGGAACAAACCCACAGAACCCATTCGAAAGCACTGTGAGGCTCATATGAATTACAAACTACAGGATAGTTTGTAATATTTTTTTTCAATTATCAAGTGCTTTATACCAATTAATGGAAGTAACTTCATCTTTAATGGAAAATGGGGCAGAGTCACTTAGTTCAGTTGGGCGGCTATAGAAATTAAACAAACAAATAAACAAAACCACTGCATGTTTAAATCTCTAGGCACGCTGGTTTCCGAATACAGGTGTCTTCTTATGAGCCATTTGGCTCCGATACAGGATACGTAAGTGCACACCACCAATGACAAACTCATGGATTCATACCTGTAATCCAGAGATCGCAGTAGGGTAAGGGGATAGTGCAGTGGAGCCTAGGTTTCTTCCAAGCAAAGGTGTCATAGGTGTGCTACTGGTAGTGTGTGTAGCACGCCAGTAGGCCTCAAGGTATTCTGCCAAGTGTTCACAAGCATCTTCAAGTTGGTTTTCATCCAGAATAACATCAAACATTTCCTGTTCACAAAATAAGCATTATATTATGTTATTATCAAACACAAACTAGGAATGGTGACTTAAACAAAACTCTTGATCTCAAACATGAGTTAGACTTATGCAGCAAGTTGATTAACCTTAATTCACAACTAAATCCAAACGTAACCCTAGACTTCCCACTGCAGCCTCATACTGGCAGTCTTCACTTAACGACTGCTCATTCAGTGACTGTTTAAGGTTATGTCATTGCTGAAAAAAGAAATTTACGACCGGAACTTGAACTTGTGGCCATCACAATATTTCCCCAGTCATATGACTGGATTCAGGCACTTGGCAACCAATGCACATTTATAATAATCATAGTGTCCTGCAGTCATGTTATTGCCATTTGCAACCTTCACAGACAAAGTAAATGGGAAAGCTACTGGGAAGTCACAAGTTGTAGTCATGTGATGTCACACTTAAGGACAGCACGCAATTTGATTCATGACCGCAGCTTGAACAGATGTCGTAAGTTGGTCATGGCCATGTGACTCTAGGCAACTCTATGTTTTATATAATATACACACATAGGAATGCAATGCATAATGCAATACATGAATGCAACCCAAAAATAATGCCCATCAGTTGTGATGGTTCAAAAATGGTTGCAAGCAAACATGGTTGCAAGTATTCTTCAGAGGAATCCATGTACAGTTATAAGTTTATGTTTGGCCTTGCTCCATCCTGGTAGAATCCATGCAATATTTATTTATTTAAAAAAAATTGTAAAAAATTATATGCAACTTGTTTTGTACATATAACATGAAGAACACACTTCTGTGAAAGAAAGAAGCTTGGAATCAAGAATAAAACATCTTCTGCTCACAGCAGGGCTGTTTCAAACCTAACAGGAAATTTCTTTTGGATTAGCCTCATATGCCAGACTCTTTATTCTTTTATTCATCTGGAATTTTATAGTTTAATACAGCTTTCCTCCTCTGGTGTTCTCCATATCTGTGGGGACTACAACTCCCAGAATTTCTGACCCAAATCTTTCGCTAACAGCAAACTATGAAAGCTTGAAGTCTCCAAACATATGGAGATTACCAAATTATGGAAGATTTCTATAACTTTAGCCTTGATATACTGTCACATTTCTCAGATAGAAGTCTTCCATGTGCACTTGAGTGAGAATTTACACAGCCAAATTAATAGTTACCGCATTTTTCGGAGTATAAGACGCACCTTAATTTTGGGGGAGGAAAAGAAGGAAAAAAGGCCTCTGCCTCCCAGCAATTTGCCAAACAGCAAACAGCACAGATGATATACACTGTTTGCTGTGTATTTATGTGCATGTGTGCCTGACCCATAGAAATAGCAAAGAATTGGAGAAATGTACATTATGCCAGAAAGTTTTCTTAAATGTAGTCACACTAACTCCTCCCAATTATTTAAATAGATCTACTCCAAACATGACTAAGTCAGGGTTTAACTCAGCTGCCTTATCTTAATACTAAACAGGACACTGTTACATTTCAGATTATACTTTTACAGATCTTTAAATTTGATGTGGCTTTCTGGAAGTATAGTTATTTTCTGCTATTTAAAAGAAGATACAATAGCACTGGGCCTCTTCAGATCAAGCATTTATTTTAAAAAGCTTCTTCATTTTGTTAAGTTGTCTAGAACAATAATAAAGCAGTCTTTAAAAAATAAGTCTAATAATTTGAACATTCTATAGACATTTATAGTTATTGACTTACCTCCTTGCAGTTTCAGAAGTCCAACATTGCCAGCAGTCCACCTCCCAGCAATTTGCCTCCTTGAAGCTACCGTAGTTTCACTTTCATTTTAGCACGTGGCTGCAGCCTCTCAGCTGACAGTCGGGAGGCAGATAATCACTTCCTTGTGCTAAGCAGGCTCTGCGCTGTTTGCTGCAAAGAGGTAAATTGCTGGGAGGCAGAGGCCAAAGGGTGGGGGTGGCTGGGTGGGGCTACATTTGGTGTATAAGACACACCCAAGTTTTCACCCTCTTTTTTGGGGGGGGGAAAGGTGCATCTTATACTCCGAAAAATGTGGTAATCTTCCAGTAACAACTAGAAAGAACTCTGAAAGAAAATGTTTGCAATGGAAACAAGTTTCGTAATAGCTGTTTCAGAATAACAGCTAATATCTTTTATACTGTGCAAGATAAAAGAATGAGGACATTTAGAGTACAGTATAACAAAAATGTTATGTTGCTTTTAAAAACTCTTTCTTTACACAGTTCCTACATCAGGACATTCTGTGTAATAAATGCTGATGCTTACAGCATTTGCATAATAAGAGCTGATCTTAGCATCAGCATATACTGCCACTATGAAAAATTCATAAGGATTTGGAGCTGATAAAGGATTCTTAATTATTAATATTCTACTTCAGAATCTACTGTAGGTTTAAAATACAATGTAAATTAATGAAGTTAAAACCCTTGCTGTATGTTAAGACATATCCTCTGTTCACAAACATACCCAAACTTGCCAGATATACAGAAAGAAATTTGGTGTATAATGTACTGAAGATAGATGGATCAAAAACCAATATCTGGTATGTGTAAAGGAAACGATGTGTCAATAAATAACTACAGGTAGTTGTTGACCTATGGCCACAATCCATCACTAAGCAATAAGGTCCTTACATAAGTTGCCCCTGATTTTATGACTCTTTTGCTGAAGTCATTAAGCAAAGCACATGCTTGTTAAACAAATCCAGCTTCCCCCACTGAAGCCCCCTGGAAAGATTGCAAATGGTGATCACATGACCCCGGGATGCTGCAACTGTTGTAAAATTATTGTTGTCACATGATCAAGCATTTTGATCATGTGACTGTGGGGACACCGTGACAATCTTGAGTGCGAGGACCGGTTGTCAAGTAATTTTTTTTTTAGTGGTATTGTAACTCTGAACAATCGTTAAATGAACAATATGTATTGTTTTAATATGGAAAGGGTGAAATCAGTGAACAAGTAGTATCAACTGGGAAAGTCAGTGTAGGAGATAAATTTCTTTAGAAACTCTCTAAAGATTGACTGTTGATTTCAGCAGTTGCCAAAGATTTTAGATAGGAGTTCCTGAGCAATGTCGGCCTTCAATCCTGTTGTAAATAAAACTACAAGAAAGACAAAAATGTGGATGCTCATGGTTTCTATGAACACCTTGTTGCTCACACATCTGCTGTTTTCCTCCCCAAAATACATGTATATGTATGTTTATTATTGTTATGTTATTATTTATTAATTTTTATGCCACCCATCTCCCCTACAAGGGGACTCTGGGTGGCTTAGGAGTTATAAAACATTAAAACTACACAGATTAAAGTATTACTAAATCTGTACAGGTAGCCCTTGACTACCTGTACAGGTAGAGTCCTTTGGGAGTTGGGCGGCATATAAATTTAATTCAATAAATGAAATGACTTACAACAGTTTGCTTAGTGACCACAGTCACAACAGCAAAGAAAAAAGTGACTTATGACCATTTTTCACACTTATGACCATTGCAGCATCCCCATGGTCACATGTTTTACATTCAGATGCTTGATAACTGACTCACATTTATGATGGTTACAGGTCCCGGGGTCAGGTGATCACCTTTTCAACCTTCTGACAAGCAATGGGGAAACCAGATTCATTTAACAACCGTGTTACTAATTTAACAACTGCAGCGATTCACTTAACAACTATGGCAAGAAAAATTGTAAAATGGGGCAAAACTCACTTAACACATTTCTCACTTAGCAACAGAAATTTTGGGCTCAATTATGGTCGTAAGTTGAGGACTACCTGTCCTAAAACCCAAACTAAGAGAGCTATATTTATGAGTAAAGCAACCTTACTTTTCATTTGTCTCTTTCTCTCTGCATTGGTAATTCAGATGTTTTCATTACATTCGAATAGTTTCGTGTATGTTCACCAAATCACACAATATAATAAGAAACACAGTTAACGCTTTCCGTCTTCAGTTTAGTTCCTAATAATATTGTTTGAACATCAGGCACCCGGCTTGCCTCGTCTTGCCTTTCATTACAAGAAATGCAGAAATCATGGGAAATGCAGTAAGGAAAATGTAATGCACCGGACCTCAGAGAGGGCTTCCATTTTCCTAGTGCACATTTCTCTGGTGTTGTGGGTGGAAAGTTAGTGGGCTGTTAAAGAAAAGAACAGTAAGTGCAGTTGCTACTATAATCCTAAACATCATAGCAGGCCCTGGCCATGATTTTTGGCTATACATAGAAAGAGGAGAGCTTCTTTGCTGAGTCTCGTGACCTATTTTTGAACATACCGTATTTTTCGGAGTATAAGACGCACCTTAGTTTTGGGGGAGGAAAATAGGGGGGGGGGGGAATCTACCTACCAGGTATTCAGCTGGCTAGCGTCCTTAGTCTGATCAGCTTCAGCACATTATTTTATCCACTGGTTAGGGCTGAAAAAAATATTCTTCGAAGGGAGTAGGAATGCAAACAAGCATGCAAAGACTTAGGGCTGGAAAAACTACTTCGGAGGGAGTAGGAATAAAAAAATGCTGCAAGCCGGTAAGATCATTAGCACCTCGTTAGGGCTGAAAAAGCCTTTTTCAGAGGGAGTAGGAATGAAAGCAAGCCTGCAAAGACTTAGGGCAGGAAAAACTGCTTCGGAGGGAGTAGGAATAAAAATAAATGCAGCAAGCCAGGAAGATCGTTAGCACCGTGTTAGGGCTCGCTTTTTCAGAGGGAGTAGGAATGAAAACAAGCCTGCAAAGACTTAGGGCTGGAAAAAACCTTCTTCGGAGGGAATAGGAAGCCGGGAAGATCGTTAGCACCCCGTTAGGGCTGGGAAAAAAAGCTTCGAAAAAAAGCTACAGTACATTTGGAGTATAAGACGCACCCAAATTTTCAGCCTCTTTTAGGGAGGAAAAGGGTGTGTCTTATACTCCGAAAAATACGGTATTTGGGATTTGATCAGCTGTCAGTTATAGCTCTCTTCTCCTGAAAATAAATTTATGGGGAAATAAAGCATGAATACAAAAGATTCTGCTATCTCTATATTTATTATTTATATAATTGAAAAAATGCAGTCCTGAACTTACTGGCGGACACTGTGCAAGCTTATCGGCTGCAACCAGCTGGACATTTAAATGTTTGCTCTGCGACTTTCCTCTTGACTTGATCAGTCGCTGTAAAACCTGAAAAGACAATGCAAAGTAACAGTGAGGTTGTTTCACGGCTGTCAAACTTTTTTTGTGTGTGACATGATACTTTGCATTTTATGCTTCACGTATTAAACTCAAAAGCTTGTTGTATCTCTATATAACTTTGTCCTCCTTTGGTAGAATTCTCAATGTTATTGCTGGATCTATGTACATTAGGGTCAAATTAAGTCTGGCTAAATCCTACGCCAGAGGAATGGATCCTCTTGAAACACAGTGTCTACAAAAATCACTGGCTGAACTCTTTATCTAGGCCTGGACTAGTATTTCTTAGCATTCAGTTTAAGAACAACCACCAGGTGCTTTGCAAAATACCAAAATAAAATTTTATCTGTATTATCTGACCTCTACACTTGAATGTGATCAAAGGAAAGGCAGAGAAGAATAAAATGGTATCAACAGGATAATTTCAGACATATTTCATCAAAGAAAGGAGTCTGCATTGAAAGTTGTAGAAAAACAAATAGTTGAATGAGTAGCAAAGTACACTGTCTTAAGACCAGAAGACAAGATAGTGGAAAATAAGGTCTTCTTTGGAAAAAATAATAATAATCCAATGTCAACAGCATTCTCCATCACAGACTAGAATATTTCCTGAATATCATTTATGGTAGTTTCTAATCAAAAGTACGGTATATTTTCTCCACTTTTACTAAGTCAGTATAAATCAGTCAAGTTCCAAGTACCTCTCAAATTTCTATTTTTAGAGGCAAATTACTTGTGCCCTTTCATGATTTGGTGTAAATGTTGTTCAAGGGCTACTAATTTCTTTGCATTCTTTCTCTGGAACAATCCATAATTACTCATGGATTTTCTTTTCTCTCTATCAGGGGTATCAAACTCACAACGACACATTGTCGTCATGTGATGTATCACAACTTTTCCCCCCTTCGCTAAACCGGGGGTGGGCATGGCCAGCGCGGGACGCATCCAGCCCATGGGCCACGAGTTTCACATCCCTGCTCTATGTGCTCATGTTCATGTGATCAAAATTCAGATGCTTGGCAATTGGTTCATAGTTATGACCTTTGCTGTGCCCTAGGATCATGTGATCACCTTTTGCAACCTTCTGACAAGCAGAGTCAATGGGGAAGCCAGATTCACTTAACAACTAGGCTACTCACTTATTAACTGCAGTGATTCACATAACAACTGTGGCAAAAAAGTCATAAAATGGGGGAAAACTCAACAAATGTCTTATGTAACAACATAAATTTTGGGCTCAATTGTGGTTGTAAGTCGAGGACTACCTGTACTGTTCACTTGATATAACTTCCAATTTAATACATGGTGAAACATAATACATTTTACAAACGTCCAGCTGTTCTGGGGTAGTGTCCACTGAAGAGTGAAATTTTATCTAAGGACAACTTAAAGCTACATTATCTCAATCATGGGCTAGAGATAACATGCAGGTAACATGTCATACACACAGCAAAGAAAAATAATTCTGCAAGGACAGATATGAATGGAGGAAGGCCAAGAGACAAAGAGGCTAACCTTTGGAGATGACACTTTAACATGGACAATAATTGGAGCTAACGATGTCTTAATAAGTTGTGCAGGGTGGTTAATTGTATCTGCATCTAGAACAACCAATTGCAAGGATCGTGCCAGTTCAAAAATTCGTTCAATCTCACTCTGTACTTCCGCTGAAAAATGAAAGACCCAGAAAACAGGAGTAACATATTTTGGAACAAATCAAAGTACTTATGTTTACACATAGATACCATTTTAGCTGGACTTGTGATTTCTGATACTCAAGCTTTCAATCGCATCCCTAATTCTAAGTAAAATAAGACACCGCATTCTTTGAAAAGTTCAAAGTGGTATGGAGAGAGAATGAAGCTTGATTCTTGTAGGACTTTGAACTTCATATACAGTATTTCCACTGTGGAGAAGATCCATCTAATATAGAGTTGTGCCTTCTAATCATTGTGTATTTAGCATCAATAATGCAAAACTGAACTAAGAAAGGAAACAAACAATAAACTACCATTATACTGTAGGATGGATGGTAAAAAAGAAAATGTTTTAGCATCTACATGCTTCACTCTGTACCAAAACATTATGTCTTCCAATAGTTTCATGTGGGGAGTGGGGCAACCTTGATACTGGAGATCCAGAGTCTCCATCTCTCCTATCCCATTATCCCCAATTGAAATTGCTTGCTTAGGAAAGAGCAGAACTACTATAATAAAGTGCTCTCAATTCCCAACCCTCAGAGTGACACAAAAGAATACCACAATTGATGACACTAAAGCCCACTAGGAGATCTAGTAGGCCAAAGGCTATTGCTCTCTCCCCACTAGGTCATCCACAAGAGTTGCTAATGTGGTTTCCATCCCATGTTCAGGGCTAAAACTTTTGCCCAACAATATAAGCAATCTGATTTTTCCAGAATCCTTGGTAATGTTGATTTGCCATCTTCCTCTGGAAGGGAAAGTCAGGGACAGGACAGTATTTGCTCAAAATTTCTGCGTCCAAGGCAAGCATCTTGAAGGCTTGAAGGAGTTAAGGGCAGTATCTCCTGCTCCCATAATGAAGCACTGATCACTGTCTTGATCCAGTTCCTTGTCTCCTCTCTTGGAAAGGATCAGAGCATGGCAATTCCATGTTTTTGTAACAGAAGACAATACTTCTCCCTGCGTCCACAACATTTGAGGGGGGGAGGAGGAAATAGCCATCACCATGCAAAACTATCACAATCTATTTCTGGGAAAAAAAACTTACCTAAACTGGACCTGGTATTTGACCGTTCAATTATTGCCCTTTTGCTTGGATTATTTAAAACAGATCTCTTGGCAAGAGAAATGTCAGCTGTCACTCTAGTTATTGATATCCTACCAAAAAACAGGACAAAACAAAAGGATTTAAATGCAAGTTGTCTGTGAAAAACGTTAAACTGCCTTTTACAACACAACATTCTAAAAGAAGCACGATATTGTATGATCAGGGAGGGGCAAACAATTCTGCTGAAAAGCAAAGCTATTTCATTTACCAAAAACATTTATGAAAAAGAATAAGTAAAAAGAAAAAGAATTAGTAGCAGAATACTACTAATAGACCCTATCATACATCAATGCTAACAAGCCTAAAGCAAAACAAAGCACATACCATTATTGTTCACTGTTTCTGTATACAATGTGTTCCTTCAATTTAATTTCAAAATACAATATGGATATTTACTTTATTAAAATTATTGTAGAAAGGGACTTCTGGGTGGAGAAAATGAGAAATGATGTCCCTACAAACTGTGGAGACAATGCTGAGGTAAAGATTAGTGATTACCGTATTTTTGGAGTATAAGACGCACCTTTTTCCTCCCTAAAAGTGGCTGAAAATTGGGGTGCGTCTTATACTTCGAATGTAGCTTTTTTTTCCAGCCCTAACTAGGTGCTAACAGATCTTCCCAGCTCTTACCTTGCAGGCTTTCATTGTTACTCTCTCAGAATAATGTTTTTCCAGCCCTAAGTCTTTGCAGGGTTTTTTTCATTGCTCTACTTGCTCCCAAGAAGTTGTTTTCTAGCCCTAACCAGGTGCTAACGATCTTCCCAGCTCTTACTGGCTTGCAGGCTCTTTCATTGTTACTCTCTCAGAAGAAGGTTTTTTTAAGTCCTAACCAGGAGATAAAATAATGTGCTGAAGCTACTCCGAATAAGTTTTTTTCTAGCCCTAACTAGTTGCTAACGATCTTCCCAGTTCTTACTGGCTTGCAGGCTCTTTCATTGTTACTCTCTCAGAAAAAGGTTTTTTTAAGTCCTAACCAGGAGATAAAATAATGTGCTGAAGCTGACCAGACTAAGGATGCTAACCAGATGAATACCTGGTAGGCAGATTGTTTTCCCCTATTTTCCTCCCCAAAAACTAAGGTGCGTCTTATACTCCGGTGCGTCTTATACTCCGAAAAATACGGTAGGTGGTAAGCCTGAAGTAGTGGATTTTCTCTGGATAAGGAGAAGCCAAGAGATTGCCCATGTACACTCTGGAAGGCAGCTCCTTGTCAGGAGATCTGCAGAACTTTGCAGCGTTACTCACAAGTATGACCACTGAGAGCCAAGGAAGAAACATCAATCTCACAGCCTCAGCAGAGCCTATTTAAAGACGTTAAAGGCAAAGGGAAAGGTTCCCCTCGCACATACGTGCTAGTCATTCCCGACTCTAGGGGGCGGTGCTCATCTCCATTTCTAAGCCGAAGAGCCAGCGCTGACTGATGATGATTCCATGGTCATGTGGCCAGCATGACTAAATGCCGAAGGCACACGGAACGCTGTTACCTTCCCACCAAGGTCCCTATTTTTCTACTTGTATTTTTACATGCTTTCGAACTGCTAGGTTGGCAGAAGCTGGGGAAAGTTACAGGAACTCACTCTGTTACACGGCGCTAGGGATTCGAACCGCCGAACTTTCTGATTGACAAGCTCAGCGTCTTAGCCACTGAGTCACCGTGTCCTCCTTTAAACATGTTAGGTTCACTTAAATCCCCACTTTCTAAAGCACTTTGAAGTATAACTTTTTAATAAAAAGAACAAAGATCTTCTTAGCAGAAGAGCATAAGGACCTGGTGAGGGTTCCTTTGACCAAGATTAAAGATTATAACAAAAACCAAGATTAAAAATTAAAACAAGATTAAAGATTAAAGACAAACAAGGATTTAAAAATAATAAAAAAGCAAAAAGCTGGCTAAGAATTTAAAGTAGGAATGCTTAAAATGAACTAAGGGGACAGTTCAGTTTGGAATTACTTACTTTAAAGTACTGTTGAAATAATTAACTTTGCATAGTTCCATGGGGAAAAGGATTGTTTAGATTTGCCAAAGAACACAATTAGTTAGTTTTGTTAAGCAAAGAGATAAGATGAAAGATTATCTGACTATAAAACTACAGAGTGCTAAATGGGTCCGAAGAGTTGAGGATATAGAGAAAGGGGGGAAAATAAAGAAGAGTGCATGGAGGAAAAATGTGTAAACAAAAAAGAAAAAATGAATTAAAACCTTAACCTAGCAGACTCTGTACTGAAGATGAATGGAGAGGTTGAACAAAAGATGAATAAAAAATGAAGAATCTCCAATGCAAATAAGTCAGAAGCATTAAACCAAGAGATTAAAAAAGTTTTTGACAATGTGATACTACTTGATTCAAACGTCAAAAAATTCTGTTTGTGATTGACAGCAATTACAGGACAATCTAGTGAAGATATGAAAGAGAAGGTTGATGAAGCTTAAAAAAATGTCAATATGGAAGAAGAAGTGGATGCAAAAGCGAATCGATACAAAAAATGAAAAGTCAAGAAATGCACCAAGAAATAACAAGACTTGTTAGGAAGAAGTCAAGAGACCAGGTCCTACCACAACATGTCAATATTAAGCAGAGAATTATTAACAGCAGAATACTGCAGAAGAGAAAAGAATATAAAGTTGACCTCTTTGATCAGGGATAAGATCATAAGTATCTTTATAAAGTACTGGAAACCCTTTATGAACTGTTGGCTGAATATGGATAGAAATGAACTGATGATTTTTAGATTTGCCACATGAAAAAGACTGGACATGGGTTAGAGTTGAAGTCCACAAGTCTTAAAGTTGCCAAGTTTGAAGACCTCTGTTTTATGCCTTCTCTTCTCACAAGAGAGGAGGGGGTAAGTGCTTTGTCTCCCCATTGTAATGCTAATTAGGGTTAGGGTTACATATTAGTAGATTAATATGTAACCTTGACAGTTACCATATTAATTTACTACGTACAACAATTAGTAACAGACTTATTCAACAATATCTATATTCATTACTGTACTTTTTTTATCCCAACAAATCACATTTACCTTCCAAATGTTGGCATGGTGATGGATGGATGGATGGATGGATAGATGGATGGATAGATGCATAGATGTGTATCTATATCATCCATATCTATTATATATCTTTCCAGATGTTATAAATCAGTGCTATCCTGCCTTCGTAAGAAGGGAACTGACATCAACTTCAAAGCTGGAGAGATTTTAATTTAAGATTTACTAAAGGTGAAGGAAATAGTCCAATAAAACGTACATTTAGGCATATGTTCAATTTGGCAAAACACTCTTCTTTAGAGCAGAAAGGGTGAAATTGTCTGGCCTAAGAGAAATCTCTTTCTTTTATGCCGAACAGACAAGGCATCCTTTATGGGTTATGGTGCTCCTCAGTTTTTTTCACGTGTGGTACAAAAATACAGTCTGCAGAGGATTTATTCATAGCAACCCTTGACTTGCCATTGACAGTTACCATGGTTTCCTATAGGAAAACAATGATGCCCACTTTTCATATTTAAATGCTGCACCAAACGACATCTGTCAGCAGGAATGACGAAATGCCTGCTCTGTACTTAATATAAACGTTTCCTTCTCATAACCAGGCAACAAGCTTTAGGTAAGTAAGATAATTCAGAGCTCCAGGAGAGGGCAAAGTAAAAGTATTAATGCAGTGATGGCGAACCTTTTCGGCACCGAGTGCCCAAACTGGAATGTGTGTGTGTGCACGCAGGCTGGAGCCCTGGAAACTTGAAGACAAGATGGCTGGCACGCATGCGCGTGCCGGCCATGTGGTCTTCTGGTTTCCGGCATGGTCTTTGCGTGTGTTGGAATGCCAGGAACCCGAAGATAAGGTGATTGGCGCGTGCATGATCTTCAGAAACACTTGGTCTTCGGGTTTCCGGTGTTCCGGAACACGGAAGGATCAGCTGGCCGGCACGCATGCGCGCACCAGAAACCAGAAGAGTAGCTGGCGACGGCGTGCATGCCCACAGAGAAGGCTCTGTGTGCCACGGTTCGCCATCACGGTATTAATGAGTACCATCACCTAAACTAACATTCAGTGATATGATGCATTTAACTGCAGAAACATCCAATGGAGCTCCTAGGATCACCTTAAAGGGCTTGCTCACATCCATAGTTGTAGGCATCAACAAACGAAGGTTCAATACTATAGTGCAGTGACGGCGAACCTTTTTCCCCTCGGGTGCCAAAAGTGCATGCGCGCATGCTATCGCACATGCGCGAGTGCCCACACCCATAATTCACTGCCTGGGGAGAGCAAAAATGGCCTTCCCTGCTCCCCCGGAGGCCCTCTGGATGCCGGAAATGGCCCGTTTCCCAACTTCTGGTGTGCCCGGTAGACCCATTTTTCGCCCTCCCCAGGCTCCAGAGGCTTCCCTGGAGCCTAGGGAGGGCAAAAACGCCCTCCCCCATCCCCCCGGAGGCCCTCCGGAAGCCAAAAACGCCCTCCCAGAGCCTTCATGCGAGCCAAAAATCAGCTGGCCAGCACACACATGCGCGCTGGAGCTGAGCTAGGTAACAGCTCGCGTGCCGGCAAATATGGCTCCGCGTGCCACCTGTGGCACGTGTGCCATAGGTTCGCCATCACTGCTATAGTGTATGCAAAAATATTTATATTTCTATTTTCTTTGCTAGGTGAGAAACAATTGCAAATACTCTATGCAATTTATTTAGCCATCTAAACAGCAACACTCAATCAATATGTCATTTTATCCTTGAAAAGGTAAGAGCAGTTTGATTCAAGTGGAAAATTTGGTGCTTAAGCAACTGTGCTGAACCAAACTTGAACAATCACTTTATTTTTAAATGGAGGTTTGAGACCTATTATAAAATGCAGTTCAGCAGTAGTTTAAGGCCGAAAATCTGCCCACCTCTGACTTAGCTGCTGTGTGAACCAGGCCAAAATCTCATCTGCTTTTTAAAATTGGGATACTTTTTATTATATATTTTCCTGAATTTTGAAAAGGGCATTTAACAGGGCTACGTTATCCCCTTCCTGATGTATCTGCATCTGCTTTTTATAAGGCAACTACCAATTAAATGGGATCAGGGAAATTCACACATTCCTTTTCCTTTTAGCCAGGCAAATTAAAATGATAAATGCCCATGTTTTGGTCACTTTAAAAAAATGAAATAATGCTTGTGTAAGAAGCATTAACACAATAAATAACAATACTGTTTGTATAAGAATCAGGTAGATAAAGATGATAATTTGAGGATCCAGCTTTGGAGATATCCAGGATGGTGTTTTTTTTTTTGTTTGTTTTTGCTTTTCATATTTAGTCCTTGACTTACAACAGTTCATTTATTGACCGTTTGACCTTACAATGGCACTGAAAAAGTGACTTATGACCGTTGCAGCATCCCGATGAGATCACATGACCAAAAATCAGATGCTTGGCTACTGGTTCATATTTATGACGGTTGCCATGACCTGGGGTCATGTGATCCCCTTTTGTGACCTTCTGACAAGCAAAGTCAATGGGGAAGCTGAATTCATTTAACAACGGTATTACTAAGTTAACAACTGCAGTGACTCACTTAACAACTGTGGCAAGTTAAGTCGTAAAATGGGGCAAAATGCACTTAACTCACTTAACAACAGAAACGCTGAGCTCAATTTTTGCCATAAATCCAGGACTACCTATACTGTTAATTGTAATCCTTTCCTGTATCCAGGTCAAGAGTGCAATTATATTTTCCAAGCAGTAGCTCCTATTAAATGAAACACAGTCCACATTATCCAAAACTGGCAAATGCCTGTAAGTTCCCATCTTTGGTTTATCTACTGCTGTACAGCTTGGCCCAGGAATGTAATTGTAAGACCTCTGGGACTTCAAAGCTGCTCTTGGATAAATGATATATGAACGGATTTGGCTCTGTTTTTTCCTCCTCCATGTTCTTTAGTTGGTGCTCCTCGATTGCATGTGATACGTGTGTGTCTGTGGCATATATCAGGGATCCCTAACCCCTAGGCTGTGGCCCACTACCGGGTCTTGAGCCTTTCAGAACCAGGCTGCGGAGGTGGTAGGCGAGCATGCACGCGCGCGTGTGCATCCCATCTGCGAGCAGTGGGCAAGCACGTGTGTTTCATTTGTGTGAGCAGCAGGCGCAATTGCTTGCCGCTCGTGAAAATGGAACTGTGCGCGTGCTTGAATGCCCCTCACTTGGAACCATCCCCTCTCACCTCCCCCTCTACTGGTCCGCAAAGCCAGAAAGGTTGGGGAATTCTGACATGTACGTACACACACGCACAATCTATACTAATGTAATTCCAAAGTGTTTCTCATCTACATCAAAAAACACACTATGTCCTTCTAAAGTGGCATGAGTCCAAAGTAAATACTCCATCACATAATGTTCTGAGATGGCAACAAATTGTTTCATGCTAGCTCTTGAAATAAAGTACTGCTTAAGTAGCCTAAAATGGAAGAATCTACCAGCAACTACCAGCTGCTTTGAGAATTTTTAATTTTTACCCAGCAGAATACCAGCTGATGCCAACAACAGAACCTGTGAAGCTAACATTTGGTACCACAAATCACCTTCAGAGTTAGAACAGTTGGAAACTTGCATATTCACTTTAAACCTAACAGCTTGAGAGATCACACCTGAGCTGCCAATTGGTCTAACTTTTCCATCTTTCTTCCCTCGTTTATTTAGGGAAAGCCATTGCAGTATTTGAACAAATGTGAAGAAAAGGCATCATATGCCCCTATTAAGAGAGCCGAGGTGGCACAGTGGTTAGAGTGCAGCACTGCAGGCTACTTCAGCTGACTGTTAGCTGCAGTTCAGCTGTTCAAATCTCACCGGCTCAAGGTTGACTCAGCCTTCCATCCTTCTGAGGTGGGTAAAATGAGGACCCAGATTGTTGGGGGCAATATGCTACTCTGTAAACTGCTTAGAGAGGGCTGTAAAGCACTATGAAGCGGTATATAAGTCTAAGTGCTATTGCTATTGCTATAAGTCTTGACACGGGTCTTGGCAGTAGCAGGAGGCGCGCACACATATTATTAGTGAACAAATTAAGAGAAAACTGAGGAACGCAAGGTAAGTTCTAAAAAAAGAAAGGAATTGCTTACATAAAGAACAAACTCAGAGAGAAAAGCTCCAAAGTTTCCCCAAAATAAAGATATTATTGGCCCAGCATGCTTTACATTTCAGTTACACCGTAGGCTAATGTAGAGAACACAATGATGTGTTCTCTACATTACCAGAGAGTAAAATGACCAGTATAATCCTTATATTTATGAGGCTTTAGGGTTTTTCCTGTCATTTCTATCAGCCCTTGCATCTTTCTCCCTTTAGCTTCCCAACTTGGATTAAATGAGTTCCAAAAATTAGGCATGGCGGCCTGGACTGGCCTTGGTCACAATCTCACCGAATAATCTGGTTGATTTGTATTCTAGCCTAACGGGCAAAAAACAAAGACAATGTACTGGGGTGGAGCGGAAGAAAAAATAATAAGACAGTGTTCTTAACAATCCTTTTCCTGATATATATTACTATAGTCTCATACAGCACTTTTCCATATAGATTTCAATTACATCTCAGTAATCCTTGCAACAGTCTTGAAAAATATTTCATATTATTATTGCTTCTGTATCAGAGAAAATATATCAGAGAATCATTCCATGAGGTAAAGGGCAAGATGAACTTCAGGAAAATAGGTAAAATACAGTTGTTGTTGTTGTTGTTGTTGTTGTTGTTGTTGTTGTTGTTGTTGTTGTTGTTGTTGGCTAAGCAGTCTATACTTCTGAAATGTATATCTTGCAAGGATTTTTTTAAAAACAAAAATGTAATTAAATCTTTTTATAAAACTCAAAACTTATTTTGTGTCATCGTTTCAGATTAAGAAAATGTCACAGAAATATTTAAGCAGTAAATTAAGATCAACTGAAAAAGCAGTTTCAAAATTCAGAAATGCTGTCACCGGATTTATAGGTGCTATTAAATTATCCTTGAGATAGACAGAAGATGGATGGGAGCAAACATGATACGAAGTGTCTTAAAATCCTGAATTCTAGTAGGAGAGCTTGTATCATGTTTTTAGATTTAATGGCGCCACAAGGGCTTTGGGACACAAATCACTAGATGCAACTTGGCTATGATGTACGTGAATAAGACACCAGTCACTGCAGGAGCTAGTCCTTTGAAATTTACTTTGGATTCTTATGCAATGTAAGAAAGTTGTATTTCCAGAGATTATAAATTTTCATATTCATAATAAGAACGTAGTGACTTTTTATCAGCAAGAAATTGGGAGATTTGCTGATCTACATAGTATCCCAAAATGTTAGGTTCATCCTGCCAGTCCATCTACTGTGTTTCCCCGAAAATAAAATCCTGTCTTATATTTTTTTGAACTCTGAAATAAGCCCTTGGTCTTATTGCCATCCGCTCAAAAGCCCGATTGGGCTTATTATCAGGGGATGTCTTATTTTGGGGGAAACAGGGTATATGTATCCTGACCTCTTTTGATAGCCATTCTTTTCATAATGAGTCAGTCTGTGTTTCTGTGGGATATGTGTGTGAGAGAGAGCAAATGTAAGACACAAATGCTCAGCATTTCTACACTGCTAGCATTTCTACTCTCCAATCCCTCCTCATACCTTCAGATCCAGACTCCTAAGACCTTAATAATTGGTGTTAGCTGCCATAATTTTTTAAAATGTATCATGGTGCTGGTATAAAACAGTTTCTTAACTTGAAATATGTGTGTATAGGAGCATGCATATGCATGAACATGTCTGATATGCATAAGCATCTGCAACAAACCAAGATTAGGTCAAAAGAGTATAGTGCAAGAAATGATGCCATGACATAGGCTCCACCCTTATATATTTGCAACCTGATGCCTGATGTTTGTATCATAAACATGTTTCATCACTGCTCACATATGATTAATCATGTGCAGATTGGGACCTACCAGTTCATTGTGTTCTTGATCTAATCTTGAAAAGGATAGATTTTCTCATGGACACCACTGCTTTTTTCTGATTTCTTAGTCTCGTCTATAGCCCTGTGGTTTTTGGTGGACTTCTCCTATCCCAATATTAATCAAGCGCAGTGCTGCTTAGCTTCAAAACCCAGACTATGTTGTTCAAAAAGACCACTTCATCCAAAGACTGCTTCAGCTACTAAAATCTAATGTGAGATACAGTATATATCTTTCCTCCAGGGGGCGATGTTTTCCTGTTCCATCCAACACAACAGTAAGGATTACCTAAGGAGCCAGAATAGTGAGCAATCTAAAATGAATGCTTAGAGGAGAGTAAAGCTTGAGAAATCCTAAAGCTGCAATCTGAAGAAGTTAATTAAGCCTGGATCTGAAATGATTAAACATGCAAATAACCTTCCTTAGACAAAGAGCAAGCAAGATTTAGCTTCAGATTAATAGAACTAGGCAATCAGTCACGGATTCATCAGAGACTAAGTTCTGTGAAAAAGCTAGACTAGTGATGGCGAACCTTTTTGTCGCCGTGTGCCAAAAGTATGCACGCACACGCCAGCACTCCCACGTGCCAGAACCCATAATGCGATGTGTGGCCCCTGGAGGAGGAGGCACTGCCACTTAAGGTAAGATTGGCTGGCAGTGGGGTTGGGAGCCAGGCCGAAAGCGCAGCCCGGCAGCACCCAAGCATGGGCTGCGCACTTTCACCACGGTGGCGCCCAGAAGAGCCACAATCTGTCACCCGCCACGCGAGTGCTAATGAGCAGCCTCACCTGCGCTCAGAGAAAAAAAGAGGAGCTGGCTGAGCGCCAGCATTGGCAGGAGTGCTGGAAAGGCGGCCCAATTGCCAGGGCCCTTGAAGCCACCCAGCGGTCTTCGCCCTTCTTGAGCAGAGCCAGTGAAGAAAGCAGCCTCCCGAGTAACGGCGCAGCGGCTCACAATCTCCAAGCCGCCACGCCACACACACACACAGTACCACACCACGCCACCCTAGTTTGCAACTACGGCCCTTGATGTTCAGGGCAAGTCCCTGAAATTTACCATGCTGGACGCTGCCCGGAGTGCAAGGCTGGCAGGAGGAGGAGATCGCTTCTGCCTCCCTCCCCGCCCTGCTGCCCCGTGCACCCGAGCCGGCCGGTTGCTCCTGCCCTTCCCTTCAGCTGCCTCTGCTGCTGCTGCTCTTCTGGAGCTTTGCTTCCTTCCCTCCTCCCAACGAACCACTTTAGATAACTTCAGACTCATGCCAAATTATGCGGAGGGAGGGGGGTGGTAAAGAAGAGCCAGCAGCCGGGCGCACAAGGATTCCCAACCCTTCTTTTTCTCCCTCTGGCATTGAACTTGCTTCCCCCCAACCACGCTTCCTTACCGTTTGTTTTCATTTAGCTGCCACTAGAACTCAGCCGCACGGGGCAGCTCCAAACGTCTGGCCTTGCCTGGGCTCCTCCCCGCTGGGAGCCAATGTTTCCCGCCCGGTGGCTGCTGAGGTGGGGGGGCAGAGAGGGCGGCCACCGGCCAGGGAACGGTGGCTCCCAGTGGGGAGGAACCCAGGCAAGGCCGCGCGTTCGGAGCTTCTCCGGCTGGCGCATGGCACTGCCGAGGTGGGGGGGCAGAGAGTGCCGCCACCAGCCAGGGAACAGTGGCTCCCAGCGGGGAGGAGCCCAGGCCATGGGTCATCTGCGCAGGTAGACCACCACCCCGCCCTCACCGGCTGCTCGTCCACCTGTGCTCCGGAACGCCTGGGGCTGCGCAAGAAGCCCGTGCGGGCAGGGAGGAAGGAAAGTCCGGCATACCTTGCTCTGCTCCCTTAGGAAGCGACCGCCGGAATCTCCTCTCCGCATCTTTTGGCACGCGCGCCTGTTGCTGGTGTTCACGTGTGCATGAGCGCCAGAAACCAAACCAGCTGGACGGTGCGCATGTGCACTCTGGAAACAGGAAATCATTTTCCTGGAGCGCACATGCGCAATGGGCGGCTGTTCTTCCGGTTTCTGGCGTGCCCATGCGCATGAAAACCAGCTGGCCGGCGCACCGGAACCCAGAAGAGCAAGGGGCGAAGGCTCCACGTGCCCGGAGAAATGGCTCTGCGTGCCACTTCCGGCACGCATGCTATAGGTTCGCCATCACAGAGTTAGACTAATGAGAGTGAATATTTTTGTCAAAAAAAAACCTGGACAATTTTATAGGGCTCACATAAGTGACAGAACCACAATATGATTAAGCATGATTAAGCCAAAGAAATTAAACATTTCAAAACTCCAAACTACTTCCATTTTTTACTTTCTTATTCCCAGAAATGTTTGTCCTAACTTTTAAATAATTCCTAGAAATTTGGGTCAACTTCAGTTCTCAGTCCTTTGTTAATGAATTAGGTGGCAACATTTGTTTGAGCCAGATTTTGTTTTTGTTTTTTTAGAGGAAGCAACAGAGTTTCATCTAACTTTACTTTACTGAACAGAAAACTCAAAACTCAAGTTTTAAAATATTCATTTCAGCGGAAAACATTTTGTTAAAATTCGATACATATTTTACAAGTTGAATCCATCCAGAGAGAAATAAGTACACTGAGTTTAGTTCTGCACGAGAACTAGGCATAAGATGGCAGATGCGCTTATTAATTTGAACAATCACATTTTATTTATTTTGGGTATTTATACTGCATGCTAAAATATCTAATCAGTCAGTCCTATTAAGTATATATAATATAATGATTACAGAAAGAAATAGTATAAAAGCACTTTAAATAAAATAAATAAATGGACGTATGTGCTTTCATGCATGTATGCTTCTATACATAATGCTATGGCAGCCGAAATCAGTTACAGAGTATAATGATACCATTGACTGAGACATCCATCTAGAAGCCTTCTAGGGAGAACCATGAATACAAAAGTGGGGGTGGGGAGAACATTAATGCTCACCTCCCATCGAACCTGTGCTTCAGGAAGTCAAACAGGGCTTTCTGCATCATGTCTGTCACCTTGCAGAGATCAAAAAAATTGAAGTAATGAGATCAGTAACAGAGAAAAACAAGTCCCAAGTAAAAGAAGAAAGTGAAAAAGTAAGCCATTGCAGATACTCAAAGTTCTATACACTGATTGTGGTGCCTTTAGCAAGTTAGCTCTCCTTCAACAGATTATTTTCTAGGTAGACAGAAAGAACTAAATATTCTGCAACAGATCCTGGAAGTTTTCTGACATGCCTCGGCACTTGCAAATGAGAGAACACAAATGTCACAAATTGGTCTGCTTTTTATACACAACTCCTCTCTGGGCTTTTTCCAGAATATTTTGGCAATCCTCGGTTCCAGTTTATGCCTGCCAGAAACTGTCAGAAATGATTCCTCTTTGCTGGCACATGCTGCAGGTTGTCCTCTGACTGAGATCTAAACTATAGAGTTGGAAGGGGAAAATAAAGCCAAATCTTACTTAACTAAATGCTTAAATGCACCCATACAGGATAGAAGGGCAAGACAGAAATGAAAGAAATCATCACCTCCACTAAATTTGGTAAGAAGCAGCTTTAATGACAGCTACCGGAAGTTTATCTTGTTCCTTTTGCAGGGTGCATTTTTCTGTTCTCCAAATCCCCAAGAAATTGAGAGCATTTTATTTTTCTACTGAAATATTTAGGCACTAAGTCTTAATATGTAAAATCACCACCATGGGCTGGATTTGCACACCCAACTGAACCATCATCGAACAAACCACATGGTTTAGTGTTATGCATTAATCCAGCTTTTATGTCTGGACTTAACCAAGCCGTATTCAATATTAATTATGATTTAGCAAAACAGACCAACTTTAATCCATGTTTCATGATCCCAGTTTATATCAATAAACTAGGAATAGGTGACCGTGTCAGTGAGTGAGTGAGTGTGTGTGTGTGTGTAAAAATAATTTTGGGTAGGGGAAATGTTCAGGTGCTCACATCACCACAGTAGGTGAGATCAGAGCTAGTAGTGAACATAACCAACATTTATTTCTTTTCTTTATAACATTTGCTTCTCTTTCCATTTCTCTCTCATCCCAATGCAAACATAAATGTAACACACAGAGTTATGCAGAAGTAACCAAGATGCATCAATCATGGAGGCACATCCATCAGACTTGTGTACCTGTGGGCATGTATGTAAATCATGGTTTAGCAGTAGATCCAAAACAGACCAGTCTGCACGGAAGAAAGGAAAGAGAAAGAGATAGCTGCCACAGTGGATAGGTTCAATTACAAAACACTTCATCCAAAAGTGCATAGGTGTCTTCTGTCCCCCTAGATCAGGAGTGGGAAACTATGATCTTTTTATGACTTATGGACTTCAACTCCCAGAATTGCTAGCTCAGGAATTCTGGGAGTTGAAGTCCACAAGTCATAAAGGGGCCATAATTCCCCACCTCTGCCCTATAAGTTTTTCAATCACCATCCAACTTCCTTTGTTTTTCCTGGGTAAATGGACACACTGTAAACAAAACATGGGGTTGTAGTCTCCCACCATTTTTTTACACCTATCGGACCCACTGCAAAGTCACTGGAAACAAAGATGATTATAGAGGCTGATGCTACGCTCTACAGCAAGCCAGCTCCTTTTAAGTTTTTGTTTAAAATTAAAGATAACACTCTAGAAATGAAACTGTAGACTGAAGCAAGGGACCTGGGAGGCACCATGGGAGATAACTTTCTTGCACTTAAAACAAACATTTTTAAATTCCAAGTGAGCAAAGCTTAAATCCTTCCTCTTATACACCATCTGTCGTGCATATGTTTTGTTTCTGTTTTAAGACAAACAAAAAGTTGCATGAAAGATTGATGTCCATTTTATCTGAGAAAGTATGTATCTTCCTTAACAGTTTTTTTTTAAGGAGGGAATATGTTGCAGCTCTGGCAAAGCCATCTATTTTTCAAGACAGTTCCCTTTTCTCTGCAAATCTTGGTTTATTTGTTTCATGGATATCAGCCTACGTTATCTGATTCAGACTTACCCAGTAATAAACCATTAAAGTGGCTTTACCCAAACTGGGCACTGCAGATGTGCATGCCTTAAGTTGCACAGCTGGCTTGATAATATTAGCATTAAATTCAAATATATTTGTATAGTTATCAGATGGGGGGAAACATAAGACAACCTTAGTTGCTATAATCTGATCCCACTCCAATCACACAAAGTGGTCAAACAATGTAATATAGTTTAAAATAAGTCTGGAATGTCAGTTACTAACAGGCGCACTTACTTCATAGCCTTTTAAAGAAGGGCCAACTAGCACAACAGGTCTCATGGATGGGACAACATCATAAGGAGGCACATGTTCTGTCTGGAAAAAAAAGTTTAGTAAACACCACCTCTTTGCAAGAGTACAGTAAGAAATTTTTAGTGGGCATTAGATGGAGCTTGTGTACTTACCACTTTTTGTTTTTGTTTTGCTGAAAGGTAAAAAAAAAATAAGATGGTTTTGTTTTAATTGCTGCATAGCAGCCATACAAACATGAATCCATTTGTGAAATAATTTGGTGTGGGGAGACATCTAAGTTTAAACCCCTCTGCTGCTGTTTGAGAAATGATTCAGCCTCTGTCTTTAATGGGGAGGCACTAGTTTTATTCTTAAAAGACAAAACAGTAGGATCTATTTGAAAATCCTTCACAGACATTGAACAATTATTTTGAGGGCCAGTCCACACAAATGTGTTTTTTTGTCCATCTAAGAGGCCCACGTGACTCTCATCAACACAATGCAGGTTCGCATTAGAACTATATGTAGGACCTCCCAAATCAAAATTATTTGGAATTCATTTCCTCTGAAAACTTTGAAAGCTTACCAGTGGTAGTGGGTGTAGCTCGAAACGTACCAGACACCATTTCTCCAAGGCTTGAAGACGAATTCCCACTTGACTTCCTATATTATAAAGAACCCCATAGAATATTTGGATCACTGCGAGAATGTTGCACAACAGGACTTCGGTACTGTTTACATGTGCCTGAAGGTTACATAGGCCTACAATGTTTCCTTCCGTCCTTAATTTCAGGTTGAGCTGGGTAAAAATCTGTACTGGCAATTACTTGGAACTGACTAAGTGAAAGGTCGTGAGATTTGAGATTATGCACTAAAACAACTGCCGTTATGTTCAAAGAGGCCTCTGAAAGTTACACTTAGAAGAGCTATATTAAAAAACTTGATTTTGAACAGAACTTGATTTTGTTGGTGGAAGTAATTCATTTCATTTGGCTCTGATGACTCAGATTCAGATGCTTTGCAAGTGGTGGGAATTATGGCCGTTGCAGTGTCCCATGGTCACGTGATCGTTATTTGCGCATGCTTCACAACCAGCTTCTGACAATCAGAGTCAACAGAGAAGCCAGAAGTCAAATAGCAAGTCACATCATGTCTTGCTCAATGACCACCTCACTTAACATTTGAATTGCCAGTCCCAATTGTGTTCCTTATGTGTCATTAATATCATTTGTACTACTTGCACTATAAGAATTGTCAATGGCACGTGGTGGATAATGCTTATACCTGTCATTAATATCATCTGTGTTACCTGGCCAGTTAAAATAATTGGCTATATGTAAAATGAAATGAAATGAAATATCTTGTATTTCCTATAAGGAGAAGCAGTACAGCTATAAATATCAGGCAGACTGATAATGTATTTTCTTACAAAGTAATCATATTCCCATCTAGGATTATGTGTCATTAAATTGAGTGGGATATTTCCTACGTATACAAATTAAAACTGACAATTGGTTTTGGTCTAATAATAAACTTCTACTGTAACAAATGAATGCAGCTAAGGATTTCTGCAAATTTCTGATTTGGATTTAAATTTTTAACTTTATTTTTAACCAATAGCATGAAATAAAAATATTAGAAGAGTAGTTACATTCCCCCTTTCACTCAGAATAACTATTTTCAAAACTAGGATGATATATAACCTAGCCCAGTGTTTCCCAACCTTGGCAAGTTGAAGATGTCTGGACTTCAACTCCCAGAATTCCCCAGCCAGCATCCGCTGGCTGGGGAATTCTGGGAGTTGAAGTCCAGACATCTTCAACTTGCCAAGGTTGGGAAACACTGACCTAGCCCCATATTTACCGTGTTTCCCCAAAAATAAGACCCTGTCTTATATTTTTTTGAACCCTGAAATAAGCGCTTGGCCTTACTGCCATGCACTCAAAAGCCCGATTGGGCTTATTATCAGGGGATGTCTTATTTTGGGGGAAACAGGGTATTTATTTATTTATTTTTAAAGGTTAGAGTCTGGAAGCAAAAACTATTGGTTGTAACAAATCTAAAAGCATCTGCAACCAATGGTAGGGGAGTAGGTGTTATGAACTGCCAAACAGAAAACATAAGAAGCTGATAAAACAAATACACATTTCAAAGTGCAGATTAAACAGAATTGAAGTCAACCTTTCCGCTAGTTGCCAATTATTCTTCTGATGATTACTACTGATGGCCAATTACAAAGCACTTGTGCTCTTAAGGATTTTCTTCTTTTTTTAAAAAAATATTTAAGCTAGTTTGGTCTGGGCAGCACACCAAACTCAGGATGCTTTGAAATAAGCGTGATTCTTCTGGCAATGCTTCAATCAGATGATAGCTCTCCATGAACTAGGTCATATGGCTACTGAAATCTTTCGTCAATCATGTACTGATGACAGTACCTGGAGTTTATTCATTTCTAGGATGCTTCTAAGCTTTAATCTTAATGAAAGAATTAGAAACGTGAATCTAAGGATGAATATGTAGGTGTATGTAAATAGAATGCCAAAAAGGCAGAGCGATTGCATGCACAATCAAAACTATCAAAATTAGGCTACTAAATGCTGGTGTGTTCCAGATGTCACTGAATTTCCATCTAGGGCAACATTATTCACTATATTGGCCAGAAATTTTGAGATCAGTCAAGTCCCATTCTGGTGGCACAAATTCAGGAACAGTGATCTAATCACCTGAAGTCCCAATTTTGTTAGCCCCAATTTGAATAGTTTCTCATCTGTCAGAAAACAAAGGCCGCATTTTGAGAGCTTACAAGTACTGGGCAAATCACTGAAAAGCTGAATTCAGTTAACATTAAAAAAAAAAGACAGTTTTTATAAAGCCAGTATATTATCTTACCCTCCGTGAAAACGTCCTCTCTTCTGTTCTTGCTGGATCCGAATATTCTCCAACCTTAATGGGCTTGGGATGAAGCCAATTTCACAACCTTCTTTAACCAATCTTCCTATCCACCAGTCATTGTTATATTTCTGTAACAAAGGAAATATGTTTCTGTCTTTCCTTTGCCCTTCTTTCCACTTAGCTTGGCATGCCTTGTCCTGTTCTCTCTTCCCATTATTACATCTCTTCCCACCATAATTGATTCCCGTATAACCTCTACAATATTTTAAATCAAAGCTGTAGCTTTGCTGCTGAACTGTAACCTTTAATTTGAAGATGTGAGAAATGATTAAATAATATAGGGAGTAATAAATTAACTATCTTAATAGGCATTTAAGTTTATGTAATTATATTACCGTGGACTTTCTAAATGTAATTTAAAATATCTCAGATTTAGTTTTGGTTCTAGCCCCATCACTTTAAGGAAAGAACCCTTCTTGGTTCAATTCAAAGATCAGGTGGGTCTCCTTAACTAACATTAGTTTCACACTGGTGCTCTCCATAGGCTGTCTCCTGAGAAGTGGACAGTGTTGCCTTGGATATCTCATATGATGTTAGCCAGACTCCCTGCTCCAATGACTTTTTTAAAACATTCTTTTATTTAGAAAAATAAATAAATAAATGGGAAGATGGTGTTCTGCAAAATGGAAGTGCCAGCTTCGAAATCTTTATTTTGCAAGAATGTATATGGCTCCCACGTAAACCTTGCAAGCTTTCCTAGAAAATAAAAGCTTTGGATAGCTGTAGCCATCTGAAGGGGGAAAATATATGGGTGTTTTATGAATGGTCATACTCACCATGGGACTTTATGAATAGGGAAGTAGGTCCTAGGGCAGTGATGGCGAACCTTTTTTGGTTCACATGCCAAAAGGGGGGGAATGTGGGGGATCACATGTGTGCGTGCCCACACTCATAATTCCATGCACCCCCGCACATGCACGCATGACCCCCCTGCTCCCAGCATGCAATGGCACGCCCATTTTTCGCTCTCCCCAGGCTCCAGAGCCTTTCTAGGAGCCTGGGGAGGGCGAAAACGGCCTTCCCCGCCCCCTCTGGAGGCTGGAAACAGCCTGTTTCCCGACTCCCAGTGGGCCCAGAAGGCCCGAAAATCAGCCGGCTGGTGCACACATGCACGCCAGACCTGAGCTCACGTGCCCACCGATATGGCTCCGTGTGCCACTTGTGGCACCCGTACCATAGATTCGCCATCACGGTCCTAGGGGCAGGCATTTGGTGAAAGTGACATAGCACCCTCAAAAACGACACATTCGCCCTCAAAGGCTGTCAACCTCTGAGTTGTATTTTATGTTGATGTTATGCTACCTACAACAGAACTTTCTAGAAATCCTTACTTGACCAAAATACGTAAGCATGCATTTGTGGAAGAACCAAATTATGACCCTGCTTTAGTGTTTTTCCTCTAGATTTCTTTTCTCCCCATTTGCCAATATCCCAGTGCTACAATTTTGTATCTTCCTTTCCCATTTCCCCCACTGGTAGAAGTAAATTCACACTGAAGAATATGTAACCCAATGAATATATAGAGCAGAGGCTTTTTGTGCCTCTATTGAGCAGATCAAGACAATGATGAGGTAGCTAAGGAGGAAAACAGCAAAAGGCAAAGAGAGACCTGTGAGATTCACCACAGACGCAAGTTCAAGAGCTGTTATATTAGAAACACTTCATACATTTATTAATTGTGGGGGTTTATGAGGATGTATCAGGGGAGCTACCAGATTTCTATAGACTGCTTTTTTTAAAAGTCTGTTTTATTTACAAAGTTGATTTAATTGGATGTTACATGAATACCGATGTTTATTTCATTAAAAGCACTTTCCTTATGTTCTTCAAAGCATGTATTCATGCCTTCATTTCTTATCAGCCACCCAACTCCAATGAACTCTGGCCAGCATACATAACCCAAAAAATCCATAAAAATAAATATAGATGCACATGGCAGTATACAAAGAAGAGATCTATCTTCTTTCTATTGGTAACTGAGCATGAGAGGTTTATGCATTGCAATAAATGTTGCCACACAATCTGTTTAAAAGTACATAATATATTATCCAATGGATGATGAATGAGACATCTTCAATATGCAGTTATCCATTCTTGCTGACATTTTAGCTTGCTACCAAAGTGACTTTGCTTGATGTCTGAACTAGACACAATTAAGGGTGTCTGGTCCCTAAGGACTTATGATCCAAAATACACACAGCCTCCAGAAACTGCTAATTCAAGTAGTGGCAGAAACTTATCAAATCATTTTTCCATTGTCTTGTTCAGGGGAAGGGAGGGCGACTGAGTGTGTGATATAGTTGCACATTGTTCTAATACATAATTTCCAAACTCAGTGTCAAACACCAAGGAGAGTATAATTTATGTCTTATTAAAAATAATTATATCTACCATAAAGCACTGTGTTTCAGCCATAAAAGCCCACTTAAATACTGCCAAGAACCAGCATGGGGGGGGGGGGGATAAAAGGGCAGAGGCTCTCTCAAGTGTGTACCTTATTTATCTCTCATCCCAATTGCAGGATTCTTCTGGTTATTTGCAATAAATGCTCTTTGTCCATAATAATTAGAAATTAACATAAAGTTGTAATCATAACCTAATCCCTTGGTCCTCATTTGAAAGTTAGTTCAATAAAAAAATTATTGAGAATACATTTTTTATTTCAGAAAGCTAACTTACATAGCTCCACTTTGGAAACAGATTTTGCCCTGAGTGTTTTTTCGTTCTAGATTTCTCCACTGAACAGAACAAAAGGGGCGTTGGTCTTACCTGATACACCTCTTCTTGTGGGGTGGAGCTAGCACTCAGGATGGGTTATCCTCATCCATTCAGAATGAGGACCGAGTCTGTCAAATCTTGACAGGATCCGCCTTGCCAGTACAACCCAGCTTTGATGAATCCGAAGACACAGACTCAACGTGGCCGCTCCTGAACACCAACTCCGACGGTCGAGAACATTAACAAGTCACTGCCGGCGACCGCAGAGATCTGCACCAAGAGGATGCTCGAAATAGTTCACAGATGGACAGATCATGGGCGGGGCTGAGTGCTAGCTCCACCCCACGAGAAGAGGCGTAAACCACTTACAAAATAAATGTTCTGGTATTAGTTGACTATTAAAAGAGAGATGGCACTGAAGCCCTATTCATATGCTACCTTTATGTCTTCTAAAAATATGAAATGCAAAGGTAGTATTTTTATAAGCAAGGCACAAATGAAACCATTTGCTCCTCATGGCGCCCCAAGGACTCCTAACTATTCACTAAGGAAATCCAGTAATGCAAGAACCTATGTTTTGTTGTTGTTGTGGTTGTGGTTGTTGATTGTTCAAGGAATAATGAATGAAATCAAACCACACTTGATCTCACTGAGGTTTCTCTGGGTTCAAATGTCACATTCTCAAGTATACAACCTCTAAGCTGTTTGAAATGTTACTCAAGATAAGGGGCTCCTAATAACAGTCTTTCATCCAGCCTTTACCAAAGCAATGCTGCTGAGATAGATTGGCTTCAACTCCCATAATTCCAGGCATGTATGACTAAAAGGCCATGGTGCTGAAAATTAGGAAGATTGAAAGTCAACACACCTTGAGAACAACATGATTGGACCAGTATTTTCTAAATGAGTGCCATACTGATTAAAACACTGGCTGTTTTTCCACTTCGTTTTCTACCTTGCACAGTCAAACCTTTCTTAGATTCAAGCTTCGGGGGGGGGGGGGAGTAGTTGGTTATATGATTTACCTCTTTAATGTGTAGGAAATCCTTGGCATCAAACGAAATGGCAGTGCTTGGTACGGGAACATCCTCATCTAGCGCTCCGCAGTAGCTGACATTAGTCTTTACAGCAAATGCTACAGGCTTGGACTAGGAAAGAAACACACTTTCTAATTATTAAAAGTAAAGTAAGGAGGAAAGGGAGATAAAGAATTGGGTAAAATAAAATACTAAAATGACTTAATACTGAATAAAAGAACTGAAACGATTAAAAAGAAATCAGCAGCTCATTATCACCATCTCAGAAATACACTGCATAGGAGCCTGAAAGGGCAATGGCCAGTCAACCTTTGTTCATGCCCTAAAATTCAGCCAGAGAATGGCAAATTAGGACATGACCATTTTTAAAACTACAGAATAGTTCTGAAGGTTTGGTTTCTTCTGTATTATACTCTTTTCTTAGGACAAATGTGTACTATTATGCACAACGATCATTCAGCTGATCACTAAACGATACGTGACAATTAGATAGGTCTTAAATACATGTTTACATTAATTATTTTCAGCCTACCTGGCTGAATTCACACAAAATAAACTGGGATGTTTTAAAAAAAACATGATGCTCAAGCTAGAATGACCCACTTCACATATCACACTATGCTAAAAGCAAACATACCGCATTCTAGATTAACATGACATGTGAACCCAGCCATACTTTCAGAGATTATGTCATTTATTTGCAATCAACATGTATGATTTAGGGAAATGTATACAGGATCCAGATAACAAAGTAGTTTATTTACAGTCAGTCCATTTCTCCTGCTGCTTTTTTTTTTTTTTTTTTTTTTTGCTGACTGCAAAAAAGGTGTGTTGCAAAGTGCCCTATTTAAGCAGTCATCAGGAGGAAATGGGGAACTGAACCATGGAAAGATGGTAGAGGATCACTAATTGTAACAGCAAAATGAGTTACATTTCGTCATCAACTTAAACTACAATAATTTCTGAATCCAGGAAATCTTCAGTGATTGCTAAACTCGCCACATTTCATCACTAGATAAACTATTAAATCTCTCATAAATCATTTTCTTTCTCTATTGTTACCAAGATAGCAGCCCAACGGTTCTAGTTGATGCTACCTTTTGAAAGTGTCACTTAAAAATACCAAAAATATATACATGAAGTAAAAGCAGTTCCTATAGATGCCAGGTATGAAATTTCTTGGCAAAACACACGCGACATCTGTGATCCCGCTCAGAGAAAAAACACAGATATTAAACATCTGAATTGGGGCCGGGGGTGGGGGACGACTTTGCAACTTTGTCTTTTCCCTTTCACAATGTGTACAGACCTCCACCTTGAATTAATTGAATGGGATCCCATCACAGGAAAAATGATATGCAAATTGCAAAATTACAATTTGGTGGTTTTTCATTTGCTTATTAGTAATTTAATTTAATTTAATTTAATGTATTTCTATGCCACCCAACTCCCGAAGAACTCTAGGCGGCTTACAACAGGATATAGAAAATACATTTTAAAACATCATAAAAGATTTAAAAAAGTTAAAAATCACATACATACTTATCATTCAAGGCCGGACCTCGTAAATTGCGAGATCAGCGGCCCCAAGCCTGCCGGAAAAGCCAGGTCTTCAATGCTTTCCAGAAGGCCAATAGAGTGGGAGCAGTCCAGATCTCAGTGGGTAGTTGGTTCCAGAGAGCCGGGGCAGCCACAGAGAAGGCCCTTCCCAGCGGGCCCGCCAGCCGACACTGCTTAGCTGACAGGACCTGGAGGAGACCAACTCTGTGGGATCTTACCGGTCGCTGGGAACTAGTAACTTGGTTTCCCTTACATATCTCAGTAAATATTATAGTTTCAGATATGCTGGGTCTCTGATGATACCTTCTCTGCTTTTTAAAATTACTCTTCAACAGTTTAGTTCCAAATTCGCATTTTGTTCTGAAAAATGTTACCCAATCAGAATTAATAGCAATTGCTAGGAGTAAAAGATTATGCCTGTTCTGGTTCAGTTAATTCATCTCCTGTTTAAATTAAAGAGTGTCATCTGCATTTCTCTGTTAATTAGTCTGGGGGGGGGGAAACTCTTTAGGTGGACTTTAATATCTGACAAATGCCAATCTATTAGAGCATCTGTCCATCTGAAGAGATGCTGTGTTACAGAATCCAGTGTGGGGAAAAAGAGCCCAACGGGGAGACATGAATATCCTCCTTACCAGTCAAGAAGTTCACTGCAGCTCCAAATTCAGCAAATTACCCTCCTTACTCTATAACAGCTTGTCTTTTATTAGAACCATCAAGAGCTGCTATTGCAAGATGAGCAGCCATATAAATAGATTAAAACAAATGAATAAATAGTTCCACATTGCCATAAAATTTCACAGCTCAGGATAAACACTGTCATCTTTGTCTGAAGGGCTCCAACTATCTTTCAGCTGGGGCACGTCTTTTTCTTTTCCTTGCTGCTGTACTTTTCAAAACTGAGCTCCCCAAACACAATGACAAGATGTGTTGCCAATATATCCACAGACATTTTGGTGGGCTGATTAGCTTTGAAAATTGGAGACTGGCTTGAACTGGATTGAAAAGCCCTTGAACTGGTTTTTAAATTCAGTTCAAGCCAGTTTCCAATTTTCAAAGCTAATCAGCCAACCAAAATGTCTGTGGATATATTGGTCAGCATTATCTTTATTTCCAAATTTGCGCCCTAACTTCCTTTAGACATTGGAACTGATGGGCAGCTGCTAATCAGTACTTTATTTGCAAGCATGTCTGCTTGCTGAAGATGACACAAAGGTATATAAATATGGATTAGTTTTATACACACACACACATTCTGGAAGAAGACTGTGGCAATCTTTAATTATACTGTTGCCAAGAACGTGTCTTTAAAAGTCACTGGGAACTGAGCTTGACTCAAAGGAGATAATCTGCTTTTAATGTCCTCCTTCCAATCAGTTTATAGATGAGCAATGCTTTCCCGTCAGCAGTCACTTACAGGAACCCACTCACAATATCTAATTCTGTCCAATTTACCAAACATTTTCCACTTTTCACTGAAAATAGTCCTTTTTTTCTTAGCTGCCCAACTCCAATGTTTCCCTATGCTTTTATGTGTGCCTACGTACTTTTAAACATTTTTCATCTTAATACTTGTTTCAGCTAATGCTTTCTGAATTCTTGGAAACATATATACTCAAGCTTAATACTAATGCCCATCATCTGAGAAAGAGTTGGGCTAATGAAAGTGCCTTTGTGAGTTATATATAGCTATTTCCCAGATTAGTGAAGCATCATTGCGTCAATCTGCTCTCCGTTTACCTCATGTCAGTAAAAAAAAATATTATCTTGGCTCTTAAATGTAACCACCTACACATGAGCGTCCGTATATATGTATGAACAGAGAACATCTAACAACAATACCAAGAACATTCTGTATAGAGAGCAACGAGTGTTGCACAAATGTTAGAGAGCTGGGGCAAGAAATCTTCTGTTGACTGAATTAATCTTTAGGGAGGCTGAGCAAATCTTAAGAATTTTCATGGGAAGCATGAACATTCTTACTTTTAAATATGAGCTATCTGAGGAATGCTTGCTTTAATAAACAAAAACACCTCTCCACTCAATTTCAGCAGCTAGATTATTAAGTTAGACGATTTAGGGCAGTGTTTCCCAACCTTGGCCACTTGAAGATGTCTGGACTTCAACTCCCAGAATTCCCTAGCCAGCAAAGCTGGCTGGGGAATTCTGGGAGTTGAAGTCCAGACATCTTCAAGTGGCCAAGGTTGGGAAACACTGATTTAGGGTAAGGTGTGCTTTAACAGAAGATATAAAGAGGCAGAGGGAATGGCCTTGAAGGACAGGAGGAACAGCCCTACCAAGGCATTAATTAATTTAATTTAATTTAATTTAAAGTTCTTATAGGCCGCCCAATCCCGTAGGACTCATAGTCCTACGGGATTGGGCGTAGTCCAATAGTCAGACAAGCCTGGCTTGAGTCTATTCCAAGAAACTAATTTGAGAAAACACCTCAGACAAGCCCTCTCCTACCTGACATGAAGATAAAGGGAGAAAGGAAGAAGCACATTCAGAATTTGCAAGATTCTGTTACTATAACTGTTCCAAAACAGTAGTTTTAGACATAAATGTCATCGATTTCTTGGCCTGATCTATCTTAACAGGGCAGACAGAAGATAGTGTGAGTTCCAGGGGGCCTTTTGATTATATAACCTGTTCACAAATATGTACAGATGGAGGAGAGATAGACAGTATCACAAAATCGCTCATTTAAAAGGTACTTATGCTGAAAAATAACCCACCCCACCCACTCCAGAAAATTATTGAAGCTGTGGCTGGATTTCCCCGTGGCATAATTTTTCTCTCTCTTTTGAAATCTAAAAATGGGGTGGGGTGGGGTGGGGTTGTTAGTAAATAAATAAAAGAAAGGAGAGAAGAGGAACAAATGAGAGGGAGGGGGATACCTTTGCTCTTTCAAGCTGAACAGCTGCTTGCTGTTCCCTCTCTTGGCGGATGGCTTCCCTGTCCTCTTCCAGAGATACATCAGAATCTGATGGTCTGCTTGTGTATGAATCTGCTGATCCCTGCAAAGAGATGATGATTATTAACAAAATGATGCATAGAATACATAAAGAAGCCAAACGTGGAGGAAAAAGTATCCAAGGTCAGGCATTTATTTTTAACTCCTTTTCAAAGTTATATTTTATTTATGAAGTTGGCCTTTTTCTTCTTTCTGGCCGAATAGCGCATTAACAGTCATTTCCTTCTCTCTTTTTTTCTTCTGAGGTAAGCTCAAGCACAGAAAATACCTTTTTTCCCCCAACAGCGGCTACTTTTTTTGTTCAAATGTAATTCTAAATGTATTCTTAAAAACTTTAAATGTATTCTATAAAAGTAACGGCAACCAGCACGGCAACCTATCGCAGGCAGAGCTCGGATACTGTAAGTCATGATTTATGCTCTTCCAACTTTATGCAAAGAGGCACAAAAATAGCAGCTACTATTTTCATGCCCGTACTTGGCAAGCAATCTGACATATGTGAAAAATCAGCTTAAGCAACAGTTCCTGGAACAGATCCTCTTGTTTAACCTAGGGGGCTGCCTGAGTAAGGTTCAGAACTTGTTCAATAGATGGCAATAGAATAGAGATTATTCTCCATGGAAAGGTCACAGGATTCAATCAAAATGTAGCACAACTCAATAAAATTCACTTCTCTTGATAAACTGTACGATGGTGTACACGTTTCTGACAAGCATCCTGACCTTATGCAAATATTTGATTTTATCAGTGAATAAGTTTAGAACTGCGGTCCAAACTGGGCCTCCAATTACTTCATGTTATTCCACAATTACCTCAACAAATAACTTACAGTAAGACAATCAGTATTAGAATATATATTGTGACAACATATGAACTTGCCTTTTTTTATAAGCAAGGGCTGGGCCTCCTGGGCCTTTGGGGCTTTAATCTGGCCCATGCACCCTTAAGAAACAACTTTTTTTTTTCCTCTGATACTTTCCCCTTTCTCCAAGCCTCCTCTATTGCTAACAAGCGTGTGCAGGTTTCTTCCACCTGCATCAGTCAGGGGAAACAACACAGTAATTAAGGACAGGCTGATTTTCCTCAGGGCCTTTACTTAGGATGGCCTCTATAGAAAGGAGGGCATAGGCAGGAGGCAGCAGTGGTGGCGATGCCTCTTAGCAAACTTGGCCAGGAGAAAAGAAGAATAGAATAGAATAGAATAGAATAGAATAGAATAGAATAGAATAGAATAGAATAGAATAGAATAGAATAGAATAGAATAGAATAGAACAGAACAGAACAGAACAGAACAGAACAGAACAGAACAACAGAACAGAATAGAATTCTTTATTGGCCAAGTGTGATTGGACACACAAGGAATTTGTCTTTGGTGCATATGCTCTCAGTGTGCATAAAAGAAAAGATACATTTCTCAAGAATCATGAGGTACAACACTTAATGATTGTCATAGGGTACAAATAAGCAATCAGGAAACAATCAATTTTAAAATAAATCGTAAATATACAAGCAACAAGTTACAGTCATAATGTCATAAGTGGGAGGAGATGGGTGATAGGAACCATGAGAAAAACTAATAGTAATAGTAATGCAGCCTAGTGAATAGTTTGACAGTGGTGAGGGAATTATTTGTTTAGCAGAGTGATGGCGTTCGGGGAAAAACTGTTCTTGTGTCTAGTTGTCTTGGTGTGCAGTGCTCTATAGCATCATTTTGAGGGTAGGAGTTGAAACAATTTATGTCCAGGATGCGAGGGCCCAGTAAATATTTTCACGGCTCTCTTTTTGACTCGTGCAGTATACAGGTCCTCAATGGAAGGCAGGTTGGCAGTAATTGTTTTTTCTGCAGTTCTGATTATCCTCTGAAGTCTGTGTCTGTCTTGTTGGGTTGCAGAACTGAACCAGACAGTTATAGAGGTGCAGTTGACAGACTCAATGATTAAATGATCAAAGCATTACTTCCTGGTGCAAAGAAAGGTAGGACACCATCCCATACCAAATGGCATGAACAATCCCTTGCAATCTGCCAAGGGAGCTCTGCTATTCGGGGCTGATGTGAAGGTTCTGCATCCTCCACAGGTTTCTCCATCCTGGACTCTCCCTTGTCTGTCACCCTGGAGCTGCCCTCAAGTGAGCAGCTCTGGCCTATTGCTTTGAGGCACAAAGTTCCACTCCCTCCTCGGTGTATCCCAACAGAGATGGTCCCAGGTTCTGCACTAAGATGGCCACTTTCCACCTGTCGGTTGTTCTAGATTGGCCAAGTCAGGAAATGTCATCTCCAAGAAATACTGGAACTCTCCTTTATTTATTTAGGCTATATATAACAGGATCTCTAAAGCCTTGCAGCATTTCCTTTTCTCTCCCTCTTCAATCCAAGAGGGTCAAGATGGGGCAACTTTCTCAAGATAGGGCAACTTTCTCTCCCCTCTCCCCCCGACTGAGCTCATGTTTTGCTAATGGTCTTCATATCTTTGCCAGGTTCATCTACGTGGTTCTCTACGGCCCCATCCATCTATGAGAAAGGTGAGGTTTCAGTTTAACTCTTGACTCGAAACCCCATGCTCTCTCTTTAATTATAATTGGAAAACACCAAATGATACTTGCTTATTTTCATTGTGACAGAACGCATGCTTTAATTTCCTTTCCATAAAATTTTGAGCTAAATTTTCAGGAACTGAATGCTCTTATGAGAAGGGGACGCGTGCCAAATTGAAGAGCAACATTACTATACTTTTTTTATTTCTTTGTGAAGTTTCAAGGTGATTCAGGTCAATATTTTATGTTGTTATGCACAGACATTCATATTAAATTTGTTTTGGGTAATAATTATTTATATATATAAAATTATATATATAATTTATTATTTTATTATATATATAAAATTAAAAATCGGTATATTTATATGATGGCAAACCATGATACATTTTATTAATTTGTAAATCACTGGAATCACTTTTGTATCAGGCCCATGGGACAATCCCTGGTTTCAGAGTTGAAATTACTGAGGAAGAATCTCTGACTCTCACACTATTAAAACCTATTTTAAAATCATGAGACAGATGCTAGAAATCTTCAAGACCAGGATCAAGCAGATATAATGGCTGTTTGACTTGAAAAGATGGGAGAAGAGACCCGGATTTAAGCCTGGAGACTAACTAACTAGAGAGCAAGATTCCAGGGTGCTGTTAGCTTCTTCTAGTATGGCTTCCTAATTTCTCTGCAATAAATTAACTTATCAAACATTTTCAAGTCTGCTTAAGAATGCAGAGTGGGGAGAGGGTTTAATCACCATGACTGGTTCAAGAAATCAAACCACACTTTCTTTGTTATCATTATCGTACTAGGCAAAGTTTTTTTTTATTGGTTTTACTTCTGCTGCATTTTTAATGCTATGGTGCCTTTTCTGTTCCTGTGACATTTATCTGCTATTTTAGCTGATGCTGATTTATCTATTCTTTTACTTGCATTGATTTTATTCTCTCATGGAGTATCACCATTGAGCGCTGCTGAGCAGCTCATACATTTTTGAAACAAATAAACCCCATTCATTGGCACTAGTTCAGTTGTTGTTGTTGTTGTTGTTGTTGTGTGGAGAAATGGGAATCACTAATTCAGCCTTGTCTACACTGGTTGATTCTGGCTCTTTCGAGTTTCGAATTTTTGAGGATTGAACATGGGGCTTTTTCTTTGAACTTGCAATTCAGTAAGATTTTTCCAACTTTCCTCACTAATTTAAGGGTTTATTGGAACAAATGCCATTTTATAGATACAATAAAGAAGATATAATATTATTGTCTTGTAACACAAAAAACGTTTGTTTGTTTATTGCAAGGCATAATCTTAGCCAGCAAATGCTAAGAATGTGAAAGGGAGATTTTACAATAAATAATATGAATATAATGACATACAATGCAAGGATTGTACGTAGAAGGAGCAGACCGATGTTGATTAAATCTAAAAATTTGAAAGAGAAATTTCAGCATAAAACATCTGAGTTGCAGATTATCAAACAGTTCAGTTCTGTCTTCTGTAGCTTGAATCTTGACTTATTATCTTACTAAAGATGTCTTAGTAATCTTAGAATAGGATATCACTATGCACTACTAAGAATGTTTTGACATGGGCTTCAGAAGTTTATGTCTAGCAGAACTCTCAAATTGAGAATTTGGTCCGAATTGGTTCCAAAGATAGCAGCTGATTAATTAATGCCCTTAAAGCATTTGGAAAATGTAAAGGCCCAACTACTTTACCAGCTACCTATTCTCACTAGCAGCAAAAAGAAAAATTACAACTTGGACATATTAAATAAAATGGCTTAATAAATACATATGATATATAGAGGGAGAATGCTGGCTTGGTTCCTAGCTATTATTATGTACACAACAATGTATCAAGTACATATAGGAAGATCCATAACCTCCAGACGATTACTCCCCGGGAGGGAGGGAGGGAGGGAGGGAGGGAGGGAGGGAGGGAGGGAGAGGGAGAGAGGGAGAGGGAGAGAGAGAGAGAGAGAGAGAGAGAGAGAGAGAGAGAGAGAGAGAGAGAGAGAGAGAGAGATTGCCATTCTTAATGCAACAGAGGCAATAAAAGAAAGTTATAGACTAGAGTTTCCAGTCCAGTTATGGGGTCAAATGAGATAGCCTGTGATTCTGCTTTTTGTTTGATGAAAAGCAATCTGTGAGGCAACATCGTTTCATTCTGTGTTCCTATTTTCATAGGCACTACAATGCTACTAAAAGTATTTTCACTTTTTTTAGGAATGATCAAGCAGCTTCCTGTGTGGCATTTATCAAGTCCAAGGATCTGAAGTTTTATCCTGATCAGATTCTTTATGCAAGAAAAAATTATTTTTTTGCCTGAATTATTTCAACCCGGTACCATCATAAGTGGTTTTTCCCTTGATTTTTATCAGTATTTTGATTTCATCAAGTGTGGAGTTTGAATGTTAGTAGCATCCTAAAGAAAGTATATAGAACACTCTACTAAATTGTCACTAATATAATACACGAATTATTTTTTTTAAATTCCGCTAAAATTAATAATTATCAATCTAAAGGCAACAAATTCATTTCTAACAGCAGGTCATTTTAATTACAGGTAGGTCTCAATTAGTGTAATTAGTGAATACGATGAAATGGCTGCATTACTTGAATTTGCCCTATTCTAAGAGATATTTCTATGGAAAATGTGATAATTGGTACCAGCTTGACAGAAATAGGCAATGAAAAAAATCAAACATAAGCATATATACCGTATGTATATTAATGAAATATTATAGTAAGGGATAGAAATATACTAATTTAAATTTATGGGTAACAAAGTCACAGAGTAGCTATAGAAAACATAATAAAAACAAAATCTACTTCAGATTCAGGCATTTCAACATCTTATCCTTTTTAGCATTGCTATGAACCATACCCATGTCGTTCAGTAACATCAAATGTTTGCTATAATGTAATAAGCCTTTTTTAAAAACAAAATGTGTGTTGTTTTCCTCTCACAATATATTCTTTTTCCCCCTATTTTGAATACATGAAGATTAGCAGCATCTAAAATCCCAACAGCAACCGGACATGGGTCAGCCTCTCATTAACTGAATTTTGGATCACATTAAACACAAGCTGCTGTCATTTTACAAACTACACTAAATCAAACGTATTATTCAAGCTTGCACTGATCACAGCCTACCTGTACTCTCCCTTTAGGGTGCGCTCACTAAAAAATATCAAGGATATGCCCATTTACTATTACTGGATGTGTGATCAGTACATTTGGTTTTTTTTTCAGCCGCAGTGCATATACTTATATCTAGTTTTTTTAAATAACATATAAAATAGATATTCCTCTCAAAATTCACATTTCTGCTGTATATTTTGAATTATTTAAGGAGCTGAAGTGGTGCAGTGGTTAAATGCAGCCATTGCAGGCTGACTGCTAGTTCAACAGTTCAGCTGTTCAAATCTCACTAGGCTCAAGGTTGACTCAGCCTTCCATCCTTCCGAGGTGGGTAAAATGAGGACCCAGATTGTTGGGGGCAATATGCTGAACTATGTAAACCGCTTAGAGAGGGCTGTAAAGCACTATGAAGCGGTATATAAGAAAAGTGCTATTGCTATTGCTATATTATTGCATTTGTCCAGCTCCGTGGCTTCAAAACATTCAGATGCTGCATATGTCTTTCTCATTGAATTGCACAAGATTATATTTCATGTTGCTGTATAAAGATAAAAGCTACCTAGCAGAATTAAAAGCATAAAACCAGGCTTATCACCTATGTTGCAGTTGAGCGAGTTTTTGGGTTACGTACAGTTTTTAACCCGGGGAGGAGCAACTATGCCCCCTTTGCAACCTGTGAACCAACTCCATGCTGGCTGAGAAATTCTGGGAGTTGAAGTCGACAGGTTGCAAAGAGGCCATAGTTACCCATCCCTGCTTTAGCCCCTTTTCTGAATTCCCCATAGAGGTTGCTAAACCACGTTATCAAAACTTGGTTGAATCATTTTGTGTATCTGAAAAAAATCACAATTGAATTAAGAATGTTAAAACATCTGACAGACTGAATGTGCTTATTTATTTATTTTTAAATCCCAATGGTCTGGTTACAACATCATCCACACATGCAAAAAGATTGCCTTGTCCCAGATCTATACTCATACAGAAAATCAGTATAATGACAACCTACCTAAGTATCTCTACTACTTAGGTTCTGTAACTAGTCCTTTCCCTATCAGTCATCAGGCACACATAGGAAGAGATACAAGCTTCTCACTTCAAACAAGCCTTAGGCCAGGGGTCCTCAAACTTTTTAAACAGGGGGCCAATTCACAGTCCCTCAGACTGTTGGGGGACCGGACCGGTTGGGTGGGTGTGGCTAGGTCATGTGACTAGGTGGACATGGTCAATTTAACAGTCCATTAAACAATGCACACAAATTAAACTTTAATTTGTTTTGCTCCTGGGGGTGTTTTATTTGCTTTTGTTTGCATGTTGCTCTTTTGGTTGACTTTTCTTTTTAGTAGATCATTTTTTCAGTTGTTTAGGAGTCTAGTGGTCCACTTCAGGAAACTCAGTTTTGCAGCAATTCTTCTCAACCCCAAGGAGCTTCAGAAATATTTATTTATTTATTTATTTATTTTGGTATTCTTATATGCCGCCCAACTCCCGGAGGACTCAAATATCTCTCTGTCTCTCTTCTCTGTCTCTGTCTCTGTCTCTGTCTCTGTCTCTCTCTCTTCTGGAGGTGGGGGAGGTGAAAAACAGGACATTTTCACCCATTTTTTGGCCTCCTGGGGCATCTGTGCACCCCATTTTTCACCTCCCCCACCTCCAGCAGCATTCTGCAGGCCAAAATTGTTGGCCTTACCTTTCAGTTCTAGCCCGCGGGGCTCGTAAAGGTAAGTCCTGCACTTGGCTGAAGGGTAGGCGGGGTGATGTGGGCGGGGCAGCCTCGTGGTCCTGCGCAAGCCAGATTAATGGCTTTGGCGGGCCGCATGCGGCCCACGGGCCATAGTTTGAGGACTCATGCCTTAGGCTGATAAAGACTTCAAAGACACCAATCGGTCTCCTAGTCTTCTAGAAGGGCAAGGATATTCAGCTGTGCTGAGATACACTCAGAAGTGGTAACTGTTTCTTGTCACTTCAGAGTTATCTGCCAGTCTGGGAATAAGTGAACTACCACTCCTTCCAAAGTATTTAAAATTGGAAAAAAATTAACTCATCGTAATGCATCAGATCTGGAAATATGCAGGACCTGACTTCAGGATCCACCGCAATTACAGAATTAATTACAGAATACACAACAGAATTCCTTATTTTGGGACTTCAAAGTTTCGAACTCCGCCGCCTTCGATCTGACCTAAGTGTAGCTCACAAAATTATCTGCCTCAATGTCCTACCTGTTAACGACTACTTCAGCTTCAACCGCAATAATACACGAGCTCACAATAGATACAAACTTAATGTAAACCGCTCCAGACTTGATTGCAAAAAATTCGACTTCAACAACAGAGTTGTCAACGCCTGGAACACTTTACCTGACTCAGTAGTTTCTTCCCCAAACCCCAAAAACTTCAACCTCAGATTATCTACCATCAACCTCACCCCATTCCTAAGAGGTCGGTAAGGGGCGTGCATAAGCGTACAATCGTGCCTACAGTTCCTGTCCTAATGTACACATATATTCTTACCTCTTTTACTCTTATTCATGCTTGTACTATTACATATATATTCAATCATGTTTTACTGTTTATACTTTGCTTATAATCATATATGCTTGACAGATAAACAAATACAAATACAAATACATCACTCTAAGAAGTCAGTACAAAACCCAAAGCAGCATATTCAGCTTTGCTGTTTGATTTAGTTACAGGCCAAGCCAGTTTCTGCAATCCTTTTAGCTAAACCAGAGAGTTTCACTGGGCAGTCTAATTGGACTGCTGTTCTATGCATATGCGTGCACCCACACACGCATACGCGTTCTTTAATCTCTCAACATTTTTGTCCTCACATAGTTGAAACCACTCTACAGCCATTTCTGATAAAGATTCTCTCTTCTGGGCCAACACTACTTCAGAGTACTTATTCCTTCACCCTAGTTGTTTCAGTCATCTGAATTTTATCTCAACGAAGTACATAAAAGAACTACAAAAATAGTAACTCTGATAAATCAGCATATAAAATGATCTGTGCCAAATGGTTTTGTTGGCAATTCCCTTGCTCTGTCCTACCACTCACTCATTGATAGAAAGCCTTATATCAATGCACTATAAAATCAATGAATGATAAAAGGAGACAATAACATTGCAAACATACAATGCACACACAGCATACAAAGTATTATACTACAGAACAAGTGCGATCCAACAATTGGTATTAATCACCAAATTGTCAACCAGCTCCAGTTCAAAGACTTATATTTTGTGTATTTAGGACATCCTACAAATAATGATCAAATTACTATTAGTGTCATGATTCACTATTCGGAAATGAGTATTTCGGGGGAAATACTCTCTACTGCTTAATCACTCCATTCCACATCTATCAAGAGAGTAAATTCCATTTCCTCTTCCTTATCTTTCCCACACCATCTCTTAAAGACCTATGCATTTTTTTCCAGGTTTACTTCACATTTCAAATTGCATAAGCTTAAATGTGTAAAGTCCATCACAAAACTGACTTGTGCCATTTACTGTATATATTACAAGTATGGGAAGTTTTGGGTAACCACATGTATAGAATGATCTCTCCTTAGAAGGTTAGTACTGAAATTTATTAATACTTACTCAAAGTAAAAAATATGGCCACATTAACAGGCAATGAAGAGGCAACAAATTAAATTCATGACAAAACATAAGCCCACCAAGCAGCATCAAATCTCTTTTGCCCATATTATTTACTAAACATTCTGAAATTTACATTTTTAGCTCATAGAAAACTAATTTCATAGAAGTATGGCAATGAGCTGTGAATATTAACATTTTATAAATTAATTAGCTGGTTTCCCAGAAGAAATCTGCCACTTAGAAACAAGCAGCAAAGAAAAAATAAACTTTTTGTTTTGATAGAACAGAAGTCCTCAAATGCCCTTTACAATTTTTGTTTCCTGTATTTCTATGACAAACTAGGGATCTACAAGAAAACTGCACATAGCTGGCAGAGCAGAATAAGGAGGAGAGGGAAAGGACTGCTCTCTGCAAGAAGAAAAAAAAATAACCACTGAGAGCATAACATACCGTATTTTTCGGAGTATAAGATGCAACGGAGTATAAGACGCACCTTAGTTTTGTGGGAGGAAAACAAGGAAAAAAGGCCTCTGCCTCCCAGCAATTTGCCAAACAGCAAACGGCAAACAGTACAGATGATATACACTGTTTGCTGTGTATTTCTGTGCATGTGTGCCTGACCCATAGAAATGGCAAAGATTTGGAGAAATGTACATTTATGGCAGTATATTAATCCCAGAAAGTTTTCTTAAATGTAATCACACTAACTCCTCCCAATTATTTAAATAGATCTACTCCAAACATGACTAAGTCAGGGTTTCTCAGCTGCCTTCTTTTAATACTAATACTTAATACTAATACTTAATACTAAAACAGGACATTTCAGATTATACTTTTACAGATCTTTAAAATTGATGTGGCTTTCTGGAAGTATTCTCTGCTATTTAAAAGAAGATACAATAGCACTGGGCCTCTTCAGAGCAAGCGTTTATTTTAAAAAGCTTCTTCATTTTGTTAAGTTGTCTAGAACAATAATAAAGCAGTCTTTAAAAAATAAGTCTAATAATTTGAACACTCTACAAACATTTAACAAAATAACATATTAACAGAATCTGCCTCTACCTAGGATAGAACTCACAACCTCCTGATTGTGAGGCAAATGCTCTAGCTCTGAGCCATAGCAACTATAGCTTGCCTCCTTGCAATTTCAGCAGTCTAATATTGCCAGCAGTTTATCTCCCAGCAATTTGTCACATTACAGCCACCGTAGTTAGTTTCATTTTACCATGTGGCTTGCAAGCCTCCGTCAGCTGTAGGTCGGGAGGCAGTTTATCTCTTCTTGCGCTCTTCTTGTGCTTTGCCCTGTTTGCTGCAAAGAGGTAAATTGCTGGCAGGCAGAGGCCAAAGGGTGGGGATGGCTGGGTGGGGCTACATTCAGTGTATAAGACGCACCCAAGTTTTCACCCTCTTTTTGAGGGTAAAAAGGTGCGTCTTATACTCCGAAAAATACGGTACATTTTAACTCATCACTCCAACAAAACGTATCGTTATTGAACAATGGAAAAGGAGACTGAAAAAAAAATCTCAAAATCTGAGAGCATGGCAAGAAAAAAACTGGGAACTTTAAAAAAAGATCTAATGGGTTTCAGATTATGAACCTCCAAAAGAAAATAACAGATGTGGTTTTCTAAGTGTTTGAAAGCCAGGCCACATAATTATGCAGACATCCCTGAAGTATATACCCCACACTGTTCCTTCTCCCATTTTTGGTGAATCCTCCAAATGTGTTAGGACTAAAATTCCCAACTAAACGTAAAACACTATTAAATTAAAACCAGGCCAATTTCCCTATTCACATATAAATGGAGGTCCTAAAAATCTTCAGAGCCTGTTTTTAGGTTACTTTAGGTTACTTTCAGAGTCTGCTGAAAGTGCAGTGCATCTTCCAATAACTGTTTGGCTCTATTCAGCAAAACAGTAAACACTCAGGACCATCAACTGGCTAACCTATTAAAATCAGGCTCACTGAGTTGGGCAGAAATCAACTGTTGAGATTCTCCACCAAGTCTGCAACTAGAGAAATTAATTCAATGATTTTTCTGAATTTCTCCAGGGGCAGATTTTTCTTCAGCTATTTCAGTAGGATCGGTCCTGAAAAAGCTGTAAGGGAGAAGTTGCCTCTGGATACTTTTTCTATGGATTGACTTGAAGTAAGGAAAACCAAGAAAGTCAGAACATTCAAACACAACTTAACTATTCGGGCCTTAGCAAGATCACATATTCTTCCATGAGAATTTCACTGGAATCCTTTTCTCTTTTGAAATGAGTTCGAAACTCCTTATTAACAAATACAACTTTTCACAATTCTGATAGGGAAAAAAATTGCAGAAATTCTCTGCCTAATGCTAGGGACTCACCATTTTTTGCTACAGCAAACCAAGCTGCTATGTTTTTCATTCCAGAAAAGGGATCGTATTTGAAAAGGCAGGGGTAACATTGCAAACTTTCAATATTTCAGCATTTTACCTACAGGCATGATTCCTGTAACTTTGAAAGGTTGCAGTACATACACAAATACAAATGCTTTTATTATGGCTAGCATTCCCTTCGGCTGTTTGAAGACAAACATAGTTAAAGGAGTTTCATGGACAGAGACTGAAAGCTGGCTCTGCTGACAGCAGAGTCGATGGTCATGGCAGAACAAGGAGCCAGCAAACAGATCAGCTCCTCAGAACTCCTCTCCAGAGCAAGGAGAGAACCTATAATTGCCCGCAAGCCCTCCATACATGGCTCTCCGTGAGGAAACTGTAAGACAGGGGTCTTCAGTGGGGTTTAGAGCTCTGGGAGCTAAGGGAAAGCTCTTTCCCCAAGTCAAAGTCTTCAAAAAGACACTGGGTTTGCAATATTTTCTTCCTTAAAACACTTCTGAAAGTTTCTTGTCAATGGCTTTTGGATATTAAGAATCTTCAAGTAAACAGAAGGTGGCTTAAGAGCCCTTCTCTCGGCGCCTCACAGCTGATTTGGCAAAATGAGTATAGCCCACTTAGGGTAGGGACTCCAACTGCCTCTTCCTCCAAGAGATCCCTACAGCGGTGGCAGTTCTCGCCGGCTGACCGGACTAACCAGCCCACCCGCCGGCAGCAATGAAGACACTTCACGGAGCGGCTCAGGAGTTCCAAATGGCAACTCACAGCGCTCAAAGCACAGGAGAGTCCAGCAAATCTGTCCGTTACCACTAACTGACTCGAAGAGATGATGTTTTTGCGTCCTCTTGGCTCGACTGAGTTAAAGAACTGGGCCAGTGGAGCAGAGAGAGGGCGTGACCACATCTCTTCTTAACTCAGTCCCTTGGCAACCGACAGAAGATAACCCATGCTCGGACTCTCCAAGCAGTGCACAGCAGAATAAGATTTATACAAGTTTAAGAACTTTTTAAAAATGTTGGAATAAATAGCAAAAGAGTGATTAGAATGTTGATTTTGAAAAGTTAAAAATGGACTAAGGGGCCAGATGGATTTGAAATAAGATTTTGAAATTAATTACAAGACTCTTTCCTATGGTTTGTTTAAAATTCTGTAAGATTTTGAAACTAAATGTAAAACACCTTCCTATGTGAACATGTTGATTAGAGTAGTTACATGCACAATGAAACTAATTAATCAAACTCAATTGAAGAGCTATGCTAATTAAACAAGAAGTGGGTCTACAAACAATGCCAGCCAGTTCCTTTTTAATTCCTGGCAGAATATACAACAATATTATCCTGTATTATTGCTTTTCCCTCAGTGAGTTCATAATAACATACATGTTTCCAAGAAGTGTTCAGAGTTGAGATGGAATCCAAATGTCTGTCTCCCTTATTCAATTACACTTGTTCTCCTCAAACATTTAGGATTGTTGTATGTTGTATATAAAACAAGGAAGTCATGAAATTATGTGCTGAACACATCTTATCATTTATTCCTCAATCATTGATGGATTTCTCCTATTAAATTACCTGCAATTATCCACACAGATAGAAATAGAAATAACAGAGTTGGAAGGACCTTGGAGGTCTTCTAGTCCAACCCCCTGCTTAGGCAGGAAACCCTACACCACTTCAGACAAAGGGTTATCCAACATCTTCTTTAAAATGTCCAGTGTTGGAGCACCCACAACTTCTGGAGGCAAGTTGTTCCACTGATTAATTGTTCTGTCAGGAAATTTCTCCTTAGTTCTAAGTTGCTTCTCTCCTTCTCTCTCCAGATGATCTTATCTGTCTTGGATGCTAAGCATATCAGACTCTGTTAGTAGTTGGACAGGAAATTACTGGGACATCTCAGAGTTGTGAGATGGACTAGGAAGTTAAAATACATATTGAAGATTATGACAGCTGTTTCTACACTGTTGCCAAGACAACTGTAGTGTTTTATACATGTGTGTGTCCTACCTCAAAACAACTGAAACTGTATTATTGGTTTTCATCATTTAAACATTTTGAAGGATTCAAATGAAGGATGAGGATGAGAAACATTGTTGGATTCCAAATTCAGGAGAAAGAAGGCAAAGGTGATAACGACATGAAGCTAGAAGCAGCAAATACCTCAGGATTGGTGGGATGCCTTGCATTGATAAAACAGCTATTTCTCCAGTATCAGAAGAAATTCTTCCAAAAAGACAAATAGATCCTTAAAAGCTTACAAAAAATGAAAAATGAGATGGCAGAATTTTTTTTTTAGCAAAGAAACATAGTGTTACTAAAACTGTAATTTTGGTTCTGTACTATCTCGAAGTCTACCTTAGTGTTATTCTGAACTGCTCTACCAGATTTTAAGGAATGTATTTTTCCTTTGACAAAGTTTTAAGATGAATCACCAATGCTTGGCTGCTTCTTTATTAAAAGAGAAATACATAAAACAAGCCCAGAACATGAAAAGAGCTTTTTAACAGCTTGGCATGAAACTAATTTAATAACAGTGACTGAATGTATTCAAATAAACTGAGTAGTTCGAAGAACTATCCAATTAACAAAATATTACCCTACTCTTCTTTGTGCTATTTTGAAGCAAAAAGACAAGCAGTTTTTAGAATGCTGGATCTCTTTAAGGAACCCATCCCTGATTCTGAATGAGGCCAACTACTTTCATAGCAGGAAGGGTTTGGATAGGGCACAATTTGTAACCCTGATAGGCAGCCAAGTTGTGTTTGTTACATAGAGGGCTACTGCATTCAGTAGTGTGGGATTATATTTAGGCAAGAAATATTTTTTTTGTCTGCTTTGTCATTGCCTATCTATTAGCGCCTGCTGCAGACTTCATCAAATGCTGGAGCCAAAGATCACTTGAGTTATGCATTCTTAAGAATAATAGGAAGCTTTTTTTTTAAAGGTCTACGTTATGATTGATGGTCACTTTCCATGACTGGCTACACTTATTAATAATAAAACTTAGCTGGCTGCGTTCACAGATTGCACTAAATTAAACCATGTTTTAGCTTAGAGGTTTACTAATCACAATGGTTGGCTTTATATAACACACTAAGAGTTAAAAATATACAAACCATTACTACAGCATGCTCACTGCTTAAACTGCAGTATACTAAATCAAGACAGATGTCTTAATAGCCCACACACCTTCTAATCTATCATTGGTTTTGACAATGTGTAAATAATTGCTATGTTTTAAATGATTTGTAAATGTTTACTACATCTTAAATTGCTGAGGTCCATAAATACCGACTTGCCTTATTAGTTCATCTCTATCTACTTTCCCTATCTCCCCAATTCTAATTATACTGATATTTGTTGGGAGGACAAACCTTGCCAAGTAAGCTTGTTGAGGAATTCTTGAATCACCTTGTTGACAATGTTCTCCTTCATAAAGTGCAGGGAAGTATGGGGTCATGTATCCTTGACTTAATCCTACTAAACATGGATGTCTTAGTGGACAAACTGAAGTAATGGAAGGTTAGCAGAAAAGGGACCATGTTAGGCTGCAGTTCATGGTATTAAGAAAAACTAAAGATGAATGCAGCTTGGAGTTTAAGGAAGAGATAAATTTGGATATACTATCAGTTTCTACAAATGTCACTCATTTATTCATTAAACTATATTTTTTCATGATTTTATTAGCACTGCTATATTTTTATTGTACTTTATCAGACCTTCTGGTGTTATAATTATCAAGATGGATGGATGGATGGATGGATGGATGGATGGATGGATGGATGGAAGGAAGGAAGGAAGGAAGGAAGGAAGGAAGGAAGGAAGGAAGGAAGAAGAGAACAACAATTGAGAAGAATATAGAGAACAGAAGTCAAATAATCTACCAGGGCAATCCTCCAGCATCAGATTTAAGGACAGGGGAAAGTTGGGGTGTTCAGCTGCATTATTTATTTATTAATCTAATTTATATAGCTGCCCATCTTACCAAAGGTGAATAAGGGTAGCGCACATCAACAGCATTATTTATTTATTTATTAGTGAGACTTATGTACCGCCTCATAGTGCAAGCACTCTCTAAGTGGTTTACACCATTAAGCAATGTATATATTTATATTGCCCCCAACAATCTGGGTCCTCATTTTACCTACCTCAGAAGGATGGAAGGCTGAGTCAACTCTGAGCCAGTGAGATTTGAACAGCTGAACTGCTGATCACAGTCACCTAAAATAGCCTGCAGTACTGCACTCTAACTGCTGCGCCACCTCGGCTCATGTTCAGAGCTGCGTAGCAGCAAAGAGACCAGAGAGTTTTTAAGCTATTTCTAGTGCCTGCTAATCTAGGTTTTACTTCCTTTAACAGAATTTATTGTCTAGTAAGTCAGAAATGAATTGTCATGCAACCCACATCCTTTATTATAAGCAGCAGGCATGGGACTCCAATAAACAGCTTTAGACCCTTCCTTTTTTATTATTATTATAATCCAGCATGAAATAATCTCCTGGATAGCTGAAAGTCCGGTTTACTAGATTTCTCCTTATTTTTAATGTACTGTATTCCTTTTCCCCTTTTAAACAAAATTTTATGAACCAATGTACATGGACTCTTTATCTGAAGGACACTGAAGCATTCCATGAACCTTGAAACGAAATTCTGATTACCCTCAGCTACAGCCATGTATTATAAAGACTAACTTGCAAGAAAATAGATTCAAAATACATCGAGGAGAGAAAACATCGCAAAAAAGGCAGAAACACCTGATGGGGGTGAAAATTTAAAAAAAAAATCAAGATGCAAGTTGGTGGTCATCATGGCAGTCCTGCCCCTTTGTATGTGGATATATTGAAATCCAAACAGATCTTTTAATTCTATTCCGAGTAGCTTTCCCATCATTGATTACAACCAAACCCTTCATTAATCTATCTTCTAACTTTTTTATATATACCGGTCTTATATTTTCTCTTCTTCCTTTACTTCCTTCAACTCTATTTTTCCCAAGAAAGTTGAATTACCAACAATTGATCTCTCCAATTTCAGTACCTCATCACCTTTGTGTCTTTCACTAATTCTCATAATCAAACCAATCACACCTTTAACTAAATATTAATTCCTTACCATATGTACATATGAATACCCGTATGCTTATAACACTGAGCATATAGTACAGTGATGCCGAACCTTTTTTTGCTTGGGTGCCAAAAGGGCACGTGTGAGCGCGATAGCATGCGCGCGCGTGCCCGATAGCGCATGCGTGTGCCCACACCCATAATGCAATGCTCTCCCCCCGCGCATGCGCGCACAACCACCCCTGCGCTGCCCCCCCCTGCGCATGCACATAGGCCTCACTGAAGCTTCCGGAATTCCGATAGGCCCGTTGGGCCGTTTTTCGCCCTCCCCAGGCTTCAAGAAAGCCTCCGTAAGCCTGTGGATAGTGAAAAATGGCCCAACTGGAAGTTCAGAACCAGTTGGTCCGTTTTTCCCATCCACAGGCTTCCAGAGGCTTCCCTGAAGCCTGGGGAGGGCAAAAATAGCCTCCCCTCGCCCTCTGGAAGGTCGAAAATCAACTGGCCAGCACGCACATGTGTGCTGGGGCTTACATAGGACAACGCCTTGCGTGCCCTCAGATATGGCTCCGCATGCCACCTGTGGCACGCGTGCCATAGGTTCGCCATCACGGATATAGTATATTCAGAAATTATCATTCTCATTTATTTTTGGGTACCCAAATGAATCACTTTTTCCATATTCTCTCATCTTATTCTTCTTACCTATCCATTCATGTCACCTAAGGAAGCATTTTCCCCTTAAGATCACCTTAATTCAGAACTTGCACATTTTTTCCAGAACTTATCTCTATAAGTCTTCACTGAAATAATAACCTACAATTATCACCATCCCATGGATTCTTGTTTTTATATAGATTCAGGAGAACCCATATGACATCAATTCATATGGTACTTTCTGACATATTTTAACCCTTCAATTCATAATTAAATTGACCCCTTCTCTCTCTCTCTCTCTCTCTCTCTCTCTCTCTCTCTCTCTCTCTCTCTCTCTCTCTCTCTCTCTCTCTCTCTCTCTCTCTCTCTCACACACACACACACACACACACAAACACACCACAAGATTAGACATCCATTCAGATTATTACCTGCCTACGAAATGGGTGGTTATATAAATTAGATTTATTTCCACGTGTAAATAAAATATTTTATCTTTCTGTTATATTATAAACACACATTATCTTTATTTTCATTGCATTTGTTAATTAATATTCTTTATGTTTTATTCTTCTGGATTCCAAGTTGCAATCTTTCACATGCCACGATTATCATTAGTGGGGTCCATACATATAATGGTCATCTGTTATAATTTTGGTCAATTTAAGCTGTCATATAACACTTTTAGTAAACAGACATGGTATAGACTAAGTCTCTGCTGGGAATATTATCCTTGCCACATGTAGCATTCCCTACTAATAGTTAAGAAAGTATTGATCAGTTTTGGCACGTTTGTGCCATTATGCCACAAGTTACAATCAAACAAGTACAGCAGATGAAGTAGACTCTGGTTTATGTAATTAAAAAACGCATTGAAGTGTGTCAAAACAATTGCAGCTTTTAATCTACATACAGCACTCTTGTGCCAATTCCTTAAATGATCTTGTACTCTTATTTACTGCCAACAGGCTGTGAAGGGTCATAGAAACAAAGCTTCCACAGCCCTTTGACCTATAGATCCAAGAAAACTAACTTCCATTTTCCATACTAAAAATGTACTGAGAATCATAGTAAGATGTTAAATGAAGGGAAAATCTTAAGGAGTGCAAACATTGTTTATATATACTTTTTTGGAAGTCCAAACACAGAAAAGTATGTACAATTCATACCATTTATGACTCTTTGCTAACTTTGAATCATTGTGACTAATAGCAGATTAATAGAAAGCTATCTTTCTAGCCTTGGGTTAATATGCCTCTGGCAGTGCCTTCTAGATAACTTCTACAACTTCCACTGAATTCATTTTCTTGTTCATTTGCAGAACAGTTTATATTATAAAAGCTGGAACATATTGAGTGATGAAAATGATTTTATATAGCCTGGGGGCAAACACCCAAAACAGGTGGAGGGTCTCGTGGAAATATTTTTAGACCTTTTAAAAACAAAATTATAATCAAGGGAGGCTTAATTCTGTGAAAAGCATACTGGTACCCAAGTCTATAGTGAATGACATGGCAAAAAGCTCTTCCTTAAGCCAAAGTTTGTAAACACAATCTCAAATTGTTCAAAAGTCTCTCTATATATACTGAGGCACACATTTAGCATAAAGAAGAGGCAGTGATATAAAAGGAGCATAAATAAAGAGAAAGCAAAGGGTATACTATAAGACCAACTTTTAAGAGAATACTTTTCTAATTTGTACATTCTCTGTCTCTCAGAATTTACATACATACAGTACATACATACATATATAAATATACATACACATATAGATAGTCCTTGAGTTATAACCATTCATTCAGCAAGTGTTCAAAGTTACAATGAAGGGGGACTTAACTTATGACCAGTATGCAAAGTTGCGGCTGTCGCAGTATCCCCACAATCACGTGATCATGATTCGGTTGCCTGCCAACTGCTCACAATCATGAAGGTTACAGCATCCCATGGTTACAGCATTGCCATTTGCAACCTTCCCTGCCAGCTTCCCAAATCAATGGGGAAGTCAGTAGGGAATTGCTCCCACCACTTTTTCAACTGCCCGCCTATGCTCTTTAGCACCTGCCTACGGCATCCAACCACCTACGCACCTGTGTATTCGGCCATGCACTGCAGTACCTGCATGCAGCACCCAACACTTGCAGCTCTTACCTGCAGCTTCTACCTACTGGTTTGCTTGCCTAGGACTTCTGCCTCTTCCCACGTCAATGGCACATGAGATCTTGCTTAATGATCGATGTGATACAACAGCAACTGGAACTGCCAGGATTCCCATCCCTAAGCAATGTGATCACATGACATCATACTTTACAGCCACATCACTTAGCAACAAAAATTCCAGTCCCAATTGCTGTTGTAACCTAAGGGATGCATATGGCATTTAAATTTTGTTAGAAATGTGGTATCAACTATTTTGTTGTTGTTGTTGTTGTTGTTGCTATTAACTGGATTGCTTCTGGACATTACTGAAACAATAGGAACTTACTTCAGAATGGCTGAGGAGGGGAAATGAAGTCTCCATCCAATAAGACTCAATTAACAGGACTGCAATCAAATGCCCAAGTTTCATGGCAAGGGTAGTGATAATTACAATTACTTTATTACTAAATGCTAACAGATAAATTGCTAGTCTAGAGATGTTAAGGCAAAGCAATTACCTTTTGCAAAAAGGAATAGGGTTGATTCCTGCTATTTTAACCAAAACAAAAAAACAAAAAGAGATAGGCAAGTTTTATAATGAAGAATTCATGAAAAGACCTGAAATAAAATTACAAGTGTTGAAAACCACAGCTTGAATGCAATCGGTGTTTACGTGAAGTGGCAGGAACTTTTCTAATTCAAAAAAGAGCATTGTAAAAGTACCATATTTTTCGGAGTATAAGATGCACTTCCCCCCCCCCCAAAAGAGGATAGAAATGTTGGTGCGTCTTATACATCGAATACAGCCATTTTTGGCCTCCCGAAACCTCTGCGCATCCCGTTTTTGCCAAACACAGGCCCGTTTTTCGCAAAAACGGGGCAGGCAGAGGGTTTGAGAGGCCTGCAGAGTGCTCCTGGGGGCTGGGGAGGGCAATAACGTGATGCGTGGGGGGTTTGGGAGGCGAAAAACGGGCCCATTTTTCACAAAAATGGGGTGCGCACAGGGTTTGGGAGGCCTGCAGAGTGCTCCTAGGGGCCGGGGAGGGCAAAAACTTTTTCCCCCTGTTTACCTCTTCAATATCTTAGTGTGTTTTATAGTCCAGTGTGTCTTATAGTCCGAAAAATACGGTACATATTACAAACTGTACCCATAACTGGTGGTTTGCACCCACATACTTTTTAATCAAACTACTTGTTCAGAGTTTACTCTGAAAGCACAAGTACTTCATTGAGATTTATCTGTCAAGGGAATTATGATATACAAAACTCTCCTAGTCTGGAATACCTCACATGAGAAGATCAATTTAAAGTAATATTTTTCAAATAAACTTTCCAGCCTTGTAGGGGTTTTTTAATTGTCATTAACTCACCAATCCATTTCACTGGGTTCATAGATCACTAAATTTTAATATGGTTTGTTGGTTTGTTTTTAGCTTAATGTAACATGTGAACCAGATTCCCATGGCTTGTTTAATAAATTATGACTTTAAAATATCACATAACATTACGGGTAAAGATAAGAACTGAAAATATGAAAAACATATTGCAAAGCAGGCAAATACAGATATAGTGGAGATTTAAGGGACATTAAGTTTGCAAACTTCACTTTCTAATCACTTTTGGAAATAGCTCATTAACTATTTCTAAATTATTAGATTATAATTTACAAAAGAAAATGGCTGAGGTGTTAACATTTAAAAGAGAAAAACAACAAATTAAGAGAGTGACCTGGATAATTATTTCCAATTAGATTTGCAAAAGAGATGTGTTAAAGCCTTGAAGAACTCTGTGCGATGGGACAAAGAAAGGAAAATAAATCAATCCCATCACAATATTTAAACAAGCTAAAGTTTGTTAGAAATAATAGGAAGGAATGTAACCTTGGTTTATTTGATCAAAGCTAAAACAAGATATATTGTTACTTCTGACTCCCTTTTATGGACTTTCTGCAGACACCAGATTTGAAAAAATGATGTTTTATCGATTTGTTCATATATAAGAAATGGGAGATGGGAGATGGAATGAAGAGATAAATATCTTTAACTTAAGAAACAGTGAAGAATTACTAAATGTGTTTATATTTGTTGTGATGGAGATTGGAGATTATATATTTCTTTTCTCTTATATTATTTTTATTTTCTCTTTCTTTGCTTTTTTCTTTCACTTTTTACCTTTTCTATTCTCTCTTTCTTTAAGCTTAATTTGCATTAGATTTTACTATTATAATCAAAATTCTTAATTAAAAAAAGTATGTTTGTGAGAGAGAGATTGTGTTTGTACACAAGAGATAACACCAAATGGAGTAGAGATGTGGTAAGGTGGAAGAGAGATGAAGAAACGGAGGATGAAACGGCTGCACTTCTCCAGAATCACAAGAAAAGGTACAGATTGAAGAGACAAGAAAAGATGAAGGTGATTCAACTTGACAATATATGGTGAATGTTGAGAGTGTTCTTCAATACAACCATACCCACATCCAACAACAGTGATGGGATTCAAAAAAAATTACTACCGGTTATGTAGGCGTGTCTTAGTAGGCGTGTCTTGGTGGGCGTGTCTTGGTGGGCGTGGCAGGGGAAGGTTACTGCAAAATCCCCATTTCCTCCCGATCAGCTGGGACTCAGGAGGCAGAGAATAGATGGGGCGGGGCCAGTCAGAGGTGTTATTTACCGGTTCTCTGAACTACTCGAAATTACTGCTACCGGTTCTCCAGAACTGGTCAGAATCTGCTGAATCCCACCTCTGATCCAACAAGATCTCAACAGAGAAAGAATGAAGCAAATGCACAAATTGCACAACGTAATATTTCTGCTGATGTTGGTGCCATGACCAAAGTCTATCCTCACTGTCATATGTTCCTATTCCTCAGAGAAACCACCAATTTATGTTATATGATGGAAAAAGTCAGGATAGGAAATTTGCAACATCTACTCCTCAATCTATATAGCAATGCTGAACCAATTGCAATTGAGTTCAAGAACAACATCAGACAATACAACTCTTCTAAATAACAACCTTTGGTGTTAAAGAAGCCCTTCCAATGAGGGATAGATCAAATCCTTCTGCAATTATGCAAGGGCAACCCCATCATTACATCAGACATTTAATGCCAGATCTCAACCAGCAAGCCAAATTTATTAAAATTTACTTCATGGATCTTGAAGACAGCATAGAATTGAGAATGTGTATAATCCACGATGGAATTCAATATGAGATAAAAGTGTAAGTAGGTAGGTAGGTAGGTGGGTAGGTAGGTAAGGGAGGGAGGGAGGGAGGGAGGGAGGGAGGAAGGAAGGAAGGAAGGAAGGAAGGAAGGAAGGAAGGAAGGAAGGAAGGAAGGAAGGAAGGAAGGAAGGAAGGAAGGAATTCCAATGCTACTTGCCAGTTGCTGGCACACAAACAAGAAGCCGGCAGGAAGTTCAAAGTTTCTCCCTCTCACATTGCTTTTTTGCCCCTCCTCTGGTCACTCTATTTCTATTCAATTTCTCTGTTCAGGTAAGGAAATATCTGCTGTTGTGTGTGTGTTTGTGTGTGTGTGTGTGTGCAGGTGAGTATAAATGATGAAATGATTAAAATCATGGCAAAACTGTTATATATGAAAATATGGAAAAGAGTATGTATCATTGACCTGATAGATGCAGGGGTGGGATTCAGCCAGTTCGGACCAGTTTGGGCAAACCGGTTGTTATGATTTTGCACAGTTTGGAGAACCGGTAAAATCGACCACTGGCTAGCCCCGCCTATCCCACCCCACCCCGCCCTATATATTATCTTCCCTTCGCCACGCAGTCCAGCTAATCTCCATGTCTCGCCTCCGCACCTCGCCCGCTCTGCTCACCAAAGCATGCCGCCCGCTCACCCTTTGCCTCAGGGCCCAGCCAGGGACACGGCATTCCCCGGCTCCGGCCTTGCCCCGGAGTCACCGCCCCCTCGCTGACTGCCTTGGCTGGGTCGGGGATAATGTGCCATTCCCAGGCTCCGGTCTTGCCCCGGAGCCACCGCCCACTCACTGCCATCCCCCCTCTGACCTCAAACTACGTCCGGGTTCTTCTTACCTAAAGCGCTGCAGCGGAGATCTTGCAGCCATTCCTTGTCGAGGCTCACTCGTTCATGGAGACGCTCCATGTGGTCTCTGGGTCAGCAGCTGCTTCTCTCCGCTGCTGCTCTTGCTGGGAGAGAGAGCGTCTCTTGTCAATTTAGCAGCCCGTGAGCTTGCCTCTAAGTCCCATCCGGAAAACGTGGAGAGAGAAGCAGCATTCAACATGGCTGCTGCTTCTCTGTGCTGCAGTTTCCAGATGGGACTTAGAGGAAAGCGGCGGCTCACAGCTGCTAAATTGCACAAGAGACGCTCTCTCTCCCAGCAAGAGTAGCAGCGGAGAGAAGCATCCGCTGCCCGGGAGAGCAGAGATGGAACGGAGCAGGTCCCGAAAGGCTGCTCGGTCGACCCTCGGCGCATGGTGGAAGCCATGCGTGTATGCGCGGAAGCCATGCACGCATGCACAAAAGCCATGCACACATGCACGGAAGCAGTGCACATGCACAGCAGTGCGTGCGCACATGCATATGCACTCACATTTTCAGCGAACCGGTTGTTAAGTGGGTTGAATCCCACCACTGGATAGATGACATGATAGATTATGTATATGGAAAAGATATGCTAAAAAACATGTGCAAATACAAAGAGATTAATAAACTCAAGATTCTCTCAGATTTTTTATTATGAGATTCCTGTATAATTATACTTAGGAATGCTAATTAATGAATTAATGAATTCCTAAATATAATTATGCAGGAATCCCAACATCATCTAAACACATCAGCTGGAAAGGTGATCTCAAAAGAACTCTTGTTTAGGGACCATTGCTATTCAGTTCTCAACCCAATTTATGCGATATATCTACTCAAATGCGGTCACAAGCACTGCAACAATGACAGTCAATTTCTCCTCAAATTAGCTACCCTTTTTCCACCTGACAACTGATTCCACAACATTCTAATCGTGCAAGTAAGCCATAATCATTCCTGGGAAACAGAAAAATAAAACATGCTTGCTTAGATATCTTGTTAAGTCACAACAACAAATTCAATAAAATGAACAGCTTATGCCTTTCAAGTCAGTGCATTACTTATGGAGGACAAAGCAGGCTAGAATGTGAAAGCAGATTGGGAACTGCAGACAATAAATATCATATTAAAATGTGATAGTGTAATACGGGGATACCAACTAAATCACTCACAAAACTGCTTGCTCTGGAACACAAAAACATTGTGTGACTAAATCAGCTTTCACCAATGACAATTCGGCCTGATATAAGAGATTATGGAAGAAAGAATACTAAATGAAGCAACCAAGAGATAGAATACCAGTTTATCAGTTGACAGCTTATTTCATAAACAGCAATAATAAATAAATATGCTTAGTAGAGAGAAATCTGCCAAAGGCTCCATCTTATTTCACTCGCTAAAAATGAGGCTGAGAAATTCCTATGAAAACTTCCAAGATTCTGTATTTATCCTAATTCTGTATTTATCTGTATTTATTCAGATAAATCCTGAAATCTGAGTAGTTCTTGCTTCTTTGATCTTGCCCTGATGTTTGGGAGTAGGCAGCTGCAAATTATGGGATCTGTAAATCCCAAACATCTGGGGAGGATACCAGAAAAGCACAGAAAATGTTTTAAGTGCTTTTCGCATGGCAGATAAATCCTTTTCTTTCAGAGTCACTGCCTTTACAAGATGTCCTGTTTATTTTCCCCATTTTTCTTCCATTCATTTTGAATACATTGAAGCAGACACATATACCCTTGCCAGAGAGCTTCTTTCCAAGAGAGGATAATTTACTCTACAGCACTTGAAAATGTAACCACTCAAAGAAAAATCAGAAAAGTAGCAGAAAAAGAAACAGAATCATTTGAGCAAAGAATGTAATTTAAAAAGGGGGTTTCCGTGTGTTATCATGTGAATTTTGAGTAAATGAGGTATCACACACTAATGGGATAAAATGCTTGTTAGACTGCCCCAGACTAGGGAAGGCTGAACCATTGAGTGGAAGAAAAGCATGTTTGAATATTCTGTATTCAAAAGATGAACAACTCTCATTTAGAACAAGTTTAATTATATAAAATCCATTTGTTGAGATAGGTTTTCACAACATTCTCTCAGTGGGCTTTGTTCTTTTTTTTAATAGAGATTAGACATTCACTTACAGACAATAAAAAACCAGTCCTTAATTATTTACCTAGTGTTATCATTAAGACATGAAAGGCTGTGTGTGTGTGTGTGTGTGTGTGTGTGTGTGTGTGTGTGTGTGTGTGTGTGTGTGTGTGTGTGTGTGTGTACAGGCTGTCCTTGAGTTACAACCACAATTGAGCCCAAAATTTATGTTGCTAAATGAAACATTTGTTAAATGAATTTGCCCCATTTTACAACTTTTCTTGCCACAGTTGTTAAGTGAATCATCCTGCATTTGTTAAGTTAGTACCGGTAATACGTTTGTTAAGTGAACCTGGATTCCCCATTGACTTTGCCTGTCAGAAGGTCGCAAAAGGGGATCACGTGACCCTGGGACACTGCAACAATCATAAATACGAACTAGTTGCCAAGCATATGAATTTTGAATATGTGACCATGGGCATGCTGCAGTAGTCGTAAGTATGAAAAATGGTCATAAGTCACTTTTTTCAGTACCGTTGTAACTAAATGAACTGTTGTAAGTCGAGGACTACCTGTATAGATATAGATATATTTTATATGACCACAAGATTCAGCAATGCTGACTTCCTGCAAGTAACTTCGGGGGGGGGGGGAATTAGGGAACAATAATTAATTAATGAAAAGAGATGAAAATGACCATTTAATTTGAATACAGGAGTTACAATGCAGTCCCGGCTGATAGTCTAAAAAGGATGACATCTGGCTATAGAGTCAAAAGACTAAAAGGAACCCATCCCCAAACCAATATAATCATGTACAGCCAGACTTCTCAAAAGTCTGGCATAAAGTTCCATAGAGATTTAGAAAAAATATTTCTGCTACAGTTTTATTAGCAAAGAGGCTTGCAGAAAGAAGCCAAAGGAAAGGAGATGCATGAGTGCTCAAGTGAATCCTGGGATTAGCAGGAAAAAATAAATATATTTGTTTTAGAAATCCCAATAAAAAGTCAATTCCACTTTATCATGGGGGGGGGGAAGCAAGAATTGTGCATATGTACATAAGGGAACACACCTACACACAGCACAGCTTGCATTTTAAATGCTGATGGTGAATAACTATGATTGATGGTGAATAACTATGATGCCTCTTTTCTGGCTGCAGAAAGACAGTAATGTTCATTTGGGGGGTGGGGGGGTGGACAGCATGGATTCAGCAAAATAAAAAGATTTAAATACCACTCCTTCTGGTACAGGAGAGCTAAGCTACACCGCTACAGCCTCATGGAACTTTCCAGAACTTTGCCTGCAAGGGCCAGAATCCCTTCAAAAGTCTAGTTTCGATGTTAGGACAAAAGAGGAAAGTAATAAAATGGGAGTATAACTGTATAACTGATCTTTCGCCAAATTAAATTTTAATTTAGACTTTGCTCCACAAAGCAGTTAAGTCAATGGTTCTCAACCTTCCTAATGTCGCGACCCTTTAATACAGTTCCTCATATTGTGGTGACCCCCAGTTCATTAAAGTTTCCTATGATTTACCATTCTCTGTGTTGTTTCCATGGTCTTAGGCGACCTCTGTGAAAGGGTCGTTCGACTCCCAAAGGGGTCCCGACCCCCAGGTTGAGAACCACTGAGTTAAGTAGTGTCTCTCTGTACTAGACTACCCATTTTTGACTGAGAAAGATCATGGTTTAGTAAATCAGATCAGTATGTCTGAGCAGCAAAAATCAGCTAGACATTCATAAAACTACTGTTACCTAAATAGGACCTATTTATGTTGCTGGCAGAGGAATACCATATAAAAACTAGCCATTTAGCAGTTTTTCTCCTTTTTGAAACTTTTTTTTGGATTTAGCATTTTACCAGCAACAGTCAAGCTAGGGGAACCATAAATAGAACTGCACGCACACACGCACACATGCGTGCGCACACACTCACACAGAGGGAGGGAGGGAGGGAGGGAGGGAGGGAGGGAGGGAGGGAGGGAGGGAAGGGGAGTCAGTGTTGACTACCTGGACAAATTTGTGCAAGTTTTTTTTGCAAAATTCCTCAGAAATAGTTTGCTCTTGCCTGCTTCCCAGGACTAGAAAAGATAAACTCATCTAAGGTCATCAAGCTGGCTTTATGGCTAAGCCAGGAATAGAACCCACAGTCAACTGGTTTCTAGTCTGGTGCCTCTAACCACTGAATCAAATTGGCTCTATAAAATAGGATTTCCGCTCTAATTTTCAAATTCCAACTATTGCTAGGGCCCTCCTGAAAAGTCATGCTAGACTTCAACTGACCTACTTAGAAACATCCAAGTAGAACTGAAAAACTGATAAAAGGTAGAAAGCATAGGATTCTATTCTTCAGGTAAATTCTATTTCATGATAATTGCATTATTTCATGGTATACCCTTTTGGGAAATGGGGCATACCTTTGCTTTCTGTTTCAGAAAGAGCCAAACTTAAGGAGATGATCAAATCCAATTTATTCATGAAGTGACATGATTCCTTCCATAGTTGGCTGAAGCCATTTCTTGGCCTTCTCCAACTATCATTGCCCGGTTTGCCACAAAGGTGAAATTTCCATTTATAAGCAGCAAGAGTTGCTGTAGAAGAAAAATAACATGACAGCATGCATAGGGTAGCTTCTGCAGCCATTGGGCAGAGGCCGAGCTCATTTCATTGTTCAGCTTCTGTCACCCAACCATGGCAGGGGAGATGGCAGGGCTGTTCAATAGTCCTCAGAAAGGATTATCATGTGAGGAGGCATGCTTCTCTACTGGGCAGACAAGAGGCATGCAGCTTCCCCTCCCCATCTATATAGAGGGGAGGGCAAAGGAGTTGAGTGCAAATTAAGGGACAGGATATGCAATACACACCAGCCAGCAATGAAAAGCTTGCTGGACATAAAGGGAAATTGTGATTGGCTGTTGCTTCTCTGCAAACCCTACGAAGTGATATCCTAAAATATTGGAGCCAAAATTTTGCAGCCAAATTTAACGCAGGAGATTGAAGCATCTCCACAAAATAATCATGTTGGCTTCATCCAAAAAAAATGCACTGAATCCGGTGAGAAAAAGGGAAAGAAAGGGAAGAAAAAATGATGCAGCAAATCCTTCTCTACTAAAGCAAAATGCGGGTACCTCAATATTTCTGATTATTCATTAAAACGGCCACCACCAAAACTCTCTTCACAAAAACATGTCAAGCAGCTTATTAAGTTTTCTTGCAGATAACTGCCATCTGTCAGGCCTGAAATGAATGGCTGCCCTCTTTCTCTATTTGCAAATCCAGCCCACTCTCACACAAACACAGATGTTGTATCTACAGATCATACAGTTGCATTCTAATTGATTCATGGAATAATTCTTCAGTGTCGGACCATTTATTTTATGTGGAAAGATTATGAACTGAATACAGAATTCTGTTTTCCACATAATTTTGACATACTGAACTAATCTGGGAATTATCATGAACTTCTTGTGGTCAAGCATTTGCATGGTGGATTGAATATTTTCATAGTAATTTGTTTCATAATTAATATGAAACGCAGCAGTCTATTATGGTCCGATGGGCAACATTCCTGGCCATTCTAACGTTGCTGAAATACAAATCCCAACAAATTTCTGTCACTGATCGTTCAGGCTGGAGAGCAACATGTGGAGGCCCACAAATTTACCATCACTGTCTAAGTATGTTTTACTGTGAGCAGTGGTTTACTTCATTTAACATGAAATGTATTTAACTTAAAATAATTCATTGTAGTTACTCTTGATGCATTCCATTGCTTTCAATTAAGTAACAATGTGGATTAATCAGAATTAGTCTATATCCGTGATGGCGAACCTATGGCACGCGTGACACAGCTGGCACGCAGAGAGCCCTCTGCGGGCACGCAAACTGTCGCCTAGCTCAGCTCCACCACACATGCGCGCACGCCTCCCACTGGCCAGCTGATTTTTGGGATGCGCGGGGGGCGGGGCACATGCGGGAGATGCGTGTGCATGCGCAGCGGTCTCACATGCATGCATGGGGTCTCGCATGCACGTGCAGGGGTGTCACGCGCATGCACAGGGTCGCACGTGCATGCGTGGGGAGCGTGGGAGGTGTGGTGCCCCCCGCAACCCGCAACCCATTTTTGGTGCCAGGGGGCTGCAGGGAGGCCTGCTAGGCCCAAAACAGGGTGTGGGGGAGTGCGGCGCATATATACAGTATATAGATAGATATCTATAAAATATCTATATATTAGGAAAGAATTTTTAGCAGAGGATGCACATAGAGGGAACAGTGTATAATTTTTACACTGACATGATCAGAACATGACACTTAACCCTTGCCATCAAACTGCACACTGCCTTCATTTTTTAATGGCTTAATATAATGCTTAAGAGCTTAACTGTCTGAATTGAATACATATATAATCATTCTGTAGATAATACCTTGGATTGAAACAGTATAACTGAAGATCCTTGGTTGAGGAAGACTGTTAAATCTAAGACTAAAGCATCATGAAACTGGGATAGGGTGAGAGAAAGATAATTGTGTGTATTTGTATTATCAACTGTGTGAAGTTTAAGTTCTGATCCAACCAAGGCTTCCGGAAAAGGAACCAAGCAGGATTTTACCAGATATTTGGTAGTTTGGAATTTTGTAGACTTCATGCCCTTCATTCAAGCTTGGAAAATAAAAGAGAACATAAGCACTTGACAAAAGAGTAAAAGCAGACAGGAAGTAAACAACTACAGTATCAGAACTGAATCATGCAGCATTCTCCTTCATCCCAAACTGAAGTTGATTTCTAAAATGCATCTTAAGAGTCCATGATAATTATTCTCTTTTTGAGGTGAGCTCATCTTTCTGGAATCTAATACTCTATTTTCAATGAAGGTCAACCATTGGTTTCTAGCTAATGGAAATCAAGTAAACGTAAGAACTGTACCAAATCTATTAGAGCTTATTAGATGCAATCTTGTTTTAACCTTTATGAAAGACCATAATCTTCTTCAACTTGGTATCCTCCTATATCCCTACAATAATTCTTACACATTAGATTAGAAGGTGCAAGTGTTCGCCAATGGGGAAGGCAAGTATAAAGTAAAGTGAATGATGCATTTAGCGAAAGTCACACAATTATTTTGGATTCTAAAGCAAACAATAACTTAACACTGCGAAGTATTTTGGCCACACAACATAGCCTGGGAAGGCAGTAAGCCTCGATATTGGGCAATAGTTTTGTTTCTGATTAGGAATTCTTCCTAGCTCTGATAAATGAGTTCATATCTGGAGTCGTCTTTTTAAAAAGCTGAATTCATTCCCTGTGTACAAAAATCCATACTTATTAGCGGCAGCAAAAGGACCAAACTGATGTGGCTGCTGCTGATTTATGACAGATCTGCTGCCACAGAAATATTTAATCGTAGCAACAATCTGAAGTCAGGTAATTAGAACTCCAAAGACAGGAAGAAACAAGAAGCAAATGAAAACTAGAGCAACAAAGAAAACTGAAGTCAGTTTTACAGAGGAGGAATAATTCATCTGAACAGTTGGGAGTCAAAACTGCAGTCTATGGATGTTTTAGTATTTCGTGTTATTTAATCCTGCAGCGATCATGAATTCTGTTTTTTTTCTTTAGTGCAAAATGTTTCTATCTCTACATCAGTGAAGACCAACCTATGGCATGCGTGCCACAGGTGGCAAGGGTAGCCATATCTGAGGGCACGCGAGGCGTTGCCCTATGTCAGCTCCAGCGCGCATGTGTGCGCTGGCCAGCTGATTTTCGACCTTCCGGAGGGCGGTGGGGAGGTCATTTTTGCCTTTGCCTTCTCCAGGCTTCAGGAAAGCCTCCGGAGCCTGTGGATGGCGAAAAATGGACCCAATGGGCCTACGGGAAATTCGGAAACAAATTTCGGTTGGGCCGTTGGGCCGTTTTTCACCCTCCCCAGGCTTTAGGAGGCTTTCCTGAAGCCTGGGGAGGGTGATAAACTGCCCAACGGGAAGTTCATTTCCAAACATCCGGTTGGGCCGCTGGGTCTGTTTTTCGCCATCCACAGGCTCCGGAGGCTTTCCTGAAGCCTGGGGAAGGCGAAAACGACCTCCCGAACCACCCTCCGGAAGGCCAAAAATCAGCTGGAATCCGTTTTTCGCCATCCGCAGGCTCCGGAGGCTTCAGTGAGTCCCACGCACATGCGCGGGGGGCAGTGGGGGGCGCACGTGTGTGGGGAGGGCATTGCATTATGGGTGTGGGCATGCGCACGCACCCTTTTGGCACCCAAGCAAAAAAAGGTTCGCCATCACTGCTCTATATGATAGCTTAAAGCAATGCACTGTTTTTTCTACAGATGTATTAGCAATGGGGAGGAAATCGATTACTTAATATCTTAAATCCAAAATCCATTTTCTAGATAGGGGAGGAAATTGGGGATTTTGGATCGCTTTACTTTCTGTAGTTATCATTATCATTACATTGCTTTTTATGAAGATAGTCCTTTTCTAAGTGTCATGTTTTTTGTAAGTGCTGTTTCTCTCTCTCTCTCTCTCTCTCTCTCTCTCTCTCTCTCTCTCTCTCTCTCTCTCTCTCTCTCTCTCTCTCTCTCCCCCTCCCTCCCTCCCTCCCTCCCTCTCCATATTGGCAAAAAACAGACAGGCCATGGAAATTTTGCTCTCATCATCTTTTTTCAGCCTTGTCTTAAACTCCCTCTGCCTCTCTCCCCCAAAAAAATTATCCTTTAAGGGGAAAGCAAAAAGTTGTCTTTCATATGAAAGCCAGATTTACATCTTGCCTCTTGCAATCTCAGTTATTAAAAATCTAGTCTATTTTCAGAGCTCTGTTCTTCAATGAGGAGGAGGGGAAGGGCTACTTTTTACTCCCTGTGGCAGAACATTCCTTTGAGAATGCTGATGAGTAGGATCAGAGCAGAAATGAAAGGGAATGTCCTTTCTCTCTCCAATAGCCAACTTTTCCACTTTTTGCCCATGGGCAGAGCCTGCTTGGAAGACTCTTCTAGTTTTGCCAATTAACATGTAGGAGATGTGAGAAACCTCAAGGCAATGCAGAGCATCATGCTGCAACCGCAACAAATTTAAGTTGCTTCGCCCAGGTCTATTAGCTTTCTTTTGTTAAAGACAAACACTGAAAAAATCCATGCATAGTAAACTATACAGTATATATATATACAATAACTTGGTGCCAAGTGGACCAGTCCTTTACTTCATAGCCTATGGAAAAAGGCTTGCTCCAGTCTCATTCACAGAACTTTATAAGAGATCCAGATAGTGGATAATATTCATACAATGCAATATTCCACTTACAAACCAGCCAACTACATTTTAACTTAGTGTAAGGTTTAAGTGTACCTTATAAACTCAGCTCAGCTTATTTGTTGCGATGTACACCATAAAATTAATCACGAATCAATTTTCCATGGATAAGTATGTCATGAGAACACAACCATGTGCTGACAGTTTTGCTCTGCTCACTTGCCAACAGCTCAACAAACAGCAAATGAATAGGAAATAAGAGTGCATCATCCTCTATATCCCCCATTCCTAAACAATTAGAAATACATATGAAGTTGCAAGATCATAAGCTTAAAGGGCGATCTTGAGCATACATATTCAAAAGCCATACTGAGAACAATAGTACACAATCCCCAGCTAAGTATGTTCAGGATTGTGACCTTAACTTATTGTGACCAGATCCTAAGAAACCCACTTTGGCTCTTTGATCATTTTGCTTCCTGGTGAACACCTTTCCTCTCTGGCAGTGGCCTCTCAAATAGCAAATATTTTGCCACAACCATATCAAGTCAGCTCCCTGATCAGTTTTTAAAGCAATTTAGCCCAGATGTAACATTGTTATATTGTTATATTTCTTAATGTCAGAAATCAGAGTCTTCAAAGATCAATGTTATTAAATCAACTGTCAGGAAACAAAATTCAAACATTTGGAAAACTCAAATAATCTGAATGATTCAAAATCTACATAACAAATAATTCTAAATTTGGCTAGAGAAAAGTGACCAATTGCACTCCTATCCATCCTTAGATGGCAGCAAATGTGAATGCTCCAATACTGGAAGTTTTAAAGATGATGTTGGATAACCATTTGTCTGAAGTGGTGTAGGGTTTCCTGCCTAAGCAGGGGGTTGGACTAGAAGACCTCCAAGGTCCCTTCCAACTCTGTTATTCTATTCTAAATCCTAGTGAAGCCTTTTGTCTGAGTAGACATTAAGATTTACAGTACAAAACTCAGTTGTCTAACACCCATTTATTCTGCTCTTTCCCTTAAGAAACTATTGCTGATATCTGTATCTCTGACAACTAAACTGCTGGCTCCAGTGGTTATCTACCACATTGATCCAAATTTACTAAAAAGAAATCGTATAGGCCAGGATAATTTATAACAATGATTACAAACCTACATTTTGAAAACTACAACAACCACAGGTTAGGACGATATATTGAAAAATTTAAACCCATGTTCAGATAAAATGAGAGCTTATATTATTACACAACTCCTATGAGATTCAAACCATTCCATGTAAACCAGATTCAGGGTAAAGGATCCAGGTGACTATCACAAATCACAAAGATTTGCAAGGAATGTATTTGAAATCCTTCTATTCCTAATTTCATCCAAATGCAATTGCAAACAAAAAGTAAAGACAGTTGGGGGCAGAAAAAGATGTATTGAGAGAGATAGCAATAGCACTTAGACTTTTTTGGGGGAGGGGGTTTCACCAGGATGTAAAAAAGATGTTGAGACTCTAGAAAGAGTGCAGAGAGCAACAAAAAAGATGATTAGGGGACTGGAGGCTAAAACATATAAAGAACGGTTGCTGGAATTGGGTATGAAGGATTAGGGGTAACATGATAGCAGTGTTCCAATATTTCTTTGCCACAAAGAAGATGGAATCAAGCTATTCTCCAAAGCACCTGAAGGCGGGACAAGAAGCAATGGATGGAAACTAACCAAGGAGAGAAGCAACCTAGAACTAAGGAGAAATTCCGTGACAGAACAATTAATCAGTGGAATGACTTGCCTCCAGAAGTTGTGAATGCTCCAACACTGGAAGTTTTTAAGAAGAGATTGGACAGCGATTTGTCTAAAATGGTATAGGGTTTCCTGCCTGAGCAAGGGGTTGGACTAGAAGACCTCCAAGGTCCCTTCCAACTCTGTTATTCTGTTACTTATACACCGCTTCATATATATTTACTCATGCCTCTTTGAAGGCCGAAGACATGCTTCGAAAGGCTTTCTGAACTGCACTGTATATAGGCAGTCCAAACTTACAACTGGTCGGTTAACAATCTTTCAGAGTTACAGCGGACCTGAAAAGAGGAACATTTCAACCCAGGTTCAAAGTTCCAACAGTTGGGCCCCCTCCACAGTCATGTGACTTGAGATTTGGGATCTTGGCAACACTGCCTCACTTAATTTAATTTAATTTTAATTTAATAGACGTTCTTATAGGCCGCCCAATCCCGTGGGACTCAGGGCGGCGTACAACAGAATAAGAAGCGTACAATAAAAACAATTATCATAATTTAAAATTAAAAGGCATAGTTAAAACAATTATAAAAACAACATTCAAGGGGGGAATCTGATCTTCCTATTCACCCCGCCTGCCGGAAGAGCCAAGTTTTTATGGCTTTACGGAAGGCCAGCAGGGTGGGGATAGTCCGGATCTCTGGTGGGAGTTGGTTCCAGAGGGACGGGGCTCCCACAGAGAAGGCCCTCCCCCGTGGCCCCGCCAACCGACATTGTTTGGCCGATGGGACCCGGAGGAGGCCCTCTCTATGGGACCTAACCGGTCGTAGGGAGGTATGTGGTAGGATGCGGTCCCGAAGGTAACCTGGCCCTGAGCCATGTAGGGCTTTAAAGGTAACGACTTAGCCATTTGCGGTATCTCACAGTCACAGGACCACAACTTAATACAGTTTTGCTGTTATTGGTTTGCTTAACAATAGCATGCACAAAAAAGTTGTAAAACTGAATCAGTCACATGACCAACCCATTTTATGATTTTCACAACATACAGCATAACCGTAATGGGAAGACTCCATGATGGTCATATGTTGTGGCAAGCCACCTGAATAGAACATCAAGCAAATAAGACCAGGATATTATGAAGCAAATAAGAGCCACGGTGGCGCAATGGTTAGAATGCAGTACTGCAGGCTACTTCTGCTGACTGCTGGCCACCTGCAATTTGGCAGTTCGAATCTCACCAGGCTCAAAGTTGACTCCGCCTTCCATCCTTCCAAGGTGGGTAAAATGAGCATCCAGATTGTTGGGGGCAATATGCTGATTCTGTAAACTGCTTAGAGAGGACTGTAAGTGGTATATAAGTCTAAGTGCTATTGCTATTGCTATTTACCGGTACATTTAAATAAAAAACCCTTATTACTTTATAAACAAACATAAATAAAAATATGATTTATATTCTTAAATGATCAAACCTTTTTTTCTTGTTTATCTTTGAAAGAAATTACTGTCTCTTCTGACATGATATACGAGCGAGCTTCTTTCACTAACAAAAGTATAAGGTAAAAATAAATATTCTCCTGAATTCAGCTTGAGTCTTTCTGACTATATAAAGACTTCCATGCAGATTTCTGGGCAGGATTCCAGAATTAGCTAGCCACTTTCCACTTCTGAGATTTTTTTTTCAACTTTCCAGAGTAGCTAACACATCTTGGTTTTACAGTTGGTTTCCCTTCCAACTACTAATCAACCCAGGTCAGCAAGATCCTACCACCTGCCACGGGTACAGTACTTGTCTCCAAATGTTCTCAATCTTGAATGAGGAGTTTCTGTGCTTGCCTAAGGTATACATACAAAACCGCTCATTAAAAAATTATGACAGGTGGGAAATATTAATTAGCACCTATATCCACAACTTGTCCTTCCATCCAAGACTAATTTGGAATCTGAAAAATCTTCCAATTACATTTTGACTTTCTTCAAAATCCTCACTTTATTCGTGAATTTGCAGCATAGCAGCATGGGTCAGGCATCAAACTTGAGCAACCTAGATTCTATAAGGCATACTGCAGTAAAAATTGCCGTACTAGTCTTGAGTCATTCCAACCTATTCATGTTACAATGTGAGGGTCTTTAGTTACAGATATTCTTCCTACAAACAAAAAACCCAATTTCGATTCATGCCTTCGTATTTTTATACATGAAAACCCAGCTGAGCAATTTGGTTGCTTTGTTTAGATTTCTACCAAATCAGAATTGTTTACAACCCCTTAACTCCTACATTTTAAGTGAGACACACACATATAACGCATTTTTACAATTCCCTTTTTCTTTAAGTTCTTACCAGCCCATTCTTACAGAACACTACCTCAGTGACGGAAGCCTTCAACTTTGAACATAATGCTCTTATTCACTAAACCGGAGCTGTACATTCCTCTGCATTATTATCAATGCAGTATCATTTAATTTCTGTCCTAAAACTTCCTCTTTAAGAAAAGGAAGGGGGGATGGAGAAAGAAGATTCATATACAAAACTACAATTAATATTCCCTTGAATAGGTCACAATCTTGGCTTAATAGAAAACTCAAGCAGGCTGCCCTTTGCTGGCAAATAACTTCTCAGAATCTTAAAAGCTTAAGGCAGGCTTTTTAAGTAAGGGAGATTATGGAATCATTATCTGAAGTCTGAAGTCTCCTTTTTGGAAATCTCTTTAAAAATATTCACCACCCACAAAGGTATGTTTTACAAGGACAAACATCCCAGTGCAGTGAAGGATAATATGGTCTTCCCCCACACCAATTCAACAGACCTCTCCCTACTCTCACCACCATTACTCTCCCAATCCAGACAGTACACATCAATTTTAAGCATAAATAATCTATTTCACACAGTGGCCCCAGCATTATCACTCACATCATCAGCCATGTCCAGCAAGTGCTCATGACAATCTGCTGGCGATAGCATGAGCCATGCAAATGTTAAAGGCTCTCTGGAAGGAGCATGAACTTTGGGCAACAAAGTATGGCTCCTTCCATATCCAGGGAAGGAAATGATTATCTTGGCCAAAGCAGACTATTTTTAGTCCATGCACAAACCAGCAGGTATTGGCTGAGTGTTTAAAGTGAATCATGTAGAAATTCTGTACCGCAGCTGGCTTTATTTTTTCTTGTTCAACATATTTTGTGTTTCAGGGTTTTTTTCACAGCAATTTCTCATTCATTCACACAACAATCTTGAATGAGAAGTTTCTGTGCCTGCTACACCTTGAATGGGGAAAATGAGCCTGACAAGGAAGGGGTTATAGTCCATCTGCAGAGCTGATGATGAGCAATCCAGAAATCTGGGTGTCCTCAACTCAAGACCAGACATTTTACCCACTGAGCTTGGCTACTTCATTTAAAAATATTTCTGGTATATTACTGCAGTGCCAGTCATTCATCCGAAGAGGTATTAACCGAAAATTTCTTGCCTTCTTTTGAAAAAAGTTATGAATATATTAACAAACCTTAGCTCAGAATTAAAAAAATAATAATGTACTGACAGGGAAGTCTGGGAAATTTTCATTGTGGGAAAAATACCTGCCGGATGCAGAAATGCCAGTATAAAATCAATAAATCAAACAGCAAGTTTTGAAAGTCAAAAGAGATTTTGTTTTTAACTCACTTTAAATTTCAACTTTCCTATTAGAAAAATTGTGAAAATAAAAAATATTGGTGGTTGAATCAATCTCAAAATGTGGTACTCTGCAGCTGTATTCCAAAGAGCATTAGAGCAACAGGGACATTTTCAAAATACATGAGATCTTGTCCATTTCCAGATGGATCTTATCAGTGCTGATCTTAAATGCCCCTATTGATACATAGATTGTTTTATGTTATAATCATTGCATTTTTAATGCCTTTGTGATAAATCTTATGTAACACATTCCTTTAATGTGGAACAGCATGTACCCTATTGTGTCAATCTAAGCACTTTTCTCTTTGTCCAGAGAAAACATTGCCCCCTAAGGACTTTTTTAAACTGTAGAGGTAAAGATTTTGACTAAGACAGTCACAGTATTATGCTTTATAGTCCTCAGTTACCTTTTTCCAATCTACATTCAACTGGCTTTCAACTAGCACAGGCTTTCAGATAACTGGCAATCAATTCTGGCCACATATAAATGCTTATCCTGGCTTAAGAGAGAGCAGGTATCTGTTAAGGAGTACCAACATCACATAAAATGGCAAGACCAATCAACATGACACCTTGGTCTTAGTAATCAGCTTCTTAGAAGCATCCCTACTGTTTTTGTGATGTTACAGGATTGCATTACACCAACCACTTGTGCTGTTTCTTTGTTCAAGAAAAGCAAATGGATCTACACTGATTACTTGGCTAGGTAAGGGGGGGGGAATCTGGTCGGGAAAATAAGAGTCTGCTTAAACAAAGCAGAGAGGGTAGCATTATGTGCACCCTTCCCACATTCTTTTAGATGTGAAACATAGTGGCACAAGGGTGAGAACATTTTTCCAAATTAGAAAAATTTGGGAAGCATTCCTCCAGACTGCCTTGAGGATCCAGGGTGCAGAGTCTATCAACCAAATGCTTTCCACCCCTGCCTTTCTTTTCAGGGATGCTGAATGAAGAATTACATAACCTGGGATTAGTTTAGGTGCCTGCAGATCAAATGCACTGCCATCATCCCACCAAGAAAGAGGCCAGCTCTTGGATATCCTTTTCCTTCTGCTTACTTTGTTATTGCTGAAGGGGGGGGGGGGGGAGAGAGAAACACGCCAAAAGCCTGAACGGGAAGGAAGTGGGGGGAAGGAAGGAGGGAAAGGGGGCATGGAAGGAAGGAAGGAAGGAAGACTTACCGCCTCAGAGTCTTCAAATCCATGCAGATACAAATTGTCATACATGGAGGTCTGATAATCCAAAGAGCCCCTTTTTCAAGGCAAAAAAAAAAAGTAAACACCGGGGCCACAGACACCGCTGGGATTGCCAAAGCAAGGAAAGGCCCAGCCAGTCCAACTCAGCTCAGGCTGCCTTGTTCAGTTGTTGGGCTGCGCGGCTTCCCCCCACCCACCCCCGGGCCGCGCCGCTGTTTCATTCACATCCTCGAAAGAGAGGAGGTCATCCCGAGAGGCAGCCCAGCGCTGACATTTTATCTGCCCCTTTCCTTCTCTCGCTCTCTCTCGGAGTCCGAACAGCAAAGCAAAAGCGTTGCCTCCGACCGAGGGCTGGTGACACGGAGGCAGGAGACGAAAGCCTGATTGGCTCGGTGGCTGCGCCTCGTCAACTTGCAGACGTTGTGCTCCGGGGATGATAAACATGAGGACGGGCTCTTCCGAACAGGCATCTCTTTCTCTCTCCCCCTCTCTCTCTCCCCCTCCTTCCTGCCTTCCTGCCTTCCTCCTCCCCACCCCACCCCCCCGTGATTTCTTTTGCCCACGGGGGCTCAGAATCGTAATAACAAGGCGTCGTCGTTGATAAGGAAGTTAGGCTGACAGAAGATAACTGGCCGGCTTTAATGAAGTACTCTGGGCTGATTTTTCCCCAGGAGGAAGAGATTTAATGACCACTATCATAGTTGAGGGGGGGGGGAGAGAGTTCATTGCTGGGCTGGATTTGCTATCTGCTTCTTTTGAATCATTTGGACAATTTTTTAAAAAAACTTTCCCACAGGATGCAAATTATATTTCAGCCAAAACTAACCAACAACAGAAGAACGCAGGGAAGCCAACATTCAATTATAAGATGCTGCGCAGCCATTGTCCCATTTGGAATAGCATACTTAAACTAGCAATCTTAAATTTAATCGCCAGGATATAAACATGCAACCATTTCACACTTGGCACAAGCAGAAAAAACAGGTGCACTGTGATGGCTAGGGAGGTTAGGCCTAGACTGGTAAGACCCGAGTTCAAGTCCACTTTTAGCCATGGAAACTCACTGGATGATTTTTCACCAGTCGCAATCTCAGCCCAATTTATGATGGGAGGATTAAACAAAGGGAGAGTCCCTTAGAAGCTGCCTTTTCGAAAGGAACAGACAGAATATAAATCTAAATAAATACATAACAGTAAACTAGTGGCATTTATGGCCTTTCCTAATCAGAAGACAGCAATTCTATTGCCTTTCCTGGTGGAAAAAAATACACAATAGTCAGAAAAATAAGGCACCATCTTCTGAACTCATAGAATTCTGCCAATAAGATAGGCGAGACTATTCTAATAATTATTAGCTCGAAGCAGCCTAGGAATCGGCATGTATTGCTAATAATTATTATGATATGTGATAAAGAACTGCGGTGAAGTAATACCAAAAAAAGCCAGGATTTATAAAGTATAACCTCAGCTGTCTAATACAAACTGCAAAGTGGATATATATTTTCTCAGGGTGCCGCATAATCCAACAAACATGCTCGCTTGGATAGAAGTTTGACTGCTTAAAGTGAAGGCATGATTTTCACATTTTATTAATGGGAGACCTCTAAATATAGAAGCTGAAAATACCTAGGATGGATTGTGGCACAGCGTTTGCTCACTTGTTGGAAAAATAGCTGCAGTTGGTAAGCTCATTTGTGGGCATGCTAGAAAGACAGGGTACATTCTAGCCCTTCCAGTGTTATCTAATCTTATTTTAACAATTAAAGGGCACTAGTAAGGGTGTGCCCTTGTTCTGGTGCTGTTTTTAATTTGCATTTCAACAAGAAAGGACCCTGTCATGAGTTGCATTTAAACAAGCTAGAACACTGCCATCCTCCTGCATTATCAGAGGTTAAGATACCCATTTCTCCTTATAAGGATTATGCAGTATTGTATTCAGTAAATAAAGCAAGCAGAGCTGAGGCATACCTTTGAAATAACCCCTTTGTTAATAAGAACTATCAAATATAAATTACAATAAAGCAAAGATTTCAATCTTTTTCAAAAAATGTCACATAAGACAGATGAGTCTTGGTCTTGGATGAAGATCCATTACAAAAAGTGGGGACATTTAAATATGTTGATATCACATTTTAAGTTTCTTTATCTTGATCAGGTCACAAGCTTCCCCCCCCCCTTTACAGAATATAGTGTGTACTGTCATCACTGTTTTTAATTTTAATTCCTCTCCCTCTCCCCAGCACCCCAACAGAACAAACTTTTGTAATCTTACTGCATTCAGATCTCTCGTTTTTTAAAAAAGCCTGACACAACTTCTGTTTGGGGAATGATACATAAAATAGTTTGATTTTGTCAATTTGGCTTGTAAAAAATCTGTTGCACCCAAATTTGTGTTATCAGCAACATTTACACCTAAAACAGATCTTAAGGGAATGTCTGACTTTTGAAATTATCAACTAAGGGTTGTTTTTTTTTAGTTTTGGGTGTTGGCCTGTAAACGATCTGTTGCACCCAAATTTGTGTTATCAGCAACATTTACATTTAAAACTGATCTTAAGGCAATGGCTGACTTTTAAATTTATCAACTAAGGGTGTGTTTTTTTTAGTTTTGGAGGATAGTTCTACAGTAAAACTACTGTAGTAATACTGTTGCTTCTGCACTATTCTTAAAAGTTACATCCAATTTTGCATGCATTAAAATACATACCATAAATGTATTTGTCATAATACTGCTATTATTTCTAAATTCGCATTAAACGTTCTAAATTCTGAATTTTTATCCCTGCAATTATATGAATTAAGCATTTGGTGGTGGGGGTAGATTTTAGGTGCTCTGCATTATTAAGAAACTTAAAAACTTATAAAATGTGGGGGAAACTTTAGCCCAGATTTTCCTTCCCCAGTATTCTATGTTAGTCAGCATGTCACTCCATCCCTAATCTATCTTCCTATGTCTAGCACTGATTGTTATTCATGTTGATGGGTGTAACCACCCACTTAAATCCTCATATCCACTGAAAATTAGACACGCCTGAATGCAACCTAATCTAAAGCGAGCTCAGAGTTTCCTGCAGTGACAAGACATCTGGGGAATTTTCCATTAAAAGATGTGATCACCTAGCATCTGCAGGTAGTAGGATCAGTTGAAAATTACAATTCTTTTTAACCTGCCATTCCTCACTTTTCCTTTCCATTTTATCACTGTACATATCTTTCTGCAACCAACAGCATGTTTGAAAAGATCTTAATTTGCATTTCTGTTGTATGTTAATCCTTTAGTGGGGTCCTCACCAGTGGTGGGTTGTAAATGATTTTGCTACCGGTTCGCGCGCGTGCTTCTGCGCATGCACAGAAGCATCCCGGGCGGGTGGGCGGAGTCTCCTGCCGCCGCCGCTGCTACCAGTTCTAAGAACCGGTCTGAACCAGGAGCAACCCACCGCTGTTCCTCACTATTAACATGTAATTATTTAACTATTGGATTCCATTTTTGTCTTTCTTATGGAAGCAAGTCTGGGCATGGAACAAAACTGAAGGACGAAAGCAACCATATAAATAACTGTAGTTATAACTCATAATCTAAGCAAAAAAAATGGCAGCAATATATACAGTACATCTCATGAGAGCAGATCAACTACTGATCACTCGTCAGCTTCTCAAATTCCAAATAGGAATAACTTTCTTCTACATGTCTCAAAAACATCTAAACTCAAACATGTCTCGAAGACACAAAGTTAAGAAAAGCTGGCCAAACAATGGAAAAACAATGACATTCCCAGAGTGGTGGAATAGATTGTGAACACATTAGAATTTTATTTATTTATATTTCATATTTCTAAACCTTCCAACTCTTCCATTAATCTTAAAGTATTAATTTTAAGAGGGACTCTTAAAAATTTGCAAGAATGGCAAAGCTGACCTGGTTGGTGAGAAAACAAAAAAAACCAAAATCTTTTTTGAATACTCAAAATCTTATATAGGCCTTTTGCTGAAAGAAAATAATATGATGATGTATGGTTTGAAGATTTAAAAAATGGAATTAAATGAAGGGCTGAAGGGACTTGTATAGTATCTAATATATCTAATACAAGATTATTATTTTTTGAAGAAAAAGTCCGAAGTCATATTTTGTAACTTTCGTTTCTTTCTTGAACTCCTTGCTTAATATTTCATTCCTTTCCTTTTCTTTAGATTTCTTTTACTTTATGTAAAATTATCAATAAACATATATATATTTTAAAAAGAGAGAAATGTTGACTAATACCCATTGTCATATATGCAATCTCCTTCCAGTGTTCTCCTGTGGACCCCCAAGCTTTTAAAGCAGACCTGAGATGACCAGATACCACTGGATGCAATCCAATGATTAAGTTTGCCTGTCATTCTAATTTGGACGCTTCTGCCTCTTCCCCCCCCCCCCCAGGAGCTGCACTTTTATCATTTTTTCAATATCTTCGGGGAATGAATGGGTATGGTAAATTTTTGGGCTTAATACATTTATTTTGGATGTTTAATTTTTGGCCTAAAATGTCATCTGAATATTGTACACCACGTTTCTCCCTAGTAAGCAGATCATGACTTAGCTTACTGTGTAAACCAGGTCAATGCAGCAGGAGGGTTTACAGTTGCTCCTACCTACATCAATCCCGAGGTATAAAACAATGAATCACTAAGAGAAATAAAACTAACGTCATTCTCCTCTGAGTAATTCTGTTCCATATCATATCAACTATCACACTTACAGGCATCTTTAGCTAACGCAGTGAAATTACTTAGCAAGAAATGTATAGTTGGGTATTGAAAATGGATTTCAGCATCCTCCCATCAAAGAGAAATTAATCTGAATTGCATGAAATGTACAAAAAAACCTCTCCAAGTTGCTTACTATTAACTATTTCCTAATGATAGATATGAGAGAAGAGGCAAGGAAAAATGACTAATGAATTATGCTATTTACCACAAAAGAAGAAAATCTGAATATAGGATAATTAATCTACAAAGAAAGAATAGGCAAGGGGGAAAAAAGTCTCAATAATGATAGACATCCAGTACAAATCAGTTTCCCCATCTTGTTAATCTAGGCTTGCCAATTCCAGGTGAAGTCCATTCTCCACATTTCTCCTTCCTGTATTATGTGTGTAGTCTGTGTATGTGTGAGCACTTTTACTGAGCTGAACTTGGAGAAAGTCTGAGACAGCCATTAATGGGGAACTTGGAGAAGAGATTACACAGTTTCAAGGAAGTGGGGGGGGAGCAATAACACTTAGACTTAAATGCTGCTTCATAGTGCTTTACAGGCCTCTCTAAGCAGTTTACAGAGTCAGGATATTGCCCCCAATAATCTGGGTCCTCATTTTACCGACCTCAGAAGAATGGAAGGCTGAATCAACCTTGAGCTGGTCAGGATCAAACTGCTGGCAGTGGGCAGAATTAGCCCGCAATACTGTATTCTAACCACTGGGCCACCACAGTAGAAATGTCAGCTTGGTTTTCTTTAGTATATGATGGATCAGAGAGAAACTGAAATACTTCCAAGATTCTGTTATTCTACCCTGTAACAATAAAGAGCCTTACTGGAATCCCTGCCATGCCTGGCTCTTAACTGGGCTGATTATGTTGAGTTTCCTTCTCATACTTCCTTCTATCATGGGACTATGTATTCTTTTGTCAAAGTCCCCCTTCAGCTTGCTCCTTTCTTCCCCCGTTCCTATCTCTGTCAAAATCAACTCTAAATCCCTTTACAGTGTGTACACATACTTACCAAGAACCACTCTCTAAAATTTCAGCAGAGCCAGGAGAAAAAAAATTAACACATGTCAGTTATCAGAAATTCCTTTCCCGCAGTCTGTTGAATTGGAATGAATAAAAAAACCTACCCAAATAAATAAAAAGAATAAAAAGAAATGCAATATTCATATTAAAAAGTACAAGAGTTTGTGTGGGCTTTGACATTCATCTCAGTAGTGGACTCCTGCCATTACTCAGCGAATACAAAAGGATTTACATTAATTGGCATTCAGATGACACTTGTAATAACATGTACCCCTGTTTCCCCCAAAATAAGACATCCCCTGATAATAAGCCCAGTCGGGCTTTTGAGTGCATGGCAATAAGGCCAAGTGCTTATTTCAGGGTTCAAAAAAATATAAGACAGGGTCTTATTTTCGGGGAAACACGGTATTAATGACAATGATCTGAGAGAGTGATATTTTCTTTTCTCAAGCCAAGTCATAAATGCAAAGTATTTTTTTTAATCCTTATAGAAATTACAGTCATTGTAGCTATGGAGGATATTTTGGGAGGTATGCTATGTACCTCAGGACCAAGTTAGACTTCCTAGCGATAGGTTAAAATGCTTGTGCAAATTGACTGCAACAGTATCCCATTATCTTTATGAGAAACACCCTCAAAGGGCTCAAGCAACCATTAATTTATTCCGTTAGTAAAAGGCAGTGTTAGTTCAACCACCCCAAAGTGTTGTATTTAAATGTAAAAAAAAAAGATTAATATCCTTGATTACTATTTTGTAAGACTTGGTTTATATCCCTTCTAGAGCCTGGCAATGAAACTTTACCAGGGATTTTAGTCTGATACTGCTGGGAGTACCTTTTGATTATGTTCTAACATCACTGCAGCAACCGACTGCAGTGTTCTGTTGTCCACTGGTTTCAGCTTTGATGTCCGACTAAGCATAATCTTGAGGGGTTTGTTTTGGTGAAGCAGCAAGAGAAGATTACAGACTAATGTTCAAGGCGTAGGCAAGGCTGAGAGAAGCATTCCAGATTAGAAAGACATTTATTTGCTCCTAAATAGGAAAATTTCAGCATTCCTTCCCAGCAACCTTATAATTGATTGGTGAATTACTGCACCAGGGAAGGCAGAGAACCTACAAGGGTGAGTCAAAACGTAATGCCATTTTCTTGATTTCAGGTGATGTTTTTGATAAAAATACCTGAAATTTTTCCCAGTTATAAATGATTATATCATTTACGTTCTGAAATATTTTGTTTCTTACTTTTCAGGTTTTTAGACTCGCAAGGAAAATTCAAAATGGCTGACCCCTTAGAGTTGCGTCAAAAACAAAGAGCAGTGATAGAATTCCTTGTTGCTGAGGGGGAAACCCTTGTGAACATTCACAGACGATTACAAAATGTGTTTGAGGACACTGCTTTAGATTTAGGCCCCATGAAAGAGGGTTTGAGAGGCAAACATTATTCCAGTGACGAGGAAGTGAAAACTGCAGTGAAGAAGTGGCTCAAAGAACAGTCAACAAAATTTTACGAGACAGGGATACATGCTCTCATTCGAAGGTGGAACATTGCTATTGAGAGAAATGGTGACTATGTTGAGAGGTAGGGATGTGATCCACAGAGGACCAGCTTCATTTTGATGTATGCTACATGTTCCTGTGTTGGTAATTATACCTGTCCTAAAGAAAATGGCATTACTTTTTGACACACCCTCGTATATGCCCATTAATTTCTTCCAGTTTGTAAGGCGCTTTAATGAGATAGCCTGAATGTTTCGAGGTATAGAATTTTTCTAATTGTTTCCCTGCTACTCTGCCTCTCTACGAACATAAACAAAAAGCCAAGAAAATAAATGTCCCCTCCAAACAGGCAAGTCCATTTGAGGCATTGCTTGCACAGAGGACAATGAAAAAATGAAATTCTGAGGGATGAAAGGGTACCATCTCCCATGATTGGCATCCACCTTGTCTATTTATAATAGACCAGGCAAAATTGACTCAAGGCCCTGTCACAGGGAAACTGGCATATGAGCCTCCTGCTTTTGCTCCCAGTATTGGACTCCATGTTTAGCCCCATAAGTATTTATCAAAAGAAGCAGTTTTATGCAATAATGAAGCAAACATGATTGTTACTCATCTATCATGAGAGACACAGAATAAGAAAATGCACATTAGGATAAAGAGCCTGCTTTAAAAGGAACTAGGTGTGCCACTCCTAGGAAGCTATGCTGTAGCTTAGACGTCAAATTTGAAAAAGGCTTCCTTCGTCTCTCTTATCTCCTCAGCTGATATTTTGATCTAGTGTTTATTGTCATGAACTTAAAACCACCAGTCCCAAACCTTTGTAGCTTGGTGGCCCGGCTGGGGGGAGGGGGGAACTGGCCTGCGGGAGTGGCAGGCTGACGCGTGTGTGCACACCGCCCTTACTTACGTGGTGAGCCAGTGCACATGGTGTGATTGCCTGCTGGCCCGCCGTTCGTGCAGCCCAATTCCAAATAGGCCACGCGGTCTGGGTAGCATGCCATGGCCCAAAGGTTGGGGACCTTTGACTTAAACCACTTCTGCTTCAGAATCATTTTAATGAAAAATTCAAAACAACCTTCAATCTGTCTTCTCCCCCCATCCCTGGTATTCATGAGATGATAAGAGAGATTTTGCTGGTTTTTTTCTTAAGATATCTGAATAATTTACCTGGGGGGAGGAGGAGAAGGAGAAGGAGAAAGAGAAGGAGGAGGAATGGAATAGGAACATTTCTGAAGAAGTAAGTGCCTGTTATTCCCATTGCCCAGAAAGTTGAGGTGAGGGACAAGCTTCATGCATGAGGAAGTCTTGCCCTTCCTAGTTTACTTCTAGCAACATCTGTCAGCCCAGCTAAATCAGCCACATGACAATCTGATGTGAGTTAAACTTTCTTTCTATAAATTACTTTATTAACTTCCCTCCCAAAACTTGAAAATGAATTTCTTAAAAGGTATTTTTGAAATACTTAGTAGTACCTACTTGCAGACTTCAGAAGCAAAATCGTATAGCTCTACATGTTACAGTGCCCTTTCTAAAAAGGTCTGCTATGTTTGATGAATATACAAAAGGTAGCAGGCTCAATGCCTTTGATTGATATCAAAGCCATTCCACCCCCTTTCTGCATACTGAGCCTCTTCTCTTACTGGCTGGGTCTTCCAGTCTGTTCATTATTTGTGCAGGCTGTGGGTGGCAAGCATGTAGGCTGCATAAGAATGGGAGAAAGTTGGAGACAAGGGTACTGAGAATTGGCATGAGCAAACAAATCATCTGAGTTAATTTCCATTCTTATTATATGGAAATCCATTTTAAGCAATCAAAGCTTAATGGGGGAAGGAAACATGGAATCTTAAACCAGTAAAATAGCTAAGAAGAGAAAGGCCCATTCTCTGTGGCCCTCAATATCTACCATTGATAGTCACTTCCTTGCTCTGTCTAATACAGGGGTCTCCAACCTTGGCAACTTTAAGACTTGTGGACTTCAACTCCCAGAGTTCCTCAGCCAGCTTTGGTTGGAGACCTCTGGTCCAGTAGTGGGTTTCACTTACCTTCGCTACTGGTTCGGAACTGTGAACGCGCGTGTGTGGCACTTTTGTGCATGCGCAGATCGTCCGTGATGACGTCTGGGCGGGTGGGCGGAGCCTCCCACCGCTGCCGCTACCGGTTCGCCTTGGTCTAATAGTAGGACATGCTTTCTCATAAACTCTGGTTCAATCTCACCTGGCATAAACTTTTGACACTCAGAATGAAACATGAAGAACAATCTTGGGAGACGGGATGAAGAACTGCAGACTAGGAAACAATCACATAAGAAGCAGCTGATCCTACAGAAGGAATGCGGGTGTGGCAAACATCACAGAAGGGACCCTCCCTAGTTTTTTTGGGACTATAAAGACAAGGTAGGAGAGATTTATTTTCAGATGTATTCGTTTTTGTTATTATATGTAAAGGGCCGTCCATGCAACCAACAAAATTCTGGATGGCAAGAGTGTTTTTTTTAAAGTATTACAGTACTCATTTTGCTCCATAAATCAACACTGTATTATGTGGAAAGTGGAAGGTTAAAAATCCAGGTTGGACGTTATTAGGAAGTGGAAGAGGATTTGGTACTAGAGCAGAAAAGAGAAACTTCCTGCTTTCTCAGTGCTTTGAGTTACTATATCAGGGGCATTCTTTTTTCTACCTCCATCTCTATATCTGCCTCCATTTCTATCTCTGCCTTCCTTTTACTCTTCCAAGATCATCCAGGGAGACTTTGCTTCCATATGATACATGTTACAAACAGATACCAAGGAGACATCAGCTGAAACTTATCCCAACACTGGTGACAGGGTGTAGTTGGCTAACATAGGGTCATGGGGTAGATCAGGGGTCGGGAACCTTTTTGACTAAGAGAGCCATGAAAGCAAAAAATTTGGAAATTTATTTCAGTGAGAGCCATATAATATATTTTAAAAGTGAATTCAACTAAATGTCAATAGGGACAATGGGATATTGAGAGAATCCCTGTCTTTGTGCTGTTTAATTTGTTGCTGCTGTAGCAGCTTCCTTGCTCCAAAGTGATATTTGTCTTTGAGTTGGTGATTTCCATCATAGCATTGGTAATGATTCTTTCTTTCTTTCTTTCTTTCTTTCTTTCTTTCTTTCTTTCTTTCTTTCTTTCTTTCTTTCTTTCTCTTCTTCTTCTTCTTCTTCTTCTTCTTCTTCTTCTTCTTCTTCTTCTTCTTCTTCTTCTTCTTCTTCCTTCCTTTCTTTTTCTTCTTCTTCTTCTTCTTCTTCTTCTTCTTCTTCTTCTTCTTCTTCTTCTTCTTCTTCTTCTTTCTTTCTTTCTTTCTTTCTTTCTTTCTTTCTTTCTTTCTTTCTTTCTCTCTGCAAACCAATCCCCACCGTGGCTCCTTTCTCCCTCGCCCAGCCCTCTTCCAAGACGTCAAGTGCGGGGAACCGCACCAAGCGAGGTAGGTGGGTGGGTTGCTGAAGAAGCCCCGGAGCCCCGCCGCCAACCTGCGTCTCCTGCTGGGAAGGAGCCTCTGTCGCTGTCTCTCGCTGGGTTCCAGCCACCAGACTGAGTCCCTGACCGCGGCACCGGCAGGGTTAATGCGTATGGGAGAGGAGAGAGAGCGCTACCGCCGCCGCTGCTACTTTCACCGCTTCGATATTTCTTTGGTGGGCGCGCGCGGGAGGGACCATGGAGCAGAGGCGCCCGGCAGCTTAAGGCAAGAGGCGGGTGGGAGACGCGGGCAGGAGCCTGTCGCCGCCGCCGCCACTTCTGGCATCCCCACGCCTCTCACCCCGCTCGCCGGGTGCCTCTGCTCAGCGGTCCCTCCTGCGCAGGCCCACCAAAGAAATATTGGAGCAGCGCAGCGGCGGCGGTAGCGCTCTCTCTCCTTCCCTCCCATGCAGGGAGGGAAGGAGAGAGCGCGCTACCGCCGCCGCTGCTACTTTCACCGCTCCGATATTTCTTTGGTGGGCGCGCGCAGGAGGGACCATGGAGCAGAGGCGCCCGGCAGCTTAAGGCAAGAGGCGGGTGGGAGACGCGGGCAGGAGCCTGTCGCCGCCGCCGCCACTTCTGGCATCCCCACGCCTCTCACCCCGCTCGCCGGGTGCCTCTGCTCAGCGGTCCCTCCCACGCGTGCCCACCAAAGAAATATCGGAGCGGTGAAAGTAGCAGCGGCGGCGGTAGCGCGCTCTCTCCTTCCCTCCCTGCATGGGAGGGAAGGAGAGAGCGTGCTACCGCCGCCGCTGCGCTGCTCCAATATTTCTTTGGTGGGCCTCCGCAGGAGGGACCGCTGAGCAGAGGCACCCGGCGAGCGAGGTGAGAGGCGTGGGGATGCCAGAAGTGGCGGCGGCGGCGACAGGCTCCTGCCCGCGTCTCCCACCCGTCTCTTGCCTTAAGCTGCCGGGCGCCTCTGCTCCATGGTCCCTCCCGCGCGCGCCCACCAAAGAAATATCGAAGCGGTGAAAGTAGCAGCGGCGGCGGTAGCGCTCTCTCTCCTCTCCCATACGCATTAACCCTGCCGGTGCCACGGTCAGGGACTCAGTCGGGTGGCTGGAACCCCGCGAGAGACAGCGACAGAGGCTCCTTCCCAGCAGGAGACGCAGGTTGGCGGCGGGGCTCTGGGGCTTCTTCAGCCGCTTGGCTGGAGAACGGCGGGGATGTGGCCATGGCCGTTTTTTAGCTCCCCCCGTCCCGGCTGAACGCCGCCATTTGGGTTATTTTTCCCTCTGTGCATGCGCGCGCATGCACAGAGGGAAAAATAACCCAAATGATTGTGTTCAGCCGGGACGGGAAAGCGGTGATTGTGTTCAGCCGGGACGGGAAAGCGGGCAGGAGAAGCTCCGCGCCGCAACCGCCGCCAGTTCCATCGGCTATACGCCGAAGGACTGGCCCGGGCGAACCGGGAGGATTTCACCCCTGCTGCGAGCCATATGCAGTCATCAAAAGAGCCACATCTGGCTCGCGAGCCATAGGTTCCCGACCCCTGGGGTAGATTATATAGTTCATATAGCTGCATCTATTGTCATTTTGGCTCCAATACTATCCACAAGTGCCTTCTGAAGCAACTATCTCAAATTGCAGGTTGCCAGAAGAGGTACAGATCACTGACAGATGTCTGTACACAGGTAGTCCTCGACTTATAACAGTCCGTTTAAGTGACCGTTCAAAGTTACAACAGCACTGAAAAAAGGGACTCATGACTGTTTTTCACATTTATGACCGTTGTAGCATCCCCATGGTCACGTGATCAAAATTCGGATGCTTGACAACTGGGTCATATTTATGACGGTTGCCGTTTCCTGGGATCAGGTGATCACTTTTGTGATCTTCTGACAAAGTCAAGGGGCAAGCCAGATTCACTTAACAACTGTGTTACTAACTTAATAACTGCACCGATTCACTTAACAACTGCGGTAAGAAAGGTGATAACATGGGGCAAAACTCACTAAACAAATGTCTCGCTTAGCAACATAAATTTTGGGCTCCATTGGGGTCATAAGTTGAGGACCACCTATACTTCTAGAGGGCTGTTGGAATATGGATGAAAGTTGTTCGTCTCACTAAATGGCAAATAGCTCAGTCCAGGGCTCAGTGAAATTCAGCAGGTTCTGACAGGTTCTGGAGAACCGGTAGTGGAGTTTTTGAGTAGTTTGGAGAACCGGCAAATACCACCTCTAGCTGGTCCCAGAGTGGAGAGGGAATGGAGATTTTGCAGTATCCTTCCCCTGCCACGCCCACCAAGCCACGCCCACAGAACCGGTAGGGAAAAAATTTGAATTTCACCCCTGGCTCAGTCCCAGCTTAGCTTCTTCGGAAAGAGGACACTGTATTCCATCCTTACATCCCTGAGCTAGAATGTCATGATTCCATAAGGAAGTATCTTTTGCCTGAACATGCAGTTGACCCTACTGGCTTGAGAAATTGTTCAAAGCTAAAGGATTTCCCCTCAAAATAGACTAAGGAACCCAAACAAATCAATTATGGGGTTAGAAATGTGGTTTGAAACTTGAGTGGCCCCCCTCCTCCAGATACTCATCTGAGTTGCCATTGTAAATAGTACAAGATCTCTGGGCATTTATAGATTTTGTAAATGTAAAGCCATTGAACCAAATATCCTTGCTTAGGAAAAAAAGAAAAAAATATTTACGGCTTTGTACAAATTGCTTGCAAATCTAACCACATGGAAGTTGTACGGTATTGCTGGTTTCAATTCAATGGGCCACTCAAATGTTTTCTATTGATTTCTCCAGATATGCTCAGGTCCAATTCATTTGTACTTGGCCATGGTTGTTCAGCTTTGACTGACTTTTTCTGTAGACTGGATAGAATGCTGGCATTGGGTTTATGATTCAATCTATGTGATCATATAAACCAACAAAATAAAAAAAATATAAAGCCAATGCCTTGGGCTAATCAAACGTGATTTAAGTGTAGGTATAGGGGCTCTGCACCTAAATTCCTATCAATCATTTTTCATCAGAATGTTGGGTATATCGGTTTTCCAAAGTTGTGCCTTCTGAAATGGACTAAAATTCCTAGAATGAAAGGCAACAATCCATCTGGAGGGCATCAAAGTGAAGAAGACTGGATCAGAGTACACCTTTCAGCAGATTGGTTATCCATAATTAGATATTTCTCTCAGAGTAAAGAGCACACACTTCACTTAGAGAAAAGTCCAGATTCAATTTATGTCGTCATCAAGCAGACAAAGACTCCTGTTGGAAACACTGAGCAAAACTGTGATCTGGTTATTTATAAATTGGTGCCTATGTCCTTATTTTGATTTTAAGATGACAGAATTTTCAGGCGTTTTATGATAGATAGAGAAATTGTAGCCACACTTAATTTGTTTTAATTCGTTGTGATTTAATGTTTGAGATTCTACAGATGCAATCTGTGAATGTTGTAGGTATCTTGGTAACTGTAAGCTGGGGGGCACAACTTGGACACAAAGCCCTATATATATTATGATGTATTTTATATCGTTATACGATACAATACCCCACACACAGAAAAAAAAAATCCTCCAAAATTCTGGGAATTGTATTTTGGCAAAGTCATGAGACAGCTATTTGAGTTGTTTAGCATTAATTGATTTTTTAAAAATAGAAATGCAATTCCCAATATTTTCTGGAATAGAGGACCACATCAAGCCTATGGATAGATATGACACACAAAGCTCAAATAGTATAAAGAGAGATCGAATTACTGCAGTGAGCTTCTAATTCATTAGACCAAATTTCATTAAAATTCCAATTAATGTATTTCCTATATAGATGAAGAGCCCAGCTGGAAATTGAAGAGAAAAAAAAAAGAGTGCTAAGCAAGCCACATCTATTGCACAGAGATGCTGCAGAGGAAAGCACAAGTTTGCAGGTAGTCCTTGACTTATAATGATTTGCTTAGTGGCCATTCAAAGTTACAATGGCACTCAAAAAAGTAACTTGTGACTGTTTTTCAAATTTCCAACTGTAGCAGCATCCCCTTGGTCCCATAATCAAAATTAAGATGCTTGGCAACTGGCATGTATTTATGACTGTTGCAATATCATGTAATCATCTTTTTCGACCTTCTGACAAGCAAACTCAATGGGGAAGCCAGATTCACTTAACAAGCATATTGCTAACAACTGCAGTGACTCACTTAACAACTGTGGCAAGAGAGGTCGTAAAATGGGGTAAAACTCACTTAACAACTGTCTTGCTTAGCAACAAAAATTTTGGCCTCAATGCTGGTCGTAAGTCAAAGACTACATGTAATAGTCCATGGGAAAAGGTTATGCAAAGTTGGGAGATATTTCATACTAATTTGGAGCAAGATTTATTCCGGTGGGAGGAATGGGGTTTGTGCCAAGGGACCTTTCTCAGGTATAGTGTTGGTCAGATAAACTGATTGTTATCAAAAGCAAAATGCAGCATCTGAAGTGACATTCTGAGCCTGCAACCCCACACAAGAGATTTGTTGTGCGTACCTTAAAAGGAAAGGAAATGAAGCGCTTCTGTTCCTTCACCTTTGCAACAGAGAAATTCAGCCAAACACCACTTCAAGCAGCTAACTCTGGATTTAAAAAATGAAATATAATCCAGAAGGACCAAAAACATTTGTAGTAACAGTGTCTGCATCAGTTATAAAAATCTAGATTTACGTATCTTTACTAGACTGTCACAGGGTTACATGACAGCATGGAAGTTTTTACATTCCCACGCGCTTTTCAAAAGCTGGGAGGGGAATAGATCAAAATTTGGCTACTTAAATGGAGCACAACATTGTCAAATCTTTTCTTTTGTTTGTTTTCTGTTTCACTCTACTCCTTTCTTTGTTAGTTTCGTTAAATGATTTGAACACTATGAGATTAGGCCTCAAAATGGAAAACAATTTAAAAGGGTTATTAAATTTAAAGGGGTTTTAGGAGGAAGGATAGTGGGATCAAAAGGAAAAAAATGGAATTTATTGGAATGTAGGTACAGCCAGTTCTTGTAAAGCAGGGGTATCAAACTCAAGGCCCGGGAGCTGGAGCCGGCCTGCAGGGTGCTTAGATCTAGCCCATGGGGCCACCCTGGAAACAGCGAAGGACTGACCCGCAATGCCTCTGCCAGTGAAAATGGAGCTCGCGAGGGCCGCATGCAGCCCTCCTGAGCTCCATTTTCACTGGCAGAGGGTTTCAAGAGGCCATCTCTGCCAAAAATGGAGCTCGGGAGCCCATTTTCACTGGCAGAGCACTCGGGCCACCAACATGAGTGATGTCGATCTGGCCACGCCCACTCTGGCCACGCCCACCCCAGGCCCCCGAGGTCAAACACAACCCTGATGCGGCCCTCAATGAAATCGAGTTTGACACCCCTGTTGTAAAACATGATAGTCATATTCCTAAAAATGCCAGTGCTATGCAAAATTGGGCAAAACAAATAATGGGACTTATGGGAAAAAATAGACTTACACCACTCAAGAATAAAAACACAGTTGTAACAAAAAAAATTACTATACTCAATAAATAATTCCACTAAAGTACTACATGGTTGGGAGAGATGTTTCTTCAAAGTTTTTGGTTATTTTTATGATATCTTCATACCGTAATTGTTAATGCTTTCTCTTTTATTATGAGTAAAAACTGATTTCATCTACTGTAAGCATAGAGTTACCTGCCATTTTTTATAGGTGTAAAATTGAAATTCTGAAAAATGGTGCATCAATGGATGCACTTTCTGCTCTACAGACATCGTTTCCCTATTTATCAATTGTGTATTAGCCGCTTTATGTTGTATAAGCAACTGCTGTATGAGAAGTGACTGTCTATATCTCTGTTGTATTGTTATATTTCAAATTTGGAAAATATTAGATCTGGTGATGAAATATATCTTTCCCTCATTTTTCCTAATATTGTCAATTTTAAATATCTTGCCATTTATTGGGATCAACTAGCTAGCAACTTTACTACATACTAGCTAGCAACAAAGCTACATTATTGCAATCAACCATTGTCACAATAATTTTGAAAATGACAAACCAAGAAATAAAACTTGCTTGAAAACAGGGGCAGAGAGCAGACAAGGCCAAACCTAATTAAAGCATTGTTTGCTGCTTTAAAGTAACACCTCCGCCATGTGGCTTAAAAGTAGAACTGCAATTGAAGATCCATTCAAAGACATTTTTCCGGCACTGAATGGAAATAAAAATAGAAAGAATGACAATTTCTCACAAAAAAGGACTTGTTAAAAAAAATAGGGGGGGCTTGCAATATTAAAAAGGACTTTTAATGGGCTAAGTTCTTTATGATCTGTAGGAATTTTTTGTGTCTTTACAATTACACTTAGAGTGTTTGCAAAAGTTTCCATTTTTCATGAAGATGAGTGACGATAAATTGGTTCAGAGCAGGGGTGAACAACCTGTGATCCGGAGTGCAGCTTTCTTAGAGCTGTCATTGAGTTATAATGCTTCTAACGTAAGAGGCCAATCATATCAAATTCAATCCCAATTTTAATCCCATCAATACAGCAGAGGTCAATCATCAGTAACTGAGTTTATACCTGCTTGGGATAAACACATGTCCATCATCTTAAACCTATTGTGCAAGACTGCCCACCGCATGCCTTCCCTTATTTCCTCGAAGACCTGTAGTAAATAACACCAGAGATGATTGCCTGATTGATGAACTGGATATCCAGTTATGAGCCCATTGCCGTTGAGCTCAACCATAGTTTTAAGTCGAGGATCTGTATCTGCATCTATAAGAGCAAAAATATCCCTATGAACAGGCTATGAAAGAATATAGTTGTCCTTCCAGATATAATGTTTCAGAGGATTTTTTTATGCATCGACATATTAACTTAAGATGCAAAAGTCCTCTTGGCATTGCTGTATACATATCTAAACCTATTTAATAGATAACTGACCACCAATCAATGAACTATAGGCCAGGGGGAATGTGAAGAGCTGGGTTCACACCAATTCTAGGTTTGCTGAATATAATACAGAAATAAAAAATATACTGGAACTCAGAATCTGTAATTCACAGCTCAAAAATATGCCAAAAGTGGCACATATATAAAATTAGCCTTCATTCTTTCTATTTAAGGTATTGACATATGGCTTCCCATTTTAAAGCGGTTTACAATCAATTCAAGTTTTTAAAAATGGATTAATGCAATATCAACGGTATAAAGCTACAATTAATTTGGAAGCAAACAAAGAACAAATGCAGAAGCAAAACCCATATGTACATTTTCATCCACGGAAGACCTGGAAATAAGAAGGCATTTACCGTAATAGGCCGCTAAATATGTTAATGTGAGTGTTTCAAAAATTTCAGAAGGGTGAGAATTGCAGAGTGAAGGACTAGATACTTGCATAACACAAACTGAAAAGAGAAAAAAACAAGAGTCTTCTGCCTTTCCTGCAGTAGCCAATATGGCTGGATTTTCCTTTTGAATAATAGAGGAAGCCTGCTATCTGCAATAGGCACTTAGGCTAAAGTGACCAGATTTTTTTTTTAAGCGGGACGGGGGGGCGGGCCCGCCTCGGCGCCATTTGAATTTTGCCCTCTGCGCATGTGCAGAACGCTGCGCATGCGCAGAGGGCAAAACAACGCAAATGTCGGCATGGGGGGGGGAGGCGGGAGGCCTTTCCTCGCCTCCCGCCTCCCCTTCGGGAGCCGGCAGTGGCTTGGGCTGGCTGGCTGGCTGGTTAGATGCGGAGTCTCATGGTCCGGGTGAAGATCGCTCACTACGTGCTGGGGGACACGCTGGGGGTCGGCACCTCCGGCAAAATCAAGAGCTACGGGGCACAGGGCGGGGCAGGCAGGACGGGGCGCCGGGTTGCAGGCCGGCAGCGGCGGAGGGTCGCTTGAACTCGCTTCCCGCCGCGGACCGCGTTCACGTGCGGCGGCGGCGACAGCAGCAAGCTGGGAGCGCTCGCCCGGAATTGGAGTCAGCGAGCAGCTGGGCATCGGGGCTCTTCCCCCGCCTTCTCCATCCTCCAGGGTCGCCACTGCGGGGGTTCCGTCTCTCCGGTGGTGCCTGCGTTGGAAGGGAAGGGGGGGAAAGGCAGCCTGCGGGGCTTGGCACGGCTGGGAGTTGCGAGGTGGCGTAGCAACCGGGCTGTTCCTCCGGGTGTGCTAAAGTGCTTGAGTTTTTTTCTCTCACACACACACATGCACAACCTTCCAACGACCGGGTCGGACTGGATCTCCCAGCACGACTTCCCGGTCGTTGGAAGGTTGTGCATGTGTGTGTGAGAGAGAAAAAACTCGAGCACTTTAGCACACCCGGAGGAACAGCCCGGTTGCTACGCCGCCTCGCAACTCCCAGCCGTGCCAAGCCCCGCAGGCTGCCTTTCCCCCCCTTCCCTTCCAACGCAGGCACCACCGGAGAGACGGAACCCCCGCAGTGGCGACCCTGGAGGATGGAGAAGGCGGGGGAAGAGCCCCGATGCCCAGCTGCTCGCTGACTCCAATTCCGGGCGAGCGCTCCCGGCTTGCTGCTGTCACCGCCGCCGCTCACCCTTCAACAGCCAATCAGCGTGGGGCGCCGACAGCAGCGACATCATCTCTCCGCGCCCGCCTTGCAGAGAGAAAGGCATGGGTGGGTGTTTTAAGGTGACCAGACATCCCGATTTTGAGAGGGCCTGCTGCTGCTGCTGCTGCTGCCCCTGCGGCTGGGCCCAACCTGGCCGTCCTCGAGTGCCTGCAGGCCGATTTTTGGAAAGAATGCCCTAGTCGTGCATTCTTTTAAAAAATCGGGACTTTTTAGAGGACGGGCGGGACGCGGGACAAAGCATTAAAAAGCGGGTCTGTCCCGCCAAAATCGGGACGTCTGGTCACCTTAACTTAGGCAGAATTCAACTGTGAGTTGTAATGATGCAGTCGGTTTTGAAGGTAAAATTGTAACACAAAAGTAAAATACAATCACGAACATCATCACAACAGAAGGCACAATCAACTATGGTAGAAAAAAACCTCTATTTCCTTTCCCTCTTGGACTTTGGGAGTTCTCAGTTTCAGAATGTACTTTTTTAATCAAAAACTGGTGCTGAAGGTCTTTCAAGTAAAATGTCAGATCCACTTGGCTAGATTAAAATTGTTTTCTTACCAGTGACTTATAATGTCTTCTTAAATCATCCAACCATCATTGTGCCAAGATAACAGCAGTGAGGACAGGCTTTACATCACCTCCAACAATGGCTGGGTGATGCTATGAATATAACTTGAGCTTCCAGTAGATTAGACATTCATGTCATTTACCATTAGAAAACTTCTACAGATTACAGTTTACAGTATGTTGTAAGGAATAGCCTTCTGGGTTCAGTTCCAAGTGGGGGGAAAGACACTGGATTCATGGAAGTTGCTTGGAAAGAAGGTTTAATGGTGGACAGGAGCACATGGCATGAGCTCCTGAACAGAAAAGGTGGATCACATGCTTCCAGATGTTGGGTGAAGAGAAAAAAGGGCAGATATGCTGAAAGTGCCCTAGTTTATACCCTCTGTTGGGCCTCACCTTGAGAGTTTCCTGTTCCTGTATAAGAAATGTATCCCATTGGCTGCCAGACTCCCAGGGGGTGGGGGGCAACTCTGTAGGCTGTCTTGAGTCCAAGTTTGCTTGACCCTTGCTGGCTGATGCAATCTTCCCAGGTGCCATGTGATGAGATGGGTAGAGGGCTAATCCTATCATGTTCTAAGGGTGAAGGTCTTAATCCCATCACCCTGGAGCTGAAGGGGGAGGCAGGGAGCTGCAGGGAGCTGCTTTGTCTTTAGAACATGTTTCTCCTTTCCTCATCCAGGGAAACATATTCTTCCTTTTCAATATTTCCTAGGATATTTCATTTTTCTAGGAGAGGGGTGGGTGCTAACTTCCTTCAGTTATAATGTCTTAAAAATTATTTTTCCTCCAAGGAAAGAATTGGATTAATTCAAAAATTCAACCAATTTAAATGAAGCAATTTTGTTACAGAAAAAACCAAACAAACTAGCTAACCACTAGCTGACCAAACCATCAAATCAATAAATCTTTTTCTTTCTAGTTTTGCAATTTAAGTTGCTCTGAAAGCATTCTGATTTATTTAGTCAAACATGTTATTTTTTTAGTAGCAATAAGGCAGAGCAAAGACCCGTTCCTAGATACTCCAGTATCCAGGAACAGTAAACAGGGTCTACTGGTTACTAGAATTGGGGCACTGCCTAATCCAGCATCTTAAATTCTGCAAGTCATTACATACATTTTAGGGCGGTCAAGAAAGTAAATTTGACAGGAGAGTGACCCATCTGTCTCACATCAGATGGTGGTCTTCTCTTTGATAAACAGTCTAACCTAGTTCTGATGTAAAGACAAAGAACCATAAAGAGGTTCTTATTCAGCATTAAATTGGCAGCCAAGGGACATATGAAGCATCTGGCAGGCTGGCCCATTGGGCATTATTTTCTTCATTGGATATCTCTACTACTGGAAATCTATTTGCATTACAATACAGTAATTATTCCTCAGTTGGCACTGATGCATATTAATAATTAATGTCTGAGGGCACTGCATGTTCCTTATGACCTTTTTTGATGACACATCTCTTTTTTGGCAGGATAAAAGCAATCACTCTATTTGACAAGAGTTTGTGTTTTCTCTAATCACATTTGAGTATAATGTGAGTATTGTCTGATAATATAGATGAAGCGAATGTTTACATGAACCCCCCCCCCGCCAAATATAATTAACTTTTAGTGATAGCTTTAAAATAGTTTTGGACTTAACAGCAAGGTGTGAAAGAAGTTATAATGAGAAGAAATATAGAGAAATGCTTTTCATTTATTATTTGATAGGCCCCTAAACAGTCCTTAGCACATGATTTGGAACTATGCAAGGTAGAGCTTTCTCTTCCAGGAAATTTGAAGGAGATTGTTAACTATGCTTCATTAAATGTGTAGTCTGTTTGTGGACTATGGAGGCCACACAAAATATTTCACATATCCTCTCTATAGGCAACTGATTTTTACCATATCAGCCAACTGTCCTGAATTGGGCAGGGCAATCATGGTTTGGGGGTTACGTGTGAAGGGCTCATCACATCCTAAAAAGCACTCACAGAAATCTGGTCCCACCGTACCAAGTACATTGTGTCTCTAGTTGCTAAAGTTTCATTTTTTATTGGACTTTAGCATCTGAGAGGCAGGATCCAAGGGAAGGAGAAAAACATTTGCCCTAACCATGGTTCCTTTTCCTGAGGCTGACAAGCTAGAGGTATGGTTTAAATCTCCAACGAGAAGCACCCCCACGGAGGGTAGAGGGTGGGGAGATTCATTCAAGCAGCTCAGCAACCAAGTTCTGCTCCTTTGGTGTGTGGTGTGTGGTCTGACCCTGCAAACATGTATGAAAGAGGTAGAACTTGCATTGCAATACTGTCACACTGTTTTCCTTATTTTGACCAAAGCATTGGATCCTGTCACTTCCTCTACATCTAACTGATCAAAGTAATGAAATTGAGCAAAAACAGTTTCTCTTATCAAAATCTGCTAAAATCCCTGCCTCCATTTGGGGCCCCTCCAGGAGTGGGACTTTCCATAAAACCATTAAAGGGGAACAGCACCCCTCTTTCCTTCTGTCAGAACTGCAGAACTCTCAAGGCAGGTCTTTCCTTAAAAATGAAGCAGGCTACTGATACAAGTTTAGGCTCTAAGTGAAGATGTCTCTTTGAAAATCAGGCCGAAGAGTTGCATTTTCTAGATGTGAAAAAATCCAGAACAAAATGTTCAGAGCAAGTTGACTGAGCAGCATATGGAAGAACTAAAAATACAGGTGGAACAACAGCCACCCAAAGTGCCATGTGAATGAATGTGTGTGTGCCACCGAAATCTAGGCCATGATTCATTAAGGGAGGGAGGAAGAGGGGAGGCAGGAAAAAGACATTTTTGTTCACATTTTCCCAAGAAGTCATGCATAATTTATGCAAAACTATTTCTCCATATTCGTGCTGCCCAAATTATTGGGATCCAAAATCCATTACTTCCCGCTTCCTCTGCTTGCAAGTCATACCCTCTCACCTAAGGAGCAGGTAAGATCAAACAAGAATGGAAACAGACCAAAGGACTCGGAGCATTTGAGATGTGAACTGGGGGGTTTGTTCTCAGGGTTGGTCTACTGCACTGCAGTCCTCTACATGCAGCATTGTTTCATTAAAGGAAGAATCTAGGTTCTCTAGTGTTATGAAAGGGGAAACGCCTTCATTCATTTTCTCCACCCACCCAAGATTTAAAGATTTTTATTATAGAATAAAATACAAAAGCAAATAGTAAGACCCAGTGGGGAGGAAAAAGGGAAAGAAAAGGGAGGAGGGGAGGGAGAAAAGAAAAAAGAAACGTTGACTGCCAACTCCCTCTGTTGCAGTAGAATAAAGCATTAACATTGAACCTCAACTTTTTACTTTTCCATTATAATATAAATTAGCCATTTCTATAACAACAAATCAATCTAATAAGTAAAACCCAAAATCAAAGTTTCTTTTTTTTCCCACCTCAAGCACAAAGGGATTGGGCGGCATAGAAATCCATTAAATTAAATTAAATTAAATTAAAGTCCAGAAGCGGTCTCCATGTAGCAACAAAAGTACTTATATTCTTTTCTTTGTTCAAAATGGTCAATTTAGCCATCTCTGCCAACTCCATCAACTTCTGTAGCACTTTCTCAATATCCTGTGCAATTTTGATATACCTTTCTCTTGTCCTACTTTACTCACTCTGTGGTGTGTGTGTTTATAAATAAATTAAATTATAAATTTATAAATATAAATTGTTTCAACTCCTACCCTCAATACGACGCTATAGAGCACTGTACATCAAGACAACTAGACACAAGAACAGTTTTTTCCCGAACGCCATCACTCTGCTAAACAAATAATTCCCTCACCACTGTCAAACTATTCACTAAGGCTGCATTACTATTACTATTAGTCTTCTCACCATTCCTATCACCCATCTCCTCCCACTTATGACTGTATTGCTGTAACTTGTTCTTGTATCCTTACGATTTATATTAATATTGATTGTTTCCTGATTGCTTATTTGTACCCTATGACAATCATTAAGTGTTGTACCTCATGATTCTTGACAAATGTATCTTTTCTTTTATGTACACTGAGAGCATATGCACCAAAGACAAATTCCTTGTGTGTCCAATCACACTTGGCCAATAAAAGAATTCTATTCTAAAGACAATCATCACTTGTACCAATGCTGAAACTTTAAGGAGTGAATGAATATCAGTGCACCCCACACGAGTGAATATCTTGCATCTGCAAAATGGAAAGAAAGAGGTATAGGAGAAACCCAAAGAGTTGGCACTTGCATTCAGGTTCTTTTTGGTCAAATTCATTTTTGTTTATTCTGGGTAAGTAAGTGGCTAAGAAGAGGAATGTGGTGGCTCAATGGCTAAGACGCTGAGCTTGTCGATCGAAAGGTCGGCAGTTCAGCAGTTCGAATCCCTAGTGCTGCGTAACGGGTTGAGCTCCCGTTACTTGTCCCAGCTTCTGCCAACCTAGAAGTTTGAAAGCACGTAAACAATGCAAGTAGAAAAATAGGGACCACCTTTGGTGGGAAGGTAACAGCGTTCCGTGCGCCTTTGGCATTTAGTGATGCCGGCCACATGACCACGGAGACGTCTTCGGATAGCGCTGGCTCTTTGGCTTTGAAACGGAGATGAGCACCCAGCACCGCAACCTAGAGTCAGGAATGACTAGCACATATGTGCAATGGGAACCTTTACCTTTACCTAAGTGGTTAAGGAAAAGCTGCAAAGCATTCCAGGAAGACTTCTATTTTTATAGGACTCGAAGCTCAGGAGCAGAAGGAGGCTGAGAATGCCCTCCATATTTGGAAGATGCCAGATTGGGGTGTCTGCCATAGGAGCAACTATCCTAAGGAGGTAAACTCAGAACTGAAACACCTTTCAGCAAAAATAAATGTTAAGGAAACGTTGTGTATTTAAACCGATTAAAACCAGGGAAGTGGTTACTGCCCCTTTAAGCGCTGACCATAACAAGGAATAAATTTCCATGAAATGTCCCATGCCAAGGGTGTTCTCATCATTCTGGGACAAGCGGAAGAATACATAATGGGTGATCCATTTCAACGGATATGTATGTTCCACTGCTGAAAAATTCATGCCCTATCTATTAGCAAGTTAAATTTCTTGATTGATTTCTGAACTGTCCAATTGATGTATGATGAGAAAAGAAGAATAACGAAAAAAGGGAGATTTGCATTCCTCTTTCTCAGCTTCTATTCTTATCGCTAAGTTACTGCACATCATTTATAGTTCAAGGATACTTGCTCAAAAGACAAGCATCAACATTTATTTTGAACAAACTTTTGTTCCTTTTTTGCCTCCAGCCTGCATTATTTAACTAAGTCCTTGTGAAAGGACCTGTTCTCTTGTTAGAAAGGTATTTTATTCCCCCTCCACACTTTTTTTTTGAGTTTTAAGATATAAATGTTTAAAATACATGCACACGCACTCCAAAAGTTTGTTTGTCTAAAGTGTTGGGTTTTTGGCTGTCAAGTGCTGAGTCTGACTCATCAGTGAGTCACAAACCTAGCGGAAGTGGGCCAAACAGGGCTATCATCATTTTTAAATTTATTCTATAAGAAAATAGGAGATGCAGAGATAGGGGGGAAAAGGAGAGAGAAAAAGGAGCAACATTCATTCATTATTTGGTTCAACCATTGCTTGAAAAACTCATGCAGCAAACATCATACAGGAGGTCCTCGACTTACGACCACAATTGAGCCCAAATTTTCTGTTGTTAAGTGAGACATTTGCTAAGTGAGTTTTGCCCCGCTTTACGACTTTTCTTGCCACCATTGTTAAGTGAATCACTGCAGTTAATAAGTGAGTAGCCTGGTTGTTAACTGAATCTGGCTTTGCCATTGACTTTGCTTGTCAGAAGTTCGCAAAAGGTGATCACATGCAAAGGTCATAACTATGAACCAGTTGCCAAGCATTTGAATTTTGATCACATGATCATGGGGATGCTACAAAGGTCGTAACTATGAAAAATTGTAATAAATCACATCTTTCTACGCCGTTGTAACTTTGAACGGTCACTAACCGAACTGTTGCAAGTTGAGGACTACCTGTACTTTCTTCTAGTTTATTTTTGGAGTAGCCTGTGACATACCCTGTTTCCCCCCAAATAAGACATCCCCTGATAATAAGGCCAATCGGGCTTTTGAGTGCATGGCAATAAGGCCAAGCACTTATTTCAGGGTTCAAAAAATATAAGACAGGGTCTTATTTTCGGGGAAACACGGGTAGGTTGTACTGAGAGAAAGAGCCCTTGCCTTAAATTCTCATAATGAGCTTCACTGTCCAGTGGTTCTCAACCTTTCTAATGCTGCGACCCTTTAATACAGTTCCTCATGTTGTGGTGACCCCCAACCATAAAATAACAAAATTATTAGTATACTCAGGGGTGGGTTCTAACTTACCTTGCTGCCGGTTCGCTTTCTCCTGCGCTGCGTGGGCGCTTACTCCTGTGCTGCGTGGGCACACGTGCGCTTTGGGCACGCACACATAGTGCCGATTTTTTTAAAAAAACATTGCAAAAAAAAAAGCCGAAAACAAGATGGCAACGCATGCGCATATTTGCAGTAGTCTATTTGCATGTGGGTGGACCCGCCTGGAGAAGGATAGAGGAGCGGTATCTCGGTTCCTAAGACCATCGGAAATATGTGTTTTCTGATGGTCTTAGGCGACCAAAGGGGTCGCGACCCACAGGTTGAGAACCACTGGTCTAATCTATTGTAGAGTTCTGCTGTTCTTGCCGTAGGAGGGCTGATTAAGATGTTGGACAAGAATGAGAGACTGAGGTTCAAGTCCACGTTCAACTATGGAAGACTACTGGGTGAGTTTGGGTCTCACACTCTTATATCGCCCAACCTATCTCACATGGTTGCTTTAAACAAGAGGAAGAAGTGCTATGAATGCTGCTTTGAGTCCTAAATGGAAGATGAGACATCAATCAACTGAAAAAAACGATAAGGAAACAAATAAATATTGGAGAAATTGAGGAACTTGGTATTACATGATCTAAGATCTAAGCTGGGTAAGCTAAGGTAAAGGTGTCCCTGCATGTTTTACTCCACTAGTCATAGCCAACTTTAGGGGGCGGTGCCAATCTCTGTTTCTGTAAGCTATTGAGCAAGCACTGTCCAAAGACTATTTCACAGTCATGCGGCCAACATGACATCATACCGCAACACAGAGCTTATGACGAAACATAGAATGCTGTCACTTTCCCTCCAAAGTGGTACCTAAGCTATAATTCACCCAGAGTAGTAACCAGTATATTAGTCCTCTTATACAAAAAGTGTTGCCTTATATCTTGCAAAGAAGAATTCCACCATATATAGCAAATAAAATTCCAGGTGAATGAGCAGGTTTCAGAAAAGACAGAGAAACTTAAAAAAGCAAAGATACAGTATGATGGATAATTGAGAGAGCTAGATAATTTAAGGAATTTTGCTCTTGCTTCACTGACTACAGTAAAGCCTCTATTAATGTGGATTAAACTGCTACAGTTTATTTATTTTATTTATTTATTATTTGGTTCTTCTATGCCGCCCTACTCCCGAGGGACTCAGGGCGGCGTACAACATTGTGCAAGAACACTGAACAATAAACAACGATTAAAACAATTTTAAAAGATTAAAAAAGTTAAAAAAATATTCAGCAACATACATACAGGGGGAGAGCTCAGATGGAACTAGTCTCAACCCCCTGCCTGCAGGAAGAGCCATGTCTTGACGGCTTTTCGGAAGGCCAGCAGGGTGGGGATAGTTCGGATCTCTGGGGGAAGTTGGTTCCAGAGCACGGGGCCCCCCACAGAGAAGGCACTCCCCCTAGGGCCCGCCAGCCGGCATTGTTTGGCTGACGGGACCTGGAGGAGACCCACTCTGTGGGCCCTAACCAGTCGAAGGGAAGTGTGAGGCAGAATGCAGTTAGGCTAATACGTACAGTATGCCGAATGTTTGACTACAATGAACAAGGAGTACTGCACGCATGATTTTGGAGAAACACAGTACTTTAGAAGAGGAAAGAGAATGAGAGATGGATGTATATTGTTCCACTGTTTAGTCTATATAGCAAATATATCACAAGAATCACAGGATTAGAAGAGATGGCATAAAAACATTAAATTTTGAGAAGAACAAATAATGCCACTTCGTAATTGAAAGTACAGGAAAAGATTCATCAATCTTATTCCTTTTCTGCCTGTCAAAAATTTTTTTGCCCACTTGTGGGTTTTGCACACAATTGATTATGTCTGCTTATTTTGGCTGCCTCACCCTTTTTTCCTCCACTAAATGGAAGAGGGTTAGGATTATCAATCAAGAGTTGACAGTTATCTATGCAATCACAACTGATTATATCCACAATGGGGGGAAACTTTTTGGACGTGATATGAGTGACGGACAAAAAAAAGGAACAGATTCATGATCCATTTTTTAAAAAATAAAATAAAGTGATAAATCTGGCTAAATGTTAAATATTAGGTATTGCCAAAGAATATGCTTTGTGAACTTAGAGCAGTCAGCCAAGAACTAAAGATAGTTTTATTTTCTTGAGCTCAAAAATAAATCTTAGCATGCTGTCTAGATGGACACCATGCTAGAAAATAGATTCATGCTAAGGAAGAAGTCAATCACAAACTTAGACAATCATGAAGATAATAATATTTTAGTGACACCAAAGATCAGAATAGTTAACACAATGACCTTTTCAGTAATAACATATAGCTAGGAAACGTGATTGAGATAGAGGTGAAAAACAGATTCCAATTCCGAATTATTAATCTGAAAATGATTAAGAGTACCACAGACCTCAAAAACAAAACATCAACCAGTTTGATCCAGGACTGACTGATGGTTGATTTGATTTTGATCAAATACTGTAGTTAGGTTTTGTTTTTCCTTGAAGTAATGATCAGCAAGCAAAAATTGTCACTTAATAGTCCTGTATGATGCAGAGAATGGAAAAGAAAGAAAAATACTATGCTGAACAAGAGTGGAAGAAATAGAAGACAATAGTTAAGGTGGAATCAAAGATATTACAGGACTGTCCTCAGAAGGGCTACAAGCTATTTCTGAATACAGTTCATGGTCTGACGCAACTTAATGGCACCTACCTAACTGATGGCTTGTGAATCTAACTGCATGAGGTGTGGATGTGATATCTTTATATAAAAAGATGTTGCAGTTCATTGCAGTATTCCATTCTTGAATTGGCTATGTCACTATTGCGCCTGCAAACTGCCTTGAGACCGAGGTGGTTTATAAATTTCATAGACAAAAAAATAAACTTTTACAATTGCTTCAGGCAAGCAATATTTCTCAGACTCATCCTGGTAAAACCATACATGGGGGGGGGGGCGGCGGAAATCCCCATGCTTAAAATTGTGCCTTGTCTGATCAACACATTTAAGATTGTGAGAGATAGTGGTGCATGTGCCATGTCTTGGTGGAAGAGTCAGATGGGGTGGGGCATTGCTTTCTCCATATGAAATAGGAAGAGAGAGAAAAGAGAAGAGAAAAGCAGATCAAGTCCTGCCTTATTAATGAAAGCCAGCTGGTGACTTTGGGCCAGTCACTTTCTCTCAGCCAAACCCACCTCACAGGGTTGCTGTTGTGGAGAAAAATAGGAGGGAAAAGGAGCATTAAATATGTTTGCCGCCTTGAGTTATTTATAAAAATAATAAAGGTGGGATATAAATTGGACAAATAAATAAATCTCCATGAGAGCCCATCTCATATGCTTTGCACATTGCTTTAAATGGTGCCATAGAAAACCGTGCCAAACAAAAAACAAAAAAACACCTCCCTTATCCCCTGACTTGATGTGGAAGACGAAGAGGACCTTGTCCTTTGACCTCTTAAAGGAAATGCATGCTTTTTTTTTAACTTAAGCAAGGTTTACAAAGATGCCTTTGCTTGCTGGATTCATGGTGTGAACATTGCTAATTAACTGGCTCCAGGAGCTGAAGGGGTTAGTATAGAATACTTGACCAATTAACTGCTATGGAAGGATTCCTCATACCGGTTTGAGCATGTAAAAAGAGTTATCTCCATTTACCGGTAAGTGAACAGAGAACCTGACAGGTGTCAAAGGCGTCAAGTTCTCCCATTCCCATCAAAGAAAGTGTCTGCAGATGCCATTTTATCTGCTCTGAACCACAATGTTTGTTTTTGCCTTATCTGGATCCTGGGTCAGAGGGCAGTCAACTGGGGCTGGAAGTGACCATCTAGACCAGAGGCCTTCAAACTTGGCCACTTTAAGACTTGTGGACTTGAACTTCTAGAATTCTCCAGCCAGCTATGCTGGCTGGAGAATTCAGGGAGTTCAAGTCCACAAGTCTTAAAGTGGCCAAGTTTGAGGACCCCTGATCTAGGCAGAGGTCTTTCTCCTCATCTGCTCTTGGGTCATTTTAGGGACTAAAGCAAGGATATTTTGCCTCCTGTGTCAATACAGCAGGCTGTCCCCTCACATTTCTGCTCCTGTGCCCTCCAAATGTTATAGACCATAACTCCCACATGCTTTTATCATAAGCAAGGCCTGCCAAGTCTGAAAAGACTGCCTTTGACAGTCTTTGAATGACATGTAGTAGAGCAAAAATCAGTGGCAAGCAGGTGCACCAAAGGGCTTTGCTATAGTTTGCAACACTTGAGTAGAAAAAACATTTTCCTGGTACAGAATATTAATTGGTTCAGCACAAAACAGCTTTGAAGTATGCCTGTATCTTGCCTCCCTCTGTAAAAAATAAATCTGTGCTGTATATTTAGCCTTCAGTTTTATGATCATCATATCCAGCTGCAATATTTTACTCAAGAACCAAGTCTGATTTACATATTTGTTCAAATTACTCCTCAAATTAAAACAAGTAGTATACAATCAGCACAAATTTAAAGAGAGAAAAAAACAAGAGGGCAGAAGCATAAGTTCTCTGGCAAAAAATTGAAATATGGTTTATTTGTTTTGGGCTTACTGAAACACAATTTGTTTTGGGCTTAGTGTGATGTGTGACCTTGGCTCATAATGCCCTAACGTTTTATGATTCACGGCAACATGGCTTGTTGTTCAACACACTTTAGTTTTAAAAAGCATCTGGTTAGAGGTAGAGAAAAAGTTGCAACATATGCAGGAATGATTTCAGATACAAATGACTGTAGAATAGAATGCTAAATGAAGAAGAAAAAAATCCACAGCTAAAACATTTTAAAAGCATTAGCAACAATGCACGGTACATTGTTAGAATATCAGAACTATCTTACATGTACTTTCTTGATTGGACATTGATATGGGCCAATGTATTCACTTTTTTTTAATTCAGTCATTTTAGCATTCCACAATATACTTCTCATTTACATGCCTTAAATCCATTGCATTGAAGTGATTTCTTTTTTTAAAATAAATTTTATTAATTTTCAAATCTTTTCTTTAAAATGACAATTACAAAAATTCTTTAAGCAATTTCTACATTGTTACAGAGTTCGACTTTTGTTAGAGTATTGATACATTACACTTAATCTTATTTCATTTATCATAATTACAAATACATTTGTATTTACATATTTACATATTGCAATACTATTTTAGCTATCTCTTTTCTTTTTTCTAAGTTCAATCCATTGATACCATTTTCCCTATATATTATAATAGTCCGACTCTTTTTGGCCCCGTAATTCTATTGTAAGTCTGTCCATTTCAGCACATTCATAGATTTTTTTAATTATTATACTTTCTGCAGGAACTTCTGAGTTTTTCCAAAACTGTGCAAACACTATCCTGGCTGCGGTAGTAATATGTAATATTTGATATTTTTGTTGTGATCTTTTTTAAATATTCCCAAGAGGAGAAGCTCTGGTGTAAATTCTATTGTTATTCTATTGATATTTGATTTCTAAATTTATTTCAGAGTTGTATTATCTGTGTATATAGGTGACTATAAAAGCTGGCAACTGCAGACCAACATGCTAGCAAAACATGAATTACCTAGAACTGCATTAAGAAATCATAGCAGCAAAGGTTTCTAACAATTGTTGCTGCTTTGCGTATTTTCAAACGTTGCACAAGCATGAAGCACTACATAACTTGCCACTGTAACTGAATGATATTGTCCAATATTTAGGGCAGGGAATCAAACATTAGCATTAGCATTAAGAATTATGCCATGCCAAATAAATGTTAGCACATCTACAAAATGTACACAGAAAACTGTGGGGGGAGGAGGGAATCTTACTTACCAATACATACTTTGGTGGACATGCTTCATTTATATAAAACATGTTCATATAAGTATAATATAAATTTCAAATAATTGTTGCATATAATCCCATCATCAGCTACTTAAAAACAGCTATACTATAAATTTAGTTGCAAATACTACACATCATTTCCCTCCCCAAGGATTGTGATTTGCTATTAACATTTTAAATACAAAATACAGAAAGAATTTATACCAGACTGAATAAATTAATGCATATGTTTTCAATTAAAGTGAATTTCTTGGACTATAAGTTAATAAGTCTTATTCTACATGTTTGTGCCCCATCTCTTTAAAAAAGTAAAAGGAAAAATTAGAAAAATCTCTAGCAGCATTGTTTCTTTTTGAAATAAATGTGTGATCCACTCTTCAAATGTATATTTTTCCAAGTACCATATAAAATGTATTTTTTAAATTTATATACACAAACATATGAGTATGTATGCTTCAACCAGAGGAATTTATTCTAGGAAAGTTCCACCCATTCTGTTAATTTAATGGCACCTGAGAAATAAGCAAAATAAGAGTGCTAATTCATTTTTAGCGTGTTTCCTGAAAACTTGTAGCTTCAGCTAGATGTCCATAGCAGCGGAGGGTTCCGGTTATTTTCGCTACCAGTGCGCATCGCAAGCATGCGCAGAAGTGAACTCGCGTTCCATCAGGCGATTTCACTTCCGCGCATGCTTAGGACGACATTACAAGCCGAAACACAGCTGAGGAGCTTCTCAGCTGTGCTTCGGAGCTTCTCAGCTTCTCAGCTGTGCTTCGGAGCTTCTCAGCTGTGCTTCAGAGGAAGAATAAAGTTTGGTATTGAAACAAGGGCAGGTGGGAGGGCTTTTTTCCGACAGCTCAGGACGCAGAAAAACCGGAAAAAAGCGCCTAAAAATGACGTCAGCGCCAGACTCTTACCGGTGCGGCATTCCGCACAGCACCGGTAGGAACCCACCGGTAGGAACCCACCACTGGTCCATAGCTAGGGATGATAGAAACAAGTTTGAAGGTTAGAGGCCAAGCCATAGTCACAAGAAATAACTAAGTAGAAAAAGAGAGAGAAACTACAACTCAGCCATTCTATTATTTGCTGCTGTGATTTTCATCACATTTTCTGCTCCAAGCAGGGACTCTGATCATTTATTTTAAATACTACTGATGTCTGTGGCATTTTGCTAGGCACAAAGAGGAATTAGGGCTTCAGATGTTTTCCCTAAGAAAGAAATTAATCAAAACTCCATTGTAAGAAATCAGCAGAGATAACGATCTGTGTCAGGATGCTGGTGGCACCTTTTCTGACTAACAAATGTTATTATATACATTTGGTCAGAAAAAGTGCTCCAGACTATCCTGCTTCTCCTCCTACAGTGATTTGTGTCAAGCATCTTTCAGTTCCAACCATGTCCTACAATTCACACACACACACACACACACACACACACACACACACACACACACACACACACACACACACACACACACACACACTCTTAGAAGTAGTAAGCTGTCTTTTATTGGAATCTATCCATTGGCCACTTATATCCATACTGGATTTTCTAACTTTCACTCCAGTATTTTCCTAATCTTTTACTGGAGAGTCTTTCTTAAGTAGAAGGTGCCACAAATTAAAACATGAGTGTTTGCTAGTGAAATAAAATTTAATATGCGAATGAATTGTGAATTTCACTCATAAAAACCAGATTTGAGATATCATGATTATGGAAATGTTCTACATTAAAAAATATTTGAAACAATAAAATCATTTCTCTCTACTTTGTGTATCCGGTGTTGTAACTTAGGTCGGGCAAGGAATGAGAAAGAGATGTGTGGTGGAACCAGTCTCCAAGTGAAGGACAGAATATGGTTTTGGGATCCTAAACCTGAAGTAGATTCAAGGAGAGTCTTTGCTCCCTCTGGATCCAGTAAGAACAACTCCAGGTGATCACATGATTTGGAAGGTAGGGAAAAAGGAAACTGATAAGAATTAAGTAAGTTGAATAACCTGTCCAGTGAACAGATGTAAGGAGAATCAGATATGTGGTGAGGTTTTACTAGAAGGTTGGAGACTGGATGGCCCATGTGATGTTTGGGGGGGAATTGGAACAGATGGAGTGGAAAGAAATAGAGAAGAAAGATAAAAGATTGTGATCAGGCACGGAGATCAGGGGTGAAATCCAGCAGGTTCTGACCGGTTCTGGAGAACCGGTAGCGGAAATTTTGAGTAGTTCAGAGAACCGGCAAATACCGTATTTTTCGGAGTATAAGACGCACCTGAGTATAAGACGCACTTTAGTTTTGGGGGAGGAAAATAGGGGAAAACAATCTGCCTACCAGGTATTCATCTGGCTAGCATCCTTAGTCTGGTCAGGTTCAGCACATTATTTTATCTCCTGGTTAGGACTTAAAAAAACCTTCTTCTGAGAGAGTAACAATGAAAGAACCTGCAAGCCAGTAAGAGCTGGGAAGATCGTTAGCACCTGGTTAGGGCTAGAAAAAACCTTATTCGGAGCAGCTGCAGCACATTATTTTATCTCCTGGTTAGGACTTAAAAAAACTTTCTGAGAGAATAACAATGAAAGAGCCTGCAAGCCAGTAAGAGCTGGGAAGATAGTTAGCACCTGGTTAGGGCTAGAAAACAACTTCTTTGGAGCAAGTAGAGCAATGAAAAAAAACCTGCAAAGACTTAGGGCTGGAAAACATTCTTCTGAGAGAGTAACAATGAAAGAGCCTGCAAGGTAAGAGCTGGGAAGATCTGTTAGCACCTAGTTAGGGCTGGAAAAAAAGCTACATTCGAAGTATAAGACGCACCTGAATTTTCAGCCACTTTTAGGGAGGAAAAAGGTGCATCTTATACTCCAAAAAATACGGTACCACCTCTGGCTGGCCCCAGAGTGGGGAGGGAATGGGGGTTTTGCAGTATCCTTCCTCTGCCACGCCCACCAAGCCACACCCACAGAACCCAGTAGTAAAAAAAAATTGGATTTCACCACTGACAGAGATGGATTGGGCTTCTCTCATGGAAGGAAGATAGGAAATTTGAGGTCAATCTCTGCTTTTGGTCTCATTACCTTGTCTTGTGAAACAGGCGGCCAGGCCACAGAAAGCCTTGGATTCTGCTGATGCTTTTGAATGCCAACTTTGCCTGTAATAAATCTATCCTCAGCCACAATTGAACTGGCAAATAAAAGGATGGGTCTGGTTGAATGCTGCTCCCGAGGAAAAAGTGCCAAAATGCTTTAGGAAGATAAAAGCTGTATTGAATGGGAAATTTGTATTATTGTATGCATTCCTGGGATATTCTTTAGATTTCAACTTTATTTCCATAAGGACAAGTTGTCAACTATTCTGCTTTGGTTGAAGCACCACAGAATTCTAAATAAATAAACAAACTACTCATACTGACTAACACTTCCATTCCAAACTTCTCTCAGTTCATCACATTTGAAAAAAAGCTTAATTTCTTTATCCAGTCAAGAAGATCAAACAAGTACAAATGTGCCTGCAATAAACCTATGTGACTAGCAAATATTGAATTTATTATAGGAACTGTGGGGGAAGGAAAAGGACATTGTATACAGGCTTTTTTCTTTAATGGAGGTTAAAAACGTCGAATCAGAGAAATCAAAATAGCTATAGCTTGCATATTACTGCTCATACATACATAGCTTTGGCTATTAATACCTGAACTTGCTTCCTGCGTTTAGGCTATTGGAAAAATAATGTAACCTTGTTGCTATGGAAACAGAAAGCTAAGCAGCACATCTGCTAGGGAGTCTCTGTGTTGTTGACTCCTATGGTTTTTCAGACGGTGACTATTAAAGCCTTACTACAAAAAGTACACGGATTGCACACCACCCCAAAAAGCCAGGGTTCGTTAACAACCTACATGCTAATGGGCTCAGTGGAATAGGTAAATCACAAAAAGGATTTAATTCTGGGATGGGGGGAAGGTGCAGGAGACACTTGACCCAAAGTGTTTCCTTGACTACTGAATTTTTAGTGAGAAACGTATTATCAGCTCAAATTCTGGGTCAAATGTCATTTCTTCCTTCCTCATGCAGTAATGCTTCAGGCCAGCTGTTCATTAAAATCATTTTTAAAAATGAAATTTTGTAAGGCCTTCGGGGTAATCCAGACAAGTAGCACCACCAGGAGTGCTAGCTACCTGTATATCTGTGTTGTACATGAAGACAATCTAGAAAGACAGAAAGTATTTCTCCCCTCCTTTTCTTTTACTCTCCTAGGTAAATTAGGAGAGTCCCTTCTGAAATATTTCCCATGCCTGCCTGCCTGCCTTACACATTGGTTGTCCAGTCTATGGCTCTCCCTCCTATCTCTCAAAGTCATTTCCACGTATCATTTGTAGATGACCAGAGACTGAGGGAAGGATCAAACGTGTCATCAGTCATGAGTCCCTTCACGAGGTTTAAGTCCAGCCCACCTTGAATTCTATTGACTCTTATCTGCCACCAATTTGCTCAGACATTAATAGTTCACATTTATTTATTTTATTTATTAGTGATATTTATATACCGCCTCATAGTGCAAGCACTCTCTAAGCGGTTTACACCATTAAGCAATGTATATATTTACATTGCCCCCAACAATCTGGGTCCTCATTTTACCTACCTCGGAAGGATGGAAGGCTGAGTCAACCCTGAGCCGGTGAGATTTGAACAGCTGAACTCAAATGATCATAGTCAGCTAAAGTAGCCTGCAGTACTACCCTCTAACCGCTGCACCACCTCGGCTCATTCTTGTAGAAAGCTTAAGCTTGCAATAGACCTTTATATTCATTTGAACTGCCTGGATCTTCTGATTTCCCTGATGGTGCTTGACATCTTTATATACATGGTACATACTGTAACTCTTCTGTCTTATCAAACTTCTTTGGGTGAAGATCCCCAGTGGCTTCAGAGCTTAAGTCTGGCAGGTGATGGCAGTCGAAAAGATTTCGAAAAGGTAAAACCCATCCACATTTCTCAATTTTTCTCCTGGGTAGAGTCACATGGGCATTTTCAGTTGACATCAAAGTCGAGTTTGGATGGCAATAAAGACTAGTCCCTGACTCTTCTATTTTATGAATCAGATTCCCATTTCCATATGTGTGCTATCTAAATGTGCACTCAATTGTTAGCTCTGTTCAACAATATGTTTAACCGGCAAAGATTTTCTTTGAAACCCTTCACAGAAAGCTATTTTTCTCACACACTACATTATATAACTGCGGTGCCTGAACAATGATTTAAAGCTCTTGTCTCTGCACAGATCTCCAAAATACTTTCACTAGCTTGCACAATAAAAACCAACTGGCCTCTCTTGCAAAAGGGATTGTGTGTCACGGACTTAGTAAAATGGTTCTGTGGCATTTATTTATCAGCATCAATAGAACTCGGAAGCCTCTTTTTAGTCTCAGATCCTCCATCCCAGTAATAAGAACATCGGATTTTTTAGGAAGACATCATCCAGTATCTCAATATTCAATAGGATTCCAGCAATCTCTCCGATGACCTATATATACTCTGCGCTGGAATGGTGAGAACTGACTTATATCCCTTGAGAAATTTCTTGAATCTAATAAGCACCATCTGTCAGATAAAAGGAATATAAGGCTCTTCATAGCAATCCTTCTGAGAAAAGTTCAAGATTCAAAGGATTAGTTCTTGGGTTTTCTACATGGAAGCCATAAGCTAAAAGCATCAATGTTTGGTCATCAGTACAAGGCAGAAAACGTGGACTTTGCTTTAAGTAGCGGATGATTAAACTAATGGTGGGTTTTCAACAAAAAATACTTTTTTGAAAAATATAATAGAAAATTTAAAATTTAAATCTGACCCTCTAGTGCACATACTGAGATAGTGCCTATTTTTCTAGGAAAAAGAAGGCATGCTGATTTTTTTAGGGCTCAAGCATTATAAGCAAAATAGAACATTTGGATATACAATCTTGGCTTACAGACTGGGAATGAATGTTGGGCCCAAGTGGAGCTGTTCATGTTTCCTTCTGGTAGGACCCGTTCCTGCCGGAATGGGACAACTCGCCACAATCAACTTGCTGAGGCCCACTCACTACGGCCAACTTGCCATGGCCAACTCATCATGGGACAACTCGCCATGGCTAACTCACTGCGGAACAATTCACCACGGAACAATTTAACAATTTTGATTTAATTATTTAAAATAAATAAAAAATATTTTAATTGTTCTCATTCATATTTCATTTTGTCCCTCCTTTTGCATCCTTTAATGATTCTATTCCACAATTTCTTTGATATTACTGTAACTCTTGTCCCGCAGCAAGTTGTCCTGCAGCGAGGGTAAGTTGGCCATGGCAAGTTGGCTGTAGCAAGTTGGCCATGGTGAGTTGGTTGTGGCAAATTGGCCGTGGCAAATTGTCATAGACCCCATTCCTGCACATTGCCCAAAAAGGAAAGATAACACAATCATGGGGAAAAGACAGGAGATATCCAAATGTATGTTCTTGTTGTAATTCCTATGTATAAATGCCCATTTAGAAATAATTTATTGTTACTGCAAGGAAAAATACCATGCTTTGACATGAGGGGAAAATCTGCTCCTATAGCTTCTGCTGATGTACATTAGTTGTTTAGCAAGTGAGCAACTTCAAGCTCTCTTCCTATATTTTTTACATCTTGAATTGGATTCAAACTAGACAAATGCCTTCTATATACTAAGATACATGGCCATCCTATTTCTCTTTTATAACAGCCTGATCTTGATTAATTTACATTATTTTCCTATTACCTGTGAAATGTATGCAATTTAACCTACATTGATTAGCCAGGATCTTAAACCATGACCTTAATATTAAATTACAATTCTACTTTGGGGCTCAAAGGAAGTTGATAATTTCTATCCATTCGGTGAATAAAAATATAATTGAAGGATATGCCCTAGGTTCTGTCAAAACCAATATGAACATTGCCATCATGTATACACATATACACATGTATAACAGCACAGCTCCTAAAAAGAGGAGGGAAGGAGGGAGGGAGGGAGAGAAAGAGAGGGGGAGGGAGGGAGGGAGGGAGAGAGGGAGATTGATTGATTGATTGATTGATTGATTGATTGATTGATTGATTGATTGATTGATTTTTAGAAATTTTGGGCTCAATTATGGTCAGAACTCGAGGACTACCTGTGTTTGATCACAAGAAGATGATTGTCTTTGCAAACATCCTGATAATCTCCCTGCCCCCCAAATCTGTTATCATAAACCACTATGGGTCAAGCAGCCTATCTTGAATATGTGAGTCATTGTTGACTCCTGAAGATTGTTTGGACTTTTCAGTTTGGACTGAACTTTTCTTGGAAAGGTTTTTCGGAAGTGATTTGCCCTTGTCTGCTCCCTGGGGCTGAGAGAGAATGACTGGCCCAGGGTCACCCAGCTGGCTTTGTCCTAAGGCATGGCTAGAACTCTCATTCACCTGGTTTCTAGCCTTCACTACTACACTAAACTCAATTTATATAGAAACGTGTAATTTCTTCCCTTTCCCCCACTTTCTGGAAAAAAGGTTTGTTTGCTTAACACACAGGTGAATCCTTTGAATGTGGCTTCTGCTTCTTCCAGGCTCAACCTTTCCATTATGAACAATGAAATATGAAAATAAAAATTTCTTTATTTACCGGTGTTCTAAAAAGAGTGATTTAATTGTCAATACGCCCTTTGCCAAATTACAAGAATTTCCCACTTTTTCAAAGACATCTTTATTTTAAATCTCCCACTTACTTTGAAAAATTAAAAATGAAGATAGAGAATAGGGGTTTTTAAAAAAAACTTTTCTGGCAAAGCCTCTGGGCAGAGCTTTATCAGCATTTATTCAGTAACACCAAATTTTGAACATCAAACGTGCCAAATATGATCCGAATGCGGGATCCGTCACTACGTCACTGTGGTTCTTGGATTAGTTTTGGTTGCTGAATCTGCTGGTCTCTGCTGTTGGCAAAACAGAAACTATTGCCAGGAGCCATGAAAACAGCATTACCTTTTAAAAGAGTATAAACTTTGCCAGAGTGATTCAAGAATTAAAACTAGATGCAAATAACTGATCACTCCTGGTCAAAGTACATTAGGTATCTACCAATGTACATGTGCATTATGTATCTTATATGTAAAGCTGAAACACGTAACCAGTTTATAACTTGAAGAATGGAAAATAGCCTTTGATTGCTTTGCTCAATGAAAATCAACATTACATTAGGCATTGGGCCACGTTGACTGCAAATTATAGGAAATGTAATATGACATCTGGAAGTTCAAAAGTCAGGAAAGACTATCCTGTAAAGGCGACAGTCTGCTGTTAATTTGTATAAAAGAGTGTATTATGTATAGGTTACAATTTCTTTCATTTTAGTAAAATCCTGTTTGCCCTAACCTCTGTTCTTGGAAGAAAATAAAGCTTAAATTGATTTTGAAAACATAAATCAAAAAGCAAAATATGCTCAGCGCAGATCAGGCAGGAGAGCACGTTTTAATTAAAGCAGCAAATCTCAGTAGAGAAAATAGCTGGGAAGGAATGAAGCCCACAATTCTTTTGTGCAACTTATTCTATATACAGAGCTCCAAGTCCCTTCGCCGGAAAGATGAAAATGACACACCTACAAACATTCTTTGTTAACAATAGGTGCCCGTGTCAGCTGCTTGTGAGGTTTGCAGAATAAAAGTAAGGAACTCAGTAAAGGCCTGAAATAAGGGGTAAGATACCATGTAGAAAGAAAATTTTGAAATGAACAGTTTGTGAAATATAAGAGGATGCAAATGAAATCAGCCCACGGAGGTAGCTTAATTGAGCAAATTACTAACTTACTGAACCCTAGAGTGACAAGATGATTTGGAGCTAACCAACTGGCAGGATTCCTTAGACCCAGATTAGGAGGAACCAAGAGATGGTTACTAGCTCCATAGGTCAACTGCATCTGATGTCATTACCTGAAGTTCCAGGGTTAGGTACAACCAAGTTAAAATCCTCCTCTGCAAAATCCTGGCTAAAACAGGATTTTAGAAACCCGGTCTCTGCCATGATTCTGTTCGTCTTTCCAACTGTTCTGGCTTCAAAGATAGAAGAGAATAAGAGCAAGCTTTTCATCAATTATTTTGACAAGGGAGGATTTAGCTAAGGAGGAATGCCATTTAAAAGAGTGCTAGAGGAGCCAGAGGCCTTGATCACAAATAAAAGTATTTTGTGCATGTATATTTGTAGGCTGAATGTGGGGCATCTGTGTGTGTGTGTGTGTGTGTGTGTGTGTGTGTGTGTGTGTGTGTGTGTGTGTGTGTGTGTTTATGCAGCATGGTAGATTATAGATCCTAATCCTCAATGAAAAGACCTTCATTCTGTACTGCAGGGGTTCCCAATCCCTAGTCCGTGGACTAGTACCGGTCCATGGCCCATTAGGAACTGAGCCGGGAAGTGAGCAAAGCTTCATCTGTGCATGGATCTAGGTAGTGCACGAAACCACTACCCACTGATTTGTGGAAAAATTGTTTTCCACGGAACCGATCCCTGGTGCCCAAAAGGTTGGGAACTGCTGCTGTACTGGCTGATCATTACCATCATCCATCACCACCATCATCATCATCAATAATCATACTTTCACAGGAGAACCCTTCATAATAGTGCATTTCAATAACTAATGATTTGGAGATTTCTGAATCAGTTCTGTTAGTTTGCAAGAGTAGAAAACCATTGCTTCTGTGCACCGTATCAGAGGCTTTTCTTGAAACTGGAACTCTCCTCACCTCCTACATATCAAACCTAAGAGTTATTTTTAGTACAATTGTCTCAAAATAAAACAGCCAAAAATTTCACAGGAAGGAAGGGTTTCTCAATCCATTTCTTCTGCTTCCAGCATGATCAAATTAGATATTGGTTTAATTGGAATCAGCAACTGATTAAGCAAGCCAGCAAAACAGCCTTTCCCATTCAAGAAAAGAGATAACTTGCTGTATTCTACCCAGGTTATCTTGCATTATTTAGTTGTCCAATAATCTTTGCAGTTTTAAAGTCCTTTTAATGCCGTGCAGTGCAACTCTCCCTTGCACTTCATCATATGGGACAGCATTTGTTACAAAGCACAGTTAAATAGTGTAATGGAAAAGAATTGTATACATTCTCCCCCTGCCCAAAAAAACCCTCATTATTATTTTTTCTTTTAATCTCAGGAGAAATTCAATGACAACCCGAGGCTGCAATTCAATATGCACACTTCCCAACTGGATACCTACTGGATAGCAGGGTGAAATTCACTTACCTTCCCTACCAGCTTGCAAATGTGCGCGCGCCACATATGCGCAGATGCTGAAAATCGTCGCAAAAAAGGGACGTCATGACGTCCGTGTGGGTGGGCGGGGCTTCGCGCAGTCGGCCCTACCATATCGCGCCGGCTGAATTTCACCCCTGCTGGATAGGCTGGACAGCAACTCCAATCTTTCTTAGCCATCATGGGCACTGAAAATGCTGGCTGGGAATTATGAGAGTTGAAGTCGCACACAGTGGAAGCGTGTGAGTTTGGAGGAAAAAAAATTCCATTTTCCCTCTGGATTCTACATTACAGAAACAGGTCAGAGTTTACAGCAAAGAATTAATAGGTACAAATTTGACATGATGACACAAAGCGAGGCCCGAGCAATGTCAGATCCTTTGAGTCTCCCAGGATATCAGTTAAATAGTTCAAAGTTGCCTTGTTAGAATAAAGAAATAGCACCAGCATCACACAGTAGCCGATTGCTGAACTCACCTATATAAAAAGATTTCAACGTACCTCAGAAAAACAATGTGATTTTAATATATTGCAATTGCTAATCGATGAAGAGAAAGACAACAAGGTATAGTGGTGGAGCCCAGACTAGAAACCAGGAGACCCATGAGTTCTAGTCCTGCTTTAGGCACAAAGCCAGCTGGGTGACCCTGAGTCAGTCACTCTCTCCCAAATGTATCAAGGAGACAAGGACAAATCATTTCTGAAAACTTCAGACACTAAGCCGGATATTTGACATGGAGGCACATATATAGGTAGTCCTCAACTTACAACCACAACTGAGTCCAAAATTTATGTTGCTAAGTGAGAAATTTGTTAAGTGAGTTTTGCCCCATTTTACTTTTCTTGCCACCGTTTTTAAGTGAATCACTGCATTTGTTAAATTAGTAATACGGTTGTTAAGTGAATCTGGCTTCCCCAATGACTTTGCTTGTCAGAAGGTTGCAAAAAGTGATCGCATGATCCCGGGACACTACAACCCGTCATAAATGTGAGTCAGTTGTCAAGCATCCAGATGTAAATCACATGACCATGGGAATGCTGCAATGGTCATAAGTGTGAAAAATGGCCGTAAGTCACTTTTTTAGTGCTGTTGTAACTTCAAACGGTCACTAAGTGAACCGTTGTAAGTCAAGGACTACCTGTACCTCCCTCCCAAATCTAGGAATTCATCAGCCAGCCTCTGATGAATTGAGTGACAGCGTGTGAACACTTACATCTTTTTAATAAACATTAGCTTGAAAAGAAAATGTAACACTCCTTTTTATTTTTGGCTACCACAGCCTAACGTGACTCTCCTTCTGAAAAAGTTCTATACATTTTGCATGGTTGTTGCTTTTACTCCTTCTTTCCTTTGACAATATTTGCCTTTACGCATTCACCTCTCAGAGCACCTAAAAAAACCCTTGAGTATTGCTCTGCTTGGTATTGCAGTCATTATGTTTTGTAAAACAGTAGAAAAAGTGCCATCACAAAAGGTTAAGCTAAACAGCTTATGTGTCCCTTTCAATCTAATCTATGCATGCATGTTCAGCTCAGCAAGGGAAGTCTTTTCACTAATATGAAGTTTAAATATTCCTCAACGGTCCAATTTTTTTTGCACACCTCTAATAAATATCAGACAAAGAATATGAATTTTTGTCTGAAATAAAAGAGGACAATGAAATAAAAGTAAAATTAAGATTATACAAAAAGTCAAAAACCCTCATCTTTTCTAAGTCTCTTTCAACAATTAAATTGTATTTTACCATTCGGAAGTCTTATAAATTACAATAAACAGATTGAACAATATATGATAATATAAATACACAGAGAATACGAAAAGCACCCAAGAGAATGTTTTCCCTCTGAAAAGCAGCTTGATTGGTGAATAAAAGTTATAGACCTTATAGTTTTATCTACTAAAAATAATCTTTCTCATGAACCAGCATATCCAAATTGGGGATTCAATCATAGATGCCAACAGCTACATTTGAATTCTGCAGACCACGCACCTATAGCATGCTATTGCTGCTTTTTCCTCTAGCAGAACTCAAATTTTAAAAACATTACACGCATAATCTTGGTTGGAGTTTATATAAAACAGCCAATAATCCTCTGAAATCCAATTTTGCAGCGCAATACTATCACCCAATTAACGACAGCACATCGGCAGAGAAAAATGCTGAACAGCCAACTCAGCAGAACAGTTGTGAGACCATATATATGCTTAGGCAAAACTCACTGCTGAAAAAAAGGAGTCCCAAAACAGTATGCAAATCATTAACTTGTCCTCAGCTTTTCTTGAAACGTGTCATAAATCAGAAAGTCTTCCCTGTCAATGATGCCATCTGTACTCAAGAGCCATTTCATATCATGATTATGGCCATGTGTCTACAGCTCAGCCTCTTAGAAAATTACCTCAGCATGTCACAGTCTCAGAGATATGAAAAGTGATGATGATCCTATTGGACAGCACTCCATACAAAAAGTCTTCCAACCTTTGTGGGCTACAAGATATATCAGGAATTTTGAGAGTTACAGGTAGTTTTCCACTTATGACCACAAGTGAGCTGAAAATTTATGTTGTTAAGTGACAAATTTGTTAAGTGAGTTTTGCCCCCATTTTACCACCTTTCTTGCCACGGTTGTTAAGTGAATCACTGGGGCTGTTGAGTTAGTAACAGGGTTGTTAAGGGAATCCGGCTTCCCCATTGACTTTGCTTGTCAGAAGCTTGCAAAAGGGGATCACATGACTCCAGGACACGGCAACCGTCATAAATCTGAACCAGCTGTCAAACAATAGCAATAGCACTTAGACTTATATACCGCTTCATAGTGCTTTACAGCCCTCTCTAAGCAGTTTACAGAGTTCAGCATATTGCCCCCAACAATCTGAGTCCTCATTTTACCCACCTCGGAAGGATGGAAGGCTGAGTCAACCTTGAGCCTGGTGAGATTTGAACAGCTGAACTGCTGAACTAGCAGTCAGCTGGAGTAGCCTGCAGTAGCTGCTTTTAACCACTGCGCCACCTCGGCAACCAAATATAAATCATGGGGATGCTGCAATGGTCATAAGTGTGAAAAATAGTCATGTCATTTTTTTCAATGCCGTTGTACCTTTGAACGGTCGCTAAACAAACTGTTGTAAGTGAAGGGCTACCTATACTTTCACAAAATGGTGGCAAGATGGGCATGGCTGTCAGGCCTACCTTAACTGGTAAGGCAAAATGTTACAAGAATATATTTCCCAGAACATGAAGACTCAGATATGTAGTTTTATTGTAACAAAACAATGAAGTTCTAAAAAAATGAGCAACTTGTATTTATGAAATATGAGTTCTATTTATATTGCAGTCAATGACCAGTTTTTTTTCATTTCAATGTTTTTTTGGGGGGAGGGGGTGGAAACAGGAAATATATTTTCCTTCTTTGAGTAAGAGCCTCATTAAATATCTGGTTGCTTGTTTGTGACAATGTGAGAACTAACTTTCATGATAGTGGTCAATTACAAAATATCAATTTCACCATAAGACGTTACTACGGGCTCAGGCTCCATCTTCCTAAATGCAGTCTATCACCTCAGCTCTCCTTTACCTTCCACCTCCCCCAATAGACAGACTTTAAATGAAAAACTTGACTGTTGCTACCAACCCTTTTATTTGATAAATTCAGTTAAGATGTACTAAAAGGAAATCAGCGAAAGTTTTAGCATATTGATTAAAGTAGCAATGTGTTTAGAATTTTATTCTAACGTTTCAGGATGGTAAAAATATTCTGCATCTGTAACTCTTCTTCAGGAGACATTTTTAAGATGTTAAGAACTGTACTCAAAGATTTGAAAAAAAATATATGCATATTACATGGAAAATTTGACCTTTATTCCTCCACTGAATTTTGCTAGGTATAGAGTTACATTCTAAACCCATCTAAGCAGAATAAATTAAATCTATTATTGGCAGCATAACAAATGGTAAAACACAAAAGCCAGATAATTTGGAATGATGTTCTATCTGTCACAAATATTTTATCCTTTAAAATACTAACATTTTATCAGAACATGTTTCACTTTAGTACTTTATTAGATCCTTGCAATTAAGTTTATATCACCGTAATTCCTAAACTAGCTAAAATCATATATACTGGTCAAATTATAGTTCTGTTTTATTATCGTGTTTCCCCAAAAATAAGACCCTGTCTTATATTTTTTTGAACCCTGAAATAACTGCTTGGCCTTATTGCCATGCACTCAAAAGCCCGATTGAGCTTATTATTAGTGGATGTCTTATTTTGGGGGAAACAGGGTAATAAGTAGATCTTAAATATTATTTTTTGTAGTTGAGAATGGGTTGACAGTTGACAGTTTTAGATTGTAGATTGTAGTACATTTTGCAATTTTGAACATCAAATTTAGATGGATCCTGCTATAATTATTTCATTGGATGCAGAGAAGTTGTTTGATAAAATATATTATAATTATTGATGCTTTCAAAATGTTCTTTCCCTTGAGAATTTTTAAACTGGATTATAATTGTCTTTTCTTTTGCAAACTAGAAAGAAAGCTGATCTAATGACTTTTTAAGGAGAGAGAGAAAGAGAGGGAGGGAGGGAGAGAGAGGGAGAGAGGGAGAGAGAGGGAGAAGTATAAAGCAGTATTATCCTCATACTCCTTTATTTGTTTCAAAACTTTATCTTGCACAGAGTGACAAGATGCATGATTTAAGAGATGTATCGTGAAAGATGAGGAGTAGGAAGTATATACTTACTAATAGCAAGGCAACTGTCAATTAAAACCGCCTTCTGGCATCTGGCTATCTGAAGGCTCTTAAGATCTTAGAATCCACCAGAAGATGTAGCTGTTTGTTTGTTTGTTTTTTTAACAAAACAGCATGCCTATAATTGTTATTTATAAATTTTTGGATTACAATAAATTAGATCCTCAATAGCATAGGGAGTGATGGAAGACGAAACTGAAATATCTGGTGATCATTAACATGATCATTAATAAATGATTTTTTGGGACATAAAATGTGTCATTCTGCTATCGATTTAAAATTAATTCAACAAAAGTATTATCTTATCTTTATTGGATACGTTTTTGTCTTAAAACACTTCTTCTTATGCATGAATGGATTCAGTTAATTGTTGAAAATTGGTACTTGAAAAATCATGCTGGTTTGTGTTATATGGTCAAATGTTATACTTTATAATGGCTCCCTTTTGGATAGACGTTTATTTCACGTATTAGTTTTGTTATAGAAAGCTCATCAGATTTTGGGTGCAGGAGAAATGAACATGTACTTCTGAACAACTGTCAGGCTCAAATACCAAGAATGACAGGTGGTGATTCTTCCAAGCTGAGTTCTTTATTGTTTCACACCTACAGATTTTCCCACATCTTGCTACACTTATAGTAAGTACTAGCTGAACTTACAATATACTCTGGAGATATTACGGAGGGACTGTCTCTGGACTGCACCCTCTCTCCTGGAAATCCACCTCCTAACTACTTTCCATCACAACAATACACCAACAGCTTGGAAAACAAAACATTGCTATTATATGCTTTTATTACATGGATGGAAAAACAGGCCTTAAAAGGGCAGAGGAATACCCATTTTTTAATCAGAGGATAGAAGAATTTGCCTCTCCTTCCACATTTGAACAAGCATTCTGTTCCCTGGAATCTCATTGGGAGAATTGTTCAGAAGCTTTGACGGCATACACGTCATATATGCTTAATTTCCTATTTTTATTGTACAAAAACCACCAGGCATTAATTATTAAATTATACAACATGATGTCGAAGTAGATTTACAACGGGTTCTATCTGGTGCATTTTTAGAAGGAAGGAAAATGCTCTCACTCCCTCTTTATGTGTTTGGGAAGAAAAAGAACAGAGAAAAATCAAATCCACATTGCAAATAATGAAAAGGAACTTCTTTGTCCATCTGCAGTTGTTTCTGCAGAGGTCTTGCAGAAGGCACCCTTGACAGTTGAAAAAGCTCATATTTACTGGGGATGTGTGAATTTTAAAGCCTCCTTTGATCTGGTGACACATCAGCTGAAGTGCCTATTGAAGCAAAACACCAAACCGAAGGCCTGCTTCTCTTTAGGATTCTGGATCTCTCCCTCCCTTTAACACTAGTCTGAATTCATTCCACTGAATCAAACCAGATAGCCAGATCAAGTCAGCCTGCTTCAATGCTTCACGTGGATGTGAAGTAGTGTTATTTTCCAAATGAAAGCTCTTGAATTGCTGTGACAGTCTGAATTATTATTCTAGAGCAAGACGACATCTCAAGTAGAGCCAAGCTGCTTTGCACAAACCTAACATTCACACATGAATATTCCAGACTGGAATTCAACTGGGTAAAGTGGGGAGGGAGTCAAGACATGGACCAAAAGGCAGCCCTTTAGGCCCATCATTCTCTAGCTACCTTTCCTTCTCCTTCTCGTCCCTCCCATTAGTTCACACACCCCAGGAAGGTGTTTTACTCCTGAGATTGTTTAGAAATCTCACTGAAGGAGAGACAAGCCCACTGCCCAACTGCTTCCATCAAATTCCCTTGCCTTGCCCTCACAGGTCATGGGAGCCGAGGTGGTGCAGTGGTTAAATGCAGCTACTGCAGGCTACTCCAGCTGACTGCTAGTTCAGCAGTTCAGCTGTTCAAATCTCACCAGGCTCAAGGTTGACTCAGCCTTCCATCCTTCTGAGGTTGAGTAAAATGAGGACCCAGATTGTTGGGGGCAATATGCTGAACTCTGTAAACCGCTTAGAGAGGGCTGTAAAGCACTATGAAGCGGTATATAAGTCTTAATGCTATTGCTATGATTGAAACAGAGCACAGAGAAAGATCTTATTCTCCCACCATCTTGAGTAGGAATTAAATGGCCTGTTCCCATTCTTGATCCCTATTCTGCCTTTGCTCTCATTTCCTAAAAGTTGGCAGTATCTTGATTTTGGGTGTGCTGTACATGTTATGCAAAGTCATTAATTAAACCTTCCAGCTTTGTTACCTTCCTCTTTTTTGATGCCATCAACCAGCAAGAAACACCAAATTAAAGCAGGAGTTCACAGTAAACACTCCTCTGAACATCACTTCAGAGAACTACCCAGTTGCTGTGGCCTAGAGGTAGAGCTCTTGCCTCATAATCAGGAGGTTGTGAGTTCGATCCTAGGTAGAGGCAGATGTAAGGGTCTCCTGCTTGGGCAGGGGGTTGGACTAGATGACCTGCAAGGTCCCTTCCGAGTCTGTTAACTGAAGAACACTCTGGAGAGTGTTGTCTCAAAACAGAAAAGTGTCAGCTGATGGATAGGGAGGGTGGAAGGCATGCTCAGTAAACCAGTAAATTATCCTATCCATCAGGTTAATTCAGATGGAGTTTAGCATGTAAAAGCATCTCGGAAACCCCTCATCCCAATCTTCAACTGCCCAGGACAATGAGGAACTGTACTGTAGGTACCAAGCAACCAGTTATTGTGCTCTGTTCTTTCTCTGGAGACATCCATAATTATCTAGAAGTAAGTTCCTTTGAAAATAACAGGATTTCTAGCATATTGTATACATGGCAGCATTGTGTTACACTAGTGAAAACATTTCAGAACCATGTTCTCCTATATAAAACAATTTAAATCCCTAAAAGTTTCTTTAAACTTAGACTAGGTACACTATGGAACATTAACTCACATATCGAAGGAACACACACAGAGACACACCGTGGTATTTGTCCCAAAGAATATCTATTTTATGCAAGAGATTAAGCATGCCCAGGAGAGAATGTACTTCTTTCATCTGACCTACATTAATATTCCCAACCTTTTCGGAAACATCTTTCAGTCTCAAAAGTGGATTGCCAAGTGAGATTGGGGAACTGCTGTTTAATAGAAGAGCTCTATAGGGCACAGAGTATTAATCACTAAGGCAGGCAAGAATGCACATATTCAACACAGAAATGCACCCACTCAGGTTTGCTACCCATGAAGGTGTTCTGAGACATTTGTGGAACACAAAGCCGAAACAAAGAAATCTCCTGGGCGCAGGTCTAAATATAATATTCAGTGCATCACTGAAAGGAGCTAACAGGATGTGACCTAGTTCAGTTCAGGACATCTAACATGTTCTATCACTGCATGAAGAATCCAAGAAGGGAGTTGCTAAAAGTAACTGGAAGCTCTTGGGTGGCAGCATACAAAATAGACACTGAAAGAGTTAAGAAACCAAATTCCACAACGTTTGTAGTTTAAGGGGGAAATGCTACAATTATCCTATATAAGGGCCCAGACTAATTTCTAGTTCTTTCTCTGACTTGGGTAAAGACATGTATCTTATTTCTGTCTTCCGATAATTTCCATAGAACCAAACTTTTTTTCTAGCTACAACTCCTGTCAATAATTCTTGTACATCCTTAGAGCTAAATATATCTTTCTTCTTATCTCTAAAACTAGATTTTAATCAGTGTTTCCAGTCTAAGATTTAGTAGATGAAGACAGTGCTTCATGCCTTGAAAATAACAATCCACAGAAGACCAAGGGATCTATCCCTCATCTTGATATATATATATATATATATATATATATATATATATATATATATATATATATATATATATATATATATATATATATATATATATCCATCAACCAAAACCATAGTAAAATTTATTACTTTGTAAGAATATAGATTTATACTTCGAAATCATGTTAAACAGGATTGTTACTTTTATTTTCCAAATTAAGCCATTCATCAGCTGCACTTAGAACTAAGTCTCCAGTTCTAAGAGGACATCATATCCTTTGACTTGTCTATTCACTGTCTATGAGTTAGAACAGTGGTTCCCAATCTTTTTCTGGCCATGCCCCACCTAAGCATCTCTAAAATCCTGATGCCCCCCCCCTGTGACATATAATTCTTACTATTCAAAAAGTGAACTCCTACTCACGAGGAAGCCTAAAAGGCCATTAACTTGGTTTAAACAAGGTTCCAATTGCCCCCCATTAAAAATCAAATTGCCCCCGTGGGGCGTGGACCCCTCGTTGGGAACCACTGAGTTAGAAGTTATTCACTAGTTCAAGGAACATGATCCCTCAATTTGTTCAGAGATGCTCTTTCCCTTTAGCTTATCACAGGTGCTAGAGTTAATTATGAAATCAAGAATTTCCAAACTGAATGCTAATCACAATTAAATGCCAAAACGACCAGGATTGTATTTTGGTCTCTTTCTTCCATCTGATCAAATTTTCTCTCAACAGACCAAACGTGCCAGTGAAAAGATGTTGAGTACAAACATTTATCTGGCCCACGTGAAAAAATATATTAGAATTTTGAGTTTATAGAACTCAAGCAGGTAAGTGACTCAGTTTAGCTCTCAAATTTTCTGCTACAAACACATTTAATCACTGCAAGGGAAAAGCGAATGTAGAAGTGAGAGAAAGTCAGCAGCCACAGCTATTACTAGAAGACATTGTGGGGATATGGTTTCCCTAATTCCCTAATTCTCTGCCACTCAGGGCCAGTTTAGAGTACAACTCCAAGAATTGCCAGTAATAAATTGCCAGCCTTCCCATAAATACATTGAAACATGAAAATTGATCTGGAAGTATCTAATCAGATTGCCTAGCTGAAAAAGGTCATGCTCGCCTACAGGTGAAGAGGCATTTGCACTTGAGCCGTTCACATAGAACCCCAAAAGTGATTCCTTTCAGATCATGCCCATTCAAATGCCAGTCAAAGGGAATTTGTTCTTCAAAAATGATGCCAGGTTCAGAACACAACCCCCTGTGGAGGAAGCACAGCGGATCCAGCTTTTGCGCATTGTGCACCCATTTATTAAGGAAAAGAGGGGAGATCACTTTCCCCATTAAACTCCCTTCACTTCTTTTAGCAAAAATCACCATTTGGAAAAGAAGGTTGTGGAAGGCAGGCAGTACAACAACCTGCCTTCCCACACCAATCCTTTCCAGCCCCCCCCAAAAAAGGCACTTCCATGAAAGAAGGGGGTAGTGGAATAAAAGCACCAGCCGCGGGAGAAGGAGGAGGAGGCCGGCCTCCGCCATCCACTTTCCTGGGTCGCCGCCACAGTTTGGTGGCTGCGCACCAGGCGCCAGCCCCCTCCCCGAGCGGGGTGGCTTCCTGCCGGCGGCCGTTCCTCTCCCCGGCGCGTCTTACCTGCCGGAGGATGAAACTGGTGGAAGTTGTGCTGCCATCGGATCGCTTCAATCGGCTCCTCCGGGTGGCCGTGCCTCGGCTTCCCTGGAGGCGGGCGGGAGCAACAGCGGTGACGGGGCGGAGCGGAGCGGGCGGCAGAGATAATAAAACGACGATGAGCGTAAATAAAGGCGAGGGAAGGCAACCCACATTTCAGCAAGCAAGTTATGGGCAAAGTCGCGCCCCAAGATCGGGACACCCACTCCCACCCCACCCCGGATTAAAGCTTAGCCCGCCCAGACATCCCCCTTTTTTTTACCGACACCCCCCCCCCGCCCTCCAGCTTCTTTCCCTCTTTGAGCACGAAGCCGAGGAAATCGATCCGATCTCTGGCCGGGGGAAGGATCGACCGGCGCCTAGAAAGCGACGGGGCCGGATCCCATCCCGGGGATGCTCGGCTCGCGGCTCCGATCGGATCCGCCCGCCTGCCTGCGCGCCTGTTTGCCCGGCGATCCACCCCGGAAAAGCGGAGCGGGAGCTTACCTGGAAGATGGGGTCGGCCAGCCCGTTCTTGCCGTACGAAGGATGCTTAGACATGCTGGGGGCTCCCCCGAGCGCCTCGGGAACCGGCCGCGTTCGCTGCTTCTGCCCGAGCAGCTTCCTGCGCGTGGGGCTGGAGGCGGCTCGGGGCGCTGTTGGCTGCCGAAGCGGCGGAATCCTTAAAGCGGCCGCGTCACGCTGTCCCCGCCAAGCGCTCGAGGGGCGGTGAAGCCGAGCAGCGTTCAGCGGGGAGGGAGGGAGTGGGGAGGGGAAGATAAGGGGATTGGAGCTTCCTCTTTGATCTGCCGCCGACGCCTTTTGGCCTCTCTTGGCCCCGAGGCCTCGCCCGTCACCCCAGCCTACTGAGGCGGCGGTGGGCGCGGAAGTTTTCCCTAAGCCCCCGAGACGCCCTGGCAGTTGGGGGATAGGAAGGGACCATACACGGTCGCCTTGGCCGTAAAGTCCTGGATGTGCGCGCCTTATTTTGTATTACAGTTCTTTCCTGTAGTGCTTTTCCTCAGGAAAGAGTTTCCCAAAGAAGCACCTTAAATAAAAGCAAGGAGTCTTCAAAGCAGGACATTAGCCAATTGAAGCAAGATCCATTTTCAAGCTCAGGCAATCGTGGAAGCTGTTTGAATCAACATTCAGGCCACCCTGGATATAAATACAATGGAGTTAGGGTTTCCCACAAATTTGCTCCCCTGCCCAAATAGACAAAGCCCCCCCCCCCGATAATTCCTATAGAATAGAATAGAATAGAATAGAATAGAATAGAATAGAATAGAATTCTTTATTGGCCAAGTGTGATTGGACACAGAAGGAATTTGTCTTTGGTGCATATGCTCTCAGTGTACATAAAAGAAAAGATACATTTGTCAAGAATCATGAGGTACAACACTTAATTATTGTCATAGGACACAAATAAGCAATCAGGAAACAATATTAATATAAATTGTAAGGATACAAGCAACAAGATACAGTCATAAGTGGGAGGAGATGGGTGATAGGAACGATGAGAAGACTAATAGTACCGTAATAGTAATGCAGCCTTAGTGAATAGTTTGACAGCGGTGAGGGAATTATTTGTTTAGCAGAGTGATGGCATTCGGGAGGAAAAACTGTTCTTGTGTCTAGTTGTCTTGGTGTGCAGTGCTCTATAGTGTTGTTTTGAGGGTAGGAGTTGAAATAATTTATGTCCAGGATGTGAGGGGTCTGTAAATATTTTCAAAGCCCTCTTTTTGACTCATGCAGTATATAGGTCCTCAATGGAAGGCAGGTTGGCAGTAATTGTTTTTTCTGCAGTTCTGATTATCCTCTGAAGTCTGTCTTGTTGGGTTGCAGAACCGAACCAGACAGTTATAGAGATACAGATGACAGACTCAATAATTCCTCTGTAGAACTGTGTCAGCAGCTCCTGATCAGCAGGCATCAGCAGGCATTTGGAGCAGGAATTTTATTTCCACTTAGTAACACAGAGAATGCCAAATAGGTGGAGAAATGCACTTTACCATCTACACAAGAGCCCTTCTCCTATTCAGAGGCTAACATTGCCTCCCCTGGGGAGAGAACGCTTTCTTCAGAAGGTCTTCACACATCTGAAATTCCTTGTGTTCCTCCTAGACAGGATGGATAAAATGAAACAGGTGGATGATCACCCAGCTCCTTCATCAGTGTACGTTCATGGATGAATTGAGAATATCTATCTATCTATCTATCTATCTATCTATCTATCTATCTATCTATCTATCTATCTATCTATCTATCTATCTATCTATCTATCTATCTATCATCTATCTATCTATCTATCTGGTTGGATTCAAACTTTTTACTACCGGTTCTGTGGGTGGGGCTTGGTGGGCTTGGCTTGGTGGGCGTGGCAGGGAAAGGATACTGTAAAATCTCCATTCCACCACACTTCAGGGGAAGGTTACTGCAAAATCCCCATTTCTTCCCGATCAGCTGGGACTCCGGAGGCAGAGAATAGATGGGGGCGGGGCCAGTCAGAGGTGGTATTTACCGATTCTCCAAACTACTCAAAATTTCTGCTACCGGTTCTCAAGAACTGGTCAGAACCTGCTGAAACCCACCTCTGATATATACCACACCCTGATATATATGAAGGGTGTGGTGGTCCAGCAGTTAAGATATTGGACTGTTGACTGGAAGGTTGACAGTTTGAGACCCAAGTACCACGTGTCGGGTGAGCTCTCATTACTTGCCCTAACTCCTGCCAACCTAGCAGTTTGAACGCAAATAGATAAATAGGTACCACTTCGGTGGAAAGGTAACATCATTCTGTGCACTTTGGCATAGTCATGCTGACCACATGATCAAGGAAGCGTTTTCAGGCAACATGGTTCCCTCAGCTAAGAAACTGAGATGAGCACCACTCCCTAGAGACAGACATGATTGGACAAGGGAAATCTTTTTACATACATAATTTCATATTTCATACACACACACACATACTGTATATATACACACATACATACACACACATTTTTAGGGGACTGGTGGCAGTACTGTATAAAAACTTGCAAGTCGAGGACTATCTGTATTAAAAAAAACCTCAAGATAATAGCTGCTTCAAATGCATGGTTGCAGATGCCATTCTGACTTCTTGGACACATACACACACATGGTAGATGGCCCTATTTTCTCAGCAGTCTTTGTTTAGAAAAATAAAACATTCACCTTCAGTGTCTTTGTGATGGCATTCCCCCCCCCCCCAATTCTTTCTGGGTGAAAGTGAATATCCTAGTTAATTGCAAACCTTCCGGTTCAGGCTTCCATTACTTTCTGCTAGAGTTAAGTTCCCTGAAAGCCACCCTTATAGCAAATCACATACAACAATGCACTAAAGCAGAGGGGGGAAATGGGATCGCATGGTATGATGTTAGAGCCAGTTTGGTGTAGTGGTGAAGGCATCTGGCTAAACTAGGAGACAGTGAGTTCCAGTCCTGCCTTAGACACAAGGCCAGCTAGGTGTTCCTGAGCCAGTTGTTCTGTTTCAGCTCTAGGAAGGAAGGAAGGGCAAACTTGCCAAGGAAACTGGCAAGGAGTCAAGACTGACTCAAAGACACACACATAAAAACTTGGTAACCTGAATGCATTGGCAAATATGCTCATAAATGTTGAGAGCATTATTCTTAAGCATGATGATATTCAAATATATTTTCTTCCTTGACTCATATTTCATGTATGTAAAACCATCCCCTTCATTTTTTTTCCCGCAGCTGGATTTTTAACACAGATGGTTACTGGTAGAAGACAAAGAGGTAGAATGCAGCATGGCACTATGAATTTTGTTAGCACTCTTCATTACATTGCACACAACAAACTCCCCGGTTAAAAGCTCATCCTAGAGCTGAGGAACCTTCACCAGCCTTGGTGCAATATAATATGTATAATTGTTTTTAGTTTTAGAAAGGTTTTTCTCCCCCCCCCCCCGCCCTTTTGGGTAAAGGGTTTGGACAAGATGTCGATGCTGTTTTGATCCCATGGTAATATAGGTATGGGAGTAAATGAGAGACAAGATGCACAACTAAAGCAACTACACAACATAATGTGTAAATGTGTGAATGAGGGCAGAAAAAGGCTTTTGGCAGGAAAATGGTCAAGTGGTTCGGCAGGGAAAAATCTTGGTGTGTTTCCAAACCACTAATATAAATCGACCCTGTTGGCACAAATTGCATAGGAGCTGTTTTCTTTTTCACATCAAATGACTTCTTGGATGAAAATGCTCAAATTTCAGGGGTCTTTGGTGCTCTAAGTGCTAGCACTGATGATGTTACCTAGTTTGAGTAATAAAACATCTGCAAGAAAACAAGCAAGCTCAGAGAGCACCAAAAAATCCTGTCAACCCTGAGCTACAAATATTCTCCTTTATATTAATAAAGCTGTACTTGGAACTATTTCCCACAGACTGTTCATAAATAATGACAGGACTGGCTGAAATGGTTTGCCATTGACTTTTCCAATATTTTTTTCTTCAAAAATCCCTGTCAAATCTTCCCCTGTGGAATTTCTTGATGGTCTTTAATCCACCACAATCCTATTTAGCTCACAATCCTAGACAATGTTTGATCTGAGGTCTCCCCAAAAGACCAGTGCTACTTACTAATTATAATTAGGCTGTTAGGCAGAAGATATTAATATGTTATAATCCACTCTGCTTAAGTTGTTGATTGGTCAATAGAAAATTAAAACCTTGTTAATAAATGAAGATTAGATTATTGCAACCTGAATCTAAGGGCGTTTTAAGAACCGTCCAAAAACTGTGCAAAAATAAAGCAATACTTTTAAAGGACTTCCTATCTGGAGAAAAAAAAACCAACCTTCCAATTCTAAAATTATCTCCGGTTGCCTCTATCTCAGACAGGGGCAAAGAACTTTAAATATGGATTCTTCTTTTCTCTGTGACTGAGCTTAACATGCATTTTTCTGCTTTGCCTTCTAAGCAAAAAGCTATTAAAACTATGCTGTCTGCACATTAGCAAGATGAATGGATTACAGGTAATTTTCGATTTATAACATCAATTAAGCCCAAAATTTATGTTGCTAAGTGAAACATTTGTTAAGTGAGTTTTGCTCCATTTTACGATCTTTCTTTCTACACTTGTTACGTGAATCATTACAGTTGTTAAGTTAGTAATGTTGTTAAGTGAATCAGGCTTCTCCATTGATTTTGCTTGTCAGAATGTGACAAAAGCTGATTGCATGACTCTGGGACACTGCAACGGTCATAAATATGAACCAGTTGACAAGTATCCAAATTTTGATCATGGGGATCCTGCAATGATTGTTTTTAGTGCCATTGTAACTTTGAACAGTCACTAAATGAACTAAATCAAGGACTACTTGTATACAATAACCTTAACTTTAGTGAGGTAAAATTAACTAATTATAAAAGTAATTTTTCTGCTCATTTAATTACAGATTCATTACTTTTCTAAAAGCTGTCATTTTTAAATTCACTGAAAACTACATCTTATTCAAGTTCCTATTATAGGTCAATGTATGTCTATACTAGAAGTAATGCATTGAAAAGCAGAACATTAAAATGTTTTGTTAGTCAGCATTTTTATTCCCATTGCCCACAGCTGTGGAGAACGAGGCATGAAATATTTCACTAACTTAGATTTAAGTCGTAGTTCAAGGAAGAATCGCCCAGCAATCCTTAGACCATGTCTAGGCTAAAGGAAAATCCTATCAACACACACATATCTTGCAATATAGCTGCTGCTGATAAATGGGCAGCTGGTGAATAAAATTCACCACAAAAGGGACAACTTGAATATTATCCCAGTAATAAGTTGCATAGCAACAGTAGAACACAAAGAGCTGTTAGGAGACACCACAAATGTGGTAAGGTGGTCAGGTTGGAGTTTGAGGGGTTTTTTTCTTCTTTAAATGCTATAACACAGAGGCTAACATACATCTAAACTCCTATTTTATATATACTGTATGTATATGTGTCTCTGTGTGTGTGTGTGTATATATGTATGTATGTATGTATGTGTATATGTATATGTATATGTATATATTGTATATAGTATACTGTATATACTGTATATACTGTATATACACACATACACACACACACACACAGAGAGAGAGAGAGAGAGAGAGAGAGAGAGAGAGAGAGAGAGAGAGAGAGAGAGAGAGAGAGAGAGAGAGAGAGAGAGAGAGAGAGAGAGAGAGAGAGAGAGAGAGAGAGAGAGAGAGAGAGAGAATGGAATAGATATATGTTTATCCTTCCGCAGCATCACATTCAAATCCTCCCTCAGGCACGAGACACGGAATGTCTCCTGCTTACTTACTGTCTGGGATATTCAAATGGAAGTAAACTGCATTGAATCAGCTCATTTTTCCAAGTTGCCTTCTCTATACCAATTGTGTGAATGCATAAGCTTCCGTAGCCATAGCAGCGATATTGGTGCCTAAAAGGAAAACTTGGAGGTTCCCCAAGTACACAAAAAATCTTTGGAGGTGGTGGAACTTAAAGACTAAAGAAGGCAGAACAGAATAAAAATAGTCCAACGAAGGCTTATTATATTCAGCGGGCATGGAATATTGACATTTCGATGGTGGAAAGCGATAAAATAGGAAGCAGATGGAAATCAAGTATCTGGAACAAGAGCTAACCATAGTACAACATTCTGTTGAAGGCTGCATTTGATATAAAGGCGAATTCTTCATCTTTGCAAGAACTGCTTTCATAATGTTAGTTACAGAACAGATTTTACAAATGTCCAGAATTATAGTAATGCAATCTACACAGGGGCTGCCTTGAAAATAATTCAAAAAGTATTGTTTTAGCCTATGGTAGCTAAATGCATACAGGAATAAAACATCCAAATCTTATACCAATTCTGTCTTGGTTCTCCTGGCTATCTTTTGGTTTCGGAATATGATTTAAATTGTTTTTGATATTCAGTGTCTGCCGTATTTGTGTCAGATTAACTGAAGGTCCACCAGCACCTATTGTTTTGAGTATGAAGATCTTCTGACGTTGCTTACTGCTCCACCAGTAAGAGATATCAGCTGGATACCAGAATAGTGTTTTTTTCTGCATTGAATCAATTAATCTGAGACTCCATTTCTAGGGAGATACATTCACATTTTCATCAGTTAGTTTTTCCAAGCTACTTAACATGTGAAATAGTTTTTAGCTGCTGGTAGTTCTAACTAAGAGTTCTAAAATGATCTTTGATATTTATTTTTTGTTTTGTGTTTACAATGTCCCTATGTTCATTTTCCATCCTTTATAACTAAGTAGCTTATGGGAGAAATGTGTTCTCATAGGATGAATTAGAAGTTCTTTTTAATAATAAACATACCGTATTTTTCAGAGTATAAGAAGCACCTTTTTCCTCCCTAAAAGAGGCTGAAAATTTGGGTGTGTCTTATACTCCGAATGTAGATTTTCCGAAGCTTTTTCCCCAGCCCTAAGGAGGTGCTAACGATCTTCCCGGCTTCCTACTCCTCTTTGCAGGCTTGTTTTCATTCCTATTCCCTCTGAAAAAGATCTTTTCAGCCCTAACCAGGGGATAAAATAATGTGCTGAAGTTGAACAGACTAAGGACGCTAGCCAGATGAATACCTGGTAGGTAGATTTTTTCCCTATTTTCCTCCCCCAAAACTAAGGTGCGTCTTATTCTCAGGTGCGTCTTATACTCCAAAAAATACGGTAAATGTAATTGTAATATTACAGCTATCATGGCTATGAGAAAACAAAATGCTATTTTGGATCTATCCTTCAAAAATTTCTATATGATAGGATTTGTAGTACATTGTATCTGGAAGTACCAATCGGGGGAAATAGACCAATATACTATATATTGAAGAAAATGTGCAAATGAAATACTTTTCATCCAAAATATTATACGTAAAGGAGGAAGGTGCTTATTTCTTTATCCTTTGAGAATTTAAATTCTACATTGACCAACTTTGGCTATAATGGGTTAAACTAAATATTCCTATGGGAACTTAATGTCAGGCACAAGTAACCAGGAATAGGAGTGGAGTTCCAAGCAATAAAAGTTTATTGCATGTTATCTATGCACAAGATTGTGGCTTACTAATGGTCAAGGCAAATTGGTGCTGGATAAGGGTCAATGGCATTCACGGGGAGGGGGTATTGGACTTGGATCTCTTGTGACTGTGCAGTGATTACAAACTAAGGATGTGTTTAACCCTGCCCTTTGGCTCAGCCAGCTCATCCCCTACATTTAAATCTCAAATGCTAAAAGTTAGCTTAATACTTGAGATAGTTTCAGCAAATATCTGCATCCAATGTCATTTTGCAGTTTCTACAATATGGAAATAATATGCAAAGAATCTCAGGTCAGGCATCTGTGGAATCTGACAGTTGGGTCAAAGGAACAAAACCCCGTTGTGATGGGGTGTCACACATTTTGTCCCTTCCAACCACATATGAAACCTCATGGTGCAGTTCAAAACTTCATAGAATGCTTATTTTCTAATGTGCCCCCCGCCCCCATCATGGACACCACTGGCTGAGTCTTTATCAGCATAACAACTTCCCCAGAATAGAACTGGACAAATTTAGTGAGGTGAAAATTGATGGCAAAAGAAAAATCAATTCAAAACCAGGCTGGGTGAAATTAGTGGATTCTTTCAGAAAAGAATTTCCCTGGCGGGAGAGAGAGGCAATTGGGTAACAGTTCACAATATTGCCGACTGTTCCATTCTAAGTCCCCTTTTCTTCAGTTCAGTGTGTGTGTATACACAGCCTCCCTATGCTTCCTAGTAGACACAAGAGGAGAGCAGAAATATGCAAACCGAAAGTGACGCAACAAATGCCTCCTAGGGCCATTGCTGACAAAGATGTAGGGAAAGCAATCTAGAAGCCACACACGGCGCACTTTTCCTCTTTTCTTATTTTTCTTTTTCAAACCAGAGTATATTGAAAAGAAACTGTGCGAAGGGGCAGGGAAGTCTCTCCATCAGCAGGATAACTCTGAAAACTTAAACAGATGAGACTACATTGGCTGTCAGGGGAGAAGCTGATAAAGAATGATCAAACAATAAAGAACGATCAAATTTGATCAATCACCGCTGGGGCTATGTAGAACATGAAAATCAGGAAAAAAAATCTCGGCACAGAAAGACGAATTAGCAGTCTGAAATGCTGTGGGAACTCCTTTATTCTAAGCCATTCTCCCTCTTGACCATGGAATTCAGAGCACCTCAGTAAGTGGAGAGCAGAACCACACAGAGTTACTCAGAATTCCTCTGACCACTGCTGGTAAAGGGGCTGAAGCCATAATATGCCTTATTTCTTGCTTCGTTAGGATATATCAGAACAGAATATATGAAGCTTAGTTTGTCTCATCCAGACATAGGTCTAATGCCAATAAAATTAACAGATATACAATGATAAAGCAACAGTAATGACAAGAGGTTAAAAGAGTAAATAAATTCTGTCATGAGAAACGTGCCATTTAAACATAATACTGTATCTCTTCTCTGAATTGTTTTGGTTATGAAAGCAGCCATGAACGGCCATATAAAAAGAATTGCTAATAATTTTGAATACTGTAATTTGTCGGAGGAATTTTCCTTCTTCTGGAAATAAAACAATAGTTCTGGAGTATTAAACAAAGTCGTGTGTAAAACAAAAGGGTTAACAGATAATGAACATTGCAAGCATCAAAAATGTCCCAAAGATGCTTTTTCAAGACGCAAATGGACTTTCTGGGTTTTCTTTGAAGACATTTCGCTTCTCATCCAAGAAGCTTCTTCAGCTCTTCAACATCTTCAAAGAAAAATTAGTTTTCCAATTGCCTCTTGAAAAAGCACCTTTGGGACAACAATGACCTGGATGATTGAGAATCTCCATAGACAAGCATCAAAAAGTATCTCAGCTTTAAAAAAAAAATTAGGTATAGGAAGTCCTTTGAAATTGAAGTTACATATGTAAAGATGAACAGTTTTTATTATCTGACTTTGTTTCATTCCATTTAGAAATCAGGTACATTAATGAGAAATAACTATCCAAAGCCTTTATTGACTTCAAACCAATTTTACACATCATACATTTTTATTCTCCTCTCTGATCTACTTGTATTCCATCTCTCTTAAGAGGATGCCAGATTGTCAGAATCTGAGCATTCCAAAATGGTACAAGATAATTTGGAACATTCAGCAATCCCAATAGGATTATAGGGGCTCTTTTCTTCTGTGAAAAATGCCAAAACACCCAAAGATTCAAGTGATGCCGTCAATGCAAATAAGTAATTGACAGTATAGGATCTTGTGAATTACAGAGGAAGAATGACTCATAGGAACAGTTTGCTTCCAAGCCTTATAAGGAGGGCAAATTACATAATCCTTTATTTCCCACTCTTAACTGGGTCATAAGGTATCCTTAGCTTATGATATGTTCTGAGTAATATTTTGTTTTAATGACTGCTAATATTCTGAACTTTTTGCTTTCTTGATTCCTCATCATTCTCCCACTTTCCTATTATTATTTTTTTTAGAAAAGACGTATCAGCAATTGGTGTCTCAGAACAATGTCAGTGTGAAGTTAACAAGAGAAATATGCTGCGACTCCATTTATCCACAGGGGCACAGTAACATAATATAATCAGCAATATAAATACAGCATTGTTGTCCCAAATATCCTTCTGTATGTAATCCAGCCTTTCCAAACAGACAGGCTTCAGATGCAGACAATAAACTAGAATTCCCAACCAATGTAGTCATTGTTGAGAATACTGGGAGCTGATATCCACATATATATACAGCTTGCCCAAGGTTGTACAATCTGATATAGTCTAACCAATACTATAATTAGCTACAAAGCTGGAGGACCATGTTACATTGCAAGAACTATAGTTCCTTTCTGAATCAGTGGGCTCATACACATGAGCAGTCTAGATAAAGATTCCAAGATGGCGCCGACGAAGGCTGCCTCGGTGAAATGCTCTCAAATGGTTTCTTTATTTTCTATTATTCACTGTGATTCTCTACGGATTTCATATCCTTACAATATATATTAATATTGTTTCCTGATTGCTTATTTGTACCCTATAACAATTATTAAGTGTTGTACCTCATGATTCTTGACAAATGTATCTTTTCTTTTATGTACACTGAGAGCATATGCACCAAATTACTTGTGTGTCCAATCACACTTGGCCAATAAACTATCCTATCCTATCCTATCCTATCCTATCCTATCCTATCCTATTCTATCCTATTCTATTATTTCTATTCTATTCTTTCTATTCTATTCTATTCTATCCTTCTATTCTATTCTAAAGATAGCCTACTACCACACATATGGACTGAGACTATGTATGTATGCTGTAAATCAAGAATTTGAGAATATCTAGGTGATTGTTTGAAAGAACTGAAGGAACTTTGTTTGTGAGGGTGGAATTTTCTAGAGGTTGCAAAATATTTGAAACAGCCCCGACTCCAAAATGGGCTGTTCTGGCCTCAGCAGAATTTTTTAAAACCCCACTGAGTGTTTTAAGTGCAAAGTAAGATATTTTAAGCTTGGAGGAGCATTGGAACACTTCCAATGAGGTCAAAACAGCTCTTTTCAAATTCACAACTGTTCCATTTTAAAAATATTTTGCACATCTCTTGGGCCTTTCCACTATCAATCATCACCTCTAGCATCGCGTACCACAAAATCCTATATTTTCCAGAGTTTTGGGGCTATTCAAAGAAACAATTTTCCAGGAGAAGCAATTAGCTGCAAAAGGCAACAACTGCTTATGCAAACATAACTGCTCTTTGTTCCGAATCATGCTGTGTCAAGCTGTATAGGCTTGTGGCGATATTTGGTTTCAGCACATAATTTTCTTAAAACCCCTGCAGTTGAAAAGACACCCAAGCATATAGAAAAAAACTAAACTGAATGAAAAGGTCATCTGGCATCAGTATCAGCTACCCTTGGAGTGCTAAGGGCCCATTTCTGATATCAATTGTGAATGCAGTTGGCCCGAGACTTGGAATTGTGCATAGTCGCCATTTTGATTTCTACAAAAAAACACTCCCACTTGTCCAATGTAATGCAATAATGATAGGAGAAGGCAATTTACTCCTGGAGCTAGCCTGAAGAAAAGCCAGCTTCCATTCTAAGAAACAAACAAATTTAAAATACTGGGGATCAACCATGAAGCAATAGCAATAGCACTTAGACCTGTATACAACTTCATAGTGCTTTACAGCCCCTCTCTAAGCATTTTACATAGTCAGCATATTGCCCCCAACAATCTGGGCCCTCATTTTACCAACCTCAGAAGGATAGAAGGCTGAGTCAACCTTGACCCAGTCAGGATCGAACTGCTGAACTGCTGGCAGCCAGCAGTCAGCAGAAGTAGCCTGCAGTACTGCATTCTACCCACTGCGCCACCACAATATAAAACACAACTAAAGACAACTAAAGAATTTGTTAAACAAGTTTTATTTGCACAAGTCAGTGCAAATAAGTTGGAGACAAGATATTCTAAAGTAATGGATTGCAGTTAATACTAGAGGTTGCTTGAAAAATATTGTACAGAAATATTCAAAATGTAATTTGTTGCAGGAAAGAAATGATTAAATCTGATCTTGAACAAAATAACAGCATTTTTCTACAGATTAAATCTTCAGAATGCATTTCACTGATCCCATCTTTCTGTAGTAGAATCCCTTTTTCATCCACCACTTAAAATGCAATTTCAAAGTAAATTTAATTCAGTGTCATGAGGAGCTAAGCTTTCTACATAAGTTTATTACAAAAGCAAATAAATAAACCACTTTCTGATTATGTGCAGCATCCTGGCACATTTTTGAGAAATTATGGATTATATTCAGGCATTACATGATTAACAATACCTTTTACAAAAACACAACCTACTAAGTGTGGTGCTAGAGAGGCTACGCTTGGAATACTGTGTCCAGTTTTGGTCGTCACAATGCCCAAAAGATGCTGAGACCCTGAGCAACAAAGGTAAGAGGTTCAGAGGTTAAATCATATGAGGAATGGTTAAGGGAACTAAGGATGTCTAGTCCAACGAATAGGGGTGGCATGACAGTTGCCTTCTGGTACTTAAGGGTCAGTTACAGAGGGGGTCAACTTATTCTTCAAAGCAACTGAGGGCAGGACAAGAAGCAATGGGTGGACACTTGATAAAGCAAGATCCAACCTGGAACTAAGGAGAAACTTCCTGACATTAAGATCAATTAATCAATGGAACAGTTTGCTTCCCGGAGTTGGAGGTGCTCCATTGCTTCAAAAAATGATTGGATATCTACTTGTCCTAGATGATATAAGACCTCCTGGCTTGGTGGGGGTGGGGGGTTGGGCTAAGAGACCTCCAAGGTCCCCCTTCCAGCCCTATGATTCTATGTAATTCTATGTATCCTTTTGCTTTCCTCTTTGTACCCATCCTGCATGTCTCCCCAATCTAATCAGCAATAGACATAAAGGACTTGTATGAAGTTGGAGGCGGGGGGGGGGAGTAATTCCACCACTAGTTTCCATTAAATTGGTTAAGGGGCAGCACTGATACATAGTAAAGGAAGTATTACATTTCTAGGCTCTTTTATTTTCTGGGAAACCATGTCAGCACAAAAGTAATAAGGCAGGGGTCTCCAACCCCCGGTCCTCAGTATGCCAGAAACTAGTCCGCGAAGCCCCATCCGCGGGATGCAGGCAGCATGCTAAACCATGCCCCCTCTGATCCGCAGAAAAACCTCTTTCCACCAAACCGGTTCGAGGTGCCCAAAAGGTTGTGGGTCGCTGTAATAAGGGATATTTAAAACTCTTGCAACTTTAATAGGGGGTGGGGCATGGCAAACGGAAATATGAAAATATTTGGACTCCATAGCCTTTGAAATCACAAGGCTATTTAAGAATGAATCTCTGTAAGAAAAAAAAACTAAACATATGGTGATATAGTTTGGACAATTATCTTGGGCAATTTTTCAAATACAAATTTAAGATAGCAAATTATTTCTAAACATAAATTGAACCTTAATTGAACGCCCACAAAACAAATTACAAAACAACACTCATTATGAACTGTAAAGAATTTCTATTTATTCAGTTAATGTATGTCAAGCAAAGCAAGTATTGTTTACTCTTAATATAAAAATAGGTATACGTCTGCAGTATAGTTGAAATTCCATTCAAATCAATGGCTAAATACTCACTGATGCAAATGAAAGTCTGGGCCCTAACTATGGAAATATGTTGTTAATTCCTTTGGTAGCATCATTATAATCATGCCTTAACAATAAATATTTTAGTTTAGAAAAGGGAAGAAACATGATCCCTACTGACACCGAAACACTAAATACACCAATTGAACATCAGAATTTATACATATTTACAGCCTGCATAAATGCATTTTAAGATTACACCAATTAACAATAGAGCCAAACGCAGCTATCTATAAAACTTCAGTGATTTGAGAGAATTAGTATATATATAATTGTGTATAAAATCTCAGACCAGTGGATATATACACACATTTATTATTTATACATTATATATAAAGGAGAAAATGCAGTGAAAAAAGACTGTTTCAACTCAACATCACAGTCAGATATTGGGTACCGCTTAAAGTAGTATCAAAGATTGTGATCAATATAAATGGACCATCAAATAATGTATCAACGTGGAAGAGCAATGCACTATTCAAAATCCTCGTTTTGTTTATAAAACGTTGGAGCTGAATGAGAAAACCCAGACTTGGTTCTAAATAACAATTTTTAAAAGCAGCCTTTAAAATTAAACATTTTTGAGAAGATTAAAACGAAACCAACACCAAAAAGGAAAACCCAAGTGTTCTTGTTGATAGAAAGAGATGAACAAATAGCTATGTTTTTCTGAAACCGCCTTCTCAAAGACATCGTGGTCCAGATCACTATATTACCAGAAATCTAAATAGCTTACTTAGCACCAATATTGGAAGTGAAAAATGGGGCTAATTTGATGATGGATACAACGGGCGTCAGATACTGCAGAACAATTCTTCAGAGCATAGTATAAAATGCCAATGGTTTCTTTGCACTGACTTATACATTTCTGCTTATTTTAATAATGTGTCCATTCCCATTTCCAACTATAGTGTATGCAAGATCTATTTGCTCTCCCTCAGAATAATCCTGTTATTAATAGGATAAAATCCATGAGCAGCAAGAAATGAACAAGTATCCAGAACAGAAAATTATTTTCTTTTTAAAAACCTGGTCAGGAATTCTTTTTGACCTCTCAACAATAGAAAAATACATTGCCATATCCCTTTTCGCACTCCCTTACACATTGTGTATTTTACCAGTTAAGGTTAAAAAGAAAATCTGCACATAAATCCTTGCTGTGACTACAGTACAGCATAATTATCAGCTTCTCCTTCATATTCAGTAATGCCAGGGAATGAGAACAGAGAGAAAAGACTGATCCAGATTTGATCAGGTCCATTTGTGTTAGGGAATTTATGAAGTTAAAAATGTACTCTTTAAACTCTCCGTCTTCAGATAGAGAATATTACTCCACAGCAATAAAACTAGTTTTTGAGAAAAGCAAGAAAGAAATCCATTCTGGCAGAAACCATGAAATCCATTAACTTCTCTGACATTCAAAGTGTGTGTGTGTGTGTGTGTGTGTGTGTGTGTGTGTGTGTGTGTGTGTGTGTAAGTTTTCCTCTCAGGTTCGTAAAGACTTTATTGTATAATCTCAAAAGGCAATCTTGTTAAGATTATGATCTCAAAAGGGTGTAAACCAAAATCCAAACTGACCAATTAAACTGAGTTTCAAAGAAAGCACTTCAAATGTAAGGCTTCCATTAAAAAACAATTACTATGTTCCCAAAGTCTGGAAAGAACAAACAGGAGGTGTTGCATATGTCAGCTATGTTTTCAAGCTTCTCTTACAAGGGTAAAATTGAAGTGGCATTTTTATAAATAGCGAGGAGACACAGAATATTACAGAAGTCAGGATTGGAAAGTTTTGTTTTTTTAAAAAAACACAACCGCAGCTCACCTAGTTTAAACAGCTATGCAGAAAAACAGTTAAGCCTGAATTAACATTTACTTTGAAATTGCTTAGTTGTCTGTTCCCTTCAGCAGAAGTATCCTTTTAAATCAATGGAAGGACAATTTAAAAGATTACGGGTCAGCAACATCTAAAACGCTTCCCAGGCTCCGACTCTGCATTTTCACAGGAGAGGCTGCTGGTGATAATTTGTTTGCTGCTGTGGAAGTGAATGAGTGGGAACTGCTGGATAGCACGGACCTTGAGGCAAACTGGATGCAGTGTTCTGGTAGGCTAGCATATCCACCGGCATGCTCATCGGCTGGGCATAAGAAACAGGACCAGCAGGCGGGAGGCAAGAATTCTGGTTCATGTAAGAACTGGGCACAGAATCTAGACCAGGGCTGAAATACAATGAAGACATTAGCCTAAGCAAACCCCACAAGCATAATGGAGACATGGGGATAAAGCTGATTAGCTAAAACTTGCTAATGGGTTACCTCATGTAGGTCGGACCGGGCTGAGATGTTACTGAAGAATTCACGGTTGGAGGCAAAGACCTCAGTGGACCAATCTGATCGCTTCCTGGATTGTAGTTTTGAGGCATACCATGGACCATATAATTCCCACTGTGAGGATGGATGGGATATGACTGCAAAAGAAACAGAACAGAACTGACCTTCTGAAGCACAAGGGATATTTTTAAAAAGGAAGGAGCAGTAACTGTTCCTGTACAAGAACCCAAATAGCACACCAATACCATGCGGATGGAACCAATTTTTTTTATTACCAAAATAATCTTTCAAATCTGCTAGGTACAGACAGATGAGGACTCTCTGAAACTGATCTGAACATGGAAGAGATGGGAAGAGGGTGAAAGAACTTTCACTACATGAGAAGTGAAATAGTGTTATCACTGAATGAATCTATGAACCTTTAAAGCTTTCAAGAATCATCTGCAGGAGTTTAAGAAAGTGGTTTCTCAGAACAGATGCTGGTGGGGAGGGGGTTCATGCTTGTGGCAGTTGGTGCACTGTAAAAGACCCATGCCTTTTCTTAACTTCCAATGAGCTATGTGGACTGAAGCAATTTGCAAACAGATCGCTGCATCCTGCTTTTGTTATTTTAATGTCACTATAGCTTTTGTATTCTTATTCAATAGAACTGAAGCTTTGTTGCGGTTCTTCTGTGGCTACTATCTTTATCAAGGGCTTATCAGATTTATCTACCATATTTTTCAGAGTATAAGACGCATCTTTTTGCCCCCAAAAAGAGGGTGGAAATGTCGGTGCATCTTATACACCGAATACAGCAATTTTAGCCTCCCGAAGCCCCACCCCCGCATCCAATTTTTGCAAAAAAAAATGGGCCGTTTTTTGCAAAAATGGGGGGGTTTGCCTCCCCCCACCCCCTAGGAGTGTTCTGCAGGCTTCCCAGATCCTTTGCATGCCCTGTTTTTGCAAAAAAACGAGCAAAAGATGGGCCATTTTTTGCAAAAATTGGGGCGTTTTTGCCTTCCCCCACCCCCTAGGAGTGCTCTGCAGGCTTCCCAGATCCTCTGCATGCCCTGTTTTTGCAAAAAAACAAACGAAAAATGGGCCGTTTTTTGCAAAAATTTTGGGCGTTTTTGCCTTCCCCCACCTCCTAGGAGTCCACTGCAGGCTTCCCAGATCCTCTGCATGCCCTGTTTTTGCAAAAAAAACTAACAAAAAGGGCCGTTTTTTGCAAAAAATGGGGCGTTTTTGCCTTCTAATTATCCCATCTAGCATCACTGGAGGAGGAATTCTGGGAGTTGAAGTCCACTAGTCTTAAAGCTGTCAAGTTTGAAGTTTGTAAAAAGTATACATGATTGTAAAAAGTATTCTGCTACACTGGTATTTTATTAAATAATATATTACTGCACCATTTGGTTCAGAATACTTTTTTCCTTGTTTTCCTCCTCTAAAATCTAGGTGTGTCTTATACTTCGGTGCATCTTATACTCCGAAAAATACGGTAGTTATAGCATGTATATACCCACACCCATTTTGGAAATTAAGTAATGAAGAAGGTAGCTCAGTTGAGAAAATTAAGCGATGCTAGTCTCTTCTTGCTCAAACTCTGCCCATTTATTTTATTTATTTTATTTTATTTAGTGTTCTTCTATGCCACCCTACTCCCTGAGGACTCTAATTTCTAATGCAACCTTCAATATGCCAGATAAGATTGAATATGATTTTAGCCCCAAGAAGAAATGCCATTGTTCATTACGACAGATTTCATGCAACTTGCTTTATATTTCTGCTACACTGAAGTAATAAGTTTACCAGTTTACCTCCGAGACAGCCTTCTCCAACATACCTCCCTAAGACTGATTAGAGCCCACAGAGTTGGTCTGCTGGTGATCCCGTCAGCCAAACAATGTCGGCTGGCGGGCCCACGAACGAGGGCCTTCTCTGTGGCAGCACCGGCTCTCCGGAATACACTACCCCCCGAGATCTGCATTATTCCCACCCTGCCAGCCTTCAGAAAAGCAGTTAAAACATGGCTTTGTCGACAGGCCTTGGCCTCATGAATAATTTATTGTATGGGTTTTTAAATTGTGGTTTTTAATGTTTTTTTTAATGTTTTAATATCTATTGTTTTTAATGCTTTTTATATTTGTTGTTGCATATGAATTTTTATTGTTGTGAGCCGCCCAGAGTCTCTGTGGAGTGGGCGGCATACAAATGCAACTAATAAATAATAAAATAAATACATCAGGACCTTATTAAAGCTACAAAGCTTATTAAATAAGCATAGGGCAATTTTAGTCTCTCAGACCAATGTCATAGGATTATCAGAATAACATAGATGGCAAGAAAACTATGTATGTTTTCCAAAATGTGTTAGAATGAGATAAATATGTTATATACATTAGAGTGCTTTGTTTAAAAGAATGTACTAAATCCCATGGTCCTAAAAAATGGACTTTTGGCCTATCATTTTATGAAGAAAATGTGAGCCTATATTCGCCCTAAATGAAGATAATCTCATATGGTGCAGATTATATGGCTGCTTTCACAAAAAATAGCTTTTTATCAGTCCAGAATTTATAACAGAGTTAAATAAATGCTTAAGTTATTAGCAATGAATGTATTTTACTATGTTTGTAAGGTTTTAATAAAATGTTATTTATATCAAGCTGTGGCTTTAAATGCTATAGTCCGCTTTAAGAGATTTTTTTTCTAAACATAGTCTTAAAACCGTTTAAATGAACGAATAAATATAGAAAGAAGAAAATACTGAAGAAATATAGCAAGCATTTTTAGAGAAAACAATTGCTTCGGGATTCAACAGTGTGTAAGTAGAGATTAAATAATATTATAAAAATATTTGCTCCTTTAAATGTAGATGTTCCCTTATTGTTCTGTAGTCTTCAACTGAATACATTATTACCCTGAAGTGAGAGGAATATTAGTTCATCTAATGCTCATTATTTCCCTTCACATCTCCAAACACTGTCAATCATTTCAAAGAGCTCATGGAAAATATAACAGATGAATGCACTCTCTTTGATGTGGCAGTTACCATAGTAACTATTCTTTTCATGCTGTATTATGTAAAATCCATCTAAAATACGCAGTATCTTTTTCGTTGAATTGCGCTTCTGACTTTTCTTCACTCAAACTCCATCCCTCAGCAATTCTTTTACGAAAAACACAAACTAAATAAACCAAAGGGGGATGTAGATTCAGAGTAGCTGTGCATGTCAAATTGTGAGGTATGTTAAATCAACGCAGGAACAACTCTCAATTACACTCTAACTGAAAGTCCATAAAGCAGGGGTACCCAAACTTGGCAACTTTAAGACTTGTGGACTTCAACTCCCAGAATTCTCCAGCCAGAATAGCTGGCTGGAGAATTCTGGGAGTTGAAGTCCACAAGTCTTAAAGTTGCCAAGTTTGAAGACCTCTGCCATAAAGCAACTCAAAGTGCACTGATATATGAATGTGGAGATGTCATCTATGAAGCAGCTCAAGAGTTTGGGAGGAGAGTCATGCATAGCGCCCAAGATTTTGTCAGCTATCCCAGCAAGTTTTACCTGGGCCATCTGAGTCATACTGGAGAAAACAACTCTGTTCACTCACTTATTAAGTTTTGATGGAGATATGTTTAATTTAATCCTGAGACTCACAACATTCCCACTGCATTCAAGGTTTTGCAATACCTTCTTTTTATGAGAGCGGTTTTGAAGGGTTCTTTGAAGGCAGAATCAAATATAATGAAATGCTACTTCCAACTAACAAATGACAAATATAATGAAATGCTACTTCCAACTAACAGGATTCTTTGGATTGAAGGTTCGTGAAAAAGCTGCAATCACAACACTGTTCGACACTCATTAATTCTAAGAAAGAGGTCAGATCTACCTTTGTTTAAGCATATGCTGACACGTTCTGCAGCAGAACTTTAAAGTCTTTGTGGAAATTCAAGGCCTTCAGATTGCAGTGATCTGTTCTTGTGTGCACGGCAGCAGCCATTATATATGAAGGGAATCCTTCTAGAAAGCAGAAGTAAAAATAAGGCACTGACCTGCACTGGAACACTGGCTGATGTGGGTGCATACTGTGACGTTGAATGCATCTTTGAGTATGCAGCATACATAGGAGCGTCATTCATTAGTTTATTGTAGAGTTCCAAAGCTTCCATCACTTTCACATTTAGTTCGGACAATTCTGAATGTTTCCTAATTCGAGCAAATGAAGTAGTTTCAGTTATCACTGATCGATTGGGTTTTGTTTAATTTGAGTATAGTAAAACTTCATAAAGGAAGAATATTTTGTAGCTATTCCTCAAATGAGGAATTCTTGGTACTCTCTGAGCTTGGCTCTTTTCCTGCTGACATTTCATTATCCAAGTGCAAGCATGATGCTGCAATGAATGAAACATCAGCAAGAAAACAACCAAACTCAAAGAGCATCAAACACCCTCAGTAAACTTCAGCCTAGAAATTAAAGATTCTTGGAAATTATTAATTTCTAAATATGTGTCATATGCCAGTTTGCATAATATGTCACGTACCACACTCACACTTGGGTTTAGTTTTCACAATTATTACACATTACGTAGGATATCTGAATTTTTGAAGCTGTTTGATGACCCATCTTATTTTTTGCTCATCTACTGTACTACTTAAATATAAATTGCATTTTTTTTACTTATAAGCATTACACAATTGCCTTACCTATCAATTTCTTCTAGCTTTTCATCTATCATGGGACCCATCTGTTGACAGACATCTATGAACAGTAAAATACGAACATCTGATCAGTTAATTGCTCATAAATAAAATCACTGAGGTGAATGCAATGCACGGATACTTTGCCTAGCATGCAAAAAGAAAGCAGAATTTCACCTGCCTTTCAGACTTGGTTTAGCAAATGAAAAACATGAAAATAACAATAACTCTGGATTAGGATTTTTAAAAAAATTATATGTAGCAGTAGTGATTACCTTCTAAATCCAGAAGATCAGGAGAATCAGATTTAGGATCTGTTGGATCTATGCTCTGAAGTAACTGTAGTGTCTTATCCATCTTATTCTGGAACACGGGAGAAAATATATTTAGATAGATATTCAAATTGGGAGTTCAAGTTCTCAAAACCCAGTACAAAATTTATCTGGTGACAAGGGGACATGGTAGCTTCTTCAAAGAAAAAGCTGCCTAAAATGTATTATGCCGGTGGAAAGCCAAGACATACCTCATCTATGTACACTGGCTCTGGCTCAGGTTTTGCAATTTCAGTAGTGTCTTCAGAAGCTTCCTTGTCTACAGGCACTGCATAAAGACCATGACAACATTAGTCTTCCTCCAAATCTAGTTTCTCGGCATACAGTAATTTTTTGTCAATGTACCCCATGTTCAGATTCGAAGACAGACCTAACAACTCAGATTATTAACAACTTAGATTACTGTGTACAAACAAACAGCAAGAAGAGCACACTTTGGAAATTGAGCTTTTTAGATAAGACAGCTAATATGGAAGAGATAATGTTCAGTACTTGTTTAAATATTTTCAATCTACCGATTGTTTGGGTATGTTTGTAAAGTAGTGTGTGGCAAGAAACCCTAATGGATGCAGAGGCAAAAAAAAACACTTTTGCATGGCAAACATTATACAACACAGGGTAAAGTTACAGACCGAAATAAATTTCAGGATAAAGATAATATAAAGAAGGGGAGGCATTTCACAGTTTATTAACATAGGTAGCATTGTTCTAGAAATTAATTTCTTGTTGCTTTGTGAACCCTGATGCTTGAGATGTTTGGCTTAACAACCTAATCAATCCATGGATATTCAATATATGTTTTGCTAGTTTGGGATATTTTTCATTAACCCAAATGGCTGGAAAGCCCTGATGAAGTATATATAAACACAGATAAAATACATTTTAAATTCCGTTTGTGTGATTTCAAACTATATCTTCTAAAATATAAAAGCACTTTGTAACTAAATGCATAATTCAGAGCAAATTACTCTTTTCCAATCATGATTATAGCAGTGTCTGACTCATGACATTAGAATACTTTTGTCTGGCAACAGTAAAAACACTAGATCATGAACATGACATTTAACAATAAACTTTCTTCATGAATACAATTCGTATCATCTCCATATGCAGCTCCAGAACAATACGCCATTAACAGACACGAGACAAATTACTTTTCAGCAAGTGCAAGACCTTCTGATTATTGAACATTAAGTAACAGTGAGTTAACAATTAGAACAGGAGTGGGCATTACAAGGCAGAAGACCAACACACTTAGCAGCTTTGGACAAATCATTCAGCTTCTTAGTGGTTTCTTGAAGAATTGGATGATCCTGAAATATTCTGAAAATCAAATTTCTATTCAGTTTACCTGTTTCAGGCTCATCATTTAAGTTAGGGGTCACAAAGTTAGAAGGGAACAATCCCATTCCCCTGTGATTTTCTCCTTTCCACCAATTGGCATCACTACACAATAAAAAAGGATATTTTTAACACACATATTAAAATAGAGCCATGATGTTCAGTAAGGTTCTTGCTCTTCTTCCACCCTCAGCATAGAATCATCTCAATATATCGGTTAATACTATTTAAACTTGCGTTATGTTGCCTTCCTCTGTACTTAGTTCATTTAAGAAAAAGACAGGAACCCAATCCTAATAGTCCAAGATCACCCAGTTGCCTTTGTGCTTAAGGTGGAACTAGAATTCACAGTCTACTGGTTTCTAGCCTAGTGCCTTCATTACTTCACCAAAATGGCTGTCGTTTTATTTTTACAAGATTAAATAAATGATGCATGTCATCTCCCCAATCTAATGTATTCAATATATGCTGGGACGGTAACTCCAAGGATTCTGAGAGCTATAATTCCAATTCATCTAGAGGACACAAGGGTAGGGAAAGCTATAGCTATAAAAATGTTGATGAACCTATCCATTAGGAAATACAAACTAATGAGAAACAGCTCTTAGCAATACCTATGTTTTTCTCTTTGAACCTTCATCTAGCTCAGAAAGACCCAATTTATCCAAAACAATTAAGGGCAATAATTTTCTAAATAGACTTTGGAAGTGGGGTAGAGTTCTTGCAATTAGAATAGTTTTTAACACTGGGCCTTTTTATCTTTATTACAAGGTGTAGATCATGATTTAAATGCACAAACAGTACCAGCTATACATGAACAAGAGTGGTTCCTATTCCCTTTTTAAAAAAATTGATAATTTCTTACAGACAAGGCAGATTAAAAAATAATCATTTTTAAAGACTAAAATTTAACCTGGATTTTCAGACTTTAAAAATGTTTCATAAAAATAATGCTCAAGTATATACTGATCAGCATACTTTCATACTTTAACTATTTGCTAATAGTTAAAATACCGTATTTTTCGGAGTATAAGACGCACCTTAGTTTTGGGGGAGGAAAACAAGGAAAAAAGGCCTCTGCTTCCCAGCAATTTGCCAAACAGCAAACAGTACAGATGATATACACTGTTTGCTGTGTATTTCTGTGCATGCCTAACCCATAGAAATAGCAAAGAATTGGAGAAATGTACATTATGGCAGCATATTAATGCCAGAAAGTTTTCTTAAATGTAATCACACTAACTCCTCCCAATTATTTAAATAGATAGCAATAGCACTTAGATTTATATACCGCTTCATAGTGCTTTACAGCCCTCTCTAAGCGGTTTACAGAGTTCAGCATATTGCCCCCAACAATCTGGGTCCTCATTTTACCGACCTCAGAAGGATGGAAGGCTGAGTCAACCTTGAGCCGGTGAGATTTGAACAGCTGAACTGCTGAACTAACAGTCAGTTAGTTTGGAGTAGATTAGATCTACTCCAAACATGACTAAGTCAGGGTTTAACTCAGCTGCCTTATCTTAATACTAAACAGGACACTGTTACATTTCAGATTATACTTTTACAGATCTTTAAATTTGATGTGGCTTTCTGGAAGTATACATTCTCTGCTATTTAAAAGAATATATGCAAGCACTGGGCCTCTTCAGAGCAAGCATTTATTTGAAAAAGCTTCTTCATTTTCTTAAGTTGTCTAGAACAATAATAAAGCAGTCTTTAAAAAATAAGTCTAATAATTTGAACACTCTACAAACATTTATAGTTATTGACTTACCTCTTTGCAGTTTCAGCAGTCCAACATTGTCAGCAGTCTACTTCCCAGCAATTTGTCTCCTTGCAGCTATCGTAGTTAGTTTCATTTTAGCACGTGGCTTGCAAGCCTCAGTCAGCTGTGGGTCGGGAGGCAGATAATCACTTCCTTGTGCTAATCGGGCTCTGCCCTGTTTGCTGCAATGAGGTAAATTGCTGGGAGGCAGAGGCCAAAGGGTAGGGGTGGCTGGGTGGGGCTACATTCGGTGTATAAGACACACCCAAGTTTTCACCCTCTTTTGGGGGGGTAAAAAGGTGCGTCTTATACTCCGAAAAATACGGTAAGTTAAAAATCAGGATGCTAACCTTTCTCTAAAAGTTCAAAGGCAAAAAGTTCAATTAATAGGGAATGTGAGCTGAGGGAGTAATATAATTGCAAAAGTTGGTGAAGATAGTTCTTTCAGAACCTCCTGGCAAAAATATCCTCCAAGCAGCCATAAGCAATAATTAAATTGGAATCTCTTCGGTCTCTAATAACTGTACAAATATGTATCATCTTAGCTGTCATCAGGTTGGCTCTAAGATCATTATTCTATTTTTCGGTAAAAGTTATTCTGAAAAAAAGGCCTAACAAAATAATTTTATATGGTATATCCTAACTAACAATGAAACCATATCTCTTGGAGATGCTGAAGAATCTGCATTGAATTTATGCTCAAATAAGAAGAGTGCATTTTTCCTGAAAATGATGGCTACGGAAATTTTCTGAATAGTAAATAAGTTGTAGTTTATTGAACTGAATCAACCTTGTTCATAGAAGAGTTTGGAAATAAATACTGAAAGTGGTTGTTCAAAGTGCAAGTAGCATATTAAGACACATTCAAGTTCAATAATTCCCTATCTGAATACAAGTAATAAAATACCGACATACCTGTCATCCAAAACAACAATAATATCGCCACTCTTAAAGGTAAGTTCATTATCTTCAACTGCCTCAAAGTCATACAAGGCTCGCACTTTTCTTGAGAGCTTTTGATGGCTAGGCTGAACGTCTACAGATGGGTATAAAGATTTTGTCTCCGTTTGCTGCTGCTGCTTCTGTTCTTGCAAAGATAATTCAATAGCTACAATTTGAAGAACAGAAGCACATTTAATGCCAGTTAAAATTATGTGAATTACTTGCATGTCATGATGTGTAGCACAAAGTTCTCTAAAATGTTCCAAATAAGTGTCTTTTCATTTGATTTTAGCTCCGGGCATCAAAATTGTACAAAGATGCTCATTCAGAACTCTTTACAGGTAGTACTTGACTTACAACAGTTCATTTAGTGGCCGTTCAAAGTTACAACAGAGCTGAAAAAAAGTGACTTATTATGACCATTTTTCACACTTACAAGCGTTGCAGCAACCCCATGGTCACGTGATCAAAATTCAGATGCTTGGCAGCTGACTCATATTTATGATGGTTGCAGTGTCCCAGGGTCATGTGATCGACCTTCTGACAAGCAAAGTCAATGGGGAAGCCAGATTCACTTAACCGGAGTACTAACTTAACAACTGTAATGATTCACTTAACAACTGTGGCAAGGAAGGTTGTAAAATGGGGAGAAACTCACTTAACAAATGTTTCACTTAGCAACATAAATGTCGGACTCAACTGTGGTAGTAACTCGAGGACTACCTGTACATATAGTTAATTGTGGATGAGATGATCTGTGAATGGAGGTACATCTCAATGCTGAGATTAGAAAATGATTGGACATTCCAAAAACTCTACTTGTAAACATGCTCCAGAAAACCTAAGAAAGCTGTCATACAGTTTGCTTAGTTTTAACTTCATGAGCTGTGTGAATTCAGCCATGGCTTACTCAATAAACCACAGTTAAATTTAGCATGATGACTGAATCTAGCCACTCAATACATCCAAGCTCTGCTGATTGTGGGAAACAAGGTGCTAACTGCTCTAAATGCTTCATTTATCACCCCTACTATAGATTGAAAATTGAAGTTGTCCAGGGAGGAAGTTAGTTGTTTACAGTATAAATAGGGGGAGGAAGACAAAACAGGTTGCAGCCTTCCATACAAGTAGTTATTATGTACAAATTCACCACCTTAAAGTACTGTAATAAAATCAATATACAGTTTTTTCCCGAACGCCATCACTCTGCTAAACAAATAATTCCCTCACCACTGTCAAACTATTCACTAAGGCTGCATTACTATTGCTATTAGTCTTCTCATTGTTCCTATCACCCATCTCTTCCCACTTATAATTTGTTGCTTGTATCCTTATGATTTATATCAATATTGATTGTTTCCTGATTGCTTATTTGTACCCTATGACAATCATTAAGTGTTGTACCTCATGATTCTTGACAAATGTATCTTTTCTTTTATGTACACTGAGAGCATATGCACCAATGACAAATTCCTTGTGTGTCCAATCACACTTGGCCAATAAAGAATTCTATTCTATTCTATTCTATTCTATTCTATTCTATTCTATTCTATTCTATTCTATTCTATTCTATTCTATTCTATTCTATTCTATTCTATTCTATTCTAAATATTAAATAAGGCATAAATTAACCATAGCCTGTAAACTGCTTAGAGATTGACTGAACCTGTTTATTATATGGTCCCATCCAAATATATATATATGGAGTTTCTTTGGAAGGCAGGATTTGAACAGAATTACCACGGCAGTCTGACCGATTAAGTGCCATCATGTTGGTGTGAATTCTCAGTGACCAGAAAGTCATACACAGCTATTAAAAGCATGTTTAAGTCAGACATTGTTCTTAGAGCATTAATGTCTCTAATCAGGTCAATATGAGTAAAATTTTATCTGACAAAGAGTTTCTAGCTTATGAATTGAACAAACCAAAAAGATGAAGAGATTCAAAACCAGGCAGCAACAAGAAACTCAATACACAAAGCGTAAGCTAAGAATTCTTTAAAAAAAACCTGTTTTGAGGAAATCCATACACAATTTATATTATGTAAATGAAATTAAATCCAACTCAAAGAATTATGGTATACTTATCATTTTATTTGTTAGCTAGGGTTATGAGCATCTAATAACTCAAAACCAAATGTGTAAAATATTTAAAAATAGCAGAGTCAGAAAGTGGACAGTTGTAATATAAAATGGTAATACTTCTGGAAAATTGTTTTAAGAAATGGCAAACATCCTTAGAATTCCAAGGAGATCAAAAGCATTTTTTTAAATGCATTTGCTGAGATATACATCTGTTTCCTTTATAGTTTCCTTGCTTCCTTCACAAAGTTTTAAAAAATACCATTGTTCAAACTTTCCTTTGCTACTACTGGCTATATAGCAAGGGTTTGATTTGAATTTGTGTTCAACGGAGAATGTCACACATTTTAACCATCAAGCATGTTCCCAAGTACAAACTTAGAAACATGTAAAATATTGTATCACTCAAGAATTGGTGACTAAAATTTTACCTTTAGCTATATCTTCTTCTTCTTTGTTTTTGCCTGATGATGCACCATTCTTGGCAGCAGCTGAGGGACTCTGTAAATATATTTGCAATATAAACATGCTACTTCAAGTGGGAAAAGTTCTATATTTGCCTGCACTTTGAAAACAATACTGGTGTTATTTTAGCTTACCTTGTGGTAAGTATTTTTTAATTGTTTAAAGTCAGAAAACATAGGAATCATACCCAACAGGTGCTCGGAGCAGTTATCATTTTTTGGGAATGAACCAAAGTCACATATCGACTGTTAATAATAATAGCAATAGCATTTAAGACTTATATACCACTCCATAGTACTTTACAGCACACTCTGACCAGTTTACAACATCAACATATTGCCCACATATGCTGCCTATTAGATTTAAGTCATTTTTCCACAACAAATGGCTGTTGATAGTTGCCAGGTCTATACAAACAGCCCAATATGGATAAACCATATGTCCTTGTTTTTAAAGCTGCGGTATATCTGCTCTTATACATTTGGATTTGGTATAGAACAGTTCCTAGTCTAAGCAACATAAATATTATAAGATGATGCTTCATTTAATACAACTGCATTTTAGATCTGAAAACTGTTTCTGCACATTTTCAAAAGCACGATTAATATTCTATAGTAATCATTCTCACTTCAATGCAGTGATCCAACTCTGCAAAGTCTCCAATCAATGTTAAAAGTGTTTATGAAGCACATAATCTTACATATATATTGTGTATATTATATACCGTATTTTTCGGAGTATAAGACACACCTTTTTACCCCTAAAAAGAGGGTGAAAACTTGGGTGCGTCTTATACACCGAATGCAGCCCCACCCACCCAGCCACCCCCACCCTTTGGCCTCTGTCTTCTAGCAATTTACCTGCTTGTAGGAAAGAGGGAAGAGCCTGCAAAGCCAAGCAAGTCAGTAGCAGTTTCCCCGATCTACAGCTGATTAGCCACTGGAAAAATGAAAGTGAAACTAACTACAAAGGCAAATAGCTAGCAGAGACAGGCAGATTTTTATTTTTTGCTGAACTGGATGGAAGGGGGTAAGTGAATAACTATAAATGTCTGTAGAATGTTCAAATTATTAGACTTACTTTTTAAAGACTGCTTTATTATTGTTCTAGAGCCAGGGATCTCCAACTTTGGCAACTTTAAGACTTGTGGACTTCAACTCCCAGAATTCAACATCCAGCTTTGTTAGCTTTGCTGGCTGTGGAATTCTGGGAGTTGAAGTCCACAAGTCTTAAAGTTGCCAAGGTTGGAGATCCCTGTAAATCTAGACAACTGAACAAAATAAAGAAGCTTTTTAAAATAAATGCTTGCTCTGAAGAGGCTCAATGCTATTGTATCTTCTTTTAAATAATAGAGAATAATGTATACTTCCAGAATTTTTAATTAATTTTAACAGCTCTGTACAAGTATAGTATGAAATATAACAGTATCCTGTTTAGTATTAAGAGTTTAGTTACCTTGGAGTAGATCTATTTAAATAATTGGGAAGAGTTAGTGTGACTACATTTAAGAAAACTTTCTGGCATAATGTACATTTCTCCAATTCTTTGCTATTTCTATGAGTCAAGCACACATGCACAGAAATACACAGCAAACAGTGTATATCATCTGTGCTGTTTGCTGTTTACTGTTTGGCAAATTGCTGGGAGGCAGAGGCCTTTTTTCCTTGTTTTCCTCCCCCAAAACTAAGGTGCGTCTTATACTTCGGCGCGTCTTATACTCCGAAAAATACGGTAATAGATAATAATACATTATGAGCTTCTACTCATCCCAAGGCCTATTTGCCCTGTGCACCACAAAGCATCTCCCAGCTCTGTTGCGTCAGTGTGGGGAATGCTTATGGGAAAAAATTTATTGGTGGATGCCATTAAAATGTGGATAGCTGAATGTGGATAGAGCTCACATTCACATTCTCCTGTTAGCACCAAAAGCCCAAACCTTTGTAGGCATAAATGAATTCTAACCTCTTACCTGTGTCCCAGCTGTAGGAAACACAACCCCTTCTTCCTTAAGAGATTTAATGGTGGCTGATATTAAGCTGAACTGGGGGTCCTTCTGAAATTCTTCTGACCATTCTACAATTAAAGCTTTTAATTTGTCACATACTTTAGGATGTGCCTAAAAAAGAAAGCACAATAGGCAGAAGCAAAATTAGCTTTAAATAGTTGACAAAACAAACTGCCAAAGAAGTTGGTTGTCCAAAGAAAACCTACAATCTGACATGTTTAACAGAAAAATTTAAAAAGTGATATTAGAGATGGCTGACCATTGTATGATGACATGTATTTTAATACACATTAAAAGACTTAGCTTCACAATTTAAAAACCGATGAGAGCTGATGTGATGAAGTGATTAGAGTTGAACTGCCATGTTCAAGTCCATCCTCAGCCATGGAAAAATGGATTTGGCCCTGTTGCTCTCATTTCGCCCAGCTTGCCCCATAAAGGTAATGTTATGGAGAAAAAAAATGGAAGGAGCTCCTATGTATGCTGCCCGGAGCTCTTGAAGAAAAGGCAGGATGTGAATACAAATGTGGAAATAAATAAAGCTCTTGGAGGCCTATATAAAGGAACGGCCCAACCAACTTGGCAACCAGTTCCTAGGCTCCAGAAATAGCCAGTCTATCTCAGGTTGGCTCCAGGAAGAGTCTGTCAGTTCAGATGCATGAACTGGGTAACCTAAAGCTTCAGCACAATTTTTTTTTTAAATAAATTCTCCTTCCTCTTTTCAACAATCTGGACCCAAACAATGACTTGGCATTTCTCTAGCAGTGTCTTTTTTACAGATAGATACAGTTCCGCTGTTAATATAAGCTACATCCCCCACATGACCACACTGACTTATCAGCAGTAAGTCTCTAGAAAGAACTGGGGAGGAAGGAATTGAGAGGATGGCAGTTTCTGGGAAGCCCCTTCAGGTCACAGCAACTCCACAATCTCCCAAGTTGTCCCATGAGGCACTTCATGATATATTTGGGGGCAAGGAGTGATGTGAGTAACTCTGGACCTAACCAATTGTTTAGTTCCAACACCTGTGTAACATTCCCAAAGCTGCCAACAAACCTTAGTGGGTGCAAATTGAGACCCTACATTACCCTGCTTATCCCTATCTTTTTGGCTGACCTTCTGCAGTCTAAATGTTGTCAAAACAATACTGTCTCTACACAGTCCACCATCTCCCCACCACCACCTCACTAAGTGACTCTGGGTTCTGTTTTTATCTATAGGTAGTCCTTGACTTACAAGAACATTTCCATTGCTAAGCAAGGCACTTAAGTGAGTCATGCCTGATGTTATGACCTTTGTCACCATGGTTTTAAGCAAATCACTACAATGAAATGAACTTTGTGGCTGTTAAGCGAATCTGGCTTCCCCCACTGACAGTACTATTCTAAACAATGATGATATATCTGCGCCAGTTTCATAATTCACTGTTCAAATGATTAGGAAATGTTCCCTATTGTTTTAACTCTAACACAGCATAGGAGAATATTCAACCTTTCTTTGCAATCTGTTGTTCCTAAATGCTCTTTGTAGTATTCATGATTAAAGCAAATCTCCCAAATATAACACCATAATTTTGTATGGGTTTACCTTCTCTATTTATATCACAGATCGTATTTTTTTAATTTCATTTCTACATTCTAAGTTAATACTACCGTAGAAATGCAAAACATAAGTGCAGTGACACAATCAATATACTTTTCTATTAATTTTCTCTAAATATGATACATCTAAAAACCTCACCTTGTTTATTATGACGCGCACTTCACTGGCAAAATCACGCGAGCAGATTTCTAAGTGGAAAATCTTTCCACAATTTGATACACAGGCTCCCAACAGCTAACAAAATGAAGACAGAATTGAATAAATGAGACCATTCACAATGAATTGCAAAAAGCTGCCCATATGTTATAAAGATATTGATCCTAATCAATCCCTCCCTCCCAATCCGCACCTAGAGCTGGATAGGAAGAAAACAGGCCAGTAATACTGAGAGATAAATAAGATATTATTTTAGCCACCAATATCAATAGTTTAATTTTTTTAAAGTTCACAAGAATTGTTTTATGAAGAACCTGAGAAATTTCACCCCTGAATAAATTATGTGCATACTTACAGTTAGTGCCTGGAGTGCAACATGGGGTACTTTATGATTTACTCTCTTTAAAATGGCTTTGAGGCAGTCTTTTGCTCTAGATAAAAGAATATCTGTGTCAGTCTCTTATTTTAATAATGTAAAAGAGAACAAAAAGTCCCAGAAAGAAGAAGACATTGAAGAAAGAGCTTTGGGACATCATTTTATTATTAGTGACACAAAAGGAAGATCCACTTCTAATACTTCAACCTCAAAACCCAATCATATTCTGCAAAGCAAGCCACAGTCAGTTCAATAGACCTATCTCTAAGAGAAAATATCCAGGATAAAATAAGTAGCTTTCAATCATTTAACTATTTCAACAATTCAATTTGAATCATGGTTTGTTATATTAATCTAATGCTATTTTTCAGTTTTCTGATTTGGTCAGGGTTCCCACATGAATTGTAACTGAATTTGCATATAAACGAAGGCATAAACAATAGTTTACAAAATACAACAGCTGCTATAACATGACAATTGGTGTGACTCCAATATCTACAGAGCCATGGAAATGGTTGCAGTGAAGGAGTGTAGCAGTTAGCAAAACATGAGCTCAGTCTGGGGAAACAAGACAGTGTGAAAAAGAAAATGAAAGTTGCCACTCTAGAAGGGGTGGAGAGAGAGGGAGGAGTAACACTGCTACCAGTAGCTGTCAAGAAGGACAATAAAGGTGTGCCATCCCTTTCCTTAACTAGCCTATCTAGGTTGACTAGCCTATCTAGGTTGACTCAGCCTTCCATCCTTCTGAGGTCAATAAAATGAGGACCCAGATTGTTGGGGGCAATAGGCTGACTCTGTAAACCGTTTAGAGAGGGCTGTAAAGCACTGTGAAGCAGTATATAAGTCTAAGTGCTATTGCTAAGTGCTATCTTAAAAGGCTAACAGTAATGCAGGGAATGGCAGAAGAATCATACATGCTGTCTCAGCACTGATTGAATGCAAGCGTACTGAGTATACTAACTTAGGTTCTATGTGCCTGGGGATTCACAAATGGCTAAGTTCCAATTTTTTACTGAGTCCATATGAGCAGAGACATTATAGCAGCAATCAATAAGAGGCAAACCTGTCACCTTTCTACATGCTGATACAAAAGATAATGTGAAAGGGCCTAATCACCTGGAAATGTTTAATGTGTCTAGTTTAGACAACAGTAACCTACAGAACAGCACACAAACACAATTACAAGCAAAACAGCCCTGGCATGCTAATTACTACTTGAAATACTTTTTTTATTATTCAAACAGAAGCAGACACTGATGTCTTTCAACTATCCACATTTTACTTTTTTAGTCCAGCCTAACTTCAAGCATTTCATGAGACTTTAAAAATAAAAATAAAAACTACTTAACAATGGAAATTAATAACAACCAGTTTCTGAGAATAGAACTAATGACTAGCAGAAACGTTGGCTGTTTTTATTTATGTTCATTCCCCTTAGGACTGACTGGTTGTCCTTCTTCATAACACATACAAAAGCTACTTTCTGATCTGGACATCTTCTAAAGGGACCTAGTTTTAAGGTACACGTTTTGAAATAAAACATGGTTTTGGTATAAAGTGGATCTATTTCTCCCCACAACCTTTTAACCAAGATAATGTAGCATAATCACTCTGTGTCTGGGAGTATGTGTGTTATTGTGTATGAATATGTATATGTATGTTTATGAGTAAGTGTATATATATAAATATGCATATAAGATTAAAATGACAGATCTGGGCAGAAGGCACAAATTAATCAGAGTGTTTACAAAATAACATTCACGATATGGGCCTTACCCATTAGGAGTGCTTCCAACCTTGTCACAAATATCCATAATAACTGCCCAATCTTCAACAGTGTTGTACTCATTTGTAGCCTTTTCTGGGGACAAAAATAACATACAAAAATCAACAGCCAGTCCTTTCAGGCAGGATTCAAGCAACTTCTGTCCCAAATGGTTGCTAGCTCAAAAAGTACTTTCACTATCCTGTTAGAACCCTACATTCACAAACAAGATTGTTTTGCATTCCGACTATAATATATGTCTAAAATTGGACAGATTTATTTCAGTGCAGTGGGAAAATAATCCCAATGTTACAATTTCAAATGAATAATAAGCTATAACAGATTGGAGTCTGAAAGAAAATATGAATGTTTTCTTCATATTGAAGAAATATGAATGTTCATATTTTACCTCTTAGAAATCTACAAATGTTTAATAACTGTCTTATTTTCTTCTCAATCCAGACAGTTGATTTATGTGGCATTGACAGATGGACGTATGAACATATACCAGCATTCATTCTCACATAAGAAATTAAAGATAAGCGCAACTATTTCCACTTTGTGAACAAAGTACACTATCAAGTGAAAAAGCAAGTTATTCATATTATCAACATGAGTTGTATGTGGGGGTGTATTAGCATCAAATCTTCATTTTTGATAAAATAAACATTTGAATTCAACTTTTTAGAAGCAATGTTACCTATAGAATGGAATTTTCTACAGTCATTTTATAATTTTATCTCTAATCTCCCAGCAAGTATAAATGGTATTCTCATTGTTAAAATAATATTAAAAGCACATTTACACATACACAGATACATATTCTCATTCAATGAAACAACTAAAAATCCCTAGGAATACAAGACATTATTGCTGATAGACACTGAATAATTGCGAAACCTCTTAGAGAGAAAGGGTGAAATATAAATGTACTTTAAACAGCTGTTAAGAAAATTGGAAACTGCTTATTTATAACTTGTGTTTTCTTTCTCTTCTCTTATTTCTTTCTTTGCACTTTTTCCTGACTATTTTTCTTTATTCTTTCAAAAGTGTATTGTTTTTCTTTTAAAAATGTTTTTAATAAAAATTATATATAATTTTTTTTTTCCATTCTCACCCCTATGGGTGGTATGTCTTCCTCAATCTTGGGTCCTCTACCAGAGATGTGGATGATTGAAGCTTCTGTGCAGTATCTTAGCTATTTCCTCACACTGTGTTCTTCCTGGATCTGTTGGAGCCACTCACCAGGTTAGGAGTCACAGACCTTAGTGTTCCTACCACCACTGGGACCACTTTGGCCTTTACTTTCCATATCACTTCTAGTTTCCCCCATCAGGCCCTGGTATATCTCCAGTTTCTTATACACTTTCTTTCTGATATTACTATCTCTTGGCACCACTACATCTATCACTACTGCTGTCTTCTGGTCCTTAGCCTACCACCATAATGTCCCAGCTGATTGACCAGTACACCTGCATGTCCATCTGGATCTAGAAACCCCACAGAATCTTAACCCTGTTATTCTGCACAACCTTCTGTGGAATTTCCCATCTGGATTTAGGAGTATCTAGCTCTGTGATGGGGAACCAATGGCACGTGTGCCACAGATGGCAGGCAGAGCCCTCACTGCGGGCATGCGAGCTGTCGCCCAGCTCAGCTGCACATGCGCATGCGCCTCCCACCAGCCAGATGATTTTCAGGTATCTGCCGCGCATATGTGGAGTGCATATGGGAGATGCGCATCCATGCTTCGGGATGGGGGGGTCCCACGGCCTGTTTTTGGTCCCAGGAGGCTGCAGGGAGGCCTGCTAGGCCCAAAATGGGGCGTGGGGGGTGCAGCGCTCCCCTGCAGCCCATTCTTGTTCACAAGAGGCTGCAGAGAGGCCTGCTAGGCCCAAAACAGGGCAGGAGGGTCACGCGCACATGCGCAGGGGGTGAGGGAGGGTGGGGGATTGTGCACGTGGGGGAACGGGTGGGGTGCGCAGGGGGAGTTACGCGAACATCTTATCTCGCCGATCGGATGCAGTCGGTGTTGGCAGGTGGGCAGAGATCGTCCCCTAGGCCCCTATCATGTGGGGTGCCTCAGGGGTCGGTTCTCTCGCCCATCCTGTTTAATATCTACATGAAACCGTTGGGTGAGATCATTCGCAGACATGGGGTGTGTTTCCATCAGTACGCTGACGACACCCAGCTGTACATCACCACCCCGTCTGACTTCAGGGAGGCAGTTGATGTAATGTGCCGCTGCCTGAACGACGTTAAGATCTGGATGGGGAGGAACAGACTCAGACTCAATCCCGACAAGACTGAGTGGCTGTGGATATTGCCTCCTAAGGACCATGACAACTATCCCTCCTTGGTCTTTGAGGGTGCGAAACTGACTCCCTCAGATCAGGTCCGCAACTTGGGGGTCCTCCTAGATCCACAGCTAAAATTGGATCACCATCTTTCTGCTGTGGCTAGGGGGGCCTTTGCACAGGTTCGCCTGGTGCACCAGTTGCGGCCATACTTGGAGAAGGAGGCTCTACTCACGGTCACTCATGCCCTTGTCACCTCGCGTTTGGACTACTGCAATGCGCTCTACATGGAGCTACCCTTGAAGAGTATCCGGAGACTTCAGCTGGTACAAAATGCGGCTGCGCGTGCTGTGGTGGGTGTGCCAAGGTACACCCACGTGACACCAATACTCCGCCAGCTGCATTGGTTGCCCATCGGTCTCCGGGTCCAATTCAAGGTGTTGATCACCATCTTTAAAGCCCTTCATGGCTTAGGACCAGGATATCTTCGGGACCGCATTCTGCCTCCGACCGGTTAGGGCCCACAGAGTTGGCCTCCTCCAGGTCCCGTCGGCCAAACAATGCCGGCTGGCGGGCCCTAGGGGGAGAGCCTTTTCTGTGGCTGGCCCCGTGCTCTGGAACCAACTTCCCCCAGAGACCCGAACCATCCCCACTCTGCTGGCCTTCCGAAAAGCCGTTAAAACATGGCTTTTCCTGCAGGTGGGGGGGATAGCTTAATCCACCTGAGATCACCCCCCAAGTATGTATGATATCGAATGAATGTTGTTGTTTTAATATTGTTTTTAAAAATTTGTATTTGTTTTTTTTAATCACTTGCATTTTGATTATTCTTGTATTTTTTCCTGTTGTACGCCGCCCTGAGTCCTTCGGGAGTTGGGCGGCATATAAGAATAACAAAATAAATAAATAAATAAATAAATAAATAAATAAATAAATAAATAAATAAATAAATAAATAAATAAATAAACAAACAAACATGCACAAGTGCATGGGGTGCACGTGGTGCAGATTGCCATGCGCGCATTGCATTATGAGTGCCAGCACGCATGCACACTGCCGCCCACACTTTCGGCATGCAACGAGAAAAAGGTTAGCCATCACTGATCTAGCCCCTATACTGTGAGGATGTTCCTGCATACCATGCCAGCTACTTGGTAGTGCCATTTTGATGTATGGTGTTCCTGCCTGTATCTTAACCACTGCAACTATATGTTGGAATTCTTTGAAGCCTCTTTACATAGTCTGGGCCACATGTCTTATCTAGTGCGGTAAACCCTTGCTTCTATGCATCTGGTGCCTAGTGCCTGTTCTTGTGCGGCTATGATCAGTGGGCGGCCCTTTCCAGCCACTGATGGGATTTTCCATTGTTTGCCAATCATCAAGCACAACCAAAGCTATCTTAGTAATAAATTCCAGCTTGAAACCTGGTTGAAACACGTCTAGATAATCAATTTCTTAGGTTCTTATCAGCTGTAGGCTGACCACCTTCTCAAAAACCTTCCCCCAAAGGAGAAATTTAAAGCCTGGTCAACAGTTACTGAAGACTGTTGGGTCTATGGATACAGTAATATTATAAGTAATTTTTAAAATATATTTACATTTTATTGCTTTTAAAATGACAGAAAAGGAAAACAAAACGTTAAAATAAATTTTATGCAAAAACATAGTTCTCAAAAAAGAGAGAGCATTTCGTTTGAGAAATAATAAGGATAATGCTTCTTTAAAACACATGTTTTTACAATGTCCAATACTTACTATATTTTGGGAAAAAATGGTGGACTATATAAATATGATTGGGCAACAAAAACTAAAATTTTCAAAGGATAATATTCTGTTGAATTACATACCTACTGCATGGAATATGACAACTGGACAACACAAATAGATTTTCAATGCCCTTACTATTGCCAAAAAACTGATACTGCAGCATTGGAAAGAAAAATTGTATTATACTTTGTTCCATATTTCCCTTTTTCTGTTGTATTTATTCACTTTTTTAAAAAAAACATGCATTTTTTGGAGAATATTATACCGTAGGTAAAATTTTAAACTTGGTTTGAGAGAGGGTAATTAACCAGCACAGTAATAGTACAGGTATGTCAGGCTAATAACAACGAGCATGTCAACAACGAGTGTGAACACAAAGTGAATATGTGAATCTATGCTAATCAGGAGTCCCAGAAATAGGACCGAATGTGGGATTGTACTCAAGTGGTAAACTGTTTACTATCGTATGAGTTATATAAGTTCACCCCAAAATGGCTGAACACCCCTATGTAAAATAGCTAAGTTTCCTATTTCCTGTATATTTTCCATATGTTAATTCTCATTTCCCCCCGAGTGACAAGGACTGATCCGATCCCGTGGTCTGCCGCTGCACGAACGGACAGACGGCAAACTAAACAGCTAGTCCCGTGGCGATCCTGAGCCCAAAAAGCAAAGCGGGCAAACGTCGGTGAAGATCTGGAGGAAAGCCTCCACCTCGCCAGGCAAGGAACAATGTCGGGCTAAGATTTTAAATTGCCTCGCTCCTCAGCGCACTCTCCTTCAGCCAGCACACAGCAAAGTAATAAAGCTGCCCGCTCGGGCGCCCGAAGGCAGCGCGAAGCAGGCACTTAGTCTCGACTCCTTCTCAATACCAATCAAATGTCGTTCGGGGGGGGAATTAAAAGTCTAGGAAAGGGTGACAAAAAAGTGGTATAATTGAACAACCCAAAGCTCACAGGAGCGAAGGAAAAGTGTCCAAGAGCTGAGGACTGAGTTGAACGATTGGGGAAACGTCATCAGGGAGGCAGATCCTCAGAAAATTCAACCCAGTCCATAGAGCTATGGGGCTAGAGTAACCCATCCTGGACTCTTCCTTCGATATGAGGGAAAATACCCTTTCATTGAAAGATGTGTTATCTTTTTTCTAAGAGCTAAATAAGCTTCTTCTTATATCTTCTAAATCTAGAGGATTGGTAGCATGCAATCATTCAAGCTGCTTGTTTGCAACCTTGGGTTTCACACATTGAAAGAAACTCAAAATATATTTATCAGGCTCAGTATAACAGCAAAGAAAGATCTACATCAACTCATTTTGAGTAGCATTTTGTAGATTGAGAGCAAGCAAGTCACTGAAACAAATAAGTTAACAGATGAGCTTTTTATAATGTTGACTAAAAAAGAGTGGCTCATGTAAAAAATCGAAGTCCATTTACACTGAACTTCATATATACAGTATATCAGCTTTATCTTAGCAAGCTGAATTTCTAGCAGGACAATCCATTCTCACATTTTCTAAAACAGCTTTCCTCAACTCAATGCCCTTCAAATGTGCTGAACCTCATTCGCTCCTTAGTAAAGATCAAGTGAAGATATCCGTTTCAAAAATAACAAAATTACTGAGTGAGCAAATAGGGAAAGCAAACAAAAATTGGGTGTCAAAGTCCACTGGACAGTTCCTCTCAATGGCAGGGACAATTCAATCGGGTGTTTTGTATGGTTGTTTTGTGGAATGTAACTGAGGATTTTAATGAGATTTTCCCCCTCCCCTCCCTTCTATTTATCTGCGGAATGCATAGACAAAAAGAACTGCTCTCATGACTTGTTGGGGACACGTGTGCTTTCCTCCCTGGAGAAGATAAGAACTACACATGTAGCAGGTATAGGTTGATTGCTTTCCTGGAAGAAAAGTGAAGAAGTGAGAAGTGAACCTGTCCATTCCCCAATTTATCAGGGAAGATGAGGAATTCTTGGATCAAATACAGAAGTGCTTACGGAGGGACAATAATACCAAGAAGCCTGTAGAAAACAAAACAAAGCCAGGCTGAGAAAATGGAAGAATTTGGTATGAAAAACAAAAGCTTGCCAAGAGAGTTCTTTCTCTATGGAGCTTCAGGATATATTCCAGAGCTTCTCCATTTATATTGGAGGAGTTACCACAAGCTTCAGACCTTGTATGCACAATGTGAGCTTCTTTCTGGGATTCACATTCAGATTGTAATGAAAGAGAGTTGGAATCCAACAGGACAGTACCAGTAGAAGTGACTGGGGCTTTTGTCTTGTGATCTGGGATCATTTTGAGCCTATGAATCATGAGGGCTTTCGGCTTTCTTTAGAGTCGCTTCCATCATTTCCTGCTTGGCAGATTGGCACAGGCCTCTTATGAGGTGGCAAGGAGTTGCAGTCAAGTAATAATCAATGCTTCTTTCTGTGAGGGGGCTGTTCTGTCACGCCTGTTTTATCTGTTCTGGAACATCTCAGATCTGTCTACAATTCAGATCTTTCTGGGAGCAAGTGTAGAGAGAATGGTGCTCCACCGAGACCTAAAAGAAGGTCCACCAAGACCTAAAGGAAGGGAATTATTTAGATTTAGAGCCAGGTTTATGGCCAGGATACAGCACAGCCGTGCTTGCATTAGTCATGCTTATGGACAACCTATTCAGAAATTGGGATTTGGGGAGTACAACATGGTCCTCCTTGATCTGTCATTGGATTTCAGTACTATTGCGGCAGCCATTATCTTGCAGTAGTTGCCTTCCTTCCTGAAGGGCCAGTTTCAAATGTGATAGAAGGACAACCTTATCCTATGAAATGGCTAAGGGCTCTGCTTTCTTCTACTTCTCTTTAACTTATGTTGAAATTGTTTGCGGAAGGTAATCGGTCTGTAAGGCGTTCACTAAGAACAAGTGTGTTATTTGTCTCAGATGTTTTGCAACCTTGGTATCTTCCTGTGAGAACTTCTGAACTTTGAGTTTGGTGTAGTGTAGCGGCCTAGAAACCAAGAGGCTGTGAGTTTTAGGCATCCTTAGGCATCAAAGCCAGTTGAGTGACTTTGGGCCAGTTGTTGTTGTTGTGGGGAAATAGGAGGCATGAGTATTAGATATGTTCACTGCCTTGAGTTGACCTACATATAGTTGACCTATATAAAGGGCAAGTGTAATGGAATGGGTACATAATCTTGAGGAATATGGACAGGGGAAGAAATGCTGTCCAGGAAACCAAAGAGGCAGGAGCTGTCACTGGTTTAATAGTCAGAGAAAGAAATTTAGAAAGAACCCGGCCTAATGGATCAAGCCATTAAAACTGGGATGGGACTTTTGTACTTTCAGACTTGCAAAATTGTGTTAATGTAGCCTTACAATAAATTAGATTTAGCTCATCTAGTCATGTTTCCTGGTTTATCTGCCTGGTTTATTCAGGAGGGCTGACAGCAGATTAAAAATATAATAACAATAACTTTACCAGAGTTACTTCTTTGTGCCAATTGTAAACATTTCTGGATCAAGAGGTCTTGCTCATAGTCATTTGTGTTCTAGTAACCTTCTGTTGAATTATTGCAATGTACTCTTCATGGGCCTCTCTTTAAAGAATATTCAGAACCTACAGCTGATATAGAATGTACTGTATCAATTTGGACAGTTATGAGTTGATCTTGTATAGATGAATCCTCTCGGTTAAGAGAAGCACTGGGTTTTATTTATTTACTTAATAGGTTTATATGGCTGCCCATCTTGCCACCAATCCCTGCATAGTTTTGGATCTGGTCATACAGTCAACTCTCTACAGGTCTCATTTTTACAAGACTGCCAGCTGACAGGCCCTCAGAAGTGGGCTTTTTTGACAACTACTTATTACTTAGAGATATTCAGTCAGCTCTGTGAGCATCTGACTTTTGTATTCTCTACTTTTATGTATTCTACTTTTTAACTTTATGTATATTTGGAAGTTTGTTTCTTTTTTTCCTTTCTTTACAGGTGTAATTTTATGAGATTCTTAGCCATGTAGAGTCCTTAACATTGGATGGCGTATAAAAAAAGCATACATATATAAAGCTCCCAAAATACTTGATGTCTACTAACCATTATCCTTCATCACTAATCAATATGGGAATAAATGATACATTTCTGAAGTTACTGCATGGTACTGTAAAGCACCAAGAAGATGATGCTGATCACACCAAGAAGATCACCTGACACAGGTGATATTTTCTTCACTCCTTCTTGGTCCAAGAAGGTCTTGGTCCGCAGGTCAGCGGTTCAAATCTCACCGGCTCAAGGTTGACTCAGCCTTCCATCTTTCAGAGGTAGGTAAAATGAGGACCCAGATTGTTGGGGGCAATATAAATATACATTGCTCACTGGTGTAAACCGCTTAGAGAGTGCTTACACTGTGAGGTGGTATATAAATCTCACTAAATAAATAAATAAATAAATAAATAAATAAATAAATAAATAAATAAATAAATAAATAAATAAATGAATAAATAAATAAATAAATAAATAAATAAATGAGAGAGAGAGAGAGAGAGAGAGAGAGAGAGAGAGAGAGAGAGAGAGAGAGAGAGAGAGAGAGAATATACTGGAAGCAAACAGGTGGCGTGCAGATGGTACCATAGGGAATGGTTTGATCATGGAACATATTTCCAAGATGAGGAACTCTTGGCAAGTAATAGATTACAACACAAAAGAACTAAGAAAAATATATTTAGGAAGCACCTTGCAAATCTGTTCAGGAAGACAAGCAATAGTAGGTTTAAATTACAAGGAAGATTTGAGGTGGACAGATGTCCTGGAAGATAAATGCTATTCGTTAATGGAATAGACTATCTTAAGTAGCAGCAGTCCCTTCTTTGTGCTGTGTTTAAACAATCTAGGTCAGTGATGGCAAGCAAACCTTTTCGGCACCGAGTGCCCAAACCGGAGTGCTGGAAACTGAAGACCAGCTGGCCGGTGCAAGCATGCACACCGGCCATAGGGTCTTCGGTTTCCGGCGCTCCGGCACACGTGCAGTCCTGAAGACCAGCTGGCGGCACGTGTGCCCACAAAGAGGGCTTTGCATGCCACCTCTGGCACACGTGCCATAGGTTCACCATCACGGGTCTAGGTGGTCATTTGCGGAAACTGCTATAATAGTAGATTTCTGCACTGGCCTAGATGATCTCTAAGACCCTTTGTAAATTTTATCTTTAATTTTCTGATTAAAATGTCTACTTTTAAAACACTTATTTCAACAAAAACATGCAAGAGCATTGTTTCTATGATTCTTCTAAAGATATATAATATGCATTGTGCTAGAATTAAATATTTTATGAACATTTATTGATATAAAAAAGCTTAAGATTTTATTCTATTTATCCTCTCTCTTGGTGAAATCTTTAAAAATGTGATTTGTACATCTTGGAATTAAAAACATCTTGTCACCAGAAATTAAAACAGCAATTAAACAATTTACATCAATAAAATCTGAGGAAGCATACACAGGATTGCAACTTTCATCAGCAAAACACTACCATTTTCAGAATTTAAGTTCTCAAGAGAAAAAAAATTGGTTCCGATAGTAAATGTTTTGTCATTAATAAAAGATTAGTCATATTATATAAATCTGAGTAGTTAAGTTTCTGGAAGCTTCAGCTAACATAAAATGTAATTGGTTCTGACAGGAATTTAATATAAAGCCCATAATTTTTTATTAAATTGCAGCTAATTTCCCATCTACTCAATTTAAAATCTCTTTTGAATGCTTATACAATCTAACATCTGCACACAATGAAGAATATCTTCCAATATTCTAGGCTCTAAGCCAGTTTTTCTCAACAACGGTTCCGCAAGAGGTCGCTAGAGGTTCCATGAGGGACTGTGATAGAAAAATATAATCATTTTTTAACGTTATACACTGTGTAATGCTAGCATCCACACTGGTGGAAATTTTTACATGTCAGGATTCATGCCATGCTATTTGTTGAAAAACATGGATTAGATAGGCCAGAAATGAATTTAATTGTATTTTTTTGTGTGATTTTGAATGAATTATTTTATGCAGGAACCTGAACATTATTTTAAAGATTCTTGACACTATAGTTTGTAACAATAGCTCCGTCTTGGGTGCTTTTGCAGTGAGGAACATTAAACCAAAGGCAATATTTAACCACATTACAATTTAATGTTATATGTCCATTATCTGTCTCTGTTCTTTGCACATAAGGAACATTCATCCCTAGAGGCAAACACTGGCAAGTCAACTTTCTCAGCTGTAATACTAAAACATCAAACTACCTTATGAAGAAAAATGTTTTCTTGGTCATGTCTTTTTTGGAAAACTCAAAGAGGAGTTTTAAATTTTTTAAAAAGTACTTTGTACTGATTTTTTTTAATGTTCTTGTGCAATTTTTAAAAGGCTTTGTTTTTGTGATACTTTTAAAATAACTTTGATCAAGTACTTTTAGACAGTATGAAAAAATGTATTTCTTAAAAAATAATTCATGAAATAACGTACAGTACAAATGTGACTCAAATCTACAAGCACATAATTCACTAAGCATTATACTTATTTTATACACATACACATATAAAATATTGTAAACCCAACTGAGTTTTAACGGGATATTTCCCTCATGTATTTACATCTTATAAAGATACCTATTCTCTAATTTTAACATATTCACCCATCAAAAATGTCATCCTGCAACATGCAGATGACTTATAGCTGTACTATTACAAATGAGAAAGAAAAGCGTCTTGTCATCTCTACTGATATATGAGTTCTTGCCTAATCCCCTTAATACACAGCTTTAAATAATTTGTAAAGTTGTGAATTATTTCACTTTTAGATCCAATTGTCATGAATTCAACTAAGCAAGAGAAGCTAAAATAAAGGTATAAAGTCGTAAAGAGGGCAAACAAATCTAATAAGTTCAACTTCAGAACTTGGAAATCTTATATCATTAGGTTTTGGAATAAAGATCTTTGTTTTTGAGGTTTAACCAAACAACAGCTCTATATAGTTAAACCAAGACAGCAACCAATTATTTAAGACCCTTTAAGAACCTAACTTCTATTCCTACCAATCAAAACTGGTCTTTGAAATGTCAACATAACTGGCCACCTCTCCTAATTCCAGTTGTAGAGTTATATTTTAAAGATCATTTCCTGCCTTATAAATCTGTGCTGACCAAAAACTAAACAAAAGGTTAGTTGTTGGGAATGCAAAATAAATTCCTTTCTATGAAACCATCATTTAATGAAATGCGGCAATTCCTTCTCTATTAGCATTTTGTTAAAAAAAAATCTCACCCTATTTTATTTATTTATTTGGTAGTTTTTCTATGCCGCCCTACTCCCTCAGGAATCAGCTGTAAATATGTATTTTTTCCAGCCGAAAGTTAAAACTATGACTTTTGATATTAAGTCATTTGACTTTAGTTTCTGAATATGAATTCAATATTCAGAATATGAATAATATTCAGAATATGAAATGGTGTGCATATGCACACCATTGTGCCTACCGTCCCTGTCTTACTGTCCAAATTTACCTGTACCTACTTTGCTTTTGTTTATGTTTATACCAATACCTGCTATCTTGTACATGTTTTGACAAATAAAATAAATAAATAAATAAAAATAAAATGAATCCCCCCCCTCTCACTTTAAAGTGTCCATAGTTCTGGCAATATGACTGTTTGAAAAATAGAGATAAAAGGTGGGCCTGTGGATTTTTTTTCCCCGAAGCCGATTGCCTTTAAAATATATTTATAGACCACCAGATTGGGATTCCTTCCCTCCCCCTTAAATTTAATCTTGGGCAAATGAGTCGCTCTCAGGTCTGACCCGGCGAAGAGGACGAGAATCAGGTTTGCCCAGCCAGAGAGAATTTCGCAAAATCACTTGAGCCTCTTAAGGAGGGGGGGGGAACCCACATCATTCCCTCCAGGTAAATCAGGAGCCTCTTGTTCCACTTCCTCTCCCGCACAGGTGGCCTCAACTCAGATCCTCACAGGACGACCGACCTCCTTGTCGAGAGGACAGCCTCGGGACGGGACTGAGATGCAGTGTCTCCCTCCTGCGCCCGTCCTCGCCGGAGGCAAATGGGGGTGGGGGAGGCTTGGCTAAGCCGACGGAGCTGATCTCCCGGGTGAGGGGAGAACCGATCCGAGGCCGTGCCCGGAGCCTTTAGGGCGGCTGCTGCTCTTCTTCTGCCGGGTAGAAAAATCCCGTTCCACTCACCCACATCCTGCTCGAAGGGGTTGGGGGTGAAGAGCGGCATGACAACGTTGGCGGCGGCGGCGGCGGCGGCGGCAGCAGCACGAACGTTAACGGCAACACCCCGAGGCGGCGGGGTGGGGAGGAGGGGGGGTTCAACCTGGCGCGGTCCGGGTCAGCAGCCACCCCAGCGCAGGACGCAATTCACTTCGCAGCAGTCCCCGCCCTCGACGCGGCCACGCCCCTCCTTTCCTCCACTTCCTGTTTCGCCATCACGAAGGACCCCAACTCTCTGCCCCTGTCGTCTCGTAGCCGCCTGATTTTATCTCCGGATTCGAAGAGTCCGAAATGCGAGCATTCCCGATAACAAGAGACCGCGAACAGTTTCCTTTTATAGTTTCTAATTTCAGCAGCCAGCACCCACGGGGTGTGTGTGGAACCCACTGATTCCCTTCGGCGTAAGGAACAGGCAACTGTGTAGGCAAAAGTTTGGGAACCTCGGGGGAAAAAACGTGAATAGAGTTAGAAATCGAAGAAAACGAAACGGTGTCAAGCTGTTTTCTTATAGCGAAACAAAGAGACGAGCCGCTGGATAGATAGTAATGATGTATAGCTCCGATTTGCGCCGCTAAAAAAAATAACGGGGAACGGTACCTGGAAGTGTTTGTGAATAATTGTCGTGACAAATTCTGTAGTTCTAACTTTTCTAGCTCTACTAATGACTCGTCTGAAGAGCAGGTTCTTCCTGCGTCATTTTCCTGTCTCTTTCTCGCGAGTCAAATGGGATTTCAAGTAGGCGCGGGAAGGTGGGGCTGAGAGAGAAGAGGGAGGAGGAAATGGATTGGTGGGAGAGGGAAAGATCCGCATGCGCGCTTGTTCCAGGCACACACACACACACACACACACACACATAAAAAGTGCGTTCCTGTCGGAATTGTGATTAACATTTGGACAGAGCGTTCATATTTTGTTTAATGCTAAAGCAGCAGTCATTTATTTATTCCTAAATGAATGATTGATTATATGCCATCAAGTTCTTTCGACTCCTTGTGAACAGGTAGACAGATTTCCTCTCTGACGATCTGTCCCTAACCTGGTGGTCTAATGGTGCAGTGCAGTCATCGCCAATAATCTGTAGAGATTCTCAGTCATCCAGGTCATGGTTGTCCCAAAGGTGCTTTTTCAGTAGGCAACTGGACTTTCTTTGTTTTTTCTTTTGAAGACGTTTCACTTCTCATCCAAGAAGCTTCTTCAGCTCTGACAGGATAGTGAGTTGTCTGCAAGGAGTATAAATCCTTCCATTCCCCACTATCCTGTCAGAGCTGAAGAAGCTTCTTGGATGAGAAGTGAAACATCTTTTAAAAAAACACAAGAAAGTCCAGTTGCCTCCTGAAAAAGCACCTTTGGGACAGTCATCACCAATGTTACTGAGTCCGCCCACCTTGATGCTGGCCGCCCTCCTCTTTCCTTCCACCTTTCCTACACTGGAGTCTTTTTTTCAGATCGTTGGGTCTTTGCATGTGTCTTTGCTTGTGGACACACTATCATTGGAGCTTTTTAAAGAAGAAATTGGATGAGCGCTTGTCTAAATTGGTACCGGTAGTCCTCGACTTACAACGGTTTGTTTAGTGACCATTCAAAATTACGACAGTACTGGAAAAAATGAGTTATGACCGGTTTTCACACTTTTACAATTCTTGAAGCATCCCCATGGGTCATGTGCTCAAAATTCAAACACTTGGCAGCTGACTCATGATGGTTGCAGTGTCACAGGGTCATGTGATCACCTTTTGTGACCTGACAAACAAAGTCAATGGGGAAGCAGGAAATGTCATAAAATGGGGTAAATTTCACATAACAAATGTCTTGTTTTACAACCACACTCTATTGTGGTTGTAAGTTGAGGACTACCTGTATAGGGTCTCCTGCTTGAAAAGGGGATTGGATTAAAAGACCTCCAATGTCCCTTCCAACTATTATTCTGTGTCTAAAGTAGGTAACAAATTATAGGTAAATTTACTTTGAATAAGTTTAAATTTCCAGCAGTAGCCATATTGCCTTCTAGGGGTGCAAAGGAATTGCTGCTGATTGGTCCAAACCTTTATTATCTTTTTAACAATATTGGAGAATGAGCAGAAGACTGAAGGAAGACAACTGTTCCTGTCTTCAGAAAAAATAAGATGAATAGAGACAATCTGTAATCAATATCTTAAAAGATTCAAGATAATGTAACAATCTCTAAGCATTTTGAAAACGATGTTGTAATTAACAGGAGACATCATTGATTTGTCAAGAACAAGGCTTGCCAAATCCTTATGTCATTTTTTTGATTGAACAATTTTCCAATGTTTTGACTGAGGAAATTGTGGGAAAGCTGTATGCTATAAATTCACAATGTTGGAAGATGACATTCGGGCCATACATTCCCGAAATGGAAGGCTGAGTCAACCCTGAGCCAGTGAGAATCGAATTGCTGGCAGCAGTCAGTCAGCAGAAGTAACCTGCGGTACTGCAGGCTACTTCTGCTGAGTTCGATATATCTATCTATCTATCTATCTATCTATCTATCTATCTATCTATCTATCTATCTATCTATGCCATTTTTCTCTTGAAGTATTATATTTGAGTAGTACAGCATATCTAGTTTTCAAGAAATAATACTAGTAAATAATAGTAACAGTATGACAAAGTAGTACATGATATTTTGATTATCGAGCTAGTTTTTATTTATTTATTAATAAAATTTCTATGCCGCCCAACACTCAGGGGACTCTGGGCGGCTCACAACAAGTAGAAATACATATTCAAATTTAAAAACATATTTAAAATACAATCCATTCACACATACATACATGGGCCAATCTGAAAAGACCTCATCGAAGGGTCATTGGCCCCAGGCCTGCCGGAAAAGCCAGGTCTTAGCCAGTAAAGTGGGGGTAATACGGATTTCGGGAGGTAGTTGGTTCCAAAGAGTTGGAGCAGCTACAGAGAAGGCCCTCCCCCGCAGGCCTGCCAGCCAACATTGTCTGGCGGACGGGACCTGAAGAAGGTCAACCCTGTGCGATCGTACTGGTCGTTGGGAGGAATGCAGTAGAAGGCGGTCACGCAGATAAACTGGTCCTGAGCCATGTAGGGCTTTAAAGGTAAGAACCAACACCTTAAATTGCGTCCGGAGATCAATCAGAAGCCAGTGCAGCTGGCGAAGGATGGGGTTAGTGTGGGTGTATCTTGGGACACCCAACACAGCTCGCGCAGCTGCATTCTGGACTAACTGTAGTCTCCGAACACTCTTCAAGGGTAGCCCCATGTAGAGCGCGTTGCAATAATCAAGCCGTGAGGTGATAAGGGCATGAGTGACCGTGAGTAGAGCCTCTTGATCCAAATAGGGCCGCAATTGGTGCACTAGGCAAACCTGTGCAAAGGTCCCCCTAGCCATCCTAGTTAAGTGTAAATCGGATGGTATAACAGTTAAGTGGATATAGAGGTGACAAAATTCTTATTGAGTGTTCCTCAGTGGCTGCACATCACTCTGCCTCATTGGAGAGAGGAATCAAGTGGAATGCCACAGGGTTCCCTTGTTTTTGTATTATTCAATATTTTATCAGTGACTTAGAGGGGTACCCAAGAGGATATTTATCAGATCTGCTGCTGATAGAACATTAAGTGGAATAGCTAAGGCTAAAAAATAAAGATAAAATTAAAAATTGTAGAGTAGAGAAATGGACTGAAATTATTGGAATAAAATATAGATTAGATAAATGCAACAGTTTCACTTAAGAAACAAATTTGGGTATAGGATAGGGCAGTGATGGCAAACGTTTTAGACACCTAAGTGCCCAAACTGAAAGGTGCACGCACGAGGACATGCACATGCGCCGATATGCGGAAATGTGCGCATGCATGGAAATGTACAAGTGTGTGCATGTGCAACTGTGCGCATGCAGACATGTGCAAGCGTGTGCATGCAGACATGTGCAACTGCGCATGCAGGCATGTGCAACTGTGCGCATGCAGACATGTGCAAGCATGCGCATGCAGACATGTGCAAGCATGCGCATGCACGGACAGGCACGAGTATGCGCATGCACGGACAGGCATGCACGGACATGCACGCATGTGCAGCAGAGACCCAAAGACCAGCTGGCCGGCAAGAGGCGGGGCATCCAACACCGGCAGCACGGCAAGAGGTAAGATCTTTTTCTTTTGTGAGCTTCTGTTTCCTCATTTGCAGGGAAACAGAAGCTCACGAAAGAAACGCCACGGAGATCTGACCTGGGGCGACGGCGCACGTGCCACAGAAAGGGCTCTGTGTGCCGCCTCTGGCACACGTGCCATAGGTTCACCATCACGGGGATAGGGGATACCTGGCTTGAGACTTGCGCGGGAAAATGTGGTATAGCAGTCAAGTGCAACCTGAAAATGAACCAGTATTGTTATAAAAACACCAAAAATGAAAATGCAATTTTCTATGTCAAAAAATAATAATAATAGAAAGTTTGCTTTATTCTACATTGGTCAGACCCCATCTCAAATATTATGGCCTTTTCTGGATTTTTCACTTTTAGCAGATTTCAGGAAAAATTGGAGCAGCTTCAGAGAAGGAAATCACTAGAAACTAAGACCTATGAGAGAAAACTGAAAAGAAAAAAATCAAGGGATAGCACTTAGACTTATATACCGCTTCATAGTGCTTTACAGCCTTCTCTAAGCGGTTTACAGAGTTCAGCATATTGCCCCCAACAATCTGGGTCCTCATTTTACCCACCTCGGAAGGATGGAAGGCTGAGTCAACCTTGAGCCTGGTGAGATTTGAACAGCTGAACTGCTGAACTAGCAATCAGCTGAAGGTTGCAGTGCTGCTTTTAACCACTGCGCCACCTCGGCTCCAGTGGTGGAGCCAAATCCATTCTCCAAATCCCTGAAAGGCTGGCAAACAATAGAAAACCATGTCCAAGCACCTATCACACTAGCTCTCCTATAGGTTACTGTGACACCATACTGGACTGGTTGGTATTCAATAACTGTAAGACAAATGAAATTTAGATGCATTTGTATTAAGAATGATAAACCAGAAAAATGGACAGCATTACGTCCTACCTGTTAACGACTACTTCAGCTTCAACTGCAATAATACACGAGCTCACAATAGATACAAACTTAATGTAAACCGCTCCAAACTTGATTGTAAAAAATGCGACTTCAACAACAGAGTGGTCAAAGCCTGGAACACTTTACCTGACTCAGTAGTTTCTTCCCCTAACCCCAAAAACTTCAACTTTAGACTATCTACCATCGACCTCACCCCATTCCTAAGAGGTCGGTAAGGGGCGTGCATAAGTGCACAATCGTGCCTACCGTTCCTGTCCAAATGTACCCATATATTCATACCTCTTTTGCTCTTATTCATGCTTGTACTATTACATATATATTCAATCATGTTTTTACTGTTTATACTTTGCTTATAATCATATATGCTTGACAAATATACAAATACAAATACAAATTATGCAATGAGAAATGGCTACTCAGTTTTTCTGATTACTTCATTAATGCCTTGAATTCAGTTATTATTAACTTGTTGGAGCTGTCATTCCTCCCCTGCCAGATTCCCTTAGATTCTCCAGGAGTCATACTTTGACCCACTATATGCCTTTGATAAAGTGAGCTACAAAAAACAAATGTTCCAATAAAATTGCTTAGTCATGAAAATGCTACTAAATTTAACAGTATTCCCTACTTTGACCTGTTACCATATTTTGAATAGGCATGCCCTATAGGTGGCAGTATTGTTCCAAAAAGGTCCTATGAAAGGTCTTAAGGCTTAAGCTATTGGTACAGCGCCCAGTTCCTTGTGAAGCCTATTTCACCTAAAAGCAGACTGGTGAATTATTTTATCAAAACCCTTGAAGGAAAGATCACCTAGGATTTCAGGAGCTGGTGATCTAATCCAGAAAGGACATCACAGAAGCACTTCGGGAGGATCACGATGTTTCTGCTTCACCAGCAACCCAGCTAGCTGCCCAGAGTCACTTTGGATGGTGAGATGGGTGGCATATAAATTAAATAAACAAATAAATAAATACCAGCATAGCCAAGGCACCTGAGGCAAATGGGTTCAAATCCATGAGTGTGCTTGAGAGTGGGAGTCAGCAGCACACAAGGCCAAGATTTAGTCTCTCCTGAATGGCATTTTATCTGAAGTTGAATAATTACACAATGCCATTCCACCATTTTGGTAATCAGTGAACCTGATCAGTTAATCAATTAGGCACATAACATACTCCTGATTGTCAGACTAGATGAAGAAAAGGGTCACCTTCCTTGTAGATAATTAGAAGAGAGGAACCATATTATTTCCTGGTTGTGTATAGATGAAGTCCTACTAATGACCACCCTTGAGGAAGTTGAAACAACGTTACCAAATACAAATTTAAGGCATATGTTGTGCAATAAGAAGCTTTATTCATTAAGCCCATTAAGTAGCAGGGCATCTGACACAAATGTATCAGCCTACAGATCTTTTCCTAGATCTCCAGCTTTAGTTATGTTCTTGGGTATCTGGCTACAGCTGTTACACCAAGTGGTAACATTCCTGATGCAGGTTGTTATGCTCCTTCTCCCTCATTTTCCCTGGAATTTGGATGGGGAAAACAGGAGATCCCTTCTCCTCGTTTCACAAGCTTTCATGCAAATGGTTCCAGCTTCTCTTTAGTCAGAGCGACAAGACAATTGGAGAATACATGGTGTTAGTACAGTGCTCCATTACTTCAATCATAGTGAATGAAAAACTTGCAGCAAACACAAAAAAGGGAGGTTCTTGAGGAATAAGTTAGGTGAAAAATAGGTAGTCCTTGACTTAGCAACTGTTCGAAGTGGACCCCAAAAAGGGGACTTATGGCCCAGATTCAAAGTTACAACATCCCCCTATGATCACATGACTGCATTTTGAGTGCTCAACAAATGGCCCAAATTTACTGCAATTTCCAGAATCCCACAGTCACATGACTGTAATTTACAATACTTTTTTCCTCAGAAACTTACATTTATTTCCACTTTGGTGTCTTAGGATCTACCCAACTCTGGAGAAGAAGTACCGTATTTTTCACACTATAAGACGCACTCCCCCCCCAAAAAAAACTGGGTGGAAATGTCTGTGCATCTTATAGACTGAATACAGTCGTGTTTTGGCATCCCGAACCCCCGTGTGTCCCATTTTCGCCAAAAACGGGCCCGTTTTTGGCAAAGACATGACGTGCAGATGGTTTGGGAGGCCTACACAGTGTTCCTGGGGGTGGGGGAGGACAAAAATGGGATGCATGAGCGGTTCAGGAAGCCAAAAACGGGCCCATTTTTTGCAAAAATGGGATGCACAGAGGGTTTGAGAGGCCTGCAGAGTGCTCCTGGGGGCCGGGGAGGGCAAAAATGGGACGCGCGGAGCAGAGGTGGGTTCCTCCCGGTTTGGACCAGTTTGCCCGAACTGGTAGCGACCTGCTGGTGATGTCACGATGATGTCACCAAACCGGATCGGTCAGTGCCAGTCCGCGGGCGCCACCATCTTTTTTTTGAAATTTTTTTTGAAATTTTTTGAATTTTTTTTGGGGGGGGTATTTATTTTTTCTTCTGCACATGTGCAGAAGCCAAGTTTCCAGCACTGCGCATGCATCACCATTTTGTTTTCGGCAGTTTTTTTTAAAATTCAGGGTTTTTTGCCATGCGGCGTGGGAGGAAGCGAACCATCAGCGAGGTAAGTTGGAACCCACCCCAGGCGCGGAAGCCAGAAACTATTTTTTTTCTTGTTTTCCGCTTCGAAATCTAGGTGCGTCTTATACTCCGGTGCGTCTTATAGTCTGAAAAATATGGTAATTTGCAACTGTCTTTTATAACTGGAATCCCCACCCCACCCTCCTTAATATACTTCTCCTTGGAAAAGAACAGAAACTTTCTAGAACTATAGATTATGTAGAGTTGTCATGCAGCCTCTAATTCTGTATGTAAGTTGGGGTACATAGTTGAAACTGAGGAATATTTTGCCTTTGAAAGGGCCAAAGTTCAACAAAATGATGGGGCGTGGCAAACATTAAATTACATTAAATTACATCAAATTAAATTTTTCTTTTAAATCAGTTAAATATAACTATATATTCTCTGCAGATTTGATTCCCTCGCCTGCCACGTTACAAATTACAATTCAGCAACAACGTTTGAAGAGATTCTAAGGGCCACACTGAAGACTCCCAGATTGTTCTTTGCTGCTTTATGAGAAGCAATGAAGGGGCGTGCATAAGTGCACCATCGTGCCTACCATCCCTGTCCTAATATCCCCATTTATTTGTATCCATTTCATGTATCCAGAAACATATTTATATTTATATCTGTTATCTTATACATGCTTGACAAATAAAATAAATAAATAAAATTAAAAAACGAGCACAATATGCAGATGTTTGACGACCAGGTACACCTGGTTTTGCCAACGGTTTTGCAATCCATTATGGTTCCTTGCCTTAGTTTGTTTCTTCTGTACTGAACATCCACACACTAACTTCTCATGGGATAGGTTTACAGAAAACCAGTAAAAAGAAATCCACAGAAGGATCGTGTGCATTTCAAGCCTTTAGCACAAGCTCTAACAAGGAGGTTCTGCATCACTACATGCATTTCTCCTTGGGGAACAGCTGCCTGAATTCAGCCAAGGCTGAGTTGTGAGAAGCACCTGCAGATTCACAGCACCGTTTTTCTAGAGAAAGGGTGGCAGGGAGCAATGCTGTCAGAACTTGCCTGAGACCTGTCAACCCTATTGCATTCCAGCTACAAATTAAGTTTTGGCTCCATTCCCCCAAGTGCATGACAGCTCTTATTCTGTGAGTCTTGTCCTCAACCCCCAAAGGCATCTACTTAGGCTGGAATGTTTTCAATATGCACAGATAGCCAAGGCTTTTAAGATGACAGCATTTCTTGATCCTATAAGATACACGAATCAATAAAACCATCCACGTCGGACATCCGTTGGCAGATCAAAGCGGGCCGCACCCCTCCTTTCTAAGATGAGACCTTTGGAGAAGAGCCAAGGGGGGGGATTGAAATCAAATATGGTTTTACATTTCTTTAGATAATCACTTTTTTGTATGTCAACGGGGAAAGAGGCATTTTGACAAATATTTGAAATGGGTGCCATGTTCCCCTCTCCTTACTGCTTCGGCGCAGGCATGACCATTCTTCCTTGTCAAAATTATCACACCGTGGAATTGTACAAAACTCCTACCTCCCTACTCACGAGGGTCAAACTCGCCGCGTCACGTTGCCATCACGTGATATATCATGATGTTTTTTTCCCTTTGTGGAGGTGGGTGGTCGTGGCCTGTGTGTGACACATCCACCCACAGGCCGCCAGTTTGACACCCCTGCCCTACATGATCACTATGGACATTCACACATTAGTTAACTTCTCTGGATTATATGCTGGCCTTTGATCAAAATAAAGGTTTGGTTTGATTTGATACGTTCTATGTTGTGCTACACTTTGGGAAATAAAATCCCCCCCCCAGTCAAATCACTGTTGTCGATGACAATGACTATGATAATCATTAAGTATTGTACTTCATGATTCTTGACAAATGTATCTAAGATTAGTAAGGCAGGATTTGCCACTAAGGAATTTCTCCTGATTTTCCTTCAGCCAGTCTTTGTTGTTGTTGTCATTATTGTTGTAGATTACCATTTCTATCAATGGGCTCTTTTGTTTATAATTTCCCTGATCTTCTCTGGCCTCTTCTTAGAATTTGGGACCACGGTGACCAGCTTCCGGTTCTCAGACAATAAGCCTAATTTGAGGGACAAATTATATATTTTGATAGGAAGTCAACCATTTAACATTTGAGTTCTTGGGGATAACTTGGCACTATGGCCTCTCCATAGGTCCCTTGGTATCTTTCTTTGGGTTTTAGTTCTTCCACTTCCCTCCTGGAGAAAATCAATATAGGCTGAGATATCTATCTTCTATCTTCTGTTATAAAGACAAATACAAAGAATTTATTCTGTTCCTTTGCAGTCTCTGTATCTCCTTGAGCATCCCTTTCACACCTTTGTTGTTTAACAGACCAACCGTTCTCCAGCTGGTTTTCTATTTCAAATGTTTGAAGAAACTGATGTTGCTTCTCTTAAGGTTTGTAGCCACAAAGGAGCATTTCTTACACTTGTCTACCAGAATCTGTCCTGTTGTTGTTATTATAGTAGCGATACCATTAACAACAATAACAATAGCTGGAGCACCATTTGATCATCATCGGCATTGACAAAATCACCATCAGCCAATTGCAAAAGGGAGCTTTACTCGGAACAGCTTACATTCTATGATGATTCCGTTTAATACCATCAAACATCAACATCAACCTATCCCAGGTCCTTAGGAATGCCTTGATAGATAGATAAAAATATCAAATTCAGTGTAGATATCTGGCTGACTGTGCGACAAACCATAGTAATAATAATGCACCCATTGTTTACATTCATTCTAAAATCTATTTACCAAATAATTTTCAGAATATGTATCCTCTCAGATGTGATGACTTCCATTGCAATAGTTATTGTTTAATGATGATTTATTTCCCCTTGGCTTGATAACTGATATTTGTCTGTCTTATTCTTCTTTTTCTTTATTATTTCCAGCTTTGAATTTCCTTCCTTCCTTCCTTCCTTCCTTCCTTCCTTCTTTCCTTCCTTCCTTCCTTCCTTCCTTCCTTCCTTCCTTCCTTCCTTCCTTCCTTCCTTCCTTCCTTCCTTTTAAAAGAGCATAGAATGAAATAAATTATCTCTGTTTGGTAAATGTATAAGTGTGGGTGTGGGTGTGTGTGGGTGTGTGGGTGTGAGTGTATATATATATTCCATGTTTTTACATAATCAGGGTCTGACTTAATTTTCAACAAGTAGTTACCTTAAATTAAATCAACTGTAGGAATGGAAACTACTTGTGCAAAAACCCATATATGTACCCAAGCCACTGTCTGATTTTGGGGCATTATTAATAATAACGTCTTGACAAAACGATGATAGCATCTGGCCCAGAGTGATATGAGAAGCATAGGGAATGTTCAGTTTATTATAGTCAAGTCAATGTTTATTACAGTCAAAGACCAGAAACCAGAGCAAAACACTCAAGGGATATCCAGTTAAAAATTCTAGAATAAAATAAAATAACAGATAAAATCTAGATTAAAATCACAATTTGGCATCCAAATTGGCCTAACTATAATATAATATCAATCCTTAAACTGTGAAGCCCATAGTCTTTAAATACTGAAATGCAAGACAGTGATAATGCAAAAGAGTTTGCTACATTAATTGTGTAAAAAAGCTCTGATGGATAAATCACCTGTTTCCAATGAATCCCCAGTGCTGCTGTGCAGAATCTAGCCACCTGTGCTGTAATCACTGTTTGTTGACTCTAAAACAGTCACTGGTCAGTTAAATAAAACATTGTGGGCCTAGATCAGGGCTGTCAAACTCCCGGCCCGCAGGCCGGATGCGTCACACACTGGCCACGGCCACGCCCATGCCTGGTTTAATGAAGGGAGGGAAAGTCCCAATACATCACGTGACACCCGCCGTGATGATGTGAGTTTGACACCCCTGGCCTAGATGGATATTTCAGATTGCTTGAACAAGGACAATACTACACCCACTGTAGTTGCAGTTATGATCCTGAGGTGGATCAGCAGATTCTCATCCAACAGTTTTTTTCTCTAGTGAAAGGATTAAAAATTTCAGTTTCTCAATACACGATGCAATGTGTCAAATATACACTTTATTTGCTGGCACTTTATATACCCGAAATACGTAATATCAGTGGTGGGTTCCTACTGGTGCGGTCCACTCTATAGCACCGGTAGCGGCCCGCTGGTGACATCACAGTACCGGTGCGGTCCGTTGCCAGTGCCTGGGCGCCGCCATTTTTTTAAAAAAAATTACATTTAAAAAAAAATTTTCTTCTGCGCATGCCCAGAAGCCGAGCTTCCGGCACTGTGCATGCGCTGCCTTCCTACCCCACAGTGAGTCCAAGCAGGGGAGGATGGCTGAGGGAGCGCAAGACGCTGAAAGAACGGACGGCAGGATCTATCTCAGTTCCCCTCCCTTCAGCAGTCTGAGAAGCCACGAACGCGCGGTGATGATCCCAGGCATTTTCGCATGCTCGAGGCTTCTCGAGCTGCTGAGGGGAGGGGGAATGGGCGGCAGGAGCCTAGGATCATCGAATGGGGAGAAGCATTCAGGCTGGACGGACCCTCCTAGAAGAACCGCTGCCGCGGTCTTGCTGCTCCTGCTCCTGCTTCTCTGGCTGCTGCCAAGCTCCTGAGGCCCACGCCCACCCGGTCACATGGCCGACAAGCCACACCCACAAAATAAGCCATGCCCACAGAGTGGTAGTAAAAAAATTAGGAACCCACCCCTGGTAATACTGTACTTTGGTGTATTAAATGATAGGGTTTATTTCCTTTGAAATTATTATTTTGGATGGTGGAAACTGGAAAGGAACTATATGCCCTGGGAAGACCATCTTGGAAACAGGGGAACGGGCATGCCTTCTTCCGATGGCTGAAAATTATGGATGTTTTCGAAGAACCAACTGGAGATCAGCAGTTGCTAGAGAACGGCTGTTGTCTGCTCAGCATACAGTATTGTTTTGGTCTCCTTTCCCTTTCCTTTTCCCCTTTCAGCCCATTTTTGTCTTTGGAGAAAGGGTAGTTTCAACATATTTTTAGGCCAACCCAATGTTGGTGGGCACTGCAAATGCAAAAACAGGGTTAAAAGGCTGCCTGTCTAATTTAGAAGTACGGGTAGAGATTCCGCACTACGACAAAATGTGGGAGAGAGTTTATTTGCAACGACATGCACGAAGCAACACGTTTCAACACTTCCCATTCTGATGCAGTAAAACTGTTGGGTTTTTTATTATTTTTTTATTAAGCCTTTGGGATCAAAGCACTTGAAGTCTTATAATCTACAAATGAATTTTTGCTGTCAACACAGCTTAGGGGAGAAAGATTATACGCAGTGATAGCTCCAAGACATGGAGTCCCTGGTTACTACAAAAATCTTGAATCAACATTGCCTGCCCCTTTGGTTTTTAAAATGGATTGAACGTGCACATGTTTCCAGTGACTCTTAAGCAGCGGTGAAATCTACTTACCTTCCCAATCAGTTTGGAAGTGCGCGTTTTGCATCACACACTCTTTTTCATCCTCTGCGCATGCGCAGAAGGCTTTGCGCATGCGCAGAGGGTTAAAAAAAGAAAATGGCAACGTCTGGGCGGGTGGGCGGAGCCTCGCACTGCCACTGCTATCGGTTCTCCGAACCACCGGCGGCCACCGCTACGGGTACGCCCAAACCGGGCCGAACCGGTAGCATTTCACCACTGTGTCTTAAGGTGGTTTCTTAACATTCAGCTGGAATCACAGTGTCATGCCTTTGTTCAACTGTATTCAGAGGGAAAAAAGGTTGCCTCCTGATGACTAGCTGGACCTATCTTTGGGGAGATCCTTGTTTTGTTGCCTGAAGCCCCTGGCATATTCCTCCCCCTCATTGATCTTTATCTGCTTTGCACCAATCTAATTTCATCATTTTCTGTTGATAGCCTTTGAAGTCAGCCAGACTTGCGATGCAAGCCCATATAACTTTGAAAGGTAATATCTGATAGCTGCTTTACAGTTATATTGATTGGGTTCCCACACATTGCATGGAACCATGTTTTAGCCATGGTTTACTGAAGACACCAAAATGAGTAGGGTTACTAAACCAGCATTGCTGGATTCATATTCCAGATCAAAATATGGTTTAGTCTGTTGTGTTGCCTGAACTGAAACAGACATGATGATGATTTTAGTCTTTATCATTCACCAAGTTCAGAAATAATGATTTGAAATGTGAGGATACCGCAGAGCTGAAATTAGTCACTGCCTTGAGCAGAAGTAGAAACCAAGTGGCATAGAACATCCTGTTACCTATATCTTGGCTTTTCTTTTCTTTTCTTTTCTTTTCTTTTCTTCTTTTCTTTTCTTTTCTTTTCTTTTCTTTTCTTTTCTTTTCTTTTCTTTTCTTTTCTTTTCTTTTCTTTTCTTTTCTTTTCTTTTCTTTTCTTTTCCTCTCCTCTCCTCTCCTCTCCTCTCCTCTCCTCTCCTCTTCCCTTCCCTTCCCTTCCCTTTTCTGCTTTGCTTTGCTTTGCTTTGCTTTGCTTTGCTTTGCTTTGCTTTGCTTTGCTTTGCTTTGCTTTGCTTTGCTTTGCTTTGCTTTATAGCAGTGATGGCGAACCTTTTTTCCCTCGGGTGCCGAAATAGTGCGCGCACGCACTATCGCACGTGCGTGCGTGCCCACACCCATAATTCAAAGCCCCCCACTTGCCTGCACATGCGTGCGTGACCCCCCACTTCCCCGTTTACCGACTTCCAGTGGGCCCAGTAGGCCCATTTTTTGCCCTCCACAGGCTCCAGAGTCTTTCTTGGAGCTTGGGGAGGGCAAAAAACGCTCCCCCTGCCACCCCGGACACCCTCCAGAGGCCGAAATTGCCCTCCCAGAGCCTCCACGCAAGCCAAAAATCAGCTGGCGGGCACTCACATGCACGCTGGAGCTGAGCTAGGGCAATGGCTCGCGTGCCGGCAGATATGGCTCTGCGTGCCACTTGTGGCACCCGTGCCATAGGTTCGCCATCACTGCTTTATAGTATAGGTCTCCTGCGAGAGCAGGGGGTTAGACTAGATGACCTCCAAGATTCCTTCCAACTCTGGTACTGTTACTGCTTTGCTTATTTTATTTTATTTTTATTTTACTTTTCTGAGGGAACTTGGATCAGTGCAGAGAAGCAAAATCAACAAAACGAAGCAATCTTCTATAAAAGAGATTAAATAAAGCAATCTGCAATAAAACAATCAAACACAAAATAGAAGAGCAAAAGCAATTAAGTGCAGAGTATGACTGTATGACAATAAAAACAGGACCTCTGGTCCTGAAGCAGTTGTTACCCTGCAAGTGCCAGGTGACTAAGCATGTCTTAAGTTCACTTTTAAAATTATACAAGGGGAGGGGGTGGGCAGCCAAAATTTCCCCAGGAGAGAGTGCCATAATTGAAGTGTCACCCTCAAAAATGTACAGCTGTGCTGAGGACTGCTTGCGGCTCCAACCTGCAATAACTTTAAGTTGTAGTGCTTCAGTATTACCTGTAGCTTTAATAGAATTTATTTCCAATTGGACTTAGAATCACATCTCTTTTAGGAGAACACTAAAAGCTGCTCCTGCAGTTGAGTCCTATGAGACATAGCAAGAATGAGTGGAAGTGTTTTGTGTAGTATTAGATTGAATTTATAGTTTGAGTCCCCAGTATGAAGCTTATAAGTTGTAAAGTTCCTTCGGACTTCTGCCTTAGTGCCCTGATCATGGTGACCTCATTTTACTTACACACAGACACACACACACACACACACACACACACACACACACACACACACACACAAATACATACATACACACACACACACACACACAAATACATACATACACACACGCACACACACACACACAAGCTATAAAGCAAAGTCAAATATCTTTCTTTCCATGAATGCCTCTAGGGCAGCGGTTCTCAACCTGTGGGTTGCGACCCCTTTGGGGGTCGAACGACCCTTTCACAGAGGTCACCTAAGACCATTGGAAAAAACATATTTCCGATGGTCATAGGAACCGAGACACCACTCCTCTATCCATCTCCAGGCGGGTCCACCCACATGCAAATAGACTACTGCAAAAAAAAAAAATCTGTGGAAACTTCTGAGCATGCGCAGAAGCCGAATTTCCGGCACTGCGCATGCATCGCCATCTTGTTTTTTGCTTGTTTTGCAATTTTTTTAAAAAAAATTCAGCACTGCGCATGCGTGCGCACGCAAAGCACATGCGTGCCCACGAGGCCCAGCCATGCAGCAGAAGCGTAAGCGAACTGGCAGCAAGGTAAGTTAGAATTGACCCATGAGTTTCCTAATGATTTTATTATTTTATGGTTGGAGGTCACCACAACATGAGGAACTATATTAAAGGGTCGTGGCATTAGGAAGGTTGAGAACCACTGCTCTAGGGCATTAATGTTTACATGCTTAAAAAGTTTTATTAAGTTAGGGGTTTTTTTTAGAAAATAAAAATGATGGCTGTCAACAGCTCAGGGTTTCATTCGACCCGAAAAATAAAAAAAGTTGACATGAAAGTTGAGAATAGTCTACAGGAAGGAGGTTAGAGAGAACACTGGATAATATTGGGGCGAATTTGTATTCAGTTATATCCCCCCTGTACCCACTTCAGCAGCCTTTTTCACAATGTATCCTCAAAAATCCAAATGGGCGCAGAATTCAGGAATCAAATAATCACAATTTATGACCTTCCCATCTAGTTTGCAACAAAGTCAATGGGGGGAGGGGGGAGCCAGAGTGGCTTAATAACTGCATTATTCACTTAACAACTGCAGCAAAAAAAGTCATAAAATTGGGCATGACTCACTTAGTAACTGTACCACATAGCAATGAAAGTGCCAGTCCCAACTGTGGTCACAAATCGAGGACTACTTCTATAACCACAACTTTAACTTTTTTTCTAAAAAAATGTTTTGAATTTAAAAAAATAATAATGAAGTGTCACAAAACAACAAAGGAATATAATATTTTAGCAATTGCTATAGCATTTAGGCCTATATACCACCCCATAGTCCTTTACAGCAGTCTCTGGGCAGTTTACAATGTCAGCATTATTTGCCTATTGCCCCCCTCATTTTAACTACCTCAGAAGGATGGAAGAATTGTGAGGATCGAACTCCAGGCTGTGGGCAGAGTTCGCCATCAATATTGCATTTTTGTCCGCTGTATAAAGCTCACTTGGTTTAACATTTTAAAAGCAAGATCACGGAGCTATTTAAAATCACTTATGAGGCATATAGAATAACAGGTTTTAATTTTAACAAATTGAAAGCAGTCTTACAACTGAAACTTTTAGGCCAGTCTAACTTTGAGTGTTGTTACAGAAGATGTCTAATCTTACATTCCCACCAAATAAGTCTCAAAGTTCATTGCAAGACTTGTATGAACAAAACTCAGCCTAAAAGTTGACCTTTCGATACCCATCTCCAGACTGTTTGGAATGTTATAGGTGAATACAGAAAATGCTCTGGAGGACTCAGAAGAGTTAACACTTGCTCTGGAGTGAATCTGTCTTGTCATCAATTTTTTGATAAAGTCCCGGTTATCTCCGGGACTGCATCATATCTCATACATCCCTACGACCAGTTAGGTCCCACAGAGTTGGTCTCCTCCAGGTCCCTTCAGCCAAACAATGTCTGTTGGCATATAGGAACAATGTCTCAGGCGGCATATAGGAACAGCAAATAAACAAACAAACAAACAAACAAATAAATAAATAAATAAACAAATAAACAAACAAATAAATAAATTCTCCTCCTGGATTGACTTTACCTAGCAGCATGCTATTCTAAGGCATTTTAAATTTTCTACCGTATAGCAGAAGAGCGCTCCATGGAATTTTAAAACAGTGGGCAGCCTGCAGTCATTTAATGGACATTGCAGAGCTAATGCGGCTCATGGAGAGCAGGTGCTGATGTCAGCTGGATGCCCTTTGAACCTGGAGCCAGAACCCTAAAAAGAGAGGTTGCTACTGGGAATCACAGCAAACGTCTGTCATTTTAACTTTTGGACAGACCAGGAGGCGCCACCCCAAGAAGCACAATAATGTTGTATATCTAAAATAGCTTTCTCTTTTCCTGTTTCAACCCAAACTTGCTTTTTGAAGGTAATCTTTAAATGTGGATTTCTTTCAGAATGGAATTGGGGGGAAATGCTACCGGAATGCTTTAAAACACCCTGATAGGCATTTTATTTTGAAGCCATCAAGGTACTTAATGAGACAAGGGGGTTGCCAATATCATGATTATCTAAAGCACGGGTCCCAAAACCCCGCGCGGTACCAGGCCGCGCAAGAGGTGGGTGAGGACGTGAAGCTTCATTTGTGCATGATGGGAGCTAGGTTGTGTGTGTGAAAGGATCCCCCACCCCCTGTGCTGCTGTTGCTGCTGGTCCATGTAGCCAGAAAGACAGGGGACCACTGATCTAAAGGAAGCATTCCGGGGGTATGCATGAAAGCACCTTATAGGAATGGCAGTAATCCAAAAAATAAACAGGTCATTTTCAATTTGCAACCACAATTATAGTGGTGGGTTGCTACCGGTTCGCCCCGATTCCCACCTGCCCAGACATCATCACGGACGATCTGAGCATGTGCAGAAGCAGCGCGCGCGTGAGCAAAGCAAGCACATCTTCGAACTGGTAGCAAAGGTAACTGAAACCCATTACTGCACAATTAGCCCAAAATTTCTGTTACTAACTGAAACAGTTGTTAAATGAATTTTGCACCATTTTACACCACAGTTTTCTTGCCATAGTTGTTAAGGGAATCACTGCAGTAGTTAAGGCAAATAACATGGCTGCTAAGTGAATCTGCCTTCCCCATTGACTTTGCTTGTCAGAAGGTTGCAAAAAGGGAACCACATGGCCCCGGGACACTGCAACAATCATAAATATGAGTCCATTGCCAAACATCTGAATTTTGATCAATGATCATGGGGATGCTACAATGGTCATAAGTCGCTTTTTTCAATGTCGTCATAACTTTGAATGGTCACTAAATGAATTGTTGTAAGTCAAGGACTACCTGTATATATGCACACAGAAGGAGACAATTGATAGATAACATGATAAACAACTGGATAGCTAGCTCGATATTATTGTGGCCCACCAGCAGCCCATGCAGCTGGTAGCTGATTTCAACAGCGCAGAGGCTGATGTGGTGATGCGCAGCGGCCTGTGCAGCTGGCACCCGAGTTGGCCAGTGCGGAGGCTGGAGAGGACTTGGTGCCAGAGGCGGAGATTCAGCCAGGGCCTTCAGAACCTTCAGAAGCTCCCATCAGTGACGAGGAAGAAGAGGAGGAGACTATTCTCAATGCACGGGCACTCAGAGCTGCCAAAAGGCAGGAACGGTTCCTCAGGAGGAGGTCTCCTCGGGAGTAAGGCTTGGGGCCTTAGCCTATTTAAGGGATGATGACAAAGGAGCCAATTTGCAGGAAACAATATCATATTCCTTCGTGTCTTGACTCCGGAAACGTCTGATCGGCTCTTGTTCTCTCTCTTGGCATTTTTCCTGCAAATTGCTTCTGGGCATTTTGCCAACCACTGTAAGATCACTGTTATCTACAAGACTGTTTACTCAGAATTGAATTATTATTTTGTGGACTCATATTAGCTGTAAATGGAGTTGAATTAACAGCTGGTGTTCAGAAAAGACTGCTTTAAACTGTATTTGTGTTTGACGACTACTAAGAAAGCTCATTAGTAGTCCTTAATTAGTAAACTAAGGTTTGTACAGACTTTTTGTGTGCTGTGTTCTTTGTGGTCCGTAGCTGAGGCAGAACAGATATTCCTCATCTTAAAACCATGTTTATCCTCGTTTGCTCTTTTATTCCTAATCCAACTGAAGCTAAACCTTTTAAGACTCATTTGCCTTATTTCAGACTTCCAATATAGATTCCAGTATTCTTCATCTAAACCAACAGGCCATAGAAATCTGCAGCAAAACCAGTTTGCATTGAAGTGATGAAATGAAGCAATGATATGTGTTTATGATGTCAGGATGCCAACTCTGTCCTGATGTTTGTTGCAAGTATTTAAGTTGTGGGTTTGTGTGTCAAGTTGCCATGATTTGACACTATTTTCATCACTTGTCTCCGGGCCCCAATGCCTATGGAATGTGATTCCTTTTTTTAGCTTCCTTGCAGTTTACCAAATCATATCTTTATTATTTGGAACTCTTTATCTTTCATTAAAATAAAGAAGTCTGTTAAACCTGTTCTTAGATAATCTGGGAATGCTTTGCTATCCCATTGAAGGAACATAACAGTTGAATTATACGGAGATATTCTGTGTTTTATGCAGGGTATTACTATTATGCAATTAACGCTGAAGATAAAAACAATGAGAGTTGCTTAATTATCACCTTTAGGTATAGCATTGCGTCACTTCGAATTATGTAAATGAAACCACAAAGCACAATAACTGTCTTAGGAATTAATTATATGATATTCACAGATTTTCCTTTAGGCTCCGGGAGGGGGGGGCGGCGGCAGGGGGGAATTCCACTGACTCTTTTCCAGATCACTAAATGCAATTATTGAAATGAGAGGTTCCACGGAGAGGTTATGCTTCCCATGAAATAGCTTCTCCCCCCTGAATTCTTACGTAAGAAATAAGAACATTCCCATTTTGATTAATGTGAGAGACTGAAAACAATTTCTTTTGAACTTTTATTGGCCCTTTGCTGGCTTTCCCTAATTGGAACGTTTCATTCTGGGAATCGTAGGAATTGTTGACATCTGTAAAGCTCCAGAGTGCGAACGCTGCTTATGGCATACATGACATATAATTTCTGGTGTTTACATGCAACAGCGACTTTGCCTTAGGAATCACGGCAACTCAGTAACTGCTCATTTGCAGAGATCCCCGATTTTTATAAACAAAATTACGTGCATCCCATATAGCAGGGATAGTCTTACAACTCTCTTTCAGAAGCAAGCAATGCATCCTGTTTTGTGTGTGTGGGGTTGCGTGCAGGTGCACCTTTGAGTCATTTTTTGCTTGTGGCAAATATAGATTTCAAGGCAAGATTTTGAAAGTGGTTTGCCCTTGCCTTCTTACTAGGCCCGAGAGAAAGTGACAGGTTCAGAGGTACCCAACTGGCTTTATGCCTAAGTCAGGACTAGAACTCAGGGTCTCCATCCCAGTGTTTGTAAGCAAATTAGTTCTCTTCTTATGACTCTGTTCATTAAATGCAACCCCCTCTCCACAATTATAGTAATGAATTTTACTCTGGGACCCATTTCTCACATCTTCAAAGAATAAATAATGCAGGTATTGAAGGCATTTCTATTCATGTTTAAGCATTTTTGTTATTGTTGTTGTTCCTTCAACTAAATGCCGACTCTCATCAACTGCCTGGACAAGTCCCTGGAATTTTCTTCGCAAAATTTTGAAAGTGGTTTTTCTATTGCTGCCTTCCAAAGGTTGAGAGAGACTGACTGGCACAAGATCACCTAGCTGGCTTTGTGCTTCAGGCAGGGCTAGAACTTACGGTCTCCTGGTTTTAGCCTGATGCCTTAACCGCTACACTAAACAGGCTATAAAAACAACCTAGCAGGCTGATAATAGGGGAAAGAACAGTTCGTCTATAAATCAATCATTTTTAGCTGCTCATTTCTGCACTCAAAGTGTGTGGCCTAGATTTTGCATACTTCAGGAATCCCATTCGTGTTAAGAAACAAAGCAGTTTTTCCAGTCAGTACCTGGATATTGGTACTGGGCCACAATAAAACAGATGCATATAAATAAGTAAAAGGAGATGCATTCAAATTAAATCTTCCTCATCCCTTTTATGACCAAGTACCTTCGCTTCTAGTTGTTACACTGAGGAGAAAAAAAAAAACCAGAATTCCTTTCAAGGGGACTTTTTACTGGATAACTGTTTATAAATTCATTAGCTCAAGGCAGACTTCTGTTCTTGTAATTTACAGCCAATTGAAGCAGATGGGCCTTGCCTGCCAGAATAGCAGAACTGTGATTTAATCTCCCAAGGAAATTGAGAGGAAGCCCTAAAAGAAGGAACATGCCTTCTCAGCTATTGAAACGATAAGGAGATTTAAATGCACAATCCTATTTTTATTTTTTGTTGCTGAAGCATTTTCTGATTTAGTTAACGGGAAGGCCTAGATAAACTAAAGTGACCAGATATTTTTTTTTTAAGCGGGACGGGGGGGGGGGCGCCTGGGCGCCGCCATTTGTTTTGCCCTCTGCGCATGCGCAGAACGCTGCGCATGCGCAGAGGGCAAAACAGCAAATGTCGGCGTCCAGGTGAGGTGGGGGGGAGGGGGGGGAAGCGGGAGGGCGCTTGGATGCCTGCAGCTCGCGACAGGTAAGCTGCCGGCGGCCTCCTTTCCCCGTCTCCCGCCTCCCGTTCGTTGCTTGCCAGCCCGGCCGAAGGGAAGGCGGGAGGCGAGGAAAGGAGGCCGCCGGCAGCTTACCTGCTCCAAACATCCAAGCGCCGCGGTCTCCCGGTCTCCCGCCAGGCCCCAGGGCAACGGCGGCAGCGAGGTGTGCCGCTGCCTTTTGCTCCCGGGGGTGTGAGAGGTGAGCGCGCTCAGGGCCGGCGTTTCACCCCCGGCCGCCCCGCTGGAAGCTCGCCCGGGGAAGCTGCTCCGCCAGGCTTTCTAGAAAGGCCGAGAGCAGCCGCGACCTGTTGGCTTTTGCTTTCTCCGAGCGTCGGTCCAGCTAAAGCCACGTCCTCTTAAGGCTCGCCTTTCCCGAGCAGCTGTGCCCCCTTCCCCCAAAAGGCGGCATGGTGCTCCCCCTTCCTCCACGCCTGGGGTCTCGCCAACCGCCCTTCCCCCTTGCGGAGACTGCTGGGGCCCATTACTTGAGCAGAAAGGAATTTGGTGCCGTTTTCCGCACGCTGGCGCCCTGGGGCTCGTGGTGCATTAGAAACACATGTGCCTGAACCCCCGGCTCCATAAGGCGGCGGCCCGGGGGTGGGGGCGGCGGCTCCTCCTCGCCTTTCCGAGCAGGCCAGAGTCCGCGCGGGGGTGGGAGTGGAGGCTGTGCCTCTCCTGCAACCAGAAACCCGGACCTTCTTCCCTGGGCTGGGAAGGCCCGATTTTAAGGCGAGCCTCTCTTCTGAGCCTAGCAACCAGCTGCTGATATATGCCGGGTCTGTGTCCCGGCTTTTTTTTTTCTTAAGGCGAGGAGCACAGTGGGAAAACATGCAGGGTTAAACGTTTTCTTTAATTACAGGGTTTAATTCGGGAGCCCGCCTCCCTTTCGGGAGGCCTTTCGTCGCCTCCCGCCTTCCCTTCGGCCGGGCTGGCAAGCAACGAACGGGAGGCGGGAGACGGGGAAAGGAGGCCGCCGGCAGCTTACCTGCTCCAAGCATCCAAGCGCCGCGGTCTCCCGGTCGCCCGCCTGGCCCCAGGGCAACGACGGCAGCGAGGCGACGGGGGGAAGAAAGGGGAGGGGGACGAGGAAGGGCTGTTTGCGGCGCTCGTAAACTCAAAGCGGCGACGGCTCCTCATCCCTCACCCCTCCCAACCGCAGCGGCGCCTCTGAGGGCGGGGCTAGGGATGGGGCGGGGGAAGGAGAGGAGGAGCAGCCTCCCTTCCCCCTCCCCCCAGCTTCCAGCGCCCGCCCGCCGCCAACGCCGGCCTGAGCTGAGAGGCCTGCTGCCTTTCAGGCCGATTTTTTGAAAGAATGCCCTAGTCGGGCATTGTTTTAAAAAATTGGGACTTTTTAAGAGGGCGGGCGGGACGCGGGACAAATGGTGAAAAAGCGGGTGTGTCCCGCCAAAATCGGGACGTCTGGTCACCTTAAGATAAACCTAATATCAAGCAGTCTCTCTTGGTTGCACGGTCAGGGATAGTTAAGGCCATGATGCATGGGAAGTAATATTAGAGGAAGATAAATTAAATTCCTTCTCTACCATTTGTTAAAAGATATATCTGAACACTAACCTAATTGGATTATTGCAAATCTTTGAAAGACCAGGAGACTCTGAGTTCTAGTCCCACTTTAACCATGAAAGCCAGCTGGGTGACCTTGGGCTAGTTGCAATCTCTCAGCTCAACCCATCTCACAGGGTTGCTACTGTGGGGAAAATAGATATGTTCTCCAACTTGAGTGGTTTATTAAAAATAATAATAAAAGCAGGATTAAAATAAAATAAAAATAATAAAAACAAAAACAAATAATGGAAAACCAAACCTAAAGATGGAAAACCAAAGCTTTGCATGGACAACACTTGAAAAACATTGAAGGAAAATGTGATGACAATCTTACATGGGCATGGCTTAAGATGGGAACCATCAAGAAAGAAACGGAAGGTTTAATATTCACTGCTCAAGAACAAGCACTAATGCCATGAAAGCAAAGATACAAAAATCCATTGACAATCCAAACTGCCGACTGTTTCACACTTAATATGTGAGTGCAGCAAAATCGCGCAAACTGATTACAAAGCTAGACACGATCAAGTTGCTAAATTAGTCCACTGGTCATTATGTAAAAAATATGACATACCTGTATCCGAAAAGTCATGGGAGCACAAAGTGGAAAAAGTTACTGAAAATGAGATGGTGAAGATCTTGTGGGACTTTCGAATACAGACAGATCGTCATTTGGAACACAACACGCCAGATATCACAGTTGTCGAGGGCCGAAGAGTACAGTTTATTGATATCGCTGTAGCAGGAGATGCCAGAGTCGAAGAAAAAGAACTGGACCTGGCCATCGACACAGCTATGGATGAAACATGTAACAGTGATACCCATTGTCATTGGGGCACTTGGTACCATGTCCAAGAATTTCACAAAACACATCAAGAAATTGCAGCTTCCTGCAATAACACCAGAGGAACTGCAAAAAACTGCACTACTTGGAACATCATATATTTTAAGAAGATACTTGGTTGATACCTTGGACGCTGGCAGCAACCCATATCAACCATTAGCACCAGTCAGTGGTATTTGTGACACTTTTTTAAATGTTCAGTTGACTGAGTTTCATGTTTAATGAATAAAAGAGATAAAAATAATAATAAAAATAATAAAAAGACATCCTGGTTGCTGCTGTTTTTCAGCTATACTTTCATCATTTAGCTGTGCATCATGAGCTGCACTGGTGCAGTGGTTAGAGTGCAGTACTGGAGGCTATTCTGCTGACTGCTGACTGCCTGCAATCTGGCAGCTCAAATCTCACCAGGCTCAAGGTTGACTCAGCCTTCCATCCTTCTGAGGTCAGTAAATTGAGGACCCAAATTGTTGGGGGCAATATGCTGACTCTGTAAACTGCTTAGAGAGGGCTGTAAAGCACTATGAAGGGGTATATAAGTCTAAGTGCTATTGCTATTGCTATTTAAGATGCAGCTGCAAATATTTAAATATGCATGCGCACGCTGGAACCCGGAAGAAAGCAGCTGACCGGTGCACATGCACACCAGACCAGCTGTCCGGCGTGCATGCATGCAACAGAACCTGGAAGAGCAGCTGCTCTCTTCCGGGTTCCGGCGCTCTTCCGGGTTCCAGTGCTCTGTGCGCAAGCTCCAGTTTCGGGACTCGGTGCCAAAAAGGTTAGCCATCACTGCCCTATACCAGTGATGGTTAACCTTTTCGGCACCAAGTGCTGAAACTGAAGCGCGCACGCACCAATGGTGGGATTCACATTTTTTACTACCGGTTCTGTGGCCGTGGCTTGGTGGACATGGCGTGGCTTGGCTTGGTGTGGCTTGGTGGGCGTGGCAGGGGAAGGATACTGTAAAATCTCAATTTCCTCCCCACTCCAGGAGAACTGATGCCTCCCGATCAGCTGGGACTCGGTGGGCAGAGAATAGATGAGGGCGGGGCCAGTCAGAGGTGGTATTTACTGGTTCTCCGAACTACTCAAAATTTCCGCTACCAGTTCTCCAGAACTGGTCAGAACCTGCTGAATCTCATCTCTGGCGTACGCACACCGGAGCGCCAGAACCCGGAAGAAAGCAGCTGGTCGGTGCGCATGCACACGGCAGCCAGCTGCTCTTCCAAGTTCCGTCACGTGCATGTGCGCTGGACAGCTGAACAGCTGCTCTCTTCTGGGTTCTGGTGCTCCAGCAAGTGTGCACTCCAGTTTTGACACTCGTGGCGAACCTATGGTACGTGTGCCAGAGGTGGCAGGCAGAACCCTCTCTGTGGGCACACTCGCTGTCGCCAGCTGCTCTTCCGGGTTCTGGCACGCTCATGCCAGCATGCCGGAAGACTAGCTGACCGGCATGCATGCATGCACTGGAATCCAGAAGAGAGCAGCTGGCGACAGCATGCCCGCTCATAGAGAGGGCTCTGTGTGCCACCTCTGGAATGCGTGCCATAGGTTCACCATCACAGGTATAGAGTTTCCTGCCTGAGCAGGCGATTGAACTAGAAGGCCTCCAAGATCTCTTCCAACTCTGTTATTCTGTTATTCTATAGAAGTGAACTGAGGAAGCTTTTTGCAGGAGAAGCAAAACATCTTCAAGGAAAAACAAAGTCCAGTTGCCTTTTGAAAAAGCACCTTTCGGACAAAGGATTGTGAGAAATGTACTCTGCATGATCTGGAGGGCAGCAGTTTCCGCTTTAATTCAACATTCATGCTAAGCACATTTATATAGATGTTTTAAATCAAGGATGTCAAACTCAAGGCAAGTGGGCCGGATCTGGCCCGCGGGGTATTTAGATCTGGCCCGCGGGGCTGCCCTGGAAACAGTGAAGGACTGGCCCGCGGTGCCTCTGCCAACGAAAATGGAGCTTGGAAGGGCCATGCATAGCCCCCCTGAGTGCCTTTTTCACTGGCAGAGGGTTGCAGGAAGCCCTCACAGCCGAAAACGGAGCTCGGCAGCCCATTTTCGCTAGCAGATGTGCTCGGGCCACCACAGGGGGCCCCCTAAATGAGTGACGTTGAGTTGGCCACACCCCCTGGCCACGTTCCCCCCCAAGGTCAAACACAATCCTGATGCGGCCCTCAATGAAATCGATTTTGACATCCCTGTTTTAAATGATCACATTTCTTATATTGCTGTTTGAATTGTACAATGTATAGAAATCCAGGTCACATATATTCAGCAGCAGCCATGACTAATACATGACAGGCAGCATATTTCCATAGCACAATCTAAACTAGAAAGAAAAGGCTATGTTTTTTTTCTAATATTTTTAGGAAAACATATTTAGCAATGCAACCGAGCTTAACCCTGGTACAGTATGTGTCAGATATGCTGTAGATAAAAATAAATAAAACCCTAACCCTAACCAGTGAACACATGTGAAAGCATTTTATGAACACTTCACAGATGGTGGAAACTGGTGTGGCCAATCACAAATATTAACCAGAAAGCAAAACTAGTGAGATTGTTCCTCATTCCACCCTTCAACCTTTCAGGATGCTATCTATAACTTAAAGTTACTTCCCTGTTTTTGTTTCTGAGACATGTGGAAAAATTTTGAAATGAAACTCTAGGGTACATTGACCATCGTCTTACAGTATTTAAGATTACCTCTGGGGTTTACATGGGATTCAAAGTCAAATTTGAATTTTCAAATTTCTGTTTGTAGCATGTTAATATTCTGTTTAATTATAAAAAGCTAGTCAGCCAGGATACCTGGAGAGCAACGCAGGGGTGAAATCCTCCCGGTTCAGGCCGGTTCGGGTGAGTAGGTAGCAGTTGCAGCAGCTGGTTCGGAGAACCAGGATGGCAGCACGAGGCTCCGCCCACCCGCCCCAACATGATCACTTCCTGGTTTTTTAAAAAACTTTTTAAAGCCTTTTTTCCCCTGCCAGTTCCCAAGAAAGAAAGAAAGAAAGAAAGAAAGAAAGAAAGAAAGAAAGAAAGAAAGAAAGAAAGAAAGAAAGAAAGAAAGAAAAAGAAAGAAAGAAAGAAAGAAAGAAAGAAAGAAGGGGGAGGGGGAAGGGGAAGGGAAGGGAAGGGAAGGGAGAAAGAAAGAGAGAGGTGTTAGAAGGAAAAAATCAGGACTCACTTTCCAGCTTGGCAAAGAAGAAAAACAAATGCTGTTGCTTTAAATCAAGAGTCTCCAAACTTAGCCACATGGCTGGCTGAGGAATTCTGGGAGTTAAAGTCCACAAGTCTTAATGTTGCAAACTTTGGAGACTCCTACTTTAAATTGAAAAGCCTTCAAAAGCTGCTTAGAAGGAGGTTTTTAATTGCAGAAGCGAAGTGACATTCAGCAGTGGATAAAAGGAAGGATTCTTATATGGTTCTATATTTTTGAAGTTTTGGGGTTTGTGCAATATGGGCTTTGTGTTTCTAAAAGGGTTTGGGTGATTCCCATTGTGCCTAAATGACTTTCGTCCTGTGTCGGGTCTTGAGTGTGGGGCTGCTTATTCTGATTCTACTACTGTGTTTTGTTAGCTGTCAAATCTTGCCATGGGGAAATTTCAAAATATCCCGTCTTGAATGGGTTTTCTAGGGATCTGTTTGCCTGCTTATGTGAACGGAGCCAAATGTCAGGCTTCCACTTTCTATACTGTCATTATCTCTATTGGGCAGGAATGTGGAATGAGCTTCAGGCAGGTTCTTCGTTAGCAACTTGATTTTTCCTTGCTTTTCTGTGAGCCTTTTATTATGAGTAATATTTTATTTGGGGGGGGGGGTTGCTTCCCACAAAAGAAAGGAAGGAAGGAAGGAAGGAGGGAGGGAGGGAAGGAGGGAGGGAGGGAGGGAGGACCACAAACCTGGCTGGCACTAGACACAGCTTCAGAGGATGCTTTGAAATAGCACAGCAAAGGCTGGAAGGGACCTCAGAGGTCATCTAGTCCAACCCCCTGCTCCTTGGCAAAATGGACTGCTAAATTGGCTGCACCCACCCAGTCATATGACAACCTGGCCACGCCCACCCAGTCACATGACCACATGGCCATGCCCACCTAAGGCCATGCCCACCTGACCGCCAAGCCACACCCACAAAATAAGCCACGCCCACAGAACCGGCAGGGGAAAATGTCACATTTCACCCCTGGAGCAACGTAGTAAGTTTTGGGCACATTGGTGTTCACGGCTGCTATTTTAGGATAAGCTTCACTGATCCAGGCTTCCCATTAATAAAAATCAGTATACAATATGCATGGATAATGATATTTGAAAGATTAATTCACTAGCAGTAGCTGGATTTGGTTATGTAGGAGTTTTATTTATTTGTTACTATGGAAAACACACAATAAGACTTTTGAATTGTATGTTCTCTAGGCTTCTGTGACAATAGACTTTTGTCTAAGCTAGGATTTTTCCTGAGCAACAATGGCCTTCTTAATGCATTTTGACTTCTTCCTTGCTTAGTGGCTGTACTGGCCCATGATGTGATTCCTGCACTTAGTTCAGCAGCTGCCTCTGGCATACAACTGGGAAGAATTTTTCCCTCTTTTGAGGAGTTTCTGCAAACCATTCTTGCTGGGAACTGCCACATTTGTGTTGTTCCCACAATTTATCCAAGATTCTCCCTTGTCATCAACTTGCAACATTCTAGAAGTCCCAAACTAACTTGAATGCAATGCAGTGAAATCCATGACTTTCCAGAATGGTCTTCTGGCATAGTACCGATAACATTAGAGGTGTGATCATTTTTCGTCATTGATACATCTAAAATGAAGCAAATCAGAAGATGATATAACTTGGCCTGACATACATTAGCAAGATGGCCGCCGGTGTTGTACCAAACCAAGATTACATGCCAAGAGTCATCTCTATTTACTCTGTCCTTTTATGTGTGTTATGAATTTTTTAAAAAATCCTGTTCATTCCATCATGGCAATGAAAAATTTCTTAGGAAGGGATTAACAATAAAGATGATAATCTGGAATTTGAGAAACTAAATAGGTATAGCATCAGTTAACAAGATGGAATTACCAATCCTCTTACAAATATCCCAGTAAGAGAACCTACCAGGAGATGATCCATCTTAGTGCCTTCTGCTGATGAATGGTACAAAATTTTTGCATAGCACCGAGGCCTTTGTTTCATCATTTCTTTCACTGAAATGAAAGAAATTGTTGATTTTAAGATCAGAAACAAGAGCGCACTTAGAAGAAATCAACCCCAGTTTTACAGGGGTTCTAGCTTAAGACATAAATAGATCATATTTGAAGGCCTTGCAGGATAAGAACAGGTTAGAACAAATAAATATGAACATGTAAATTGCGGGTTGGGATCTGTCAACTACATAAAAAAATGTTATGTAAATTACATTACACAACCACTGAGCAGAAATGTCTTAATTTCCTTTTGAGCTCACTTTTGAATAAATTTACGTCATCTGAATACCCCCAGGATCAAAGGGACGATGAGCTCTGAAAATTTCTGTCAAGCACAAGAAACTACCCAAATGAGCTGATCCAAGTGGTATATTTATTGTTGCTCACCTATAGACATGAATCTTGCCAGACTCAAGCACACACTGTATAACTATTGGATAAATACTGCAAAGTTTAGGGAGAATCTCCATTCAGTTTCTTCCTCCCCACAAGGGACTCAAGACTAATCAGTCATTTCACTCCTCCACTCAACTCAGTGCCAGATTCTACCACATCTTCAGACCTGTTGCTTACTCCAGGGACAGTGTCAGAGAGAGACTGGCTGACGCAGGGGGATGAGTCAAGTGAGGAATTAGTCTGGAATACTTATGTAGGCATAAGAGGGCAAGGCCCAACTCCCCCCCCCTCCCGAAAGCCATTGAACCTTATCTAGACTGGTCCAGATGCAACTGCCAGTCTGGGAAGATTCCTGTGAAATAGGCTTGAACAACAAAGTAGCTAATGGAGCTCTTCATGTGTGGATCTGGTTTCTGGGACCTAACAGATAGGAAAACCCTCTTAGAGACTTGCATTCTGGGGACTACATGCCAAATCTAGCAGCAAAGTTAGCAAAAGTAGGTGAGGTTGAAGCACACACTTATATTTTCACAAGCAAAAGTAGGTGAAGTTGAAGCACACACTTATATTTTCACATGAGCCCTTATACAGTTCTGCATGCCTAAATCATATACTAGCATTCCACTCCTTCATAGACCCAGAGACATTGGGCTGGGTTCACACAATTAAAACAACATTGTGGTTCAGTCTATGTGTGAACCCAGAATCTGGTAAGAGAAGCACATACACATGCACATATGACAGAGCAATTATTTGAAAATGGGAGGAATTCACTATTGCAGTGCAAGATGAATGGAAAAAAATCTTAAGATAACTGTCCTCTGGGCTTGAAAAAATTGGGCTTGAAAAAACATGCATGACTTTAATTTGGAAATAGAGGCAAAAAGAATAAATGAAAAACTTCATGTGTGTAGAGAGAGGTTCTTATTCCACATACCCTTGTTTTACTCTGTAAAATGTATCTGGAATTAGTGTTTTGGGAGACAGAATTACCTTTATTACATTGCCTCAATATAAGATAGTTTAAGAAACTCTACCAAAATAAGGTAAACACTACCTATTAATTCAGTTAAGTCACTGTTTACTGTATTTAACATCAACTGAAGCCAAGTACATAGTATAGCAAAGAAAGAAAAAAAAAGTTCCTGCAAAAAATGGCCCGGCTAGCATTTTGTCCTAGCCTAAAATGTGATTTGTTTTATAGTTTATAAAACTATATAAACTATAGTTTTATAGTTTAACATGCTGCATAGGTCTACTGTATCTGAGTCCAGATGACTGCAAAGGACTCCCGAAAACCCTAATGCTGATTCTCAGACATTTAAAAAGTTCTTTGGAAAGGAAAACTGGTCACTCTTGTGATGCATCAGAAACAAGGCTGCCCTATCTGTGGTCACATCAGAATCACATGTCTAACTGCCCAGTTGTTCTTGAAATTAAGTGATTGGGATCTATCAGAATCTGTCAGAACTCAGGTTGTGCCTATCTAGGGAGGAGTTAAGGAGCCAACTGGCTTCACTCAGTCAGGTGGTATCCTACATCCAGGAGTTCAAGATGATGTATATAATATTCCCCCCTGCCCCACCCAATGTTATCCCCTATATAACATTTCTCCCAGATAAGTTGGACACAAAGTCAAGGACTGGTCCAAAGCCCCACAGGGAGCTTTCTCCACTCAGAATAGATTTAGATCTTGGTCTCCTCAGTTTTAGGACAATTCTACACAGCAACTTAAGCTGCTTGTCTGCCAGGCTGCTTCCAGTTTTCTTAAGCCAACTTCAGAAATCCAGTCCAAATTGCAGTGAGCTGGTAATACAACAGGCTGGTGTTCAGCTCAGACTTTGAACTGATTGGTCTTTCCCTTACATCTTGCCTTTCTTATCTGTGCAAGGAAGACAGGGCTCACTGACTGATTGGACAGCTCCACCAGTGCCTGCTCTTACTTTTGGGGGGTTACTCCCTTCTGGCTAGTCCCATGCCTTTCCTTGGCTTTCCCACACAACACATACCGTATTTTTCAGAGTGTAAGATGCACCTTTTTCCCCCCTAAAAGAGGGTGAAAATCTGGGTGCGTCTTATACACTGAATGTAGCCCCGCCCAGCCTCTGAAACGGAGCTTTGCAAGGCTAAAACAACCTCTCAAACCGAGCTTTGCGAGGCTGAAAAAGCAGCCTCTGAAACAGACCTTTGCAAGGCTAATATACCTGTTCCAGGCTGTTTGCTAAGGACGCTAGCCAGATGGATGCTGGTAGACAGAATTTTTTTTTCTTATTTTCCTCCCCAAAAACTAATGTGTGTCTTATACTCCGGTGCGTCTTATACTCCGAAAAATATGGTAACTGCCTTCACATTCTCTCCTTCCCACTCTATCATGTTTCCCCCAAAATAAGACCCAACCAGAAAATAAGGCCTAGCATGATTTTTCAGGATGTTCATAATATAAGCCCTATCCCAAAAATAAGATCAACAACCAGACAGGTGCATTTAGTACCGTATTTCCCTCAAGATAAGACCTGAACCGGAAAATAAGCCCTAATGCATCTTTTAGAGCAAAAATTAATATAAGACCCATTCTTATTTTGGGGAAAACATGGGTATCTCCTTTGACACTAAGGCAGACCCGTTTTTGTTTCTCCCCCCCCCCCCATGGTACCATCATCATAGCTCTGATACTACAAGCAGAGTAATAGGGAAAAAGTTGCTCTTTCGTTCCTACTTCCTCTCTAGCTCCAGGGGAACTTTGTAGCAAGGAAGAACTGATAGGTCAGCTTTATAGAAACAACACAGCAATGTTTCCAGCTTGTAACTTAAACATCCTCTTAAAAAATAAAGGGAAGGGAAGCTCTGCAGTACTGTGAGCAGGGGATGGAAAGCAAGGGAAGGATGCTTCATTCAGCCTGGGCAGTAACTTTTTGTTTTGTTTTGTTTTGTTTTGTTTTGTTTTGTTTTGTTTTGTTTTGTTTTGTTTTGTTTTGTTTTGTTTTGTTTTGTTTTGTTTTGTTTTGTTTCGTTTTGTTTCGTTTTGTTTTGTTTTGTTTTGAAAAGGCAACTGCGGACTAGCAGAAAACATAGCAAAGCAGGACTGAAAGGCTACCCAGGACATCTTTTATTTTAGGTATTCTCAGGGCTCTGAATACACCATCGTCAATTATCTTTTTCACTGTGGGGTTCTTTTTAAAAATTCCTAAAGGAAGCTGCACTTCTTTGATTTGCAAATACAATATACTTGTGTGCAAGTATTTCATTCACTAACGTATTTATATCCCTTCTTACCCGATTCCATTGGGACTTGAGTTGCGTGGAATTATGCATTTGAAAATGTAGGGAATTCAAGACGCCATTGAATCAATGGAAATTCATTGGTTAGTCTGATAACTCACCAACCACAGAAACCAGTTTGGCATTCTTTTCCTAAATGAATGTAAGATTTGGCACGAGGTCGCAGTCAGAAAGGGGATGATTACAGTGGCGATGAACATCAGTTTAAAATGGAAGTGGAAGGAGCCTTTGTGGCAAAAAGACTCCAGTTTTCTCTAGTTGTCTTGTCTAGTTTTCTCCTGGGAAAGGTGATGAGATAACAAAGGATGGAAAACCTTTATGACCTATGCGTAGCTCATAAAATTATCTGCTACAACGTCCTACCTGTCAACGACTACTTCAGTTTCAACCACAACAGTACACGAGCACACAACAGATACAAGCTCAAAGTGAACTGCTCCAAACTCGATTGCAGAAAATACAACTTCAGCAACAGAGTGATTAATGCCTGGAGCTCACTACCTGACTCTGTGGTTACATCCCCAAATCCCCAAAATTTTAATCTTAAACTGCCTACTATTGACCTCACCCCATTCCTAAGAGGTCTGTAAGGGGCATGCATAAGCGCACCAGTGTGCCTACTGTCCCTGTCCAAATGTTCCCTTTTACTTGTACCCATTTTCTGTATTCAAATAATGTTATATTTATGTATATTATCAAATACGTACTTGACAAAATAAAATAAATAAATACATAAAATAAATAAAATGAGGATTTAAGGATATTTCAAGTAGTCCTCAACTTACAAGTGAGCCCAACATTTCCACTGCTATGCAAGACAGTTGTTAAGTGAGCTTTGTCCCATTTTACGACCTTTCTTGCCACAGGTATTACCCTATTTTTCTGAGTATAAGACGCATCTTTTTACCCCAAAAAAGAGGGTGAAAACTTGGGTGCGTCTTATACACCGAATGTAGCCCCACCCACCCAGCCACCCAGCCACCCCCACCCTTTGGCCTCTGTCTTCCAGCAATATACCTGTTTGCAGCAAACAGGGAAGAGCCTGTTAAGACAAGCAAGTCCTTAGCAGCTTCCCGATCCCCAGCTGATTTGCGATGTGCTAAAATGAAACTGAAACTGAAACTGCAAAGAGGCAAATAGCTGGGGGAGAGAGAGACACGCAGATTTCTATTTTCTGCTGAACTGGATGCAAGGGGGTAAGTGAATAACTATAAATGTCTGTAGAATATCCAAATTATTATCCTTATTTTTTAAAGACTGCTTTATTATTGTTCTAGAGCCAGGGGTCTCCAAACTTGGCAATTTTAAGACTTGTGGACTTCAACTCCCAGAATTCCACAGCCAGCTTTGTTAGCTTTGCTGGCTGTGGAATTCTGGGAGTTGAAGTCCACAAGTCTTAAAGTTGCCAAGGTTGGAGACCCCTGTAAATCTAGACAACTTAACAAAATAAAGAAGCTTTTCAAAATAAATGCTTGCTCTGAAGAGGCCCAGTGCTATTGTATCTTCTTTTAAATAATAGAGAATAATGTATACTTCCAGAAATTTTTATTAATTTTAACAGCTCTGTACAAGTATAGTCTGAAATGTAACAGTGTCCTGTTTAGTATTAGAGTTAAATCCTGACTTACCTTGGAGTAGATCTATTTAAATAATTGGGAGGAGTTAGTGTGACTACATTTAAGAAAACTTTCTGGCATAATGTACATTTCTCCAATTCTTTGCTATTTCTATGGGTCAGGCACACATGCACAGAAATACACAGCAAACAGTGTATATCATCTGTGCTGTTTGCTGTTTGCAGTTTGGCAAATTGCTTGGAGGCAGAGGCCTTTTTTCCTTGTTTTCCTCCCCCAAAACTAAGGTGCGTCTTATACTCCGAAAAATACGGTAAGTCAATTACTGCAGTTGTTAAGTTAGTGACTCAGTTGTTAAGTGAATCTGGCTTCCCCATTGACTTTGCTTGTCAGAAGGTTGCAAAAGTTGATCATGCGACCCTGGGACATTGCAACCGTCATAGATACATGCCAATTGCCAAGCATCCGAATTTTGATCGTGGTGACCATGGGGATGCTGCAACAGTCATTAAATGTGAAAAAACCATCGTAAGTCACAGTTGGAAGATGAGGACAACCTGGGTTTTTAATGGAATGCCATGGGATGGGATATTCTTATTAAGGGTCAAGCCATCTATATTTTGTTCCAGAATGATCAGTGCCACAACTGCTTCCTTTTTCTTGTCATTTCCTTCCATTTCCATGGTCAGCCAGAATTCTGCAGCCTTGAAGCTCAGTTAGTTCTCAATATGACACTTCTGCTTTTTCTCTCTTATACCTTGGGGGCCATTTCTTTTCTCTTAAAGTCAGTTTATATTTCTACAAAGCTTGGGTTTCTTCCATCTCCACTTTGTGTTTGAATAGCCCTATTTTGTCCTTCAGAGAAAGAGTCCACTGTTAGCAAACTGAATGTGATTAGCTTCATTTCCTATGCAACGTTCGGTTGATGTTAAATGTATTTAAGTAAAGCATTGTTGGCTGCGGTGGGCCTGATGGGTTTTCATTTTCTAATTTCCATACAAGCCACATTTCTGCATTAAAGTCTGAATAGTTTATTTAGAAAAATGACACCAATTATGTTGTTTTTCTCTATTAAAGAGGCAAAAAGACTAATCCTGGTAAATTCATGTCATTTTTTTTGCAAGTATATGGAAATAGCTTGATGTTGACTTCTCCTGGGATTTCCTGAGTATAACCTACAATCCTCGGACTTCTTGGTGGTCTCCTACCCAGGTTCTTACCTGGTACAACCGTGTTTAGCTTTTTCTAAGTCAATCTAGCATAGCTCATAAAATTATCTGCTACAACATCCTTCCTGTCAACGACTACTTCAGCTTCAACCACAACAATACACGAGCACACAACAGATACAAACTCAAAGTGAACCACTCCAAACTTGACTGTAGAAAATACGACTTTAGCAACAGAGTGGTAAATGCCTGGAACTCACTACCTGACATTGTGGTTTCGTCACCAAACCCCCAAAACTTTACCCTTAGACTGTCCACTGTTGACCTCACCCGATTCCTAAGAGGTCAGTAAGGGGCGTGCATAAGTGCACCAGCGTGCCTACCGTCCCTGTCCTAATGTTCCCTCTTATCAGTACTCATCTTATGTATATAAACAATGTTATATCTATGTATATTACCAACACGTACTTGACAAAAATAAATAAATAAATAAAAATAAATAAATAGTTCTACTAGCAGTTGCCATTTGCAATGGATGTTTAGTGCACTACAGTATATCATGCTATGCACTAAACATTACATGATATTCTCTCTTCAGACAACTACACCAAATACTAGAGCAGTACTTTTCAAAGTTGGAAACTTTAAGGTGTTGTGGACTTCAAGTCCCACAATTTTAGGACTTGAAGTCCACACATTTAAAGCATTGGCAAGTTTGAAAACACATTGCTCTAGAAGATGTAACTACCTTAGACTCACTATTTCTATCTGTTTTAAATATTTGTCTTCCACCTCAACCAAAGTTAAATAATTCAGAACAGTCTCCCTTAAAAACCTGTTAAGTCTGGAGTAGGACAGATAATAATTTGAGTTTAAAAAGAACAGCATTATTCCGTGAAACTCTGTTCATAGAACATTTCCATGGCAGAGGTCCGAAATAATATAAAAACAGACAAGAGCACAAAATAACATTTGCTGCCATAGGAAAAGCAAGGACTCCTCTCTGTAGCATAAAAACAAAAAGGTTAAGTCATGATGTCATTGGGCACATGAAACAAATTATGTTACAAACACAGACATTACATAATTCTGCAACATTAGATGCAAATGATTTCATCATTGTGCAATGATATAATGATGTAGATGTCAGGTCTTCAAGGAAGTCCAGAGAAGAAGCACACACAATTAGGATAGAATAACAGAATCTTGTAAGTCTGATCATATTTCTCCCCTTCTTTATTTTTACTTTCCAGAAAATTAAATGCTTCCTATCCCCCTTTTCCTTCTGTGGGCTGAGATAACTTTTGTGAGATGATTGTCTAATCTGTGACTCTTCTTCCTGTCTCCCAAGGTCTTCCCATATACTATTACAGCAGGTGATGTTATTGTGGCTTCTCCTGGACATCTGACTGTTGATTTAGGAATTGGTGGACTTGTTCATATCCTCCTTAGGGTCCCACAGCACTGGGAGTGCAGCAAATTATTGCTGCATGCCAGGGGTGGGTTCTGACTTACCTCGCTGCCAGTTCGCTTCCTCCCACGCCGCGTGGCCACGCCGCATGGGTGCGCACATGTGCAGTGGCAAAAAATCCCAAAAAATAATAATAATAAAAGCCGAAAACAAGATGGCGACTGCATGCACAGTGCCGGAAACTCGGCTTCTGCGCATGCGCAAAAGAAAAAAATGGAAAAAATTCCAAAAAAGAGAGCCAAAAACAAGATGGCGACCACATGCACAGTGCTGGAAATTTGGCTTCTGCGCATGCGCAGAAAAAAAAAGACCCGGAATTTTTTTCAAAAAAAGAAAAATCTAAAAAAAAAATTCTGATTTTTTTTTTAAGATGGCGGCTCCCACGGACCGGCACCGACCGAACCGGTTCTGTGAAGTCATCGTGACGTCACCAGAGGTTTGCTACTGGTTCGAGCGAACCAGTCCAAACCAGGAGGAACCCACCTCTGCTGCATGCTAGCATCACCAGCAGCAATTTAACTGTATTTTTAAAGAATGCTAAAACCACTGGGGGGAAAAAACCAACTAGGTTTTGTTTGAACTGCTTCCAAATTTCTAGAAACTTTCCATCTTTTGTGGAGGGGCAATTTTAGGCAGGGTAACATTCTGCTTCCAGGAATGTCTAACTTAAGATATTCTGCTCTTTGCAAAACTCATTTGTATTTGTGGGACTCTTTAGGGCAGTTCGGTGGGGGGGGGTTAAAAAAGAAAGAGTTTTCCAGTTTTAGTTTACCGATGATGAGATTTCCTCCCTAAAAATGTTCACCTGGAATCTATACTGATACATTTTTGGTATCAGGCCAGGAAAAACATGAATTCCCCTGCTCTCAGACACCTAGAGTTTAATAGTTTATTCTAGAAAATGTTAAGTGCTTGTATTATGGCTTTTTCTTTCTTCTCTGTACTATTTATTGTTCTGTATCATTGTCTAACGTATTTGAAAAATATCCTCTCATGTCTTGAACATGAGTCATCAGATGAATTAAACATATAGTTAATTTTTTTAACAGCAAACTTAATGCATTTTTGTTATGCCTCTCTCTCTTAATAATTTGGTTTCTCCAAGAAGCTTACCCTACAATAAATTCCACCATGCTGAATCCTGACACTATATACAATATGAGCCTTGATGTGATCATTCCCTTTTTCCCTGGCCTTCTTGGCTTTAATCCTTGTACTCAGAGGTGGGTTCCTGCCGGAGCTGCCCAGTGCACACTTCCGGTAGGGAGCAGCCGATTACGCAATTTGCGCACAGCCGCGACCGCTCCGGAGCCCTCTCTGCCAGTCCACTGCACGCATCACCATTTTTTTGGTGGTTTTGGGTCAATTTTGCTTCTGCGCATGCGCGGAAGCAAAATCGCGCTGAAATCTCACACGCGCGCACGTCCCCTCCCAAGATTTTGGCGAGATTTTGCTTCTGTGCATGCGCGGAAGCAAAATCACACGCGCGTGTTGCAAGCGTGCGCGCGCCCGAGGCGAGCGCGCCCGCGCCCAAAGCGTGGACATGCGCATGCAGCGCACCAGCACCGGTAAGAAAGCAACCCGCTGCTGCTTGTACTGTAATTTCAGGTGGCACTACTTCTTTCTTAAAGGGGAGACATTGCAAAGAATCAGTCCCAACTCTGCATCCAGGCAGCCATACTATCCTAGACATCTCACAGATTCTCCTGACACTAGTATACATTGCCACTGCCAGCCCTTGCTCTTTCCCCCTACCTCCTGCCTCATCCTACCACCACTGCTTTCCTCTGCTGTCTCCCACCCCTCAGTGCTGCCATATTCTCTCATCTTCCTTCCCCTGAGGGGAAAAAAAATCCTTCTCCTTCTCTTCCTCCTCTCTCATTCCACCTTATTCCAGTTTCATAATATTGACTATTAAGTTTTTGTCCTGATCTCGCTAATCTTGGCGTAACATTTAAGGTTTTGGATTCTAGTTCCTCCTGAACCACCAAACTTCGTTCACAGGGTGACTTAAGGCCACTCACCCTCTCTCAACCTAGTCTACTTCACAGGGTTACTGTTATGAGGAAGATAAGGAGGAGGGAGCAGTCTATATGTTGCACTTAGCTCCTGAATGAAAACCAGAATATAATCTCTCTCTCTCTCTCTCTCTCTCTCTCTCTCTCTCTCTCTCTCTCTCTCTCTCTCTCTCTCTCTCTCTCTCTCTCTCTCCTCTCTCTCTCTCTCTGTCTCTCTCTCTCTCTGTCTCTCTCTCATATGTGTGTGCGCACGCACGCATGAATTACATTATTAATGGCTTCACCCCTTCACAGGATCCAATGCATTTGAATGGCAAAACATGAGATCGCTGCTCTTTAAAAATAAAGCAAGAAACCTTTTCTTTCTATTGATGTTGATGCCAAGAGTGTCATCTGGTACTGACATGTTTTTCTGTTTCTGCTAAATCGTTCAAAGGAAAGGGTGATTTGGAAGAAATAATTCTAACCCAACTCTCAAGAGGTGCTGTGTGTAAATCATGTTTGAAAGAAACTTATCTTGCTTGCAGCTGGGAGTGGTTTGCAGCCAGCGCTAACATCTGGGCATATGACAGAGAGATATTGCAGGAGTGAAAGACTCATGCAGAGTGAGGCATGTGGCATGAGTGTGATGACTTCCTCCATCACTAGCCAAAAGAGTAGCTCTAAAGCAGAAGAAGACCAGCTGCTGTGAGGAAGCCACATTGTGCCTCACTACTGGGCTGACCAACAAGATCTGTCACAACCAAGAGAGGAAAAGGAGGAGCCAAGGTCTTTCTGGAAAGACAATCAATCAGGTGTTTTTTTAATTAAAAAAACAGTATTAATTACCGTAAATAGACTTATATGGCTGCCCAACTCACACACAGTGACTCTATAGCTGCTCTGTGGGACTGGACTGTTTCTCCATTTACAAAAACTCATCCTCTATATACTTCCTAGCAGTGGTGAAATCCAATTTTTTTATTACCGGTTCTGTGGGTGTGGCTTGGTGGATGTGGTAGGGCTTGGTGGGCGTGGCTTGGGCGTGGCAGGGAAAAGATACTGCAAAATCCCCATTCCCTCTCCACTCCTAGGGGAAGAATATTGCAAAATCTCCATTCCCACCCCACTCTGGGGCCAGCCAGAGGTGGTATTTGCTGGTTCTCCGAACTACTCAAAATTTCTGCTACCGGTTCTCCAGAATCTGTCAGAACCTGCTGGATTTCACCCCTGCTTCCTAGTTCCTGGACTTCAGATCTTTTAAAGGGAAAGACAGTCTGAGGACTTTTCATCTTACCCTTCTAGGAACTGAGGGGATTTTTTTTCCTTTTTGCACAGAACTAGACAAAATGTGGGAGCCAGTTTGGTGCTATGGTTAAAAGTACCAAGATAGAAATCAGAACACTGTGAATCCCGCTCTTGTTTAGACACAAAATCGAATGAGTGACTTTGGCCCAATCATTCTTTCTTGGCCATAGGAAGGAGGCAATGCCACTTCGAAAAATGCTGCCAAGAAAAACATGGGGACTAGTCCAGGGAATCACTTGAAGTTAAGACTTAGTTGAAGGCCCTCAAAGATAAAGAATAGAATCAACACAGTATGAAGTAAAGATTTAGATGGTGTATGGGTGTGTGTTTGTGTGTGTTTCCGTTTAGTGTGGACAATAAATAGCAATAGCACTTAGATTTATATACCACTTCACAGTGCTTTACAGCCCTCTCTAAGTGGTTTACAGAGTCAGCATATTGCCCCCAACAATCTGGGTCCTCATTTTACCAATAGCAATAGCAATAGCACTTTTCTTATATACCGCTTCATAGTGCTTTACAGCACTCTCTAAGCGGTTTACAGAGTTCAGCATATTGCCCCCAACAATCTGGGTCCTCATTTTACCCACCTCGGAAGGATGGAAGGCTGAGTCAACCTTGAGCCTGGTGAGATTCAAACTGCCAAATTGCAGTCAGCCTGCAGTCAGCAGAAGTAGCCAGCAGTACTGCATTCTAACCACTGCGCCACTATGGCTCATAAATGATAAAATTTAAGCAGACAGAAATGAAACAAGATAAGCCCTACATGGTTCAGGGCCAAGTTACCTCCAGAACTGCATCCTGCCACATACCTCCCTTTGACCAGTTAGGTCCCACAGAGTTGGTCTCCTCCAGGTCCCATCAGCCAAACAATGCCGGTTGGTGGGTCCACGGGGGAGAGCCTTCTCTGTGGGAGCCCCATCTCTCTGGAACCAACTCCCACCAGAGATCCAGACTATCCCCACTCTTCTGGCCTTCCGCAAAGCCGTAAAGACATGGCTCTTCCGGCAGGCGGGGTGAAGAAGATCGGATTCCCCCTGGATGAATGGTTTTTGTTGCTTTTTTTAAAATTTTATGTTGTGTTTTTTTTAATTGTTTTTTTTATATATTGTACAGTTCTTATTCATGCTGTACGCCGCCCTGAGTCCTACGGGATTGGGCGGCCTATAAGAACATTAAATTAAATTAAATTAAATTAAATAAGGATAAGGATAAGGATTTTCAGTAAACTGTACAGCAGAGTTCAGCATCAGCTCTTGATTTTTATTACTGCCTAGCAGAATCAGAATAATTAGTGTTACTATAAAAAAGATCGATGTCAGCAGGTAGTCACAAGGCTGGGAGACTTTCAGATGATACGACAGCTAGGCTAGTTTGGAGAGGACAAGATGGCAACAACTAACACCATGCTACCAAGGCAAATACTTAGACACGGTCATGAAATTGCCAACAACTGCATTCTCAATTTAAAAGAGACTTTGTTTTAATGATGGTTTATTTGAGGATTGGTGATGGCTTAGCTGCTTAGAAGAGCCGAGGTGGCGCAGAGGTTAAAAGCAGCACTGCAACCTACTTCAGCTGACTGCTAGTTCAGCAGTTCAGCTGTTCAAATCTCACCGGCTCAAGGTTGACTCAGCCTTCCATCCTTCTGAGGTCGGTAAAATGAGGACCCAGATTGTTGGGGGCAATATGCTGAACTGTAAAGGGCTGTAAAGCACTATGAAGCGGTATATAAGTCTAAGTGCTATTGCTATTGCTATTTTTACTTCTGTAAGAGAAGATGCTAATCTTTTGCAAACAACCAACACAACATGCACCAACCATATCTATGGTGTCAAAAGCTTTTGTGGATAAAGAGCTCATTGCATACGTTTTGCAGCAGGTTCTAGAGACTGCTTTGAAAAGAGCTGAGTACCAGAACGTGTGGTCTTTGGTTTGTTCCTTCAGCACAAAATGTATTGCTTGAGATGCCGCAAGGACAGCAGAACAGAGAACCAATTTATCCATGAAATAAGGGATTAACTGACTTTTGAATGTGCTTGATGTATACCCCAATTGAGTGATAAATGTCTGAGCAAATGACCTCCCTCTCTTCCTCCTCCCCCCCCACAACGTTTGCCAAAATGATGTTGGCGAGAGAGCCAAGCAGATCACATGTGTTTTTGAAGAAAACAGTATTTGTTCCATGCAACTGAGGACAGAATGTGTATGTCGATAGCCTATTTCCCCAGCGAGAAAACACTTGTAGAGATGGGAGTGACTTTAAAAAATGAGAATGAAGACAAGATTAGAGAAACTGGTGTGGCACATACAGAGAGTGACGGTCAAAGTTTTAAGGTACCCACTTACTTCATTGTCTAGTTCTGGATCTTCAACAGTCAGAAAGAGGAGATGCTGTGATAAAAGACAAGACCATTCTTGTCCAAGAAAAAGGGAGAAAACAAGCCATCCTACATACAAGTTGCCATCCTACTTCCTGTTGTCTTTTGACAGATGGCATCAGCAGGAACCTGAGCAGTGGGCTTACTAATCATATCAGAGCAGTGAGAAACCTATAATGCTCAGCTACAGTCATACCACTGGTCTTAAACCCTTTGCATGAAGGAAGATTCTACAATTATCTTTCAACTGGCTCATAGAAATAAAAGGCAAATATAAACTGGATTTTTAAAAAAATGTTAAGGGTTCCTGATTCACTGAATTATTGTTTAGGGAAACATAACTCAGTGTATGATTCAGTCACTTGTGCCAACCATGGTTTGTTGAATAAACAAGGTTCATTCACTACAATCTGCCATCATGTATATTTGACTTTCTTGCCGTGCTCTTAGCGTACCACATCACTTGCAGAGACTGCCTTCATGACCGTTGTCCTATTCTAGTAGGTTTCATCTGCTCAGTCCGCCAGAATCTGTCTCACATGCTCAGGATAGACAAGTCCCTATCTCACCGAAGGTCGATGACCCAACGGCTACTCTCAACCTGGTTTGGCCAGCCTGTCGAAGCTGTTGCCCGGGTGTGGCCGCTGCGCATGCTACAGCTGCTAGGAGCCACAGGTGAGAGCTGAGTGACAGGTGTGGACCAAAGGTGAACGACCTGCCCTAAAAACATAAAAGATGTGGTACACTAAGAGCACGGCAAGACACGAAAGACGCCCTGGTCGACCACTGCACCCAGCCCATCTCCAACTGTCTTGACTCTTGTCCTGCTATTTGGAGCAAGATGGAATCTGGGAAGAGAGAATGAGGCTGACTATGCGCACCTCTCCCTCACTTTAATCCAATTCACGCGCAAGTCTTGACATCCCCCCCCAATTGATAGATGTCAAGGTCCTCTTCGAATACGAATGGACGAACATCATCATCATCATCATCATCATCATCATCATCATCATCATCATCATCATCATCATCATCATATTTGACTTAGTTTGCAGAATAATCCCAGCCACTGCCATTTCTAAATCATGGTTTATGCTATGACATATTACATGATTTTAGCAAATTCTGGTTTAGGAATACACTTAGCCAATGGTAATTGAACAAAAATTCACATTATGTGAATGGCTGATCATCTGTCATCCTAAGCAGAAATAAACTACCTTTTGGCAGTATGAAATGCTTGAATATAGCCAGTAAAGAGTATATTCATTTTTAGTTCCAGGAATTTGGCAAGAATGAACCTAAAGGCGAGCAGTTTGTCTTGTTTCCATGCTTTAAATACAGTGACATATTGTGAATCACTAAGTCTTCTGCCTGTCCTAAGCATATTTCATGTTTGCCTTTAAAAAGAATTGGGAAATGTTATGCATTTTTTTCTCAATAATAAAATATAAGGTCATTTTATTTATTTATTTATTTATTTATTTATTTATTTATTTATTTATTTATTTATTTATTTATTTATTTATTTATTTATTTATTTATTTATTTATTTATTTATTTATTTATTTATTTATTTAGACGCTCTTATAGGCTGCCCAATCCCGTGGGACTCAGGGCGGCGTACAATATGAATAAGAAACGTACATTTAAAAACAATGATCATAATTTAAATTAAAAATATAATTAAAGAAAAAACATTATAAACGCAACATTCAGGGGGGAATCTGATTATCCTATTCACCCCATCTGCCGGAAGAGCCATGTTTTTAAGGCTTTACGGAAGGCCAGCAGGGTGGGGATGGTCCGGATCTCTGGTGGAAGTTGGTTCCAGAGGGACGGGGCTCCCACAGAGAAGGCCCTCCCCCGTGGCCCCGCCAACCGACATTGTTTGGCCGATGGGACCCAGAGGAGGCCCTCTCTGTGGGACCTAACCGGTCTTAGGGAGGTATGTGGTAGGATGCGGTCCCGCAGGTAACCTGGCCCTGAGCCATGTAGGGCTTTAAAGGTAACGACCAACACCTTAAATTGCAACCGGAGACTAATTGGTAGCCAATGCAGCTGGCGAAGGATAGCTGTTACGTGGGTGTATCTCGGTACACCCGCTACAGCTCGCGCAGCTGCATTCTGTACCAGTTGGAGTCTCCGGATGGTCTTTGAGGGTAGCCCCATGTAGAGCGCGTTACAGTAGTCTAGCCGGATAAATGACCGGCAGAAAGCTAAATTATTTTAATGTCAGCTGTATTGGATTGAATATCTTTCATCATCATCATTATCATCATCATCATCATCATCATCATCATCATCATCATCATCATCATCATCATCATCATCATCACAAAATAATTCTTGCACTAAAAATTGCTCTTCCAAAGAAAAAACAGAAAAAAGCCTATCCTAAGGCACTGTGAATTACAAATTGGCCCACTACACATATAATGATCAGCAGGCTTAAAGCTCATCATTAAAACAGATTTAAAGTCAAGAAGAAATCCTGACCTTTTCTGGCCAGCAGCCAGGATTAATTATTAAGCAAAATAAGTACGTGCTTGGGGTGCCAAGGGAAGGGGGGGCACCACAGAGCATTTGCCCCTGACTGTCAGGCGGGTAACTTTTCATTGCTGTACTATCTTTTTTTTTTTTTGTAATTATCTTGTTGATCCACATTGTTAAAACAATGCCTTTTTGGACATGGTTGGTAGCTAAGGTTTAAAAGTTTGGTTTGAAGTTGTTGTCAGATATTGAGGTGGAGCTCTTGCCTCACAATCAGGAGGTTGTGAGTTCGATCCTAGGTGGAGGCAGATTTGGGTCTCCTGCTTGGGCAGGGGGTTGGACTAGATGACCTGCAAGGTCCCTTCCAACTCTGTTAATCTGATATCATAGTGTGAGAGTTTGCTTCCACAGAGGGGCACCATTGTTGGGCTGTACTTAGGCCCTTAGTTGGACTTAATCTGGCCCTCCTGGTTAGAGTTCCCAGTTCAGTTATACAGGTAGTCCTTGACTTACAATCACAATTGAGCCCCAAATTTCTGTTGTTAAGTGAGACATTTGTTAAGTGAGTTTTGCCCCATTTTATGACCTTTCTTGTTCAGTGAATCACTGCAATTGAGAAGTTAATAACCTGGTTATTAAGTGAATCTGGCTTCCCCATTGACTTTGCTTGTCAGAAGGTTGCAAAATGTGATCACATGACCCCGGGACATAGCAACGGTCATAAATATGAATTGGTTGCCAAGCAACTGAATTTTGATCACATGATCATGGGGATGCTGCAAAGGTCATAATTGTGGAAAAACAAGTCACTTTTTCCAGTGCCATTGTAACTTTGAACGGTCACTAAATGAACTGTTGTAAATCAAGGACTCTAGTAGAAACTAGAGTTTCTACTAAAGTAACTCTAGATGGAGACTCTCTGCTTTGTGCACCTACTGTTTCTTGAAGAAGGAACTACGAAGGAACAAACAGGTACAGCATGGCTGCTATTTCTCATACAAAATAGCTGATGAAGCTTTGGCTATTGAATTACATCAGTAACTGAACATTGATTTTTAATCAACATTCTAATTCAAGTTATTGATCTATAGGTAGTCCTTCACTTATGACTGGTAGCTTAGTGACCATTCAAAGTTATGACAGACCCCCCAAAGCTATCTATGACCTCCCCCTTTCTAAATTCCAACATTGTTCCCCCACCCCATGAGCACATACCATATTTTTCGGAGTATAAGACACACCGGAGTATAAGACGCACCTTAATTTTTGGGGAGGAAAATAGGGGGAAAAAATCTGCCTACCAGGTATTCATCTGGCTAGCGTTCTTAGTCTGGTCAGCTTCAGCACATTATTTTATCCCCTGGTTAGGGCTTTAAAAAACCTTATTCGGAGCAAGTAGCAATGAAAAAAACCCTGCAAAGACTTAGGGCTGGAAAAAACCTCCTTTGGAGAAAGTAGCAATGAAAAAGCTTCAAGCTGGTAAGACCTGGGAAGATCGTTAGCACCTCGTTAGGGCTGGAAAAAAAAAGCTTAGAAAAAGCTACATTTGGAGTATAAGACACACCCAAATTTTCAGCCTCTTTTAAGGGGGGGGGGGAAGGTGAACCTTATACTCCGAAAAATACAGTATGTTTGAGGTACATTTAAACTAACCTGTCTTTCATTTGCAAAATTTTCAAACTTTACAAAATAATGCAAATATTTATTTGTATATTTGTCATTATAGCTAGCAACAGAGGGCAACCTGCTGATTCAAAGACAGAGAACAGAAAACACAAGAAAACTGCAACCTAACAGTTAAATACAGTCCCACTCTGGAACACTGGAAATCCCTGTATATATTTTTTTCTGTGTCCACATTTATTTATGTCACTAAATGTATTATAACAGCCTACTCCAGTCCAGATGGCTTACAATGAGTTATATAGGGCTGCTATACTGCACTGCTGCTCTGCCCACTGCAGCGCCAAAAGTGGTATATAAATTTTCTGAATAAATAAATAGTAACCTGCTGATACCAAATGTTGCCCAACGTTGGAATATCCAATAACCCTATTTAGCTACAGGTATCTCCACCTTGCCTATGGCATATTGTGCGAGACAATTTTGTACCTTTGGGAGTAAGTCTTATTACAATTTGTGGAATTTCTTTCTGAGTAGACATGCACAGAGATACATTATTTATCAATTTAGGATAGAAGCTTAAATCATTCGGAGGCATTTTACTGATGCTGATTGTACTCTAAGTTAAACCACAGTTGAAGCCTGTTGGTTAATATCTATTTGAAAAGGAAATTACATAATGCGGTGCTTAGACCACTAAAGTATTAACCTAGATTGATCTATTTATTTATTTATTTTATTTATTTATTAAAATTTCTATGCCGCCCAACTCCCGGGGGACTCTGGGCGGCTCACAGCAGATATAGAAACACATAAAAAAAACAATTTTTAAAAGGAGCCATATTAAAATACTATCCATTAAAAAACTTTCATTCATACCCTGCCTGCTGGAAGAGCCAAGTTTTTATTGCTTTACGGAAGGCCAGCAGGGTGGGGATAATCCTGATCTCTGGAGGGAGTTGGTTCCAAAGGGAGGGGGCTCCCACAGAGAAGGCTCTCCCCCTCGGCCCCGCCAACCGGCATTGCTTGGTCGATGGGACCTGGAGGAGACCCACTCTGTGGGACCTAACTGGTCGTAGGGAGGTATGCGGCAGGATGCGGTCCCGAAGGTAACCTGGCCCTGAGCCATGTAGGGCTTTAAAGGTAACGACCAACACCTTGAATTGGATCCGGAGACTAATGGGCAGCCAATGCAGCTGGCGGAGAATTGGTGTTACGTGGGTGCATCTGGGTGCACCCACCACAGCTCGCGCAGCTGCATTTTGCACCAATTGCAGTCGCCGGACACTCTTCAAGGGTAGCCCCATGTAGAGCGCATTGCAGTAATCCAGCCGTGAGGTGATAAGGGCATGAGTGACTGTGAGAAGTGCCTCCTTCTCCAAGTAGGGTCGCAATTGGTGCACAAGACGTACTTGTGCAAAGGTCCCCCTAGCCACAGCTGAAAGATGTTGCTCTAATTTTAGCTGTGGATCTAGAAGGACACCCAAATTGCGAACCTGTTCTGAGGGAGCTAATTTCCCCCCCCCCCAAGAACCAAGGAGGGACAGTTGGTCAAGTCCTTAGGAGGTAATATCCACAGCCACTCAGTCTTGTCAGGGTTAAGTTTTAGCCGGTTCTTCCCCATCTAGACCCTAACATCGTCCAGGCAGCGGCCCATTACGTCTACGGCTTCCCCGAATTGAGACGGGGTGGAGATGTACAACTGGGTATCATCAGCATATTGCTGATACCTCACCCCGTGTCGTCGGATGATCTCACCCAGTGGCTTCATGTAGATGTTAAACAGGATGGGCGAGAGGACCGAGCCCTGCGGCACCCCACATAGTAGGGGCCTAGGGCTCGACCTCTGCCCCCCTGTCAGCACCGACTGCGTCCTGTCAGAGAGGAAGGAGGAGAACCACTGCAAAACAGTGCCGCCCACCCCCACCTCTCCGAGACGACGCAGAAGGATACCATGGTCAATGGTATCGAAGGCCGCTGAGAGGTCAAGTAGCACCAGGATGGAGGAATAACCCCCATCCCGGGCTCGCCAGAGATCATCCATCAGGGTGACCAAAGCCGTTTCCGTACTGTAGCCGCGCCTGAAGCCTGATTGAAAGGGATCCAGAAAATCAGTGTCATCCAACAGTCGTAGGAGCTGGAGCGCCACCACTTTCTCAACAACCTTCCCCGCGAAGGAAAGGTTGGAGACTGGACGGAAGTTCTTTAAATCCGCCGGGTCCAGGGAAGGCTTCTTGAGGAGGGGTCTCACCACCGCAGCTTTTAAGGGCCGCGGGACGGACCCCTCTCTCAGAGAAGCGTTGACCAACGCCTGGAGCCAGCCGCGTGAAACCTCCCTGGTGGCCGAAACCAGCCAGGAAGGACACGGGTCCAATAAACAAGTGGCTGAGCTCATCGCTCCTATGGCCTTGTCTACATCCTCAGGAGTCACCGGTTCAAACCTATCCCATATAACCGGACTAAGACCTGCCCCAGTCGTCTCGGCCTGTACTGCCCAATCGGAGTCCAGGTCTGTCCGAATCTGAATGACTTTATCCGCCAGAAACCGAGAAAATTCCTCAGCTCTACCCTGCAAGGGATCTCCGCCTTCCTCCTTAGCAAGAAGGGTGCGGGTCACCCTAAACAGGGCGGCTGGGCGGGAGTCAGCGGACGCAATAAGAGCGGAAAAATGCGAACATTTTGCCGCCCTTATAGCCACTAAGTAAGACTTAATGAAAGTTCTTAAAAGTGTCCAGTCAGACTCAGCTTTACTAGATCTCCATCGTCGCTCTAGGCGTCTCTTGTGGCGCTTCATCTCCCGGAGTTCCTCGGTAAACCAAGGAGCCCTCCTGGATCCACTTCCACGGAGAGGCCGCAAAGGCGCAATCCAATCCAGAGCCCCTGCTGCTGCCTGATTCCAGGCCGCAACCAGAGACTCGGATGAACTGTGTACCAGGGATTCAGGTATTTCCCCAAGTTCCCTCTGGAATCCGTCGGGTTCCATTAGGCGCCTGGGGCGGAACCACTTAATCAGTCCCGCCTCCTTGCGGTGGAGGAGTGGTGCCATGAAATCCAACCTCAGAAGGAAATGATCTGACCACGACAAGGGTACTGTGACTAAACCCCTCAGCCTCAGATCATCTCTCCACTGTCCCGAGAGAAACACAAGGTCAAGCGTGTGACCACCCTCATGAGTCGGACCCTGAACTACTTGGGTCAGGTCCTATTACTATCTGCTTACATAAGCCCCTATCATCCTCCATCTGGCAAAGTCTGCTGTTGCACAAGAAACATGTGCACACAGGTATAGATCTGTTATGACAAAACACACAGATAAATCACTTGCCTAAATGTAACAAAAACAGCTCAGATTCTCAAAGTGATTTATTTGTTTGTTTTGGTCAGGTTACTTTGCATTGTAAATTAACCACAGAATAATGAGTAAGGAATAGATCTGGAAAGAAATTTTATTACGAACAAATCTCTAAATTGTAAGTGATGATCTCAAACTCTATACGAAATTTAAATCAGATAGTACAGGAAGTCCTTGACTTATAATTACAATTGAGCCTGGAATTTTGCTCATAAGTCATTGCAGTCACAAGTCAAGTCACCTGGGTGACCAGACTCAATTTTATGACTATTTTTACGACAATTGATAAGCAAGTCACCACAGTTGTTAAGCAAATCATGTGATCATAAAATGTGATCATAAAATCCAGATTATCCAATGGGTGGTTTTTTTCTATTTTGTGTGTGTGCCAAAAACAGATTTTTTTTTTGTAAAACATGATCATGCAGGATGCTGCAACTGGTCATAAATGTTACCAAGCTTTCAAAATGCAATCATATAACTGAGGGTGTGTGTGTGTGGCGGTATATTTTTTTAAGTACATCATAACTGCGGTTGTTAAGTAACTGGTTGTAAGTTAAGGACTAACCGTAGCTTGAAGGAATGTAAAAAATTGATTTAGATTTTTTTCAAGTAGGTTTGGAGAGTATGTTTGGTGTAGTGGCTTAAATAGTTTAAGGCACCATGTTAAAGGCACAGAGCCGAGGTGGCGCAGTAGTTAAAGTGCAGCACTGCAGGCTACTTCAGCTGACTGCTAGTTCAGCAGGTCAGCTGTTCAAATCTCACCGGCTCAAGGTTGACTCAGCCTTCCATCCTTCTGAGGTCGGTAAAATGAGGATCCAGATTGTTGGGGGCAATATGCTGAACTATGTAAACCGCTTAGAGAGGGCTGTAAAGCACTATGAAGTGGTATATAAGTCTAAGTGCTATTGCTATTGCTATTAAAAACTTGGAGATTGATAATTCTATTCCTGCTTTAAGCACAAAGCCACAAAGCACGAAGGGTGACTTTGGCCCAGTCTTTCTCTTTAAGTCTTAGGAATAAGACAATGGCAAACTCACTTTGGAAATCTCCAGGCAGTCACCACAAATAAAAAAATAAGTCAAAGATACAAAGGAGAAAATTTGAAGCCTTGAACTGAAATAATTCACTTTGAAGAGGACATCTTTCAGAAGACTTAGAGCTCTTTGCTCATGAAGTTTTGTCATTTAAAAATGCAGTGGATAATATTTAATAGGTAATTATTATTATTGAAATTATTCCGGTTTTATTGAGTACCACAGAACCAGATATGAAATGTGTTCTAATTTGGGGGGGGGAGCTACAATATTCTCTCATTGGCCTAATTCAATCTCCGTAATGTTTATGAATGTTTTGTGATAGGAAAACATCTGTTATATGCCAATTGCTTTTCATAAATTAGCTGGAACTAAAACTACTTCCATTTATAAAGAGAGAGAGGCAGAAAAACTGTAGTAGAGCTTTTGAGTCAATGAAATGTGATGCAGCTTCTAAATACAGTATTTAATTGCTGGTAGTCAGATATGAAATCTGCATATTTTTACAGCCCTCTGTAAGTTATCTTAACAATCCAGGGCGTCTTCTGAACCACAGCTAAAGGCTAATTAATTGAACAGAATATCTATACAGATATCAGTCCTCCAAGAAGCAATTAAAAGGGCAGAAATAAGCACAAAGCAAAAATAAAAACTCATAACTCTTATAACAACATCTCCATTGCATCTGTTTAAGTTTCTATTCCTCGTTCCTGTGGCTGAAAGCTTTTATTTATAAACAAAGCAGGTGAGAGGTGTATTTTTTTTCTCTACCTAGCACATGGTAGCTGTAACCCCAGTCAAATCGTTCTTTTGCTTTTTTGGGGGGAAAGATTTTTTATAAAATATAAAAGTATATTTAGGAAAGGAAGGAAGGAAGGAAATTTGCTGCAATACTATTATACAGTAGACCCTCTGGTCACAACCAACGTTCCCTGTAAAGTTAGAAAACGGCGCGCGGTGTCCCCATTTCATGTGCGCGGCCGCGCAGGCGCACAGCTTCTGCAATTAGAAAACGCCGGGTGGAAGTTAGAAACCTCCGCGCAGCATTCTCCCATCACGGGTGCGGCCGTGCACCTTAGAGGGAACAGTGGTCACAACCATAATTCGTTCCATAACTTTGGTCGCAAACTGATTTGGTCATGACCCAAACCTAATTTGGGAAATTTGGTGCTGAAGGGGAAATCAGCTGTGGAAAAAAAATTGTGAATGTTTTGGTCGGAACCCGATTTGGTCATGGTCAGAAGCATTCGTGACCAGAGGTTCTATTGTACTTGGTTTCATTGTCTGAAACAGGGGTCTCCAACCTTAAACACTCAAAGAGCCACTTGGGCCCATTTCCCACAGAAAACAAAACACCGGGAGCCACAAAACCTGGGTGAGCATGGCCAACTCAACATCACTCACTCCCACCCAGTCACATGACACCCCCCAGCCACGCCTACCCAGGTTTTGTGGCTCCAGGTATTTTCTTTTAAACAGATCTCTCTCTCTCTCTCTCTTTCTTTCTCCCTCTCTCTCTCATCTTTCTCCCTCTCTCCCATCTTTCTCCCTCCCTCTTTCTCTCTCATCTTTCTCCCTCTTTCTCATCTCTTTCTCCCTCATCTCTCTTTCTCCCTCATCTCTCATCTTTCTCCCTCTCCCTCGTTCTCTCATCTTTCTCCCTCTCCCTCTTTCTCATCTTTCTCCCTCTCTCTCATCTCCCTCCCTCCCTCTCATCTTTTTCTTTTCCGCTCTCTCTCTTTCTCATCTCTCTGTCTCTCATCTCTCTACCTCTCTCTCTTTCTCCCTCCCTCCCTCCCTCCTTCCCTCCCTCCCTCCCTCCCTCCCTCCCTCCCTCCCTCCCTCCCTCCCTCCCTCTCTCTCTCTCTCTCTCTCTCTCTCTCTCTCTCTCTCTCTCTCTCTCTCTCTCTCTCTCTCGTGTGTGTGTGTGTTCCCTCTTGAACCATTTCCAAAAACAGGCGAGGGTTGGGTTGTTGGTTTTTTTTTTGCTGATGTTGTTCTTTCTTCTTCTTTGGGTGCTTTTTACCATATGATTTAATTTTAAATCAAGAGTCATTTCAGGTTCCCAGATAAATGAAACTTTTTCACCCCCCTGCTGTGGCTCCCTGTCAGCTGGCTGGCCCCCCACCCCTCGCCCTCCCCTCCTCCTCACTCCTCGCCTGCCCTAAGAAGAGAAGGGTGACAGCAGCAAATGGAGACGTGCTCCGTATTTCAGAGCGGAAGTGAAGTGCTCCTCTACTTGCCTCTTTTTCTGGCCCTTGTTGGGAGACGCATGACTTTTCTCCATGCTGAAAATAATCTTATACTTAAGACCAAAAAAACTAAAGAACTGATAATTGACTTTAGGAAAAAGAGAGATGCACATTTACCATTGCACATAGATGGCGAGGAGGTGGAGAGGGTTATTAGTTTTAAATTTCTGGGTATTTATATCTCAGAGGACCTCTCATGGACTATGAATGTAAACATGCTCGTGAAGAAGGCTCAGAAGAGGCTGTACTTCCTGAGAATGCTCAGGAAGATAAATCTATTTCAGCATCTATGTTGTCCTACTATCGCAGCACCATTGAGAGTGTCCTGACATATGGTATTCTAGCATGGCATGGAAGCAGCTCTGCAGCAGACAAAAAAGCTCTACAGAGAATAATTACAACTACCCAGAATATCATTGGGCTCCAGCTACCAGCCCTGGACGATATCTCTGCATCTCGCTGTTCTAGGAAGTTGCACAATATTCTCAGAGACTCTTCTCATCCTGCTTACAATCTTTTTGAACTGCTGCCTTCTGGCAGAAGATACAGAACAATCAAAACTCGGACCACACGCTTTCTGAATAGTTTTTATCCTAGAGCTATAATTGCACTTAATAATGAATTGAAGGGTCACCATCAGTGAGCTGTTGGATAGTATTACTTGGTCTGTTGTATGGATGTTTGAGTGGTTCAGGGTGGGGAATTCGTGGCGGGTGGGGATTGCTATGTGTGTTGGGACTGATCTTGAAGCGTTATGTGAATTTCGTTGTATGGGTGTACTGTGTATATACGTACAATGACAATAAATTATTATTATTATTATTAAAGTATTTAGGCTAGGCATTATTAAGAAATTGGATCATTTGGGGTGAAGGGAGGTGGCCCAAATTAGGTGTTTGCAAATTGTCTAAATAAACTGTCTAAATAAACTGCGCAAATAAAGGGTTGTATTATATTGTAACTCTTCTTTATGAACACTCTGAAATTAAAATGATTAAGAGATGACTGCATCAACATTCTATCATAAAGGACATAGCTCATCTACATAGAAATTCACACTGTCCCTTATGTGTCCCTCCTTTAATGTATTTATATTATTTGGTTTCAAGAAGGTATATCAATGTTTCAAGAAGATATATCACTTTCACTTTTTATTTTTTATTTGCTACACACGCACACATATCAAAGAGGTTTTCCTGACAGCTATTTGATGATAAATTTAATGATATGTATTGAAGATATTTTTCTGATGTCTGCCTATAGCTGTTATCTATAATAAATTTAAAAAGTTACAGATCTCTTTTATCCCAACCCCAACAAGTAGAAATAAGCTCCCTTGAATTCAAAGGAACTTACTTGCTTGTGGTATTCTTATAATTATATCTCTGCAGAAAATTATATATATATATTAGGATATTGAATTTTTACTGGAACAGTAAAGTGTACAATAGGCCAGAACACACAGTTGTAGTTGATTAGTTAGAGAGTGCTGACTCATGCATGAGGCAATCTGCGCTATGATTGGTTGCTGTAAGTACAAAGTGGGAGTTTCCCTCCCCCCCCCCCGCCTTTTTCTTCTGTGTGTTCTGTATACTCTTTAATTTACCTCATCATATTCTTATGTTCCTGACTATCTTGTGTTTTCTCTTTCTGGATGATGACAATAAAAACTACTGTACAAGTTTGTGTTAGTTAGTGTCTCCGACTTCATCTGGACAGCTGCTGCACAATTCCCTGACATATATTTGCAAAGTCCACTAAGTCTAACCCCTAATACATAGTTTAATGATTTCATTTTGGGGATATTTGCACTGATCTTATTTCTTATGAGTTACATTTCTAATATGCTCAGTAAGTGAAATTTTCTGAGCAGATTTCATGGTTACTTAAGGCATTAAAGCAAAATCTAAAAATGTCAGAAAAACAGCAACACATTACAATGTAGTTAATAGAATAATGTTAAATTGATAAACAATATAAGATAGATAAAATTGACTCTTCCATCGTAGAGCAGGAATTTGAGATAAAATTGAATGCAAAATTATAAAAATGCTTGGGAAAGGAAGGATGAAGGGGTGTCTTGGGAAATCAAACATGTCAACATGATGATCAGGACTGTTTAGATCAGTGGTTTTCAACCTTCCTAATGCCGCGACCCTTTAATACAGTTCCTCATGTTGTGGTGACCCCAACCATAAAATAATAAAATTATTAGGAAACTCAGGGGTGGGTTCTAACTTACCTTGCTGCCGGTTTGCTTCCTCCTGCGCTGCATGGGCGCGCCTCGTGGGTGCGTGTGCGCTTTGCATGCGCACACATGCACAGTGCCGAATGTTTTTTTAATTTGCAAAAAAAAAAGCCGAAAACAAGATGGCGACGCATGCGCAGTGCTGGAAATTTGGCTTCTGCGCATGCTCAGAAGTTCCCATGGTATAGATTTTTTTTTGCAGTAGTCTATTTGCATGTGGGTGGACCCGCCTGGAGATGGATAGAGGAGTGGTGTCTCGGTTCCTAAGACCATTGAAAATATGTGTTTTCTGATGGTCTTAGGCGACTCCTGTGAAAGGGTCGTTCGACCCCCCCACAGGTTGAGAACTGCTGGTTTAGATGAAGCCTCACTCCTTTTATGTACATCACAAATGCATACACAAACACATACAGGTAGTCCTCAATTTAAACCATTAATTTAGTGACCGAAGTTACAATGGCATTGAAAAAGGTAAATTATGACTGGTTTTCACACTTATGACATTTGCAGCATCCCCATGATCATGTGATCAAAATTTGGACGTGTGGCAACTGGTTCATATTTATGACGGTTGTAGTGTCTTTTTGTGATCTTCTGACAAGCAAAGTCAATGGGGAAGCCAGATTCACTTAACAACCATGTTACAAACAACTGAGTGATACAGTGAACAACTGTGGCAAGAAAGGTCATAAAATGGGGCAAAAGACTCACTTAACAATAGAAATTTTTGGGTCAGTTGTAGTTGTAAGTAGAGCACTACCTATATGTGAGTTCAGACAGAAGACCAAACATTGGAAGTTCCCTTTTTTGCAATCACTATAAGGCAGAGATGGGTTTCAGCAGGTTCTGACCGGTTCTGGAGAACCGGTAGTGGAATTTTTGAGTAGTTTGGAGAACCGGTAATTACCACCTCTGACTGGCCCCACCCCCATCTATTCTCTGCCTCCCGAGTCCCAGCTGATCGGGAGGAAATGGGGATTTTGCAGTAACCTTCCCCTGGAGTGGGAAGGGAATGGAGATTTTGCATTATCCTTCCCCTGGAGTGGGGTGGGAATAGAGATTTTACAGTATCCTTCCCCTGCCACGCCCACCAAGCCACACCCACCAAGCCACACCAAGCCCACCAAGCCACACCCACAGAACCCCACCACTGCTAAGAGCACACTTATTATACAAAAGGGATCTGGGATCAATAAGAACTAGGAAGCTCTCTTGCCTGCATCAGAGAGTCAGTTTGATACAGGGTTAAGATGTTGGACTATTTGGGGCCCATTGCTTTCTATCAGCCCATCCCACATCCCAGGGTTGTATTGTGGAGAAAATAACGGGGGGGGGGGCATTAGGTATGATTGCTGCCTTGAATTGATTAAAAAAAGTGGTGAAAAATTTAATAAATAATAGATATATTGATTTAATTAACAGAGCTATTAGAAATATTTTAATCTTATCTGGCTAATAAATCTAATAATGAGGTGCGATGTTAAGATGTTTTTATAGCATCTTCTGCAGTTTTGTCCTTAACAAGAACAATGATACTTTATCAGATAAATTAAAAATGCTTTTTCCTTAAATAAGGAAACATTGGTTCTTACTTTCCACTTTATTTCAAATTCTATTCAAGACAAAGTATTATGCTGCTTTACAATAAGAAACATTCATCTTTCTTGCCTGTGTGGGGTTCTCAGTTATGAATACAGGTAGTCCTCGACTTATGACCACAATTCAGTCCCAAATTTCTGTTGTTAAGTGAGATATTTGTTAAGTGAGTTCTGCCCCATTTTATGACATTTCTTGCCTCAGTTGTTAAGTGAATCACTGCAGTTGTTAAATTAGTAACCCAGTTGTTAAGTGAATCTGGCTTCCTCATTGACTTTGCTTGTCAGAAGGTCGCAAAAGGTGATCACATGACCCCGGGACACAACAACGGCCATAAATATGAATCAGTTGCCAAGCTTCTGAATTTTGATCACATGATCATGGGGATGCTGCAAAGGTCGTGACTGTGAAAAGAGGTCATAAGTCACTTTTTCAATGCCATTGTAATTTTGAACGGTCACTAAGTGAACTGTTGTAATTTGAGGACTACCTGTAATGTAGGCTTTGCTTCGACTACTTAGAAAAACAATGAATGACCATTTCAGAATCTGAACCCAAAGCATGAACCAGGACAGCCTTTCCCAAACCACATTTTTCAATTTTGCTGTACTTCCAGGGGTGGGTTCCTCCCACTTTGGATCGGTATGTGCGTACCAGTAGTGGCCCGCTGGTGATGTAATTTCGGCATCACAGTTCCGATACTGTCTGTGCCGGTCTGTGAGCGCCTCCATCTTTTTTTTGAATTTTTGGCATTTTTTTTGGGTTTGGATAGCTTCTCCTTGTCCTCTGCTTTGGGAAAAAAGCCCTCCCGCCCGCCCCCGGGTTAATACCGACATTTATTTCTTCGTCCGAAGCACAGCTGAGCAGCTCCTCAGCTATGTTTCAGGCTGAAACGTCCGTCTGATCATGCGCGGAAGTAAAATTGCGCGAGGGGACACCGCGATGCGCACCGGTAGCAAAGGTAACTAGAACCCACCCCTGTGTAGTTCCAAATCCTGTAGTTTCACACCAGCACTTTCAAAAGCTGTACAGGTAGTCCTCCTTTATGACTGGTTGCTTCTGGACCATTCAGAGTTTTGAAATAACTCATCCTTTCTCTAAAACAGCAGTTCTCAACCTGGGGGTCGCGACCCCTTTGGGGGTCGAACAACCCTTTCACAGGGGTCGGGAGACTTCGCCCCGCCGCCGCCATTTGGGTTCTTTTACCCTCTGCACAAGCACAGAGGGTAAAAGAACCCAAAGGGCGGCGGAGGGGCGGGGGTCGCGGCGGTGGGTGCAGCGGTGGGGTGGGTAACGGTGGAGGTGCGGGAGTGGTGGAGGTGCGGGAGCGCGGCATTAGGAAGGTTGAGAACCACTGCTCTAAAAGCTAATTACAACTTAGTTTTGAAGTTCTAACACCCCCCCCCCCCGTTTATATGATCACATTTCGGCTGCTTGGTAATCAGCTGTTGGCAATCAGCCCACATTTATCCCCCTGAGGTCATGTGATCATGATTTACAATTTTTTGTGTGTGCAAAAAACAGTGTTTATTTCTGGTTTTCAGCAAAAAAAAATAGTCCAAAGTAAACAATGGGTTGGCTTAACTAATACAGCGTTCACTTAACAATCTCAGCAACAAAGGTTGTAAAAGGAGACCAGGTCACGAGGTGACCCACAACCATCACAACTTACGACTATAATTGCAGGGCTCGATTATGGCGGTAACTCTAGGACTACGTGTATAATTAGAAAATGTGATATATCCTCAATATATTGGGAAACGATTGGAAAGGCTCAACCAAAGTATGTCAGGATTTTCATCTCCGTGGCAGATGTTACAAACATCCTCAGTGGAGATCAGAATTGGTAAAATGAGGGGACAGCGCTATAATTCAAGTTCCACCTTTTTGTATGGAGTCAATGGCACAAGCTCAAAAAGGATGTGTATACAAGGAAGGAATGAAGTCGCCACATAACAGCCATTAAAATCCAGTTATGATAAATGTTAGGTAAATGTAATAATGGCTCCATTTTACCCCAAAGAATAGTTGGCCTTCCAAAGAGACATTTCTCTAGTTCTACTGTTTGATAAACAAGGCCAAGCAACCAGATCAGCGCAGATTAGCAAGAAGAGAACCACTCTGCTATTCCAGTGAATTCCAGCAAAGAAAGCTCAACTGAATTCTATTCACAGCTGCCATTTCACATATTACTTAATAAGCTGTATTCTTAAGAAGTAAGAATATGGGTAGAGATGTAAAATTTTCGGAAATTTTGAAGCTCGGAAACCCCCCCCGGTTTTTTTCCGGTTTTTCCGGGGGGGGGGGAACGGAAATTTTCGGAAAAATCGAAAAAAATGCTACATTGGCACTTTTTTGTCTTTTTAAGATTGAAAGTTACTTTTTAAGATTGAAAGTTACTGTTACTTTAGGGCCATAAAATATGACTATGGACAATTTGACTTGGCATAAAATTATCACAACTAGCATATTAAAAATATAGTGTAGCCAAACAATTATCACAAACAAAATTAAACTGAAAGTATATACTTGCTCTGTATTTTCTTCCAATGCTTTTGAGGCCTAGTGAAGAGGACAGAACAAACCAAACCAAACACACCCACTAACATGCAAAAGTAAAACTGAAACCTTTTTCTTGTTACAATAGCAGCACCTCCTAAAGGAAGAAATGCATACTTTCTTGCATTGGAAGGTTCAGTTTGTTACCTAGGTTCTTGCTTGTCCTCACTCAGTGCAAAGAAATTAGAATAATCTGATATCATACATATTTTTTAGAAATTATTTGGAAAATATTTGAACACCCTGTCTTAAAATATTTTATTCATCATGTTAAAATAAAATATTCCACAATGTTTTTTTTCTTTTTTCGATTTTTCCAATTTTTTGGAAAAAAAACAAAAAAGCCTTCAGGAAAAAAATGAAAAAAACCCATTTCCCCCCCAAATTTTTCCGGTTTTTTTCCGGGCCTTCACATCTCTAAATATGGGTACACTTCAGAGGTGGGTTCCTCCCGGTTAGCACCGGTTCTATAGACCCGGTAGCAAACTGCTGGTGATGTCGTAGAGCTAGTTCTGTCGGTGCTGGTCCATGGACACTGCCATCTGTTTTTTGGAATTTTTTTTTGGAAAAAAATATTGGGGGGAACTTTTTGCTGATTTTTTTCTTCTGCGCATGTGCAGAAGCCAGGTTTCTGGCACTGCGCATGCGCCGCCATCTTGTTTTTGGCTTTTTAAAATTTTGTAAATTTTCAGCACTGCTTACACGCACGCAAGAAGCGCATGTGTGGCACAGCCATGCAGCACGCAATGCACGCGCAGCCACACGGCGCGGGAGGAAGCGAACCGGCAGCGAGGTAAGTTAGAACCCACCCCTGATACACTTTATATAAAACACACAATCATCTAGTGCAGATTCCAGATTAATATCCACTTGATGACAAAGCAGGTTTATTTCTGTGAAACTAGAATAACCAATACATCCTAATTTTTTAAGAAGTCTCTCATGTGCTGGCTAGAAATTCCTCTTTGAATTTTCTTTTTTTTTAATTTTTTGAAATGAGGTGATATTATACCATGAAAAATATTTCATGGGGGGGGGGGATGGGAGAGAAATAATAGTGAAAAGTGAGGTAAGCAATCAAGTGTATCCCTGCTATTCTTGATTTCAAAGGCCAGTCAAGGCTTTTTGACAACTATGTAGCAAAAAATCTTACAAACGGTACATTTTTTTCAGGCATTAGGGTTACAATCATTTATTTTTATTATTTTGTATCATGGATGTAAACTGCTGGCAGAATTCGAACAGATATATAAAGAATAAATCGGCTGTCCTTTTGTGACATGCCATGACCGGTTCACCCAGTATGCTAAACTAAATATACTTTATTTGTAAACCAGGACTGATGGCTTAGTTTGTTGGGTGAATCCAGGAATTTGCTTTTTGGGACACAAACCTTGGATAAAGCTCTGCTGTCTTCAGCCAGCATCTCAAAACAGGATACCTCAATCTTTTGTGGAAGATTGCTCTTCTGTTCATGTCTAGATCCCAAAGCTCATCAGTGCAACGCAAATCACATTTCTGCTTGCAAATGGCAGAAGTGGAGACTCTGCTATTTAAACAAAAAAAAAACAAAACAAAAGCATTTCGTTACATTTATGCGGGGAGGGAGAAGGTAGAGGCAGGTATGTCGACAGATGCGGTCCCGTGGAAAAAGACTAGGACTACGCTTCCCAGCTCTCCCCGGGGCAGGGGCGTGGAGAAGCTCCGGAGGAGATATCTGAAGAAGAGGGGGCTTTGTGCTGCGGTGCGCGGTGTCTGTAGAGTGTGGCGGCTGGTTCTCTTCAGCGGGTTGCGCTTGGTAGGCGCTGCGCGGGGTGGAAGGTGGCGGGCGAGCCCGGCTGTGGCTGCAGCCGACCGTCCAGAGGCAACCGGCGGGCTTGTTAAGGTGGACCGCTCCGCCCCAGCCATGCGTTTTCCAGCCCGGGCTGCTTGGGGTGAAAAGCATGCAACATGCTGCCGCTAAGCTCCCGGGTTTCCAGCACGAGCGCTGGAAGAAAGGGAGTCCGATTGTGCTGGGGAGGAGGAGGAGGAGGAGGAGGCGGAGGGCGGGCATTTCCAAGGCCGGTCCTAGAGGGAGACAGAGATCTGTGCGCCTCGCCTCCCCGCGGCTCTTAATTCTTTAAAAAATTTTGGGGGGTTGCGCGCGTGGGGCGCTGGGGGAATCGGCGCGTGGAAGCGAGAGGCAAGCGGAGCAGAGCGCGGGCTGACTGGGCGGGGAAGGAGTATCGGAGCAGCCAGGGAACGACTCGGCTGCAGCGCGCGGAGCTTGGTGGAGGAGCGGCGACGGTTTGGAGCTTGAAATCCGGCAGGGGAAACCCGGGCAGAGAGGTGGACCGATCTCCCCCGCTCCCCTTCCTCGAGGAAGGGCCGTCGCCATGGGCAATGCGGGGAGCATGGACTCTCAACAGACGGACTTCAGGGCGCACAATCTACCCCTCAAGCTCCCGATGCCCGAACCGGGCGAGCTGGAAGAGAGATTCGCCGTCGTGCTGGTGAGTGCGGACCGAGTGGGCTTTTTGCCTACCCCCCCTCCCGCGGCTCAGACAGCCCAATGGAGGAGGAAAACCGGGGTTCCCGTCAGCCCTTTTCTGTTCCCCCCCCACCCTCCTTTTGCCAGCATGCGCCAGGCAAGCTCGGCAGGCAGCGGCGAGGGGGAGCGGTGGGGTCCCCATCCCGTCGCGATCTTTAGATGGGCTTTTATTTTGTCAGCCCAAAGGGAGGGGGGGGAGGAAAGGGGCTCTGAATAGTACGTAGGAAATCGCCCTGTCTCTGCAGCAGCTGATCCATTGTTTGAAGCGGAGTGGGGCCAGGGGCGAGCTTCGCCAGAGAGTCGCTGTCCCCGTGCGAAGGGATGTTGCGAAAAGGAACCGGGGAGCCTGCAATAAGTGCCTGGCTTTCTCCGGCGCCGTTTCTTCAAAACGGACGGTGAAGCCTCTGGAGGGTTTGAAAAATGTTACGATCCAGTGAGACCCGGGCTTCGCTTAAAGTTATTGCCTTCCAGGCGGCCATTCACTTCCTACTACTGGTTTGTTCCCAGCAAAGATCTGCATCTCATTCGCAAGCAGGGGTGGAAGAGGAGAAGCAGTCGGGAAAAACCTGGAACAGTCGGGGAAAATCATTCTCTCTTTGAATCTGAAAACCTGACACCCCTTGTTGGTTATTTAAGTTTTTAAATCTGGTCAGGGAAAGGGATCCTATTCTATATACACCTTGACTCCCAAACAAGCGTGACTGATCTTGGTGGCACTGGTTTGAAATAAAAGTGCACAAAAGGATTGCACTTTATAGAAATATATTTGTAGTGCACTGGAAATGCACTAGGTTTGAGGTTTGGGGCTTTCCTTGTTATTTCTTGAATGATTAAGAGAAAGTGCTTATTCACAGCATCCACATCTCAGTTGCCCTGAGTCACTTTTGCTTCAGAAACATTTAAGGATTTTAACTAACTGTGTCTTCCTATAACATGGTGTATATAAGAGACTAATTTTTTTTCTCATTAGATCCACATTTTCAATAGATGATGCTGGGTAAATGATTGATGTGATGTGATGTGATTGCTTCCCCTTTTGAGTGCCATAACTTAATAGCATTTGGCACAAGGTTTTATGTATTTTGTAAATCCATGTATGTATGCTAAGGAATCCCTGACATTTCTTTAAAATATTGCAGAAGTTAATTTGCTATTATTCTTGATAGCTTTTTGTGAATTTAACTTCGTAATACAGTATGAAAACTATGGATTATATCCATTGGCATTTATTTGTGTAGAATGTGCAAGCAACATTATACTTCCAATTGACATTGATAAAGATTTTTTTTTAAATGGCTTCTGAGGACAGTCTGTATACTTAGTTTTAGAGGAGAGATGTATCAATTCTCAAAAACTTTGAGCTGGGCATTTTGTCCTCAGTAGGGTTACAATAGTTCCTTCTTAAACTCTTTGGCATGCACAAATACTGTTGGAGTAGGGAGGCATGGACTCTTGAGCGCATATTCAGCAAGAAAAAAAAGTGCCTTGAAGGAAGCTGACAAAATTGCATTTACTTTTCTGGTTTGTACTTGCAACACTCTTGGTTTTGCAGTTTTATCCAGCTAGACTTGCTGTCTTGTAAAATTAGGCAAACAAAAAGAAAAAAGAAAAAGAGGAACAATTAACTATGGAACAGAGGAAATTATTCTTTAAATAGAAACAATAATGAGCTAATGTCTGTAATGTCATGCGTTTGATGAAGCAGAAGAGCCAGGGTGGTATATTGTAATGAACTAGAATTGAGAAACTCCCAAGTTCAAATCCACACTTGATCATGAACCCCTCTGGGTGATTTTGGGCCTCCAGTTTCTCAGTCCTAACCTACTTTGTAAGATGTTGAGATGATAAAATAGGTGGCCACTCTTGGAGGTGGATTGAGAGATAAAGGCATTTCCTATACCTACTTCCATCCCCATGTCTCAGATCTCCTATCTGTTCCTGTTCTAGAGGATCATATTATATATTATGATGTAACAGTGATAATAAAATGTAGTGATATATGATGTATTGTTATCAAAGTCTTTCATTACTCATACATGTCTGTATCAGACTGTTTTTTGATTGCTGCTGCATGGCTCATGTGTCTTTGTTTGGCAACATATTTCTCCTTTATGGGGATTCACCACCTCAAAATAAATTGGTGTTTTCAACATGCTCTTTAAATATATGGAAAATCCAAAGGCCTTGACAAGAACCTACAGAACTTCCAGGATGTGTGTAATCTATATAGTTGTTGAACTTTGAGACAGCAAGGTTTCTGTGACACATTTGTTGAGCCACAGTTTACTCAGTTAACATAATCAAACACTGAGCCATTAAATAACTGCATGGGCTTGCTTTGTGTAAGGTGCCAGGTTAAAGTATGATTGGTTACTTTGTGCTCATTGTATCTTAAAAAATGTGTGAGAAATCTGATTCATAGATCTGAACTCATGGGTTGTACTAATTATTTTGACCTAGCATGTTATATGAACCCAGCCATTATGATTTGAATCCATGACTTATGACAGTGTATTGTGTGAACCTAGTCAATTGTGATATTGGGTCATCTGTGATCAAACAAGTTATGACTTATGGTGAGGTATGAACCGGGTCTGAAACTTATAATAATATCTGTGATTGAGAATGGGTAGACCTTTGAACTGTATTTGGACAGTTTGAACGATGACATGTATAAAGTTGTTAGATCTGATTTGCTTAACCATCACCTGTTGAATAAGACAGAGTTGGCTAGAATCCCACATGTTAAGTCAAAAAGACATAATAATGATTTACAAACTATAATAGTTATACGTCATGATATTTTAGAGCAGGGGTGTCAAACTCGTGTTGTCACGGCGGTGTCACGTGACATATCGCAACATTTTTCCCCCTTCGCTAAATGGGGCGTGGGTGTGGGCAGCATGTGATGCCTCCAGCCCATGGGCCACAAGTTTGACACCCCTGTTCTAGAGTCAAGCAACTTCAGCAAGATCTTCACCTGTTGCTTAAAGCTATGAATGGCTTTATTGAATAAATCTCAGTTGGATGGGTATAAATAAATATCCATAGATTACAAATTCTGCACCCAGAAAGTAAAAATAAAGAGTAAAAACGTAATAAGTAAAATATAAAGTAAATCTGTAAAGGAATTCTGAAAGTAAAAAAGGCAAATTTACTTGACTTTAAATCTGTAAAGTCAACTAAATCTGAAAGTAAAAATGTAAAGATGGTTTCTGTTTACTAAAACAGGCGGTGACTCTCTTGAAAAATGCAGCAAATGCATCGGAAAGGCATCTCTAGATACTCCTGGGTAGCTGGCCAAGGAAAAGTGCTAAAAGCATTTGGTATTACATGATAAGAGGTTTAGGATATCAGCCAGAGAAGAACTCTTCTAAAAGAGATGCTGCATGAAAATAAAAATGCTGGCATTGTTGCTAAAATCATTAAAAGAGGCAGAAAAAAGCACAGATCAAGTTGGGGGTTTTCATGCCAGAGGGCCTAGTTTTATCTTCATGATGTCCATGAAAAGCTGGGGAAAAGAAAACTCCTGAAATCTGGATAACTGGTGACAATTAAGTGCATGGCAAGTCATTAAAATCCAGAAAGGCTTCACATGGATGTTTCCCCGCACTTTTAAATCAGTGGCTAAGCTACAGCATGTTGATGCAAAACCTTATTGGTTTTAAAACCATGGTTTTGTCCTCTGGTTTTAAAACCAATAGGGCAGTGATGGCTAACCTTTTCCGGACCGAGTGCCCAAAGCACGCGCAAACCCCCAAAATGCAATGCGCCCCACTCCCCACATGCACCCCCTAATGCACCCTTGTGCATGCGTGCGCAGCCCCCCGCATGCCCCCACTCCCCGCGCATATGCGGCAGAGACCCGAAGATCAGCTGGCCGGTGGGAGGTGTGCACACATGTGCGGCGGAGCCGAACTGGGGCGACGGTTTGCATGCCCACAGCTTGCGTGCCATAGGTTCGTCACCACTGCAATAGGGTTTTGCACCATACGGGAAACTAAAGAAGCTTAACCACTTGTAGGTTAACCACTGATCTAGTGGTTGTAGCTTAACCACTGCAGCTTGTAGCTTAACCACTGATCTAGTGATGGCTTATTTATTACTAGAGTTCATCAAACTCAGTTAACACCTTTCCTGTTGGAGTAGGCACCTGTCCTTGTTCTCTGTGTAACATGGGTTTCTTCTTGTTCCAGATGGGATAACTTCTGTGTTACCCAAAACTTTGTTCCGAATTCTGTGCACAAAGCAGCTGCTTGTTGGATCTAGTTACAAGCATTAATTGCTTTGAATACATGATGGAAGCTGACCCATTTAAGAAATTCCCTTGGCATTTCAAAGAACTTTTGAAATGAGGTATTAGAAATTATTGAACAGGAGTGATGGAATAAGTGACAAGGTTTTTGCGTTATCCTAAGCCACCATGTAATTGGTCCAGTTTTGGATTGAACCAGGGCTTACTACAATGTGCAGCATTGTGGAAACTACAGATGCTTTTCTATTTCTTTTCTTTTCTTTCTTTACTCCAAGGGAATGTCATATAAAGGAACAGATCCACATGGTGGGGGGTTGGATGCCTGGGTTTTTTTTTTGTTTTTTTTTTTTTTACAAAATCTGAGCTGGTGGATAGAGATTTTCCTGGCACCACTTTTCTTTGACAATCTATGCTTTGTGGAAGAATATTAGAATGTTGAATAACCGTGAAGGCATCCAGCAGTCAAAGTAATTTGTGTTTTTCCAACACTACTTATGACTGAAATGTCAAAGCTCTCATTTTTGGTAATCAAAAAGGTTGAGCAACCTAAATCGGGGGGGGGGGAGGGAAATCCTGCTAGTGCTTCCCCAATTTCGCTGACCTGCATTGCCTGACCTTTTATTTTTCATACTTGTATCTGAAAATGAATGGTGATGTATCTTTTCCCAAGCAATTCTGGTCATATCTTTTCCAATTAACAAAGCCTGCAGAATGTTGCTTTGTTTCTGACTAATTTAAGCTGTGTTTGAAGCGAGAAAGTAGCAGCAACAGCAGCGCACACTCTGCTTTCTTCTTTTTATCATGACAGAATTTCTAATCAGCCAGGAGAAGATGCTAGCTGCTCCAAAATTTGTATTGCCTGTGAAAAAGAGTGAGAAACAAAGAAGCTGAGCTGGGTCTATCTCAGAGTGGGAAAAAAAAAACATCCGTCAGGTTAAATTATTAAATTTAGCTGTATTTCACAGGGATTTTTAAAAAACGATATATGTAAGTTTTGCTTCAGCTAGACCTGTGATGGCGAACCTATGGCACGCATGCCACAGGTGGCACGCAGAGCCACATCGGAGGGCACGCAAGGCGTTGCCCTATGTCAGCTCTAGCGTGCATGTGCACGCTGGCCAGCTAATTTTTGGGCTGCTTTTCGGCCATTTTCGCTCTCCCCAGGCTTCTGGGAAGCCTCCTGAAGCCGGGGGACGGTGAAAAACGGCCTAACGGGCCAACCAGAAGTTTGTTTCTGAACTTCTGGTTGGCCTTCTTTGGCCGTTTTTCGCCATTTCCTGGCTTCAGGAGTCCATTGTGAGGCCTGTGCGCATGTGTGTGGGGAGGAGCAAGGGAGGGGAGTGCGCATGCGCGGGGGGTGTTGGGCACATGCATGGGGTGAGGACACCCTTTTAGCATGCGAACCAAAAAAGATTCCCCATCACTGAGCTAGACCTTTGAGGTCTTGTTATCTCTTCCTTTATGCATGTCAAAACTCTTTTCAAAGCAAGTTTTTGTATCACTGGCTAAAGTAAATCATCTCTTAGTTGAGCTTGTCTCTTCCTGAGTTAATGGCATGTTCAGGTTTTCGTTGTTGTTGTTTGGGCAACACTATCAAGATGGTTTGCAATTAGCTTTTTCACTTTTCAACACTGCTTCAAGTTCTGGTAACTCCTGATGGTTTCCATCCTGAGTACAGGTAGTCCTCGACTTACAACAGTTCACTTAGTGACCATTACAACAGCACTGAAATATGTGACTTACGATCCTTTGCAACATCCCCATGATCATGTGATCAAAATTTAGATAGCAATAGCAATAGCACTTAGACTTATGTACCGCTTCATAGGGATTTACAGCCCTCTCTAAGCGGTTTACAGAGTCAGCATATTGACCCCAACAATTTGGGTCCTCATTTTACCCACCTTGGAAGGATGGAAGGCTGAGTCAACCTTGAGTCTGGTGAGATTTGAATTGCCAAATTGCAGGCAGCCGGCAGTCAGTAGAAGTAGCCTGCAGTACTGCACTCTAACCACTGCACCACCACGACTCATATGCTTGGCAACTGTTTCATATTTATGACAGTTGCTGTGTCTCAAGGTCATGTGATCTTCTGACAAGCAAAGTCAATGGGGAAGCCAGATTCAATTAACAACCGTGTCAGTAATTTAACAACTTCAGTGATTCACTTAACAAATGTGGCAAGAAAAGTTGTAAAATGGAGCAAAACTCAACAAATTTCTCACTTAGCAACATAAACTTTGGGTTCAATTGTGGTCGTAAGTTGAGGACTACCTGTACTAATCTCAGCCAAGCCCTTTTGCTGTGAGGTTAGAAGTAAAAGACAATTTGTCATTTTCAGGATGCATTAGGAATCTGTTGCCTGACTGACTGAATGTTTGAGAGATGATTTACTAGGATTTTCCTCCAGGTTTTCTTATCATTACCTGCCTAATAAGGTATGGGTGGAAAGGGACTTTGGAGATCTATTTGAACCCATACTCATGTTAAGGTAAAGGTAAAGATTCCCCCGCACATGCATGCTAGTTGTTTCTGGCTCTAGGGACGGTGCTCATCTCCGTTTCTAAGCCGAAGAGCCAGCGCTGTCCGATGATGTCTCTGTGGTCATGTGGCCGGCATGACTAAACGCCAAAGGTGCACGGAACGCTGTTACCTTTCCACCTATTTTTCTACTTGCAATTTTTACATGCTTTCGAACTGGTAGGTTGGCAGAAGATGGGACAAGTAATGGGAGCTCACTCTGTTACGCGGCACTAGGGATTCGAACCGCTGAACTGCCGACCTTCTGATCGACAAACTCAGCGTCTTAGCCACTGAGCCACCATGTCCCTTTACACTCCTGTTAACCTATATTAAAAACAATTTGAATATGTGCAGAATGCAATTTCTTATCATTGTGAAATAACCTCAACATCTTATGAGAATTTGCAGAATATGACTTGGGCCCCCAAACTAATTTAATTCTGGAAACTAATCTCTGATGAAATGGCACCTTCATTTATGATTTCCTAGTTACTACCCCCTCCCAGAAACATAAAAAGAAGATGAAGAAGGGATGCTTTTGTCCAAATACCTTGCATGTGTATAAAAAGTAATGTCTGCTCGCATCTGTGAATGAGGCTTGTATAGCTCTGGCCAGCCTTATTCAGAATGGCCTTGTGCAGCCAGAAACACATCATTGGTTCTTATGTCCTTCCTTGTTCTGAATATTTCCTCTTTGTGTTTTTCATTCTTCTATTGGGATTTTTAAGAAGGGAGCTGGGATAAGGGGGGTGTCTGAATTGCTCTTGCTCTTCTGGCTTGTGCACAAAACCTTTTCGGCTGGGACCCCAGAGAATATAGTGGATGAGGCTGGGTTTCCAAATGGGTGTCTTCCCCACCAACCTGTAATAAAATGTAATGTTTCTGAAGGAAGACACCTGGCCAGAGGAGAAGGCGGAGGCCAGAGCTGAGGTTGTGAAAAGGATTGTGTAGTCTTAATGAGGTGCTGCTGATATTAAGTGATCACTGACTCCGCACATTAGAGGTGTTTCTCACATGAAGAATACCATTTCCTCTTTGGCAGGAACATTGCATTATGCAAGTGGCTATTGAATGTAGAGTTGATGTTGGGAAAAGAACCAGAATGAGCTTTTTAAGCAGAGATCAGATTCAGGTGATTAGTTCTCTTGTGCATGCTTTTAAAAGTCTAAATCTACAAACTCGCCCCCTCTCTCTAGCTTGGTGATGTTTTGTTTTGGGTTTTAAAGTTTTGACATAATGGGAACAGATGCCCAGGCCTATCTAGCAAAAGTCTCAAAACAGACTCTGTATGCCTGCATTGTATGATGGGGAGGCATGTGTCTGAATTCAGTGATTCCTTCTTGGCTTGAAGGAAGGGTATGAGATGATACACCAGCAGCTTCCTCATGGAGTTCATTGGAGGCAGAAGATAAGCTGCAGCATGGGTGTGCAGGCTATTGCACTATAGCACCGCCGCTAAGAGTCCTATGGAGCAGACACCAATCTCTTACTTCGTAAGTGTTTGAGCCCTTAATTTGAATTAAGGGATGAATATAATGGACTCTAATCAGGGGTGGGTTCTAACTTACCTGGCTGGCAGTTTGCTTCTTCCCGCGCCGCGTGGCCGCGCCTCATGGGCACATGCACAGTACCAAAAAATAAATAAATAAACCCCGGAAACAAGTTGGCGACGCATGCGCAGTGCCGGAAACTCGGCTTCTGTGCATGCACAGAAGGAAAAAAAAACCCCCGGAAAAAAGTTCCAAAAACAAAAAAAAATTCCAAAAACAATTTTTTTTCTAAAAAATCACCCCCCCCCCAAAAAAGATGGCTGCATCCACGGACCGGCACCGACAGAACCTGTTCTGTGACGTCATTGTGATGTCACCAGCAGCTTGCTACCGGTTTGGGCGAACCGGTCCGAACCGGGAGGAACTCACCTCTGACTCTTAATTCCTTTGAGGTTGGTTATCAAATAATCCTGAAGTGGATGTGATGTGATGTATTGACAATGTAGCTTCAGAGAAACTTTCTTCTCTCTTGTTTTTGGTAACTTGTGAAGAGAAGCCTTCTGAGCCTAACCATAATTTGTATAATTTCTATGGGAGATGTAGTGTAGTTGGAATAGTTAATTAGCCAACTAATTAAAGATAGGCTACTATCTTTAATTAATTTATCTATTCTACCCAGAGAGGGTTTGAGAAGGCATGTCTCTCTGGGAGGATATTTTAGTTGTTGTAGGTTTTGGCAAATACTCGCACTACTTTTCTTGTGATGGCTTTTCTTAATTGATTAGTCCATGGCTGAATTCATAAGGTATTATGAACAAAGTCATAGACTTTGTTCACCTGACGTACTAACCATAAAATTTACTAAGTGATTTACTCAAACAATTTGATGACATTTTGCAACATATAGAACCATCAAGTAAAAATGTTCATGTAATGTTGGGTTATATATTGAAAATCCAGAGTTTATTAATTTATATGAAGAAGTTTAAATTTATTGAGCTTAGAGCACTGCCAAAAGGTTGATTTAGCTTTGTTGGAAGCTACTTTGGACTTGAAGTCTTGATGCATTTTGCTGTTGGCCTTTGAATTTGCTATTTATCAATGGAACAGAAAAAGTGATCAGTATGACTCTGTATGGACTATATTTAATGTTTAAAATCTGAGTAGCTGAAATGTGTGTGTGATATGTTTAGGTTTTGTTTGAATTTGCCCCTTTTTAGGATTTTTGGGGAAGGGGTATATTTTTGCATGGTTTTACATTTTTCCCCAATAACTTTTTGGTTTTTGTACTTTTAGAGGTAGGTTGATTATCAGACCTTTATCTTTCATTTTTCCACTGGCAAGTAAAATAACATATACTGTATTTAGAAGTTATGCTGATGATTTTATTTTTGAACTATGTAATACATTTTTGCAAAACATTTAAAGAAATGTTTAAAAATCTGATTTTAAAAAATCAGATCCCCCTCCCCAAAAAGATGCTAACATTTATTTGCTTTGTTTCTTTGCTTTTAAGGCTTACCCATTCTGTTTTTCAACTTACATAGTTGTTTTGAGCTTCTAAAGGGCAGGAGACCATGCTGCCAATTTTCAGCAATAGCTACTCTGAAGACTACATATAAGGGCTGAGGACTGTTTTTATAAGGACCAGCTACTGCTGGTGTCCCATGAATGCCATAAATAGTGGTTTACCAACTACAATAAAAGCTACAGAGTGGTTTAAAGTGGTGTGCGATTCTGGCCATAGAATGGAACAGAGCCAGAAAATGAACACTGTACAGTAGTAATGAAACTTTCAATTTTCTGTGTGCTTAGCAGTGGCATCTTCCATCCCAAATAATGGGTGTAATGTATTGGGTCTTGATTGATAAAGCTGCTAATCTGTCAAGTTGCATGCATCATTTGGTCTTGGGAAATGAAAGATTGATATATTGAAAATTCTCCATTGCGAAGATTATTCAGTTCCAGAGGGCAAGGGGTAACTTTCCAGAATTAGGAATCCTTGTCCCTACATGGGTACTTGTTTAACGATTCACAATTCTTGATTAAGGATAGAAACTGGGATTGCGGGTATTGAAATCACTAAGTGAGGTAATCCCATGACATCTCACTTTATGACTTCATCACTCAGCAAGTATCTGTCGTAATTGTGAACATAAGTTGAAGATTACCTAGCGTTTGATTTGACACTATTAAAATCAATAGTTTGATTGATTTTAATCACACTATTAAAATCAAGTGTTTGATTTTAATAGTGTGTTTGCTTTATTTGTGTTGGGGTAAATAGGCTTGCTGTTTCTTTCTCTTGATTTATTAAATTTATTTGCTGCCCATCTCACAGCTTGCAACAATAGAAAGAAATGAAAACTGTGTAAACAAAATAGAGGTAAAATAGTAGGATAATAAAGTAAAGAATGAAAAAGAACACGAGAACAAATCAATATGATAACAAAAAGAGGATGGGAGGAGAGCAGAGAGCAAGGGGGTTAATGCCACTAATATTGTGTTGTTGTATACTTGAGCTGGGTTCGAGGAACCTTTTTTGCAGGTGGGTATATTATTCTAAATGTCTGCCTTGGTCAAAGGCAATTTTTCAAAACCCAAAAATGAACGTACTAATATTGTAACTCCATATACATACATGACTTGAGTTTTACTTTCATGCTGACACTGCACTGTGATGCTGGTGATAATTCTGGGAGTGAACTATAAGCCAGTGTTCTCGGGAAGGCATGTCAAGAAAATTATGTTCCATTTATGAGAAGGCCACTATTTAGTCTAGTGTTTCTGCAGAAATTGACATAAGAAGAGTTAATAATGTCATTTGATAGGATTTACAGTCATTTAACACAATGAGGGTGGTCAATAGCTATGCCTTGAGGCTCTCTTGAGTGTGAATTGTCCTGTGAAGAGAATAATTGTTCAGTACATCACAAAATCTTAGAGCATGATTAGAGGAGATAGCTCTGCTGATTTTCTATAAAATGGCTTTGGGAGTGGACTTTGACATTGCTAGTCTTCAGTCTTCATCTAAAACAGTCTTGGTTTTTTTTTTAAATTAACAATTTATTTCTTGACAGGACTAATTTCTTATCTTTTTCCTGAGGTAGGTTCAGAGATAACAGAAAAGCGCTAGAGGTTTCTATGAGGAAGATATAAAATACCTTCCCCCCCCAAACATAAGTTCATGCTAAACCATACTTTCTTCAATAAGTCATTAGCTCCTCAAAATGAGTGAACCAGGTGTAGAATTTGAGGACAGACTCTAACCTAGGATTGAGTCTGCTGTAGTCATGCCTGGTTTGGACCTTCTTTCAAGCTATATCACTTAACATCAGGGGTGTGAAACACGCGGCCTATAGGCCGGAAATGGCCCGCGCAGGCCACGCCCACTCTGGCTCTGCAAGGGGAAAAACAATCCCAATACGTCACGATACGGCCTGCGATGCGATTGGGTTTGACACCCCTGATTTACATTGTCATTGTCCATGCAGTGTGGGTAGCTATTTTAAAATGAAACCCCAACCAGACTACCTCTCTGGTTACCATTTTATTTCCTCGTACAGGTTGTGCAAAATAAACTACAGTGCACAGTTTGGGGACCTGATTTGAATTCGGATTAAGAACTGTAACTCACATTGATTTTCCTTTGTCATATACAGTAGGTGGTATTTGGTTGCGCTGAGATTTCTCCCCAAGAAAGTATTTCTTTTGACCTGCTCCGTCTCCGACCTGGGCCGGTTCACCCCTCCTTAGGCAACCTGGTAGCCCTCGGCTCCCCGGGGATCACCATATTGATGCTGAACTTAGTGCGGACACCCGATCGGCATAGCCCACTGCAGCCCAGAACTCCTGAGCTCAAGCGATCCGCCAGCCTCAGCCTCCGGAGTAGCTGGATTACAGGCTCGCACCACCGTGCCCGGCTGAAAGTATTTCTTTTAATTAGAAAGATAAATGGGGAAGTTGGCAAGTTGCAAAACAAAGCAGCTGTCACTAGCGTCTTTCAGATAATCTTTTGAGTGCCCCAGAAGTGCCAAGCAGATGTTAGAAGGGATCCTGGGAGTCGTGTGGTTCTCCTTCTGGACAGATAACAATTTATTCTCTTTTGGAGGTAGGTTAGTCTTCCATGGCAGTTGTGCTCTCCCAAATTCCAGATGTACCCCCAGCACCCAAACGTTGGCCTATCCTGCCCCATTGAAAATTAGTAATATCTGCGTTTCTTCTCCCACCAAGGAGTGAGGTTATCTGTCTTAGAGAATATTGATGCAAGACAATCTTTTAGCTTTTTGCAACAATAAAAGCAGACAGTGCAAAAACAATTAAATGTTGGACAATTACAATGTTTAATGTCACGGTGTTATTTCATGACATGTGCTGAAGGCATAAAATAATTCATGTATTTCTTGGGGACATGGTCACCCTGCTGCACAGGGAAGCATTTTGGCGATACACAAACATGCCTATTTCTTGCTTTGTAGAAAGACTTTTAATTCATCTGCAAAATTCTTCATTTTTTCCCCCCATAATGGAATTGGGTATTGATAAATTAGTTGTTTTGGAAGGAGGCTTGGGGGAAGAGTGCTTTCTGTTTGGTTTGCCCATTATTTTCTTGACGTATCTGACCTCACCCATTGATGAAAATGGCTACTTGGGAAGTGTTAAATTGTAAGCACTCAGTAGATCAGGGGTGGCCAAACTATGGCTCTTTGAGGACCTGTGGACTTCAACTCCCAGAATTCCTGAGCCAGCCATGCATGGCTGGCTCAGGAATTCTGGGAGTTGAAGTCCACAGGTCCTCAAAGAGCCATAGTTTGGCCACCCCTGCAGTAGATCCTTCCTTGTCTCCTAAAATTCTCTTTGGAGAATTACGTATAATAGGAGGGTTAGGGTTGAAATTAGTTTCGAGCAGCAAAAAGATCTTAACAGATGTTCCAGCTTCATCCAGCAGAACCAGCTGCAAGATTTTGGTTAATGGTAAGATGGTGGAAATCAACAGCAAAAGAGTGCAGAGTCACTTTTACAATCATTGCACGGTCAAACAGCAATTGGAAATCAGAATAGGCTTCCCTGATGGAACTCCTGCTGGAGCCTTTCCTTCTGATGAGTATAATCTGTTTCGGTATATATTTTGATAACTATGTCTCTGTGTTTATGTAAAGTGTTCAAGTTATCTCAAGGATATGACATTTTCTTGCCCAATCAAGTAAAGTACCCTTGACACAGCAATTATTACTACATCCTTGATACAGACTGTCTCGTCACTTTCTCTCACACATATATACGCCCTCGCGTGCATTCTTTTTTAACCACGTCATTAGCATATTATAATGATAAGATCAAAGTATCCTGAGCCTTTGGATCTTGAGCTAGAAAACTGTGTGAAATAGCTGTAGCACTCTTGCAAGAGTTGGCTCATCAGAACAATATTAATAGCTTTTGCAATTCCTTTACCTGCATCCAGCCGAAATCACATGAAGTCTTTTAGCCCCCCCCAAAAAAAAACAGAGAAAGGAGGACATTCCATGTGTGAAATAGAATTTAAAAAATAAAATGAAAAAGAGCCCAGACCCTTTGCAGTTGTATAGGGTTTAGAAATACAGGTAGTCCTCAACTTACAACAGTTCATTTAGTGACCGTTCAAAGTTACAACGGCACTGTAAAAAGTGACTTATGACCATTTTCACACTTATGACCATTGTGGCATCCCCATGGTCATGTGATAAACATTTGGATGCTTGGCAACTGACTCATATTTATGATGGTTACGGTGTCCCAGGGTCATGTGGTCACTTTTTGCAACCTTCTGACAAGCAAAGTCAATGGGGAAGCCAGATTCACTTAACGATCGTGTTACTAATTTGACAACTGCAGTGGTTTGTTTAACAACTGCGGCAAGAAAGGTCATAAAATCGGGCAAAAATCACGTAACAAATGTCTCACAACAACAGAAATTTGGGGTTCAATCACGTCTTATCTGTATATAATTCTTATTGTGTTGCTACAGATTTTTTCAGTAATTGGTGAACAGATATTGTTTTGAAATTTCTTTATTTATTAAATTTAAATTCTACCCATCTGCCAGTTCAAGGCGAGATTGAGCGGCCAAGTAATCTTTGGATTCTGTTGTGTCTTTAAAAAAAAAGATGCGCAGTGTAGACACTAGCAACAAAGTAAGTTATTAGCTATACTGTTCAAAATGTTGGGAGATTGTTACGACTCCTAACTTTTTCATCTTCCTACGTCATGTTAACTGTTCTGTGAAGCGCACTCTGCGTGTTCTGTCAGCTTCTTCTTTGCTGTTTTTGTAGGGTGGAAGCTGTCTTCCGAAACCAAAAATCTCAAGAAAGAAATGTATATGAATGTGTTTCTAATAAGAGTTCTGCAAATTGCCCCTTAAGGCCTGGAGAAGGGAAGAGGACACCCTTAATCTCACTTTGGAGGGGAGGGAAAAAGCTGTTTCCATGGCATTCAGCTTAGGAGGGCAAAGGACTCTTGATTGACAGATGCTTTTCCATCTTTTGGGGGTGGGGGGAACTGCCTTGCTGAAGGACTTAACCCTGTGAAGAGAATTGCCCTTCTCTTTCAAAGGATTGAAAGAAGAAGCAGCGGAAACAAAGATGCTTGGCAATAGCAAAACTGAAGTTCAGGATTTTGTATGGAGGTGAAGACTGAGGTTTCGTTGACGAGGCAGAGCTGTGTGAGACTACAGCTGTGGCCAGAAGTGAGGCATGGATCTTGGAACTCAAAGCTGTTTTGGAAGTGGGTGGGGGAGAGGGCCCAAGGAAAAAAAATTCAAGTGGAATCTGATTTATTGTAGTGACTGACACAGAGCCAAGTAGGTTAGGTCAGGGCTCAGTGTTTTCTGGGATACTAAGCAAAATTGAGGACCTGGATCCTATTGAAATCTTAACATTTCTCTACTCTGGAAGTTAGTCTGTGACCAGGCTGAAGGAGTGATATTCCTCCAGATCTTGCTAAATTGTGATTCCCAGCAGCCCAGACAGTATAGCCAGTGATGGGAGCCGCTGGGAAGAATCCACAACATCTGGGGGTCCCATAGGTTCCCCACCCTCCATTTATACTGTAGTTTGGAAGTCCCTGGGCATAACTTTCAAGGCATTAATGGCTGAACCGAAAAGGTCTGGTTTAGAACCCTAAAGGCCACTGTGAGTTGCATGATAGCCAAAAGGCAAGATATGAGTGTATTAAAATATTGACTATGTAAGTCCTTGACTTACGACTGCAAATGAATCCAAAATTTCCATTGCTAAGTGAGACAGTTGTTAAGTGAGTTTTGCCCCATTTTAAGATCTTTCTTGTCACAGTTGTTAAGTGACTCACTTAACATATTAAATTGGTAACACTGTTGTTAAGTGAATCTGGTTTCCGCATTGACTTTGCCCGTCAGAAGGTTGCAAAAGGTGATCACATGAGCCAGGGACATTGCAACCATCATAAACATGAGCCAGTTGCTAATGGTTGTAAGTCAGGGGTGTCAAACTGGTGGCCCGCGGGTCGGATGCGCCACGCCCACCCCAGCTCTGCGAAGGGAAAAAATGTCACGATACATCCCATAATGGCAATGCAAGTCAAGGCCTCTCTGTATTGGCCATGGCAGAGGTTATCGTAGCAACTGAGTGCTTTGCAGGTTCTGCTTTTTCTGAATCCAAAGAGGCAAGGTATTCCTTAATTAGCTTTCACTTCACATACATTCCAAATGAAATTCCTCCTGACTTCACTATTACGGTGTTAGCTAACTGCTGGGTGTGTTATCTGTGTAGAAATCCAGAAGGAGTCACTTACAGGCCAGAATCTGGGTGGGCCTCGTCAGTACTCAAGCATGGGATTCCTGCCATAAACTGAAATGCAAGCCGTTTTTTGGGGGGTGGGTGTGTTTTTCAACCGGAGAATATGTGTAAGAGTTCACATGGTCCGATTTCAGTGGGAGAGGAAACGTTTTTTTCCTGGTGCCTCTGGAAGGCTTGAAAACAAGCTGCTTAAAAATGTAGGATTGGGAACAGGCACCGGAGGGCTTCCTTGCGTTTTCCCTGCATCCAAGCATCAGTCTTGGGCTACTGCTGCGCATCTTGGTGGGCGTGCTGAGTAAAGGTGAACAGCATTGATTTTTGCAGGTTAATGATACAGAAGTTAATTATCCTGCAAGGGCCTCTGCTGTTGAGCGGAGTTCAGTAGCAAATTTGCAATCATGACATGGGTGAGATAATTAAAAGCTGACAAGATCCAGACAAATAGTTTTTAAACGGTGATAAAGGTGACCTTTAGTGGAGGCAATTAATTGTTCATATACTGTAAATGAGAAGAGAAAATCTTTGCTTGGAAGCATCATGTACCTCTTCCCCCTCCCCCACCCCCTTTATAGGCATTTATGAGGAACCTTATTTCTTGGTGGTGGTGGTTGTTTTTTTTTGCATTGTTGCGTTCTTTTGCCCTCTGCGCATGCGCAAAGCGTTCTGCTTGTGCAGAGGGCAAAAGAACGCAAATGCCGGCGTCCAGGCGGGCGGGGGAAGCGGGCGGGGGAAGCCCCGCGCCGCGAACGCTGCCAGGTTCTTTGGCTGTGTGGCGACCAACAGGTAAGAGCGAACCGGGAGGATTTCACCCCTGCTTATTTTACATTCACCTCTCTCCTCAAATAAATGTTTTATTCCTTAATGTGGATGCAGCATAGCCTTTGATCATTGTGCTTTCAGATATCGCTGGGAGAATTACACCCAGGGTTAAAAAAAAAAGATGGCAGCCACAACTGTGATTGAAACTCTTTCCCCCTTTTTATGTGTGTCAAATACACGAAGCATAGAAAAAGGGGGCAGGGCTTTAGGGGCACGGTCATAGTGGCCAGCTTTGAATTCCCCTGAATCCCCTGCTGATGCCACTGATGGTAAAACCATCAAAATAAGCTCCTTTCATTCTTCTTTTGCAATCTTCTTGGTAGAAAACAGAATAGGCCAGTTGCCTGCAATTATGGGCGAAGATAATCTGAAGCGCCAAGCGGTTCACTGATAGGATAGTTTCGCCTTCTGTCTTGCTCTTCCTCTAAGGATTAATGTATAGACACCAGCTTTATGAACAAACAAAAAAATACCTGGTAAGATTTAACATTTAAATGATAGTATATAAATTAAATTATATAAAATGGAAGCCCCAAAAACAGAAGGAGTCTGGTAACATCTTTTCTAATGAATAAATAGTAAACAGCGTAAGCTTTCTTGAACTGTAGCTCGTTTCATCATATAGTGGTTGAACTGATGTAGGATTTAAATTGAGATGGAGCAAGGGAAAAAGACAAAGGGTGGCTAATATGTAGTTGCAGGTTACATGCGAGACATATTACAAGTACCTCATCACTTAGTAATTGCAATGTGTTGCATTGTGTTTATTAAGGACTTCTGAGTGAGCCAAAGTGATATACATGAGGTCTGCCTTCTCTTGATCGCTAATGCTGATGCAGTTTCGGATTTTGTTTTCTCCCCCAGAACAGCTTCCTTGAGGTCTGTAATCAAGTTTTGTAATGGGTCTTTAACCCATTACAATTGTTAATTGATGAGGCACTTGTAATCTGTCTCACATGCAACTTGCATCTGCATAACCAACCGGTCATACCCTTCTTTTCTTCCCCTGCCTGACCCCAATTTAATCCTACATCAGTCAGGCCACTCTATGCGACTGATAGAGCTGCAGCTGACGACAACACATTGCCTGTTAATGTGTTAGTGGAAAAAGTGTTATCAGGCTCCTGATTGCTGGCTACTATTTATTAGCATGGTTCTTTTCTTCTACGGTGTATAAAATGAAAGCCTAGTATTTGCAAGACTGCATTAAAAAGTAAGGCCAAGATGTATTTTAGATCCAATTTTGTAAAATAATAATAATAATAATAATAATAATAATAATAATAATAATAATAATAATAATAATAATAATAATAATAATAATAATAATTAATAATAATAATAATAATAATAATAATAATAATAATAATAATAATAATAATAATAATAATAATAATAATAATGATCCTTTATGACATATTTTCCTAGTGGCTTTATCCTGTTCCTCTCCCCGCTTTTCATATTTATTATTCCCTTCATTGTTCTCTTGTTTTGATCCAGGCAGATGTTGTTTTCCATGAAAGTGATGTTCCTTGGTTCCTTTCAGGGGTGGGAGGGCGACGCGCAATTACATTCTATTGCTGTAGAAATAGGATGAAAGATTTAGGTGTAAGGGTTTTACCCCCCCTTCTTTTTCTTAACATTGATTAAGACCTTGAGTCAGGGGTGAAATCCAGCAGGTTCTGACAGGTTCTGGAGAACTGGTAGCGGAAATTTTGAGTAGTTCGGAAAACCGGCAAATATCACCTCTGGCTGGCCCCAGAACGCGGTGGGAATGGAGATTTTGCAATATCCTTCCCCCAGGAGTGGGATGGGAATGGGGATTTTGCAGTATTTTTCCCCTGCCACGCCCACCAAGCCACGCCCACCAAGCCACACCACGCCTACCAAGCCACTCCCACAGAACCGGTAGTAAAAAAAATTGGATTTCACCACTGCCTTGAGTCTTAAGGTACTGTGTTGATTAAGCCCTTTCCACTTAAGCTTAGCTTACTTCCTCTGATCTTGTTGCTTGGTTGCTATCATTTTCATGTAAGTACCTGCCATTTCTCTTTATGCGTCAGAGAATGACCAAAGAAAATGACTTCTACTTGTACTGTTGATTGCTTTCTCAACAGATTTTGCTGGCAATTGGCCCTTGTGTTAGGAGATGCCTTTTTGCCTTTCTCTTAATATTTGCAAATAAAGTCCCGTTTCCTTTTTATCTTTCTTCTTGTCCATCTGGTCGGGTTTTTTTGGCAGATGCATGTCTAGGAGCATGTGTGGTATATGCTGATCTTTGGAGGAAGAAAGAAAATAAACTTGTTCCAGATGTCTTTCCAATGTGTGAAATATATTTTGTGTTCCTTAAGTTATTATGTTCCTTGGATATTGCTGTTGCAAGTGATACTGGTAATCTCTTTCACAAGTTATGTAAAAATAAGCTAGGTTACCGTATTTTTCAGAGTATAAGATGCACAGGAGTATAAGACGCACCTAGATTTTAGAGGAAAACAAGTAAAAAAGTATTCTGAACCAAATGGGGTAGTAATATATTATTTAATAAAATACCAGTGTAGCAGAATACTTTTTACAACCATGTATACCTGTTACAACCATGTACACTTTTTACAAACTTCAAACTTGACAGCTTTAAGACTTGTGGACTTCAACTCCCAGAATTCCTCCTCTAGTCATGCTAGCTCAGGAATGGGAGTTGAAGTCTACAAGTCTTAAACTTGCCAAGTTTGAAGACCCTTGCACCCCTAATCCCTAACCCAGGGGTCTTCAAACTTGACAGCTTTAAGACTAGTGGACTTCGACTCCCAGAATTCCTCCTCCAGTCATGCTAGATGGGTAATTAGAAGGCAAAAACACCTCCGTTTTTGCAAAAACCGGCCCATTTTTTGGCCTTTTTTTTTTTTGCAAAAACGAGGCATGCAGAGAGTTTGGGAAGCCTGCAGAGCACTCCTAGGGGATGGGGGAAGGCAAAAATGCCCCCGTTTTTCTCAAAAACGGCCCATTATTTTCAAAAATGGGATGCAGGGGCAGGGCTTCGGTGTATAAGATGCACCAACATATCCACCCTCTTTTTGGGGGCAAAAAGGTGCATCTTATACCCCGAAAAATATGGTAATTTAAGCCATATAGTGGTTATCATAAACCATCCAGCAGTGGGGTCCCAAAAGTTTAACACTGCTGCTCATGGCTGTAATCACCACCAGAAATTATCATGCCAACATCCTTATCTGTGGTTCTTGGCCTCATCTGGTGTGGGAAAAGGTTCAGCGGAAACTTGGGAAGATGTAGCTAGTCATCTTCAGTGCATAGAAAGACTTGGATTGTTTGGAGAAGTATGCTGGTTAATACGCATCAGCAGCACTTTCCAGATCTCATATATGCCAGGCTTGACTTGAATGAGTGGTAGCAAAGTATTAGAGGCTATCCTATAAAATAATGGCATTTTTAAAACATGAAGAGGCTAGCGTGAAGTTTCCCAAACTCTGAAAGATAGATTCTGTAGTACATATTCATTTTCATGAATATCCAATGAGCTTCTAGGCTGTATGGGTATTTTAATTTTTATTTCCTGAATTTAAGATCAACAATCTTAACAATAAAACTGCTTGGTGGTTTCATTCTGTCTGCTGCAATTACAATCCAAAGACTTGCTGTAAGCTAATAGAAAATATTACAACAGGGTCATCATATTCTATGATAAAACAATGTCAAACTGCTTGCACTTTGATATGAAATTGCCAAATGATTAAATTAAAGCTATATAAGTGTGAAAAAATGCAGTAGCTTGGCATAAAAATGTCATTTGCCAGAGCCTATTGCAAAGTATATATATGTACTTTGAATTAAAGCAACTCAAAAAATCACCATGTGTGAAAAAAGTGGTTTGATTTGAAAGCCATGGTTTAGCTCTTTGTTATGAACCTGGAGTAATACTGATGTTTTATGGGTAGAACAATCCCAAATAGATCAAGTTATATGCTGATTCTGGATTAGATTATCTATGAAGGATTTAATCGAGTGTCAGACACTGCGCTAGTTCCTAAACACAGTATGGTAAATAAGAAAGAAACATTGTCAACCCAGTAATCCAGTTTTTCTTGAAAACTGTACCAAAATTCTAATCTTCCTTTCCTAATTATGTCTTGTAATTATGAATATTTGAAAATGTGAAGTATAGACTTGCCTGGTTTCTTACAATTCATTTATGTGGCTTAATCCCTCTGGGCCTTGTAGATTATGAATATTTGCCTCCCCACCCCCAGTTCTGCAGAATAGGTTTTCATTTGTATTTGTTAGTTCCGTAATCTACCAAGAAATTACACTACATATTAACAGCACCTCCCACACATATGTGAACCTAAATTTGGCAGTAGTAAAAAAAACCTCATGTAACTTTCTATTTTTTTTCTACTTACTACTATTCATACATCTCAATTTCACTAGTCCTGACTTAAATAGAGGATAATACTTACTCATTTTAAGGCAAACATGGTTGGGGCCATTTGAATCGCCAAGGATGCTATTCAAGGAACCTATTTCAGGGGGCAGATGCCATGACACAGAAGGCAACATGCCTGCTAGGTCTCATAAAATGGTACTTTTATAAATGGGACTTGAAGCAGGCCAAATCTATTAGACCTTATAGAATAGAAACAATGGTGAACAATAGTCCCGTCAAATTGCTATGTCCTATGCTATGTAGGGCTTTGTGGATGATAACCTCCACCTTGAATTGCACCTGGAAGCCTGCTTCATCTTCCACATAGAAGAGGTCTTACATGGATGTACCAGAGCACACTCATAAACATTTGTGCTGCTGTGTTCTGGACCAGCTGTAGCTTCTGAGTGTTCTACCAGTGAGGCCTCTTGCAGAGCTCATTGTAATAGTCCACATGTGAAGTAACCAGGACATGATCTTGAGGAAACAACATGATTAAGTACACAAGATGAAACTGCACAAAAGCCTTCCTAGTCACAGCTGCTCATCTGTTCTTTGAGCTGTGAGTCCAGGAAAACCTACAAATTGCACAGCAGCTATGTCTGAGGAAATACAACCCCATTCAGAATTAAGGATGGAAAATTGCCAGAATCAGATACTCTGTGTACTGGACAAAACCACTTGGATTTGCTGGGATTCAGTTTAAGCCTGTTCCTCATCCTAATCAGATTCAGATTCCAACAGACTGGGACAACATCATAGCCAGGGATTTTGATACAAAGCTAAATATCATCTGTGTAGTGATGATACCTGACCCCATGCTGATGGATGACCACCTAATGGCTTCATGTAGACATTGAAAAGTCTTCCTGCTCTGATCCTCCAGATCTCCTTCTCCATAACTCATTCTTAACACCTGAACCACAAAATGATGCTAATCATCAACCCAACCAGAGTCTTCTAGTCCAGGGGTCTCCAACCTTGGCAACTTTAAGACTCGTGGACTTTAACTCCCAGAGTTCCTCAGCCAGCTTTGCTGGCTGAGGAACTCTGGGAGTTGAAGTCCACAAGTTTTAAAGTTGCCAAGGTTGGAGACCCCTGTTCTAGTCCATCCATCTAAAAACCATACACTGATACCTTCTGAGCCTACAACCAGCAGTTACACACAATCATCATCTTTTAAAAAAAGAGTTAATAAAAACAAAGCAAAACACTTCAGTCCTCAAAAACATCCAATTTGGTGGAATGTAGTCTGTATTCCCAGGACGGAGGGAGTGCATTCAAGATGATTGAAAGATATTTTGAGTGGGTGGAAAAGAGTCAGAACAGCTCCGTGCTAGGAGTTCTCGGAACACATGTTTAATGATATAAGTAGTTTGCTTTAGTTTGGCAAGGTTTTGTTTATGGGCAACGAACAATAAATGAAATGGCTTAAAAGAACCACTGCATGTCTTCCTTGGTTTTTGGAGCCTGACATCAATATAGTATTAATCTTTGCCCATCTGAGCTACCCATTATTCATTGGCAGTTGTGTTATATGTTACCTGGATATTTCTTTGTGTTTTTGTTTGTTTATAGGTATCATCTTCAGTTCTGGGTTAAGGGGGACTGAGTGGATGGATAGAATTTTCACTTAAAGTGGAGGGTAGTTTGGGTTTTTAAAAATTAAGTTGTTTATGCATGTTGTGCTAAAAGGTCTACCACCAGAGCAGAAATTGACTTTTCAACTGTTAATGTGGTAATTACTACTAGTATACTCTTGGAATTAATTTGAAGGGGAAAGCAAGGAATAAAAGTTAGGGTTGTTTGTTTGTGTCAGAAGCATCACTATTAAAATAAGGCATGCTATATGACATAAAATTTAAGTTATAAAATACAAGATTAAAATATGTACAGATTAAAGAGATCTTGCTCAGAAACTACCGTAGCAACATTAACAACATTAATTGTGTTCTGTCATGCTGTCTCAAGTGTACACTGAAAGGTACACCTATGTATTGTTGTCTGCATGTCACAATTGCAAAAAGCAGAAGCCACCAGATAGCTGCATTTGTTCAGAATGTCTCTGGATCTTCTTGTAGCCGTGCACAGTTTATTCAATGACTTCCATACTTCCCAGCTTTTGTCAGACCCAGGTGCCAGCTCCTCCATTGGTTCCATCCAGTGTTGGTTCTTTGTAGCTTTCCATACAAAGATACTGGTTTTCTGTTTCGAATTCTTCAGTCTTCCGTCGACCTAAGAAAGCTTTTCCTGGATTTTAGTCTCTGATGAGCTGGTCATAGGCTATAGAGAGGATGTTGTGTAGATATTGATATTTGAGTCTCTCTCTGTATGTTGCTATTACTTCTCTGTGAACAGCAGATGGGACAATGCTGGCTAAGTGCTAGATCTTTTCTAGAGGGGTAGGTTTAAGGCATCCAGGAAAAATTCTGCTAGTTTTGTTCAGAGCAGCATCTACTTTCCCAGTTGATTTGTACCAGACTGCGCAGGTGTATTTGCCTGCTGAGTAGTAAAGAATAAGAGCTGTTACTTAAGGATCCGATAAATTGTCAATAAAACAAATGATGATTGGATATCCTTAATTATAAGGGCTAATGTGGTCTAGTGGTAAGATGCTGACTTGGCAATAGGGAAACTCTGTAGCTATGGAAGTTCATTGAGTGACTGTGGCCCAGACATTAACTTACAATCCAAAAGATTAAATTGCTAAAAATGAGCAACAGATCTCCAAGTTGCATGGATTTTCCAGAGTGTATTTATTTCTAAATAAACAACTAGTGTTCATGCCTAGCCTCAACTGAAATGAAGATCTGCAACTTTAGAAATGTTGCTTCCTCCACAGTTGTCCGGAACTTGTATAGCTGGACTCTTGTGCATCTTTTGTTACACTATATTTGGGTTGGGGCAACCCATTTTGAACTATAATGATTTTAGATGGCATGAGATTGATTTTGCAGTTTTTTTTCCTACAAAACAAAGCTTGGAATATAAATATTTAAACTTTTGGTAAATTTAGTATAGCCATTTTTGTGGAAATACCCCGTCCCAAAAGACAAAGGGAAAAAGTGGTTCCAAATTTTGATCTCTCCAGTAACTGAATGATTTCTTTCTCCCCCTTTGCTCTGCTTACTGAAGGAGTTCCTATTCTTTGACTTCAGCTCCTGGTAATTGCAGGAGATAGCCCCTTGTCCTTGTTTTTTTCTCAAATAATAATTCTTTCATTGGAATATTCATTGGAATTTTATGGAATATTTTTTCAGCTTCCCAGTTTACCCCAAGGCCTTGAGATTTCCTAGTGGTTTTCCATCCAAATATTAACCAGCAGAACTCTGTTGAGGCCAGTCAAAGTTACCGTATTTTTCGGAGTATAAGACACACCGGAGTATAAGACCTTAGTTTTGGGGGAGGAAAATAGGGGGGAAAATCTACCTACCAGGTATTTATCTGGCTAGTGTCCTTAGTCTGTTCAGCTTCAGCACATTATTTTATCCCCTGGTTAGGGCTGAAAAAACCTTCTTCAGAGGGAGTAGGAATGAAAACAAGCCTGCAAAGACTTAGGGCTGGAAAAAACCATCTTCGGAGGGAATAGGAAGCCGGGAAGATTGTTAGCACCTCGTTAGGGCTGGAAAAAAAAGCTTCGAAAAAGCTACATTCAAAGTATAAGATGCACCCAAATTTTCAGCCTTTTTAGGGAGAAAAAAGGTGCACCTTATACTCCAAAAAATACGGTAATTAGATGCTGTGACCAGAACTGAGTGTGTTAGGTTAATGATGTAGCCCTTCAAATAAAAAAAAAAGCACTTGAGCATGCACATCAAATGGAAGAGGAAAGAAACAGAGGATATTTTCCTGCAATGTTCAATTTACTAATGTCAGCTTATTTGTTTTTCAACCTATACATCATAATTCCCAGATAATAAGAAAAGCTCCTTTTAACTGATGAATTTTCTGCCTGCCAAGGTGAACACTGAATTCCTTCAAAAAGTCAAAGGGTAAGAATTGACTTTGCCCAATAAATCTGCTTATTGAGTTTTACTAAGCAGATTAATTGTTTGAAACATTTTACAAGGATTGAAATTACTTTGGTGATTTTGAAATTTATAGTGGAGTCATATATTACAACACCTATAATTTTATAATCAATAACATAGATACTATTCAGGACTTTGCTCTATAAGATACAGCTTAGGCAATTGATAATAATAAAGGCATTAATTCAAATATACTGTTCTGTCTTTTGGGAGAAAGTTATAACAGTTATTCTGCAATGCTTGTCTGATAGTCACTGATGTGGTTTGCTCTTGATATCCCTCAGTGGTGTTGTGATTCAATCTCTGTTAGGTCCCCATCTCTAAAGATCGGTGGAGTTAAATGCAGTCATCTTATTGTTTACTTTGTAATTGTTTTATTAAAATGAGCAGAGCCAAAGGGATTATTTTTAAACAGGATGTCCTGATTAAATGGTCTGTGCTTTCAATGGACTTGTATGTATGCGGCAGAGAGAATGGGTGTCTATAGGTTAATTTCCTTGTCCTGTTAAAGATAGTATGAGCTTATATTTATTTACTGTATTTATATCCCACCATCATTATTTTTACAAATAACTCAAGGTGACGAACATATCCAACACATCTTTTTCCTCCTATTTTCCCCCAACCCAGTGAGGTGAGTTGGGCTGAAAGAGAGGGACTGGCTTTCATGGCTAAAGCAGGACTAGAACTCATGTTGGCCCTCTTTCTAGCCTTAACTACTAGATCAAACTGGCTCTTAATTATATCAATTATATATCTTGTATCGAAACAATAGGCTTGTGTATGCTGGAAGGCACAAGCAGTGGTGTCCTATTTTACTCATCACCTGCTTTCCAGAGCTATCTGGTTGACCACTTTAAATAACAGAATGCTGGATTAGCAACGTTTTTGGCTTAAATCAAGCCAAAACATACCTTTAAACACTGACACTGACATCCCCTAAACTCTTCTGAAGATGTTACCTAGCCTGCTAATGAAACATTTGGAAACCAACCCACAAGCTCCAAGAACAAACCTTCACCCTCATACCTTTACTATGTTGAGGGACTAACAAGATAACATTTTTGTAAGTCTCTTCCAGATGATAGGTTATATTATCTGGATATATATACCGGTATAAAGTGAGAGGAAACCCCACTCCTTACTAACACTGATGATGTTACCTAGTTTGGGTAATGAAGCATTTGCAAAAAAACCAACAACAACCAAGCTCAGAGAGCACCAAGGACCCAGATAGGTTATATCTTCCGTAATCCCCGGCTAGTAGGCTGGATTGATAAAGGCCATCCTCATCCATGTTTGTCTTCTGAAAACAGTTACAGCACTTATCCCATGAAAAGACTTCCAATTCAACCAACCATGTTTTTTTTCTCCCCAGCAGAAAAGGTCATTTGCAAATCAATAGCATTGCCTTACAGGATTTAATTTTGCGCACACAGTCACAGACACAATGCTCATTGAGTTTTAATTCTAAGCTTTGCACAAGTCTTGTTCTTATTTGTCTGCCTGATACCCAAGGATGCCCAGTAGTCGTAACAGTTAAATTCAGGCAGTTGTCACAGTTTGTGCACTGCTTTCTGGTCAGGTCTGTTGTCTTTTTACTGTGGAACATATGTGTTTCAACTTTAGTTCAAAGAATTACAATAAAATCACTCTTCCGTTTCCACTGCCTCTTTTCTCCCTGTCAGGTTACAGTTACCAAGCATCTGAATTTTGATCAGTTGACCATGGGAATGCTGGAAAGGTCATAACTGTGAAAAACGCTCATACGTCACATTTTTCAATGCCATTGTAACTTTGAATGGTCACTAAATGAACTGTTGTAAATCAAGGACTACCTGTATTGATATGCCTCTTCCTTGTAGCCTCATACTCTGAAGAATAGAATGGAATATCAAAAATGTGGAAACAAAACTGTCAGCAAGGAATGGGTATTAGCAATCACTTTCTACTCTGGCCCCATCAATTATTTGCTATTAGTCCAGGAGAAAAAAAATATCCATGTAAACTCCAGGAGAGAAAAAATTGTCCACATCTGCAGCAGACAATGAAGATCGGACAATGAAGATCCAAGTGCTTCATAGTCTATGAATTCAGCCTTATCCTCCTGCTTTTTAATGGCAGCTTGGAACCTCTGGACTAGACATGGGGCATGAGATTTGAATGAAGAGTCCTGAGATGATATGAAGAGATTCAAATCAGGCAAGTGATTGTAGCTTTGTGTTTCCTGTCTGACCTGCAGGAAGGTCTTGGAGATCATTGTTTGTTTGTTTGTTTGTTTGTTTGTTTGTTTATTTATTTATTTATTTATTTATTTATTTATTTATTTATTTATTTATTTATTTATTTATTTATTTGTGAGACTTATATACCGCCTCATAGTGCAAGCACTCTCTAAGCCCGTGGTGGCGAACCTATGGCACGCGTGCTACAGGTGGCACGCGGAGTCATAGCGGCCGGCACGCGAGGGTTCCCACCGGCAAACCGGAAGTGCAGAAAAACGCACTTCCGGTTTGCCGGTGTGCTGTTTTTTGCACTCCGGAGGGTTCAGGGAAGCTCCCTGAAGCTCCGGAATGCAAAAAACTACAAAACGGACAAACCAGAAGTGCACTTTTTCGCACTTCTGGTTTATCCGTTTTGTAGTTTTTTGCATTCCAGAGCTTCAGGGAGCTTCCCTGAACCCTCCGGAGTGCAAAAAACAGCACACTGGCAAACCGGAAGTGCGTTTTTTCGCACTTCCGGTTTGCCGGTTTCGTCGTCCCAGGCTCCGATAAGCCTTTGCGCGGGGGTGGGGGTATGTGCGCATGCGCAGGGGGAAGCATGGGGGGGGTGTTGTGCGCATGTGTGGGGGGGAGGGAATGGGTGTGGGCACGCAAGCGCGTGCGAGCGTGCCCCCCCTTTTTGGCACGCGAGCCTAAAAAGGTTCGCCACCACTGCTCTAAGCTGTTTACACCATTAAGCAATGTATATATTTACATTGCCCCCAACAATCTGGGTCCTCATTTTACCTACCTCGGAAGGCTGGAAGGCTGAGTCAATCCTGAGCCCGTGAGATTTGAACAGCTGAACTGCTGATCACAGTCAGCTAAAGTAGCCTGCAGTACTGCACTCTAATTGCTGTGCCACCTCGGCACAGTATAAATCTCATGTCCCAGAGTTCCTCCACTTTTGTGCTTATCATATCTTAAGCAGGAGAAGTGTGAATAAATGATGTCATGCATTGTTCTTTTGAGGTTATATTTACCTACTTTTAAGAACTGCTTAGGATCAGATGATGTTTACTGTCCTGCTACATAAAACCATAGAACTCAAAGAGGGTGCACTTTCTATTTCACAAATGGCTGTATGTTCTGAGAAGAGTCAGTGAAGCCAAAGCAACATTTTTGGGCTCCTTCATAACAAATTCAGCACGTGAGAAGAATGGGTGGCATCATGGGAAGACTTTCCTCCTTTCCCTTTATTAGTTCAAGTTTAAATATCTTGTTTCAGCCAGGTATTTCCCATTTTAAACTGGCAGCTGTCCAGCATGCAAACATCCGCATGGATATTTGCGCAGATTATTCTTTTCTTTTCTACCTGTGTAGAAAGACTACCAGAAAAAGGAAAGTAATGGTGAGAAGACTACCTTCATAATTGTTTACTTTAACTTCAAATGGGTGCCTGAAGTTGTGTTAATCATAATTCTTTATTTAATAGACCTGGAGAGGAATAAATAGAAGATTACAGATTTTATTTTGAATTGCTTCTCATTGTCAGCAATTATCAGTTGTGTTTCACAGGCGGAATAAGTCCAAAACTACCATTTAAGGATAACAAGATTTTTTTAAAAAAACAAAAGGTTAGTTGTAGTTTTGCTTGGGAAAATAAAAGGTTTCTTCCCGCCCCCCCATTTCCAAACAAAACAATTAAAATGTGCATGTCTTCTTCCAGATCACAGCCTAAACAGACCTAAAATATTTCCTCAAATTTAGAAAACGTTGATTAGATAGATATTTACTTTTCATAAATAAAAGGATGGGATGATTAAATTCACCCACCTGATTCATCAGCTGCTGCTTTTTTTTTTTTTTTTGGGTCGTCTGGTAGCTGGAATCAAGTGAACACTGGAAATGTTCTGTCAGTGTTTGCAGTTGGCCTGCTTTTTCAGATCCGACATAGTTACATGTTCAAACTGGGTTGCTATGGCATTCTGACATGACTTGGCAAGATACACAGATGAAGAATCAAGCATCTCCAAGTGGTGGTAGAATGCGAAAAAGGGATGGGGGGGGGGAAGGATGGGGAGATTAGCAGCATTTTTGTTTTGCCAAGTACAGTGAAGATGTCTCTGATACGTATGTCTCAATTTAAATGTAAAATATACACATGGCTGCAGTCCTAAAACCAATAATGGCAGAACCATTGGAACAAAAAAGGAAAAAAAAAGGAGGAGAGAGACAGTGAGGCTCTTTGGAATAAATGGATTTGTATTGCAGGCAGTTTTCCAGTTCTCTGGTGAAATGTTTCATTGCAAAATGCAAATTCCCTGGTTCTCAGAACTGGCAACTGCAAATTTTCGAATGTAATTGAGTTAAACCTTCTGAGTAAAGCCATTAAATGTATAGCCATGGGTAGTACCAGCACAAAATGGTTTGCAGATGCTTCTTTACTCCCTTAGATACTTTGGAATAAAGCATGAAAGATGCTCAGAATAACAATGGAGATTAAAGAGCAATTTATGGATGCATACCGGTAATTTTGCTTACTTATTGAAAAACATTAAGCGCCTAGATGGAATCCAAATAAATATTGCAACTCCTACCTCATCCCTCAAATTTTGTCTTCAAAATGTATACGTTATAGGACAGGGGATGCAGAGTGAGGGTTTATTAGATTAAAATCTGTTGTAAGTCATTGTGCAGTTGTAAATTTACAGTTGTAAATTGAGGAACACATATGACCGGATCCATTTTTCGGACATTTTTCCTGGCAGTTGTTAAGCGAATCATCCGATCATTAAGTGAATGCTGTGGTCGTTAAGCGGGCCCATTCTTTCCAAATGGTAGTTTTTGCCAGAAACCAGCAATAAATAAATAAATAAATCAGAAACCAGCAAAAAATGCAGGAAACTGGCAAAAAGAATCACAAATTATGATCGCATGACTGTGGGCCACTGCAACTGATCATGAAGGTTGCCAAGTACCTATAATGTGGTCATGTGACACAAAGGGAGGGATGATATTTTACAATTGCCAGAAGTGCTTTGTGAGCCATGAAGTACCTGTTTTGAGGCTGTCATAACACCGAATGGCCATAGATTAAGGACTACCTGTATCTAAAGCTCTTTTAGGTCTAGCATCCTTCTTTAACCTCAACTGGTTCTGAACTTTCACTTGCCTAACCCCAGCTCTACAGTTCTACAAAGAGGATCAATTTAGTGAGTTTTCGACTGTTTTGTAAGCTGTTTAACTACTTAAGCCTCTTCTACTTTCCTCTATTTTCTACCTCATTGAAAAGTTTTTGCAATTATACATTTTAAAATCTTAGGAATTCCTATCAATCTTGATGTTCTTTTTTCCCATTAGCTTTTACTGCCATGTGATCTACTTTCATTATTCCGAGTATATAATAATAGTAATTCCTTTGTTAGAAGCCAAGATACATATTGACAATGCTCTGTTTTACTTTCCCTTAAAATGGTGTAATGTTCATTTGTTCATTTAAAAAAAAATCAGGATTGCAAAATTCTTTTATTTTTATTTCTGAGCAGGGACACTCAGTACAATTCTTCTTCCAATTCTTTTGCTCATGAACACATTTTATACTTTAATTGCTATATTTCAGTCATGGGAGTCACCCCACCAACTCTCAATTATACTTACTGACACTAATTTGTAAGTCTCTCAAGAACATTCTGGTAATCTGACCCATCCATTTTAAGTAATGTCCTACCCTTCTCCTATCACCATTTTTTAAAAATATAATCATTTAAAATTCATCAAATCCCCATATCATATGCCCAACTGTGTAAGGTTTTGCTTCTTCATCACTGCTTCAAGGAAATCGGCCACTTATGGTGTAGAACTGATTAATTGCCTCTTTGCAGACCACAGCAAAATCCATAATTCAAAAGATGTATCTCCTTTCTCTCTTTCTCACTGTCCAGTTTTTACAGCCATATATTACAACTGCTGAAAAGGACATTGCTTTAAGTTTTATGTTTTGGGGGGGGGTTGAGTATAATAATATCCCTTTCTTTCATGAATTTGTCTGTTTTTCTAGTATTGCCTTCTTCATTCGTTTTGTTACTTTTCCTGCACACTGCCCTTTTTTATCTGTTCCTGAGCCAAGAAAATAAAATTATTAAACCACCTTCACTTGCTTGCCCTCAAGTATAAATTCTCTGAGTTTATCTCTCTGCATAGGTTGATATGTCTTGGTCAGGCTGTAGCAAAAACTTTGGTTTTATGAAGAATGTGGGCAATAGCTTAGTAATTTATGCATTTTCTTGCTTCTCCATTTTTCAGCGCAAGTATACATTACCTTTTCCAGTGTTGGGGCCTTGCAGACTTATTCCATATTTGTTGATGTAGAACTATTAGTATTTTCTTCAGCTTTAACATTTCTGTGGGTAATTTCATCTGTATCTGATATTTTTATGGTAGACTGCTGTTTGTTTCTTTTGCCATACCTCAATTTTTACTGCAATTGGTTCCTCAATGTATCTGATCTTGTTTGCCATAAGTTTCAGTTCAGTCTTTTCATCTTTTTAATATTGTTTGACTCTATCAGATCTTTTCCTTGAATATGTTGACTATGCTAACGTTACCAGTGAATTTTTATGTGATATTTTAAAGACTCTTTGTCCTTTTCTTGTTATATTCTTCTTTTTCTTGACTGTCTTTATTGATATATTTCTCTCTCTCTCTCTCTCTCTCTCTCTCTCTCTCTCTCTCTCTCTCTCTCTCTCTCTCTCTCTCTCTCTCTCTCTCTCTATTCTTGTTCTTTCTTCCATTATATTGATAGTCTGGGTTTTGTTGTTACACATTTTTTTCTTTTTGCTGAAAGCTTTCATCCTCTTTCTTTTGCTATCATGACAGCATGTCCTAAAATCCACATGGATCTTCTTTTCTTTGAATTTTTTTGGGATACCTTTTTCCACTTTGTATTTCACAATATCTCCTAGCATTTCTAGGCTGACTGGATTGTATCTGTTGTATTATATACCGTATTTTTCGGAGTATAAGACGCACCACAGTATAAGACGCACCTTAGTTTTTGGGGAGGAAAATAGGGGAAAACAATCTGGCCTACCAGGTATTCATCTGGCTAGCATCCTTAGTCTGGTCAGCTTCAGCACATTATTTTATCCCCTGGTTAGGACTTAAAAAAACCTTCTGAGAGAGTAGCAATGAAAGAGCATGCAAGCCAGTAAGAGTTGGGAAGATAGTTAGCACCTGGTTAGGGCTAGAAAAAAACTTATTCGGAGCAGCTTCAGCACATTATTTTATCTCCTGGTTAGGACTTAAAAAAACCTTCTTCTGAGAGAGTAACAATGAAAGAGCATGCAAGCCAGTAAGAACTGGGAAGATAGTTAGCACCTGGTTAGGGCTAGAAAAAAACTTATTCGGAGCAAGTAGAGCAATGAAAAAAAATTCTGTAAAGACTTATGGCTGGAAAAACATTCTTTGGAGAGAGTAATAATGAAAAAGCCTGCAAGGTAAGAGCTGGGAAGATCTGTTAGCACCTCGTTAGGGCTGAAAAAAAAAAAACTACATTCGAAGTATAAGACGCATCCAAATTTTCAGCCACTTTTAGGGAGGAAAAAGGTGCGTCTTATACTCCGAAAAAATACGGTAATTTATTTGATTCAGATGCTATTTATCCAGCAATGCTCACATGTAGAGTTGCATTTCTGTTGCTTGACACAGGTGTTGACAAGCAACAAAGATTCTCTTCACAGAACTTTATGAAAAATATTATGAAAAAATTTGCATTCTTTGTTTATCCAATCCAGATTTCTCAGATTATTCAACTTTTACTCAACAAAATAGCAGTACAAGCCTTCTAGAGGATGTACTGCTTTCAAGCTTTGAGGAGAGATGCTTTGCATGGGCTGACATACTTTTCAAGGTAATTCTTTGCCATGCTTTATAGAGTCCTAATTTGTTAACAATTGGATGGAAGATTCTGTTGCAGTAAATACCTTTTCTTAGTGGAAAAGGTTCATTAGACTCTGACTTGGGGATGTTTCTTTTCTCCTTGAGAAAGGGGAACTGGGCTAGTTAGGGGCTCCTGGGAGCCAGGAGTGACAGCTAGCATCTTCTCTGCTCTTTCATCCATGTGGGAATGTTGTTTGCCCAAAAGATTTCATAGAGAACCTGGCACTGGTTGCTGCCTTGGCAGAAAGCACCAGGCAGAAGTAGGATGTTGGCTGGTTGCCTGACACAATAGGTTCTTAATCACTGGATCCAAGACAAGAGGAAAGATTTGCAGGGACAGTTGTGAGCCATTGAAACAAAAGCGCAAGGAAGAATTGAAACCCTTTCTTTCCCTTTGGCAAACAAGGGCTTGCAACTGAACGTCTTATACTAATTTCCAAAGGGGAAGAAAACACTGGAGTATTGTTACTTTTTCACAGGGCAGCACAGTGTTGGCTCCAGCATTTTGTCCCTGTTGGAAAGTAGGATCCTCATTAGGAGGGTGACAGTCATTTGTTGCAGCCATTGTCTGCTTTCTCTGCCATTGTAAGAATGGGTATGTCTCCTACCCTTCCTCCTTTTGTTTAGCCTCTCCTGAGTAAATAATTCACTAATTAGTACTTGGTCCAGATTTGACTTTCCCAATATGGTGTCCTGCAGAGGTATAAGACTTACTCTTGTCTTCCTTCTTTCATAATGGGCAGGAGATGATAGGAATTGACTAGCACCTGTTTAGGGAAAGCTATTGCTATCCTCATGTCAGGAGCATTGAAACAGTTCCAGGTTGAAAGGATTAAATCACTGTTACCTGGTGGATGCCCATGTTCCCATGCCCACTAAAGTGGTACTCATTTATATACTTGCCTGCTTTCAAACTGCTGGGTTAGCAGAAACTGGAGGGTGTGACAGGCGTTCACCCCATCCTAGTCAGCAACTGGGTCTCAAACATAAGCCTGCCGATCATCAGCCCAGCATTCTTACCTCGTGAACACCACGCTCTTTCTGGGGGAGACTGATCTAGAGGGACAATTTGGAAGGGAAAATTAAAATTGTGTTCTCTTTCCTACTAAACCTAGTTCTCATGAAACACTGTCCCTCTTTAATTGACTTTGGAGTGGCACTGCATAGGCATCCGCCCGAAATGAAGTATCTGTGGATAGCCAACACATAGATATAATTGGAAAAACATGAAATCTAACAACAGAAGACTTAAGCAAGGTATATTGTACTTTTCAGGCACAGATGCATATCATAGTCGGGAGTGGGGGGAAGAAAAGAAATATAAGCCATTTTTTTCATACAGTTAGTTCTTAACTTATGACCATAATAGAAACTGTCCATTATAGTTGTAAATTGTGACAGTTGTAAAGTAAGCCATCACATGACCGACCTGTCCCAACACAAAGTATAACACCAATTCTCCATCCTCTGAGGAGCCAGCAGTCAGGATGGGTTGTCTCCGCCTACCAGCAGTTGAGGACGAGTCACTATTTTTTTCTTAATTGCCTGGATCCACCCCTTGGGGTCCCAGTTTCTGACTCGTCCTCAGCAGAACAGGACGTGGTGAAAACCCATCCCAACTGCTGGTCCATTGTAGAGTCAGGTTGTATTCTAAAACTTTTATTTCTTTGACCTTTCCTTTCTTTCCTTTTTTCATTGCTACCCTCCTTGGAAGATCTTGCATAATTTGGTGAGCGAGGGAGCGTGGCAGCACCTGGAGTCTTCCTCCTGAGCTGCCACGAGGGCTTTGGGCTCCGGCCTAGCCCACTGCACCCCCCTTCCCCCCCCTCCGATTGCTCGCCTCGCGGCCGCGACCAGAGAAAAAAAAAGCCGTTTGACTCTGTTCCGGCTCTGGTCGCGAAGGGACTCCCGTCGCCGCGCCCTCGCTCATCTCCACGTGGACAAGCCCTATCGGGCGAGCTTGCCGCTGCCGCCGCGGTTGCTTTCCGCAAAAGGGAAAGCGAAACCGCCAGCGCGCCTTTCTTGCCTCGGCCAGCCGATTGTCGCCTCGGAGCCTGCTGCCGGAGCCTCGCTCGCGGAAGGCTCCTGAATTTAAATTTGGCGCCAACTAGTAGCGGCTCGGGCCTGAGAAGAGCGGATCGCACCAGGACTTCGCAGGGAGGATCGCGGATCGCGAAGCCGCAGCGACCGTTAGCCGGGCAGGTCATCAGACGCACCTAGCCCGTGGGGGGGGGGACGGGGGGGAGCAGAAACGCACCAGGCATTCTAGCCACAACTGATTCCTGATTCCAGTTGCCCTCATTAAAGAATGGCGAAAGGCATGCCCTCTAATTCCTCCAAACCAGGGGGAAAAAGGAAACAGAAAACAAACAGGCCTAATGATGATGAGGCTGCTGCCTCATCTTCTCAACCGATCAGGGCAGAGACCACGAGGGCGGAGCAGCGTAGGGATCGGGCCCTACAGAAGATTCACAATAAAGCTGCCCAGACTAGATCTGCCCCCCAGGTCCCCACCAGCCAGCAAGTGGTTGCTCCCTCTCTTGAGGCCTCGACTCTTCCCCAGATATCTCCGAACTTGTGGGGACCAGGGGGATTGGGCGTGGCTGCCATGACTGGGCAGGAAATAATCCAAGGCCCTCAACCTGACCCAGGCCCTGGGGTAGAGCAGGCCCAACCACCACCTCATTCCCCTTCTAGTCAGGAAGCCAGGCCTCCCCCTGTCTCGGACCCAGCCCAACAGCCACCTGCTTTGCCATTTGATCCAACCCTGATCCAACAATGGATAGCAATGGCGGTCCAGAGCAGCATCACAGCCAACCTACAGAACTTGGCTGCCACCCTGCCCTCCGTGGGCTCAGGAACCTCCTCTCCCCAATTGGATCCTCAACCTAGCACCAGTGCAGGTTTTCTGGCTGCAGATCAGCTTTCAAATATCTCAGAGGAAGATAATCTTGATGATTTGCCTGAATTGCTAATGCAGCCATTAGGTGATCTTTCCGAGGATGAGGAACCGGCACCGAGCAAGCCGCCTACTGTGGCCTTATTTCCGCAGTCTCTCTTCAAGTCTCTCCTTAGCAAGGCCAGGGCTACTGCCGGCCTCTCCTTGCCCGCCGCCCCGGCTCCATCTCTTACTACACCTCTGGGGCCTATCTTCTCTTCTGTAACACCCGAGCCGGAGTCTGTCCTGGCTCCTTCCTTATTTCTCGACACAGTGAGGAATCAGTGGGCAGCTCCAGCATCTGGACCATCTCCCTCTTCCCTCGAACGCCAGTTTTTCAACGTGGCTTCGGATCTGAGCGACTTGCTTGAGGTACCCACGGTGGATTCTCCCGTATTAGCACTCCACGCTCAGACCAATCTGCCTAGCGAATCGGAAGAGAACCTCAAGCCTGAGGAACGCAAAGTAGAACAGGTGCTGGTGCGCGCGCATCAGGCAGCGGCCTGGGCTATCCGGGCAACGTCCACATCCTCATTCTTCACAAGGGTAGCCCTCCTGTGGCTGAAGCAACTTCAGGAATACATCCCTGAAACCAACCTAAGAGCACATCAGGACCTGAATAAAATCTTTGCTACCTGCCAGTTCTTGGCTGATTCCACCCTGTACGCCTCTAAGTTCACATCAAAGGCTATGGCTTCGGCCGTCGTGGCGCGACGGATGCTATGGCTTAAGCAGTGGCCGGTGGAAACGCGCCACAAGTGGCGCTTGGCCTCTAACCCCTCAAGGGCAAGCACCTTTTCGGAGATTCCCTCGACCCGTTTCTCATTGAATCTCGAGACAAGAGAAAGATATTGCCTTCCCTCTCCCGCAGGGGCCTTCCACGGCGGACCCCGTACCCCAGGCGGCCCTTTCGCCAACCTGACCAGGGTTCCAGCTTTCCCCGCACCCCAGGTCAGTATTCCGGTAGGTTTCATCCCAGTCAGGACAGAACCGGGCGGGGGAGACAGTTCAGGAGACAATCCCGCGGAGGGGAGGGTGGGCGCCCCGCTAAACGGGGCAAACAATAGGCCACCTCCCTCCTCGGAGGTCCCCATTGGGGGCCGGTTAAAATATTTTGCAGACCAATGGGAGGCCACCACAGATGACTTATGGGTGCTAGACACCATCAAACACGGTTTATCTCTTGAATTTCTCTCGCCTCCCCCTGGAGCCTTCGTCCGCTGCCCCACGGCCAGAAGCCCCACTAAACGAGCCCTCATGGCCGAGGCTGTGCAACATCTCCTGGACATTTATTTATTTATTTATTTATTTTGTTATTCTTATATGCCGCCCAACTCCCGAGGGACTCGGGGCGGCTTACAGCAGGGAAAAATACAAGAATAAACAAAAAATTACATAAGATTTAAAAACAGATACGAAAATTTAAAACAATTATTTAAAACAGCAACATCCATTCGACACATACATACTTGGGGGGTGGGCTCAGGTGGAATTAAGCTGTCCCCCCCACCTGCAGGAAAAGCCATGTCTTAATGGCTTTACGGAAAGCCAGCAGAGTGGGGATAATCCGGGTCTCTGGGGGTAGTTGGTTCCAGAGCGCAGGGCCAGCCACAGAGAAGGCTCTCCCCCTAGGGCCCGCCAGCCGACATTGCTTGGCCGACGGGACCTGGAGGAGGCCAACTCTGTGGGCCCTAACTGGTCGAAGGGAAGTATGAGGCAGAATGCGGTCCCGAAGATATCCTGGTCCTAAGCCATGAAGGGCTTTAAAGATGGTGATCAACACCTTGAATTGGACCCGGAGACCGATGGGCAACCAATGCAGCTGGCGGAGTATCGGTGTCACGTGGGTGTACCTTGGCACACCCACCACAGCACGCGCAGCCGCATTTTGCACCAGCTGAAGTCTCCGGATACTCTTCAAGGGTAGCCCCATGTAGAGCGCGTTGCAGTAGTCCAAGCGCGAGGTGACAAGGGCATGAGCAACCGTGAGTAGCGCCTCCTTCTCCAAATATGGCCGCAACTGGTGCACCAGGCGAACCTGTGCAAAGGCCCCCCTAGCCACAGCAGAAAGATGGTGGTCCAATTTTAGCTGTGGATCTAGGAGGACCCCCAAGTTGCGGACCTGGTCTGAGGGGGTCAGTTTCGCACCCTCAAAGACCAAGGAGGGATAGTTTTCATGAACCTTAGGAGGCAATATCCACAGCCACTCAGTCTTATCGGGATTTAGTCTGAGCCTGTTCCTCCCCATCCAGACCTTAACGTCGTCCAGGCATCGGCACATTACATCCACTGCCTCCCTGAAGTCAGATGGGGTGGTGATGTACAGCTGGGTGTCGTCAGCGTACTGATGGAAACACACCCCATGTCTGCGGATGATCTCACCCAACGGTTTCATGTAGATGTTAAACTGGATGGGCGAGAGAACCGACCCCTGGGGCACCCCACATAATAGGGGCCTAGGGGACGATCTCTGCCCACCTGCCAACACCGACTGCATCCGATCGGAGAGATAAGAGGAGAACCACCGTAAAACGGTGCCTCCCACTCCCAACTCGCCGAGCCGATGCAGAAGGATACCATGGTCGATGGTATCGAAAGCCGCTGAGAGGTCAAGTAGCACCAGGATGGAGGAGTTCCCCGCATCCCGGGCCCGCCAGACATCAAAGCAATTCAGCCGGTTCCTTCCGAGCAACGCTTCCAGGGGTTTTATTCCATTCTGTTTGTGGTGCCCAAGGCTTCGGGGGGCTGGAGAGCAATTCTAGATCTTAAACGATTGAATCATTTTATCTCTTACAGAAAATTCCGGATGCATTCTCTTAAAACCATTCTCACCTGCATCCGCCCAGGGGACTTCATGGCTTCCCTAGACTTAACCGAAGCCTATTTACATGTCCCCATCGCTCACCATCACCGTTGTTACCTCAGGTTCTGCTACGCAGACAGACACTTCCAATATAGAGCCCTTCCCTTTGGTCTTTCCTCAGCTCCCAGAGTTTTTACGAAGGTCCTCTCAGTCCTAGCGGGACACCTTCGGTCTCTCCCTGTTAGAGTTCAATGTTATTTGGACGACATTTTGGTTCATGCCCCTACAAGGTCCTTGGCGCAACAGCACCTGCAGACTGTCACCCAGGTACTCACAGATCATGGTTTTTCAATCAATCTCACCAAAAGTCAGTTGTCCCCGTCGACGACCATTGTCCACTTGGGGTCGGTCATTGATTCCTCAACAGGTAGGGTTTTCCTTTCACAGGAAAGACAGGACAGTCTTAGGGAGTTGGCTTCTCAGGTCCAGGGGGCAGTCTCCTCCCCTCTCCTTACCTTGTCATCCCTGTTAGGCAAAATGGTCTCCTGCATTTCCATCGTACCTTGGGCCAGGTTACATGCCCGGGAATTGCAGTGGTTCCTTCTTCCCTTTCAGAGGCAAAAGCGAGGATCATCTCTTCACAAGGTCAGACTCCCCCCGCAGGTCCGACGTTCCCTTACATGGTGGCGCTCCGCTGCTCTAACCAAGGGCACTCTGTTCCTGCCTCAGGCACAAATCACCGTCACAACAGATGCCAGCCTCGCAGGATGGGGCGCTCACTGCGAAGGCGCCACGGCACAAGGCCTGTGGTCAGCACAACACGCCGGGTGCTCCATCAACTGGCTCGAGCTGCACGCGGCGTTCCTCGCATTGAAGCATTTTCAGCACCTGCTCACGGGTTCGCACGTACGCCTGCTCACGGACAACATCACCACCAAGGTGCATATCAACCGCCAAGGGGGCACCCGTTCCAGGACACTGATGGACGAAGCGAGGAAGATCGGGTTATGGGCGGAACGTCATCTCTCGTCCCTGGTATCCGAACACATCTCCGGGGTGGACAACGTCCAGGCGGACTGGCTGAGCCGGTCTACGGTGGACCAAGCCGAATGGCGCCTGGATCCGGCGATCTTCCAGTCAGTTGTGAGGAGATTCGGTACACCACTGGCGGATCTGTTTGCGACCCCGGACAATGCGCAGCTCAGCCGGTTTTACACCAGGTACATGACTCCAGGGTCAGAGGGGACCAACGCCCTGATCTGCAGGTGGCCCACGGGCCTTCTCTACGCCTTCCCGCCTCTCCCCATCCTACCACTAGTGCTCAGGGAGTTGATCCAGGAGAGCGCAGAGCTAGTCCTAATTGCACCCTTTTGGCCCCGGCAACCCTGGTTTGCCGAGCTCGTAGCTCTCTCCGTGATGGACCACTGGATGCTACCTCCCGTCCCGCATCTCCTCAGTCAAGGGACACTCCTTCATCAAGACCCCCGGTGGTGCAAACTGACCGCTTGGCGCTTGAGCGGGGCAGCCTGACCAGGCAGCTTTACGACCCCGACGTCATCTTCTACATTCAAGCCTCCCGCCGTCCATCTACTGACCGTATCTATTCCGCGACCTGGCGGGCCTTTTGTTCTTGGTGTTCATCTCAACAGATCTCCCCTCTCGATGTTCCCCTTCCGTTGGTCCTTCGTTTCCTCAAACAGGGTTTGGATAAGGGTCTCTCCCCCAATACCCTGCGACGCCAACTCGCCGCACTGTCCTCCGTCCTCTCATGCGGACATTGGGATTCCCTGTCGCATATTCCGACCGTCCGTCGTTTTCTGAAGGGCGTTACAAACTGCCACCCCCCCGTTATCCACCGATACCCTTCCTGGGATCTGTCCAGGGTTCTGCAATCCCTGACCCAACCCCCGTACGAGCCGTTACGGGAGGCCTCTCTTCGACACCTATCCCTCAAGGTGGCCTTTCTTCTCGCCATCACCTCGGCTCGTCACATCTCAGAACTCGGGGCCCTCTCTGTCCGCGAAGACCTCTGCATCTTCCATCCCGACAAGGTCGTACTCCGTTTGGATCCCGCGTTTATTCCAAAAGTAAATTCCTCCTTCCACCGTGCGCAGGAGCTCGTCCTGCCCTCCTTCTGCCCGTCCCCGTCCCACCCTGCAGAAAGAACTTGGCACACATTAGACGTTCGCAGGGCTCTGCGTGTCTACATCTCTCGAACACGGCCCTTTCGTAGGACGGAAGCACTCATGGTCACCTTCTTACCCCAGACAATGGGTCTCAAGGCGTCACCCTCGACCATAGGCCGATGGATACGAGGAGCCATTGCCAAGGCCTACGACATGGCCTCTCTCCAGCGACCAGCGGGCATCACAGCTCACTCTACCCGGAGTGCGGCCACCTCCGCGGCCTGGTCCACTCAATGTTCACTGGAAGACCTCTGCAGGGCGGCAACCTGGGCGTCGCCCACTCCTTTCATCAGGCACTACAGAATTGACAAGTATGCATCGGCTCATGCTGCCTTCGGGCGCAGGGTACTACAGAGAGTGATACAGCACCACAACGTTTGATTATTCTCCCTCCCATGGGTACTACAGCTCTGGTATGTCCCATCCTGACTGCTGGCTCCTCAGAGGATGGAGAATGAGCGTTGACTTACCTGATACGCTCTTTCTCATCAGGCGGAGCCAGCAGTCAGCTCCCTCCCTAGTTGGTTACGTTGTTCCAGTACTGCACCTGGGTGGGGGTTTGTTTTTCGTTCATTTAGTTACGCTGCTGGCGTTAGCTTTCTGGCGGTTGGTTTTTCCCTAGTTTATATTTAAAAAAAAAAAAAACTCCTTTCCTTACCTTTTTCACCTTCACCTTATGAGAGTTTTTTCTGGACCAGTTCTATCAGTTGGGATGATAGTCTTTGACTTTAGTTTTCGCCACATCGAGTCGCTTTCCTCGGATTCGTCAGAACTGGGACCCCAAGGGGCGGATCCAGGCAATTAAGAAAAAAATAGTGACTCGTCCTCAACTGCTGGTAGGCGGAGACAACCCATCCTGACTGCTGGCTCCTCCTGATGAGAAAGAGCGTATCAGGTAAGTCAACGCTCATTTTCAACGAAAATGTTGTAAATGGCCATCATGTGGCCGTGGGATGTTGCAAAAAGCTGTAATTGTGGGCCGGTTGTTGAGGACCCAAAATGTCATATGACAGTGGGAGGGGGGGTTATTGGAACTCAAATGGGCTTACAGAACCCTGGGACACATAACTCCCATGGGAATGAAGTAATAGCAATAGCAATAGCACTTTACTTATATACCGCTTCATAGTGCTTTACAGCTCTCTCTAAGCGGTTTACAGAGTTCAGCATATTGCCCCCGACAATCTGGGTCCTCATTTTACCCACCTCGGAAGGATGGAAGGCTGAGTCAACCTTGAGCCTGGTGAGATTTGAACAGCTGAACTGCTGAACTAGCAATCAGCTGAAGATCGCAATGCTGCTTTTAACCACTGCGCTATCTCAGCTCCTGAGATAGCGCAGCAGCAATTGGCCTACGCCTGAGATCCTGAGTGTGTGAAGGTCCCGGTTTCCTGGGTTATACTATGAATTACAATACTCTGTTGTCTTGTCACATGTATTTAATTTTTATTTTTGTATTGTGATTGTAATTGTCCTTTAATTGGTTTTATGATTTTTGCCTCCCAGAGTTTACTTGTTTGAGATAAGCAGCCAAAAAGATTGAGTAAATAAATAAGTCAAATAAAACATTTTTGTTAGATTTGTAAAGATCAGTTGTGTTAACATACATTTTTAGTTTTCTGTCTATAAGTTCTTGCACATAAACTGCCCAATATAATATAGGAGATCGCTGCTTGTCCCATGTGTAAGGAGAGACATCTTCTGAAAGTTGTGTAATATTTTATAATGGTTTCTCTGTCAGCTAGTCTTAGTGCAGGTAATGGATAAAAAATTCTTTTGACATTTTGAACTGTAAGACTATGACATGCTGAAAATTGCATTTTTCTTGGCAGATTTGCTTTTTTTAAGTAAAGCCAAAGTTCACAGATTTTTGAAGCAGAATTCTTTATCTCGAGTATGCTCTTTTGTGGGATTTTCTACATAAAGAAGCAACCCCTCTCTTCTTGAGAATTTTGTTGAGTTTTTCTCAGGGGTGAAATGCTCCCGGTTCGCTCATGCCTGTTGGTCGTCGGAGAGCCAGCCGCGAAGGCAGTGTGAGGCTCCACCCACCCACCCGGATGCCTCCATTTGGGTTCTTTTACCCTCTGTGCATGCACAGAACACTTTGTGCATGCGCAGAGGGTAAAAGAACCAAAATGGCGGTTTCCGGGCGGATGGGCGGAGCCTTGCACTGCCTTTGCGACTGGCTCTCCGCCGACCGACAGGCACAAGCGAACTGGGAGCATTTCACCCCTGATTTTTCTCTTTGCTTTTAGTATCCATATCCATAAATCTATGGCTATAATCCAAAGAAGATGTAAAGTTGTTGTTTTTTAAAGAAAATCAACTACAATTACACAAGTATTTCACTTTTTCTTCCATTTTTATAGTTATTTCTCAGGATTGGGCTTATATCTGAATAGGTCTCAGAATTTGAGCAGTGGCTTGGCTATAATTAATAATTGCCAGCATCATGTAATAGGTACACCTGTATGCTGAAGGCACACATCTCTTTACTTAGAGGATAGCTGTTCAAACTTGTGTAAGTAGAGCTCTTCTGTGTTTTCTTAGAAGAAAGTACCAATTAATTCAATGAAACATAATCATTAATTCAAGGAAGAAATGCTCATAACTTGTGACTTTAGTAACATTGGTATAGCTGGCTTCCAGGTGGAAAAAATGAAGAGCAGGGATAACACAGTGGAAGGCAACTATAGCCATGTGGTGAGCTCACACAGTTGGAGCTTCTCCAGATAAGGAGAAGCTGAAGAGACTGCCCGTGTGTACTTTGGAAGGCAGTTCCTTGCGACGAAGCCTGCAGAGTCACTACTCTGAGGAAGAAAGGTCATGTTTGTAATCTCAGCCAGTGACCTCTGTAATAGTCACTGGGTCTGATCAAACTCCATTTGCATTATAATTATTTCAAAGCTATAGAGATCTTCAGAACAGCAGAGTAATTGGACCTTCTGGTGAGTGTGCCTAATACCTGGAGCATGAATAAGGGGAAACGGAAAGAAGTAAGTACAGGGATTATAATGAAAGATATGGCTATTATCAGGGAAGCAGCCAAAAAAGGGGGGGGGAAGAATCACTAAGACAACAAACACCAGGAAAAGGTATCAGGGATGTTGCAAAGAATGTTTGAGGAATGGGAAAAGAATGCTATAAGTCAGTGACTACTGGCTGAAAGATGAGCAAATATGGAAAAGAAATTGAATTAAAACATTGAAAAAATCTGCAGTACAAATGACTGGAGGAGTTAAATAAATTGAGGAAAATGGGGATCCCAGAAAATAAGATGGACATTTCAACCAAAGAAATGAATAAAAATCTGAATGTTGCATTATTGGAGTAAAGAGAGGAAGAAATTTGTCCAAAATTGAGAGTAATTTTGGAAGACGTTAAGGAGAGAGCTGTTGAGATTTTAATAAAATTTATGGAATGGGCGGAGGAAGATGAGGGTATAAAAGTGGACAGTATACACAAAATTAGCCAAAATATGTAAAGATAAAACATGTTTTAAGAGCTATACCTGTGCACTTTAGTAGAAAGATGATAAGTTATACAACAGTACTTCAACATCAAGTTAATTTTGCCCAAAGAAACATCTATTAGAAGATTGCCTATGAAGAAGGAATGCAAAATAGATTTACTTAATCAGGGGTAAAATAATAAGTACTTTCATAAAAGGATTGAAAACCTTGATGGACTTTTGGTGAAAAATTACCTGGGTGGTTTTCTGTTTTCATTAATTAAAAAAGGTTGAATGCAGGGAGAAGGAAAACATGGATGAAATTTTAAAGGGGGAGGAGAGAAAATAAGCTTGTTTGTGACTGCTGTAAAGATCGGGAACTACTTTTTCTCTAGTATCCCTTTTTTTCCTGCATGTTGTTTTCATCTTTTTTCTTAACTTTCTGGGGGTTTTTTGTCACTTTTATTTATGGAAAAAAAGTGAATAAAAATTTTACTTACATACCCCGTTGCTGTAGTTGTTACTCCCTTAACTGGGTGCCCTCCAGAGTTTTGGACTTCAACTCCCAGAATTCCATAGCTAGTATGAGCATTGGAAGTTGAAATCCATTTATCTGGATGGTATCAAAGTTGAAAAAGGCAGGCATAGGCAGTAACAGTATAACAAACAAGAAAACATAATTTAAAAGACAAATTTTGCTGGCTGAGTACCTGCAAGTGCAACCTTTGAATGTAGCCCTTGTGATTAAACTTCCTTAAATCCTTTGTGTTTACTTTGTTAGGTATGTTTCGCTCCTTTACGTGTTTATTGGTCAGCTCAGTGATGCTTTATGTCAAGTAACTGTACATAAGCCTGAAGCAGGTCATGTAGTCTTGATTTGGTTTTTATATCATTGAGTAAGTGTAGTGACAAGAATGTGGAGGAGTCCTGGAATGAATGAACTCCTGGCCAGATGTATGCTAAATCAAGCTACCACGGACCAGATTCTCTTTCCTATGTGTTGTTTTGATGCAATTTATTTTCTATAAGGAAACTATTTACTTAGCAGACACCAGCAGAACAATGGAAAGTGGTTGGAAGCAGCAGCAGCAGTGGAATCATTCCTGTGGACTAACCTTCCTTATTTAGCAGGTGCTGGATCTATTTGAGGCCAAAGGCAATATTTTCCTGAACAGTTTCTAAAAGCAACATTAGGCTCCAATACAATGTTTTTGCAAAATACAGCGAGCAAGTATCATTCAACACTTTGAATGGTTGTTGGCAATTCGTGTGGGAAATGCCTTTGAGCAGCTATTATTCATGGAGTTTCTACGTTTGATGTCAAAGGTTTCAAATCTGAATATAGATAATAAGGACAGTGATTACTTTCTTGCCCTACCTGGTGAAATCCCTAAAGTGGCCACAGCAAGGGACAGAAATACATCCTTTATTAATCACACACACACACACACACACACACACACACACACACACACACACACACACACACACTGATCCACACAAATGCCTGGTTGATTACATTGTCCTGAAGACAAAGAACAATTGTGTCATGCTGTGATCAGAGTTGGGAGGGGGAACAACAGTATTGGTAGAAGGCTGGCTAGAAGGAATAGAGCTGTTGAATAGAGATGCTTCTCAGCCACGTTTCACATCCTTTTCAACACAAACAGAAGGCTGTCTTTCTCCTTCTACACCATTTTCTGTAATTGTAATTTTGTAAAAGATCCAATAACTTGAGAAAGAAGTAATGGAAGGAAGGGCTTTTAAAGAAAATATGAGGAAGTAGTTTTAATCCTTAAGGCTGGCTTTTATTTTTCTGTGTTTCTTGCTACACTTAACACCCATCTCAGACTTTGCCTGTAAATCTCTGGGTCTATTTTTCAATCTTTCTTTGAAGGTTGGGGGGGGGGGAGAGGACAGACGCCTCCTGCAGCACTCTGCTGGCCAAAACGGGACAAGGGTGCGGTCCCCTGCGCCCCGTTTTGGCTGGCAGAGTGCTCCAGGAGGCACACGGCTCCCCGTGTCCCATTTTGGCGACCAGAGGCATCGCAGGCCGATCCTTTGTTATTTCCAGGCTGGCCCCGTGGGCCAGATTTAAGTACCCCTGTCATAGATAAAGGATTAAATGTAGATAACTTTTGGAAGTGTTGTTCAAAATTTTGTATCAGAATAGCAACACTTTGGGGGGGTCTGTCATAACTTTGACTGGTAATAAGTCAAGGACTACCTGTACAGTGTAGGATCCAGTTTATCAAGGAAGAGGGGACATAGAACCAGTAGACCACTGTAAAAGGCATTCCTGATTATTCAGATTACTTTTTAAGACCAATTCCAGGATCATATCCCGGGGACATGTTACCTTGAATGGGAAGTAGGTAACTATTTTATTATAGATTTTTGATTATAGGTATATTGCCTTACTTCTCGCGACTCCAGCCCTTTAATGAGCATTACCTTCCTTCTTCTTTCCTCCAGCAGCTTTATAGGACTGTTAATTACAGAAAATGGACCTTCTGGAGCTCTGAGTGAGCTCCAGCTGTATCTAAAGCTTCCCTTGGTTTGCATCTTCCTTTCCCACTGAGCCCAACTATTTCACTATGAGTCTGCCCCAAACCCACAAATTGAACATTAGTTATAGCTATGGCCCTCAGAAGACATGCCACAGCCTACTTTGACCTGTGATTTAGAGAAATGACAGCTGTGTCAACTGGGTTTCCAAGCACTGGAACCTTTTGTGCCATTCAAAGCAACATATGGGAGTTATCATGGCCGCAGGGTGGGCTTCTCCATGTCTGAACCGTCACCAGTTTGCCTTCTGTATTCCTATTTGAGTCCTCATTGGTTTTCCTGCCCTCTATTATTCGGTGTAGTGGAGAAGGTGCTGGCCTAGAAACCAGACATGGCGAGTTCTAGTCTCGCCCTAGGCATGAAAACCAGTTTTGTGACCTTGGGCCAGTTACTTTCTCTCAGCTCAACCCACCTCACAGGATTGTTGTTGTGGGGAAAGTAGGAGGATGAAGGAGTATTATCTAATGTTCACTGCCTTCAGTTATTTATTTATTTATTTTATTTATTTATTTATTTGTCAAACATTTATAGGATAGTAGTAATTTGTATAAACATAAGTAAAAAGTAACGATAAAAGAGGACAATAGGACAGTAGGACAGGGACGGTAGGCACGCTGGTGCGCTTTATTATTGCTTTATAACAATAATAAAGGCAGGATAAAAATATAATGCATAATGATAAAATATTTCCATTGTCCCAGTGACTATTTATGGGTTAAAATGAAGAAAAATGTTAAGAGCTCAGGAAAGAAATAAAAAGGAACCTTGTGCATGGTGATGAGCACTAACATCTTTTTTGTGTGTGTAGCAAATGTGCTCAGAGGATTTCCTAAGTTACCATCTGGTGCGCGGATATAAAAGGTACAAGTACAGCAGTTGGCAGCAGTTAAACTTGTTTCTTAAAATACAACCTGAGGATTTAGCCTACTACTTGATTTTCTCTCCCCTTCTCTTAAAATAGTTAAGAAGCTGTGTGAAGATTGAAAGATGCAGCAGCCGATTCATTTAGCCTATTTTAGATATTGCCTCCATCTGTCCCTTGCCTAGTTCACCATCATTTGTAAAATGTGGGAGGAAGAAACTAGCTACATGCTTTGTTTAGGCACAAGGTTGTGTTTTGCTGTGTTCTGAAGTTTCGAGAAGCAGGGGTATATAAGCCATGTTGGTGATTCCTCCATAGAATATAATAACAATAATATGTGCAGAACGCATAACCAAGGATTTGGTGAAGTGCACACTAGGAAAATCAGAAACAGTTCTCTGTTTTATTTTTTTATTAAATTTATAGGCTGCCCATCTCTCTATAGCAGTGATGGCGAACCTTTTTTTCCTTGGGTGCCGAAAACGCGTGCTCGTGCGCTGTCGCACATGTGCGAGTGCCCACACCCATAATTCAATGCCTGGGGAGGACGAAAACAGCCTCCCCTGCCCCCCCCAGAGGCCCTCTGGAGGCTGGAAATGGCCCATTTCCAGACTTCCGGTGGGCCCAGTAGGCTTCCCTGGAGCCTAGGGAGGGAGAAAATGCCCTCTCCCGCCCCCAGTGAGGCCCTCTGGAAGCCGAAAACACCCTCCCAGAGCTTCCGTGTGAGCTGAAAATCAGCTGGTCGGCATGCACATGTGCGTTGGAGCTAAGCTAGGGCAATGGCTCACGTGCCGGCAGATATGGCTCCGCGTGCCACCTCTGGTACCCGTGCCATAGGTTCGCCATCACTGCTCTATAGTTTTGCTGTCTCGTCGAATATAAGGAGCACATGGCTGTTAAGCGTGGGTGTCTGTCGAGGTGGAACAAACAATGAAATGTGCATCACAGTGCAAACTCTGCCCCTTTTATACATATGCCATGACATTACAGGACATGTGCCATTTTTGACAGAAAAGCTGGATTTAACAGACATGTCCATTAACTGAGTTTGTACAGAATCTTCTTGTAGACTTTAGCATGAGCTTCAGTAAAGTGCCAAAGTTTGAATTGCTGCAGTGACAAAGGGATTCCCACTTTTCTTAAATTATTTGGGTTTTTATTTTAAATAAAAATTGTCACTTGATAGCTAATACGTTTTAAATATAAATAAAATTGCTAAAAGGAAGAAAGAAAGATGAAGGTAAACGTAAGTGGTTTATTACATTGATGTGAAGGTTTCCTGGAAAAAGGCAATAGCAAATATTAATAAAGAAGCAGATCTGCTAGTCTGTTGCATAGAATTGAGTCTGAAGCTGATTTTGATTAGTAGTTGGAGAGGAAACAACCAGGAAAACACTGGACTAAAGCTAGACCAGGAAATTAAAAGAAAAAGTGCCAGAAAAACGCATTTTCAGGCTACTTCCATAGGCTGACCAAAAAATTTTCATGGTTATGTCCATAAAGTCAGTAGGTTGGATCGAGGCAGACTTTATCTCTACTGTGCTAGTATATATACTTCTGATACTCAAATTCCTGCATTAAAGAGTTATTTGACTGTTTTAGTTTTGTACAAAACTGTGGTTAGATATGTTTATCCTGAAGTTTGCCCACCCCAGTAGTGCATCCTTGAAGAGTGAACAACTGGATGTAGTCAGAATAACCAGCACTAGACGTTTGGCGTCTTTTTCTGTGTATTGTTTTAAATACAGTTTCCCAATCTCTGGCCATTAGAAAAATACAAGTTTTAAAAGTGGCTCTGTTGTTGAGCCCAGCAGCCATTAGAAAGATCTCTTTTAGAAAGAAGATTTTGTTAGTGCATTTGGAAAGGCCTTTTTCTTGGGCTGATTAAAACCGCAAGCACCTTGTCTTGAGATTGTTGTGGGTCTGAAAATGTGTGAAAATAATTACAGACACATGTTTTGATTAGTAGAAAAAGTGTGTGTGTGTGTGTGTGTGTGTGTGTGTGTGTGTGAGAGAGAGAGAGAGAGAGAGAGAGAGAGAGAGAGAGAGAGAGAGAGAGAGAGGGTGGTGGTGGAGGGGAGGTGGCTTGGTTGGGGGTATTCCTTGATTGTGCTACTTAGTCTTGGAATTCTTTGAAAACTTTTGAAATTTTGTCCTTTGTCAAGGAAAAATTATAAATGTGATTTGCTAAATTAAAAAGTGGGGTGTTTACTTTTTTGTTCATCATATGTGATTGTGATTAGTAAATAAAACAAGCTTTGTTTTCGGCAGGTGCTGAAGGTAATGCCATGTTTTGTCATGGTTTATTTCTGGTTTGTTGTGTGCCCCAGCCAAGTCTTTAACTCTTATGCCAAGGTGCATTGGAAAGAGTTTTTCTGACTTCTTTTTAAACCAAACCATAGTTAAAATGAACTATTCCTTAGCAGGGTGTTGAAATGCAATCCATAGTTTTGAAATACTTCCTGGACTGCCCTAGAATTCCTTGCAACGTAACACTATAATTTCTACTTCACTCCTTTTCTTGCGAATGGAGCTTAATACTTGAAGCCAAAGGCCTAATTTGCAGAATCAACCTAGAATCTGCACTAGAGGGAAAAGAAGAAACGATTAAGGATTGAGGAGACATTGGGATGTCTATACACACACATGAATGTGCTGAACAAAATAATTATAAATGGAAGGAGAAAAGAATGCCTGAAAAAGAACTCAATATGTATCTAGGGGAGTCTTATTTCATTCTTATAGGAAAGCATTATTTTTATGTGCTTTTAGATAAGTAGTCATACAGTCACTTCTGTCTGGAAAAACCTTGAATTCATACAGGGAGGAAAGAGCCACTTAATTCTGCTGAAACTTGGCTTTTCAGCATGTGTCACGCTTGGGAAATATTTCATTGTCAGCTGTAAAGTATCCCTGGTATAATTCATAATTGCATTTTGTTCTATTTTTTCTGTATTTCTTTGCCAGAGCGCTGATTTTTAATACAGTTCATGTGAGGTCTCTTCTTGAAATATCCTGATTTAGTGTTTGCTCTCTGGTGTACCTTTCAGATCTTGAAAGATGAGGGAATGTCTAAATTTTGGGCAATAAGGGAAAGATAGCAATAGCACTTAGACTTATATACCACTTCATAGTGCTTTACAGCCCTCTCTAAACGGTTTACAGAGTTCAGCATATTGCCCCCAACAATCTGGGTCCTCATTTTACCGACCTCAGAAGGATGGAAGGCTGAGTCAACCTTGAATCTCCCCTTCATAAAAAAGAATCTCCCCTTCATAAAATAACCACAGAGATAACCTATAAAGGCATTTGTAGCTGAAACATGAAACACATGCAATTCAGACGAATTAGTATAGAAGACTGACGTGAAGCCTCTGCATATATTAATCTATGTGATTATATAATAGTTATACCATTCGAATTTGAAGTTCTTCTAAGGTGTCTCCTCTCTAAAGAAAAGATAGGATTGTATTAAGAAAAGAAAATGATTGCTTTCACCAAAGTGAATTTGATTACTGTATAATGCTTTGGTGGACATAGGAACAACATGTTGAGACCGGCCTTTTCACAAGTGTTTCGTTGCTCATTTGCTGATTTATACATTCTAAGCATGTCTAAGCAATATTCCCACATTGATGTGCTTAGGACTGCATTGTAGTCTGCTATGTGGAAGTAAAATACATCCTTACCATTTCTTTGTAATCTAATACATGGGAATAAATCCCATTAGACTATGTGAGGCTTGCAAGACATGATCAGGATTACAAATGCTTGTACTCCAATTGGGCTTTGATTTTTCAGCCACTGGAGTAGCGAAGAACCCATCTGAATTTGTTTCTTTTTGTATTGAAATAATTACAAGGAATAATTCTTTTCGGGACTAAAATCAAGATTAATTTGGTTTTATCATTTAAATCTGTCTTTAGAAGTCACTTTGGGATGATTAAATAATTGTAATCATCCCAAACAATTCTTATGAAGTCACAGGATGGTTTTTGTAGGGACCTTCGAGATGCCATAAATTCTTCTAATTTATATCTGTGAGGCAGAATGACAATGGCGTGATGGAAAATAAGAAATTGAGTTAGGAAAAGTTACAATCTCCTGCCCTAGAAGAATTATGTTACAATAGCTATAAAACAATGCCTTTATAGTTATTTTAGAAAAAAATATGTAACACATCAAATAGCTTCACATGGGGCATGGTCTGTGATTGATGATTTCTCAAAAGTTGTTTTTTAATGTGTTTGGAAGTAACACTAAACTATTGTTAGTATTATGAGAAAAAGCTTCATGCCTTCCCTTTCTTCCTCTGATGTTGATACAGTACAAAGAGATTATATTTAAGTGCAGTTAATTTAAACAAGTCAATCTAATAAACTATGGCCTGAAATGGATATGTTTCCTGTAAAAGCAATTACAAATAATCTTGATTTATCTTGGTTCAAAACACAAAGCAACCTTTGATTACTTAGAAATGAAACTAGAAGAATAGTGCTTCCTATTTTTTGTATATTACTTTTAATGCTAATGTGTAATTTAACATTACGCTATGTCTGAACTAGACCAATATTATAAAACTGATATTTATTTGCCCAGCTGTAATGTAATATACAGTATGTTTACCCAGCTGTAGCAGGCTGCCTTTGATCCTTTTTACACATGAAGGTGATAATATTTTGATGTGAGAAAAAATGTTTCTATCACTTTTATTGTACATGTAATATGTTTCTGGGGAATTTTTTCTTTGGCCTCCTGTGCAAAAATGATTAACTGCATGCAGGAAACTTATATAGATAGGAATGAACTGGCAATAATGTTCATGATTGTATTTTATTTGTAAAAATATTTTTATAGCCAAAAACATTCCTAAATTTAGAGCCTGAATCATGTGATGCTTATACAGTCATAGCAATAATTAACTTCAGTATGTAGTAATCAAATTTAGGCAGTTTAGGAATGACAGATAGGAAGAATTAATTGTAGTTCTTATTGGATGGGTTGGATAAAACTGCTTGTGACTTGATCAGACAAAAAAGTATAGGAGAGAAAGGTTATAGGGATCATTGGGAGGACTGAGTTTCTTCTTCATCTCCAAATAAAAAAGTTTCTCATAGAGCTAAGTCATTTTTCTTTTTCTTTTTTTAATTTACCAACTACCTTGAAATTTAATTTATTATAAGATTTTTTCTTTAATCTTTCTTATTTTTGGATTCAATAAATTGAATGGCTTTATTGCAGACAGGACTTGCAAATCACTATTCCAGAGAAGTCAACTGTAGTTACTACTGCAGTTTAAACAGTGGAGCCTATTATAGCAGGGGTGGGCAACTATGGCCCCCTTTACAACCTGTGGACTTCAACTCCCAGAATCTCCAAGGCTCAGGAATTCTGGGAGTTGAAGTCCACAGGTCATAAATGGGCCGTAGTTACCCATCCCTGTTTTACGTAGATGTGACAGAGTAGACAAAATGTAGGAAAAGAAAGATTTATTCTCACATCCCACAAGAGATTAGGATTTAAAATCCTGCTGTACAACCATAGTGAGCTATCTTAGGGGTTCAAGCATAAGCCTAAGTAAACCCTTTACAACAGCTGCCATATGTTTGCAATTAAACTTTCTTGGCTGCCTCCAGAAACTAAGTAGGCTGATTTTATTTATGGCTCTGACAATTTTAAATAAGCAGTACTAATCTAGACTGGATTTATTTATTTATTAAATTTATATTCTGCCACCTCACTGTTACAGCAAACCTGAGTGACTTAACGGCAGGGGTCCCTACGGCCACGCAAGTGGCTGGCGAATGCATGAAGTTCCATTTGCATAAGCGTTGGGTGCGCATGCGAAACCCTCTCCTCTTCCTCCGCCGTCACCGGAAAGAGCCGGAAAGGTTGGGTACTGCAGGCTTACGCTATAATAATTACCTGAGAGACTGCCCAGAGTCACCTTGTAGGGGAGATGGGTGGCGTAAAAATTTAATGCATAAAAATAAAAAGATAATAAAAACAGTTAAAAGGTAAGAAAGATTAAATAAAAGGTCAAGGGGACAGATGACATGATGGTGGGGATCTTTCCTCTACCCTGTCAGTCACTCCCAGCATAGAGCGCCCTTATCAGCCAGCAGATCCAGGTTTTCAGGGTCTTCTGGAAGATCAGGAGTGTGGCGGCTGACCTTACCTCTGATGAGGGAATATTCCAAAGGGTAGGGGCCACAGCAGAAAAAGCTCTTCTCCTAGATCTCAACAGCCAAAATTCTTCGGTATCTGAAGTAGGCCTTTTCTCCAGGGACACGTAGGACAGGCCAATTGCGTTGGGGCAAGACAGCTGCTCAAATATCCTGGACCCATGATATGAATTGCTCACTCTGCCTTTGAATAAAGTCTACCTTTCAGAAAAGTGGTGATTTTTTGACCGTAGAAACCTGGGTTGTATTTCAACCCTATTCAGTTAAGACTTTTTCAGATAGTGTCTAAGGTATAGTTGTTTTGAGACTGAACGTTTTTTATGCCCATATAAATGGTAGAATCTAGGCTGAAAGGCAAGATATTTGTGTTTTCTCTCTCCTCACTTGTGCTGTCATGGAACCTCGGAGCAGAAGATGGAAGTCAAGGAAAGGAAAAGGGCTGTAGGAGCTTTGGAAGTTACAACAATGGAAATAATGTAGCTCTTCATACGTTTTGTTTGTGACAGTAGCCATGTGCTGAGGTTATCATCCCAGAATCTTATACTGTGAGGTTTTCAAGCGTTGTTCGTATCATTGGGAATGAATTTGATTAAAACACATAAGCTGTTCAGCAATTTGTGGTTTAGAGTGTGTTTGGTTGGGTTCACACACAATATTAAACCAGATCTTGTGTAACTATGGTTTGCAGAATGGCAACCTCCTAATCTAAAACCAGACTTAGCACAACAAGTGCATTTTGTGAGTTGGTCTTGTTTTGTCATCCACCATAGAGTAAAATCAATTGATATTGGGGACTTCTAAAATCTTCCTCTTTACTCCAGAGTTCCTTAACCTTTCTGGTGGCCTGGAGGAGGAGAGGGGCAGGCACTTTTACCCACACATGTGCATGAGTGAACAGGGCCAAGAGTGCAAGCGCAATGCGGCAACAGTAACATGCTGGCGGCAACAGTAGTGCCCGCACAGTTACAGTAGTGCCTGCACGGCTACAGTAGCGCCCGTGCGGCACTCGCACAATGCTAGCATGAGTGGGGGGTGCACATGCACGCATACTGGCCAGCCACTCACGCAGCCCAGTGGCCAAGAGGCCACGGCCCAATGGTGGGCTGTGGCCCACAGGTTGGGGACCCCTGCTTTACATGCTCAAATGGAATTTGAGAACTTTGTCAATCCAAAATATAATTCACGATCAACATAATTAGTCTCTAATTAGGATTCTTTTTTAAGGTTGTTAAGGTTATTCCTCTGAACATTGTAGAGAAATCTCTCTCTTAGACAAGATCTATTTTGGTAGGGCAACTTTTGTACACTTGGTAAAGCAATTTAGGCCTTTGCATTGTAATCCAAATTACAGCTTTTACCAAATGGGAGAAGACAAGTGATCCAAAGGAACGCCTAGCTGAAGTGGCAGTCCTGGCTGATCAGAATCCAGGTATTATATTGTTGAACCTTCCAAGAGAGCAGACACCTGTTGCCTGAAAACAGAAAATGCCTGTAGTTAACTGCACTTCTGATTCCTATCTTCTATTACTTCCTATTCACAAGGATGTCTCACCATTCGCTATAGTTATGTGGATGTCAGGTGGTTGTCTGTTGCCTTTTGTCAATCGAGGGTAAGGAATAGAGTGTGCTGTCTGCCATTGTGGGAACATGTACAAAGGAAATAGTGTGCTTTGGACAGAGCTGGCCTTCATGTATTCACATGCTTCCCCCACCTGTTGAATGCAGTGACTAAGAGATACTGGTTGAAATATTAACTGATGTGGATATTGGACATTTCATTTTTGACTGTGTGGAAAATTGACTATTTTTCACTTTTAAAAGACAATCGTCTTCTGTATCACCTAAAAATTGCCTAATAATTAGCTGATGCTGAGTGAATAGGCCTTGTTATTTGGGTACAGCACTTATTAGCAAAAAAGGAGTCAAAATTATAAGTGATACAGTATGTATGACTTGTAGAACCAAGATAGAATTTAAAATTGTAAGTAACAAGCAAGATAAGAAAATTACATCAGTAGAGAATCTGAATGTATTCTATATTTTCCTCTTCTACAGTATTGTTTTTTTTAGTTTTCAATACTTATAACATTATATAAGCTATGAATAAATTTAAGTAAATACTAACTTGAACCCTTTTCAGAAGTAAGATTTGAGGATTAATAAATGGAACCATAAAAAGCAACAGATTTGTTTAATGTATTAATTTTTTTCCACTAGTTCCTCTAGCTTCTTCATTTTTAGCAAAAGAGAATTTAGTCACTTTAAATTAAGGAACATAAAATGGGCAAACAATAATCTGTGAAATTATAAAATAGTTGTGTTGAATTCAGTAGGCGTTAATTTAAAAGATGTCACTGCTTCATGTACTTATTTTTAATGGTTCATTGTGGGTTTTTGAAAACACGGCTGGGGAAATTGTCGCCCATCAGATACTGACTGCTGTGCTGTCACTTAGAGCAAATTCAGCTGGTCTGGCCAGTGCTGAGAGATTGCGGTGATTTAAAAAAAGATCGAGCCCCAGAGTTTTCTTGTGTTTGGAAAAGCATCTTAGCAACTATCTTTTTTTTTTAAAGTGCATGTATTGGTGTTTTTTAGAGGGGGTATATGTATATTCATAGATAACAACAACAACAACAACAACAACAACAACAACAACAACAACAACAACAACGAGTTGGAAGGGACCTTGGAGGTCTTCTAGTCCAACCCCCTGCTTACGCAGGAAACCCTACACTACTTCATGGTTATCCAACATCTTCTTAAAAACTTCCAGTGTTGGAGCATTCACAACTTCTGGAGGCAAGCTGTTCCACTGATTAATTGTTCTCACTGTCAGGAAATTTCTCCTTAGTGCTAAGTTACTTCTCTTCTTGTTTAGTTTCCATCCATCGCTTCTTGTTCTACCCCCAGGTGCCTTGGAGAATAGTTTGACTCCCTCTTCTTTGTGGCAGCCCCTGAGATATTGGAACACTGCTATCATGTCTCCCCTGGTCCTTCTTTTCATTAAACTAGACATACCCAGTTCCTGCAACCATTCTTCATATGTTTTAGCCTCCAGTCCCCTAATCATCTTTGTTGCTCTTCTCTGCACTCTTTCTAGAGTCTCAACATCCTTTTTACATCGTGGTGACCAAAACTGAATGCAGTATTCCAAGTGTGGCCTTACCAAGGCATTATAAAAATGGAAGATGCACTTTGAAATGCACTTCCATAAAAATGGAAGATGGAAGATGCACTTTGAATTGCAAGTTGGTAAAACTAATTTTTTCTCAATGCAACTGTGAGGACTTGGCTGAGGCTGAGAGGTTTATACATTGATGTACCTGAGAGGATTCAATGTGATCAAATTTAATAGAGAAGATTCATTTTTACCTAAGAGATTGAGGCATATAATAAATAAGAGAAGGCTCAAAAAGTTTTTATGAACAGGGGATGGTCGTCTTATATTTAACAGCTATGTAATAGATGTGCTACTGGCTATGATGTGTATGTTCCTTATGATCTGTTTTGAAGTTGGGAGGTTTTTATTTATGTTCAAAAGAAGGAGAAAACATTATTTCTGTTTTTAAAGCTAAGAGGCGCATCTGGTGATCAGTAGGATTGCAAAATGGCTTGGAATTGTAGGTGAATAATAAAAAGAGAGAAAAGACAGATTGAATACAACGTTTATATTTTATTAAAACTATTGTGTCTGTAAACTTCAGTTGGACAACATTGGAAGGTATAGGGCATGGGTGTCAAACTCGTGGTGTCATGTTGCCATCACATGACGTATTGCAACGTTTTCCCCCTTCGCAGAGCTGGGGTGGGCGTGGCCTGCATGTGACACATCCACCAGTTGGACACCCCTGGATAGAGCAACAATTATTGAAGCACGGTAACTCAAATGGGCTTACAGAACGCTGGGACACATAACTCCCATGGGAATGAAGTCAGCGGCAATTGGCTACTTTGGAACTGAGGTGAAATTCGAATTATTTTAATGGTGGTGGATGGTAAGGGAATGAAAGAATGTATATATATATATATATATATATATATATATATATATATATATATATATATATATATATATATATATATATATATATATATATATATATATATTCATATTCTATAATATATAGAAGTCCTTAAATCTCCTTTCAAGAATACTTACCCTAATCCTAACTTACAACAGGCATTTAAATTCTATTTCCTAATGTAAATATAGTGATAGGAAAGTAACTCTGTGTAGTTTTTCATTTGGATTGATTATTCTTTGTCCACTGGTTTCTGAACAACCTGTGTTGAACCTTTTTGGCTAATGGTTGAACTAATAGCACTGCCCCATAGTCACTGGTAGTCAGTGTGTCATAGGTTCAGTCATCATAACTAGTTGTAATTATATGATTTTGGTTTAGCATCATTGAAAACCCAGCAACTACACTTTCTAAACGATGATTTATTGTTTAGTATGTTGGGTGAAACTAGCCAATCGGCATTCTTTTATTAAACCAGTGTTAAACATGCCATAGCTTAACATAATGTGTGATAGATTGATAATTTTCATTTGTAGTACCTTTGATTATAAGCTGTACAAATTTGGTAAAACAGACCCTTTTTATTTGGATGAAACAAATTATCTTGCATCTTTCTTTTAAAAATGCATTTTTACACTATTCTTCTTGAACTCTTCATTCTTGTTGTGAGCACTGTGTAAATTAGAACATGCATCAGTGATAGTTTCCCGCTTTTGCTGAGTTATATTCCTCACTGTAAGCACAATTATTGACTGGAAGTCTTTGTTGAGATTTTAAGAAAAGCAAACCTATTTCAAAGATTTGGTTTCAGTGCCAAAATGAGCTTCTGAAAGATGTGTGTATTCTTTATTATTGGGTATCTAATGGATTGCTCCAGTGTGCAAAGATACTGCTACGGTGTTCTGAGTCCTGAAACAGATACTGTAGCTTGTCCTTGACTTTGCAAATCTTTAGCCACAGAGTAAACTCTTAGGATTGGGGGGTTAGGCTGATATATCCCTAAGTGCAGATACTAAGTCTGGATGCAGAATGTTTGGCTGCTGGCCTTGGAGCTTGTGTCTACTTCCATATGTACCTGTGTTGAATTATAGGTAGCCCTCAACTTTCAACAATTTGTTTAGTGACTGTTCAAAGTTACAATGGCACTGAAAAAAGTGATTTATAACCATTTTTCACACTTACGATAGTTGCAGCATCCCCATGGTCACATGATCAAAATTCAGATGCTTGGCAACTGGCATGTATTTATGAGGTTGCTGTGTTCTGGGGTCATGTGATCACCTTTTGTGACTCTCTGACAAGCAAAGTCAATGGGAAAGCCAGATTCACTTAACAAACGTGTAACTAACTTAACAACTGCAGGGATTCACTTAATAGCTATGGCAAGAAAGGTTATAAAATGGGTCAAAGCTCACAATAACTGTCTTGCTTAGCAGGGGAAACTTTGGGCTCAATTGCGTTTGTAAGTTGAGGACTATCTATAATTCAAGTTATTCAAATGATTAATTCTCCTAGATATGAACATACTTCTTTATGCCAAAAGCTAGAATGTTGAAGCAAAGTTTAAGCTAGAACTGTGCTTTCTGATATAACTTGATAGGATTCACATATCAACCATTATAAAGTGTTTTATTTGTGTTTAGCATGATGGATTTAATTATTCTCTGGTTGTTGTTGTTTGTGTAAACAAGCCTCTATGGCAGTGATGGCTAACCTCTTTGCCGTCACGTGCCAAAAGCGGGGGGAGCATGGGGGGGGTTGCGTGCGCACATGCACACACCCATAATTTCATGCGCCCTGCCCCCTGTGCATACATGCGTGACCCCCTGCGCTTCCCTCACTTTTAGCACACAGTGGCACAGTGGGCCCGTTTTTCGCCCTCCCCAGGCTTCAGAGGCTTTCTAGGAGCCTGGGGAGAGTGAAAACGGCCTTCCCCACCCCTTCGGAGGCACTCCAGAGGCCGGAAACGGCCCATTTGCCAACTTCTGGTGGGACCGGAAGGCCCATTTTTCGCTCTCCCCAAGGTCCAGAGGCTTTCTAGGAGCCAGGGGAGGGTGAAAATGGCCTCCCCCCCCCGGAGGCCCTCTGCTTCTTGCTTGCTGTGGCCCAGCAGAGTTGTCCTGAATTCAGTAGGGCTAAAATCATTAAGATTTGGAGACAATTTGCTTTTAACTAACTCTATAAAATTAGTTCAGCATCCTTCAAATTGACTAAGAGTTTTCCAGAAAATCTCACTTCATCTGCAGAATTTGTTCAGAGTTCTGAGACTATGTTTATTTCTTAGATTTATAGCAACTTTTTGTTGAGAAACTCAAAGTGGTCTATGGAGCGCTCTCCCCTTCTATACTCTCCCCATCAAGAAACCTGTGAGGTAGATTAAGAACAATTGGCCCATAATCACCCTGTGAGCTTCCATGATTGAGGAGTGGCAGAATGTGTGTGTGTGTGTTTTATTTTGGAGCCCTTTCTCTCATCTTTTCCACATGGTTTCTTCCCCATTTTTAACAGACTGCAGAAATCTGTTTTGAAGAACAAGATGGAATAAGTCTAAGGATAGACAGCTATGGAAACCTGTGGCCTGGAAGTAGCCAGTATTAACTGTAACGGTCTTTAACAATAGACTAGGACAATTATTTAATTGCAGGTGAATAAGCTGATTTCCTCCCTTTTTTGTGATAATATTTTAGCAAAACCGTACATTGTCTAATCACCACCTTTTGTTTCATCTTCCTGAAATCACAGACTTTTATGCTTTGTGATGCTTTCATAATCAATCACCGTGAATGATTGGCAGATGCTTTCACAGTCAGCTTTGCAACTTAGCCTTTGGAAAGTCTAAGCTGATGTAACCATTTAAAACTGGTCTTCCAGTTACCCTGCAATGGATACAGATCTGTCAGAAAAGTATACATAAGGATATAAGCGGTGTCTGATTTTTGTTAACAACTACAATAGATTTGGTGCAGAGTTGGAAAAAAAAAGGAATCTGGAGAGTGTCCATATTGAAACCATGCTGACATTATCAACCTAAAAATGAAAAATAACTTCCTTAGTTTGCTCTCTGCCAACAATACGATTATGTAGGTGGGCGTTGGGATCCAAATACTTGTATGCAACATGGAATTTTAAGTAAATTAGATTAGATATTTCAGTCAGTAATGCCAACATAAATTTTCGATACACTGAACACCTCTCAAGTAGTATTAGATTTACAGACTGTACTTGTAAGAGGAGTATTTGTTCTATACAACATAGTTATGTTGTAAAGTGTATGGCTTATTTATACAGTTCATTTTCCCCCGAATTTTTGGGGCAGCATGAGCTGATTTATCTCAAGGAGATTATGTAATATCTTATTCATGTGGGCTTCATAACAACTCCATGTGATGATGTATTTGTTTTGAATCTGTTATTTGTTAGATTTATATCTTACCTTTTCCCGCGAGATCCAGGTGGCATTCATAGCATTCGCTTCTCTAGTATTTTTACCCACACAACAACCTTGTGAGGTGAATGTGACTGGCCCAAAAACATGGCAAAGGGTATTGTTGAATCTAGGTTTCTTTGGTCTTAACCCAAGGTCCTCGCCACTACATCAGACTGGCTCTCTGCCGGATACCTCTTTCTGGGATAAAACATACCTATTACCTAAAAAGCTACCATGGCTGAAAGTCAGGTGACTTCGGTTTTTATGCTCCCTCTTGGAAACTGAAGACTTGGCAAGATGCACAAAACCAGTTCCAGGTGGGCAAAACCACTGTTTGAACGACTCCTAGGTCAAGTTAAAAAAATGTTTTTTAATGCTGAATTCCTATCACATAATTATTATGTTTGCCTCCCTCCCACCTTGAAAATGACATTTGAAATTCATTCTAGAAATATAGTTAGCGAACTCAAGCCTCCTTGAAGCAATACATCTGTGTTATCTGTTGGGCCAGTTTTGATGTAATCTTTTTACTTTTTTTTGTTTTTTTAAAGATTCCCCATCTAGCCTCCAGTTCTTAAATATGCTGGTGGCTTAGTGCCATTTTGGCACTAAGCAGATCTGATCCTGCTTAATTTTTTCACTTGGGAGTTCACTTGGGAGTTACCATCGGCTGGGCCTGTACTGACAATGCAGTAGCAAAATACCCCGTGCATCTAGGCTTAATTTCCTGGGCATATTCTTGACACACAAAGTGGTTTTGAAGACTTCTTGTTGAATTTGATGTCTGATCCCGGATGCTGCATTCCTGGACACCCACGCTTCTTGATTATGTCCTTGGTGTGTGAACACTTGATTCCATGGTTTCCTGGTTTTGTTGTAATTTAGGCCCAAGTGTACTCATCAGGATCATCAACTGTCTGCTACGCTAATCACCCAAGAGTATCTCTTGCCAAACTGACCGCATTATGTTAGGGATGTGCAATACAAACAAAACAGAAATAACAAAATATTTTCAGGGTCATTTTAGACTGCAGCTTTTCCTGTCTCCTGTTTTGCTGTTCCAAGCACATAAACAACAGTGATAAAACAGTACCTAAAGTGACCTTTGCTGTTGAAGTGTGTAAATTGAGGTGGTGAAAAAGCCTTTTGGACTATAACTAAAGAACTGATTTGGTAGGTGATGAGTGGCAAACTCATCAAATTAAGAGCAAACGTCCTCTGCTTTAATTAGCAAGTTGTATTACATGGCATTGAGCATTTCAGTTGTTGTTAGGAGATGGAAATCTTACCTTATTCTCTTTTGAATAGTATTCAAAAGTCATCTGGTTGTAACTATCATTGGATCAGTAAGATTTTCTCTACCTTTTGTTCCATTCCTGTAACTTGGATGCTAGTGCTCTTACGCCTCCATGTTCTTTAATCCCAGTTGTGTTAGATTGATTGCTGGTACTCTTTGAATGCAGCGAGAATTGTTTTCTGCCTATATCTCTGCATCTTCCTCTTCAAATAACTGGTTTTTGGAGAAGTGACTTAATGTAAATAACGGGTATTGTTAACTTGTTCTCCCCAATGCTTTCTGTTTTTATTTGATCTGAAGAGGCTTTCCTTGGGGGGGGGGGGAAATCTTACTACTCATTTGTTGTATATGTGGGCTTTTGTAATTCTAGGTGGCTTACGATCACAGGATCTTATGGATCTGTTTAGAAAATCGGGACAGCCACTCTGAATTAAAAATTGACATATCATCTCTGAATAGAAATGAATTAGTCACCTTTAACTTACTATGTACCGTATTTTTCAGAGTATAAGATGCACCTTTTTGCCCCCCAAAAGAGGGTGGAAATGTTGGTGCGTCTTATACACCGAATACAGCAATTTTTTGCCCTCCTGAAGCCCCGCCCCCGCATCCCATTTTTGCCAAAAATGGGCTGTTTTTGGCAAAAATGGGGGCGTTTTTGCCTTCCCCCACCCCCTAGGAGTGCTGTGCAGGCTTCCCAAGCCCTCTGCATGCCCTGTTTTTGCAAAAAAAATGAACGAAAAATGGGCCGGTTTTTTGCAAAAATGGGGGCATTTTTGCCTTCCCCCAACCCCCTAGGAGTACTGTGCAGGCTTCCCAAACCCTCTGCATGTTCTGTTTTTGCAAAAAAAAAAAAAAAAGAGTGAAAAAGGGCCATTTTTTGCAAAAACGGGAGTGTTTTTGCCTTCTAATTACCCCATCTAGCATGACTGGAGGAGGAATTCTGGGAGTTGAAGTCCACTAGTCTTAAAGCTGTCAAGTTTGAAGACCCCTGGGTTAGGGGTTAGGGGTGCAAGGGCAACTTGACAAGTTTAAGACTTGTGGATTTCATCTCCCATTCCTGAGCTAGCATGACTGGAGGAGGAATTCTGGGAGTTGAAGTCCACAAGTCTTAAAGTTGTCAAGTTTGAAGTTTATAAAACTTATACATGGTTGTACAAAGTGTACATGGTTGTAAAAAGTATACATGGTTGTAAAAAGTATTCTGCTACACTGGTATTTTATTAAATAATATATTACTACGCCATTTGGTCTAGAATACTTTTTTCCTTGTTTTCCTCCTCTAAAATCTAGGTGCGTCTTATACTCTGGTGCATCTTATACTCCGAAAAAGATATTATTCTGACTTAAAAAATAGAAAACTACCATTTGGTAGCTGATTTGCATCAACAGTGCTAGAGCACTCACTGATAATCTTACAAAAACCAACCAGTGAAAGGATCTCATGGCTGTCTTTCGAATATATTTACATATTATATTTTACAATTAATGTGGAAATACACCGATGCAAACTTATTGTAAATAGGGGAAAGTGATCCCCCACTGTTTTGTTTGTTTTATATGTGTATTTGTTGGTGGTGTCATGTCTTTTGAAAAAAAATAAAGAAGTCTAATAAAAAAAATAAAAAGAAAGGATCTCATGGCTGTATTAAATACATCCTTTAATAATACATCTTCTTTTCCATAGATTATAGTAATATAAAATTTGCTTCACTCCATGGGTGGGAACACAATAATTTCACTAATTCATTCAGGCTGCCTGCTTCATTCAGATGGGATTTAGTCGGCTTTTTTGAAAAAGCAATCCCAGTGCAACCATACAAGTCAATACCACCAAGGGCAATTGCAGAAGTTACAGTTATTTCAGATTTGGCTTCAGATTGGAGCAGAGTATAAATTCTGCAAATAAATGAATAAACCATACAGCAGCTTTGTAAAGGACAGCAACGACAACCCATTAAACGGGGTAGCAACATTAGTTCAACTAAAAGTCTTAGTGAATATATAATTCTTCAGCTGATGCTGAATTCTAAGAGGGCTGGGGGGGGAGGGGAATTCAACAGCCCTCTCTTGAATTGTCAGCTATTGAACTTCTAGCACATGTTATGCCATCAAGTGGGATTTTCGTTGCTCAGTTAGTTCCCAAGGAAAAAGCACAGTGGCAGAAACCTATATCCTAAGCCCTACAGTAGATTGGCATGTAATTTTAGGTAGGTATTTCAGGCATGCTGATTTTTTAATAAAAATGTCAAATATACTGCATTTTGGGCAGCAGAAGAATAAATCTCAATAGAGATTAATCCTGACCTAAATTGACTCGGATAGGAAGCCTAGAGTCATGCTTCTTTTAAAGGATGCTGTTTACCAGAAGAGTAATATGACATGAAAGAGAGAGAGACATTTTCAAGCCACAGTGAAACATTTTGGTGAGAATCAATTTGTAGTTAGTTAAGGCACTGAACTAGAACTGGGAAATGGGGAAAACTAGTCCTGCCTTAGGCACAAAACCTCTAGGGCAGTGATGGCGAACCTTTTTTTCCTCGGGTGCCGAAAGTGCATAAACGTGTGCTATCGCACATGTGCGAGTGCCCACACCCATAATTTAATCCCTGGGGAGGATGAAAACAGCCTCCCCCGCCCCCTGGAGGCCCTCTGGAGGCCAGAAATGGCCCATTTCCCAACTTCTGGTGGGCCTGGTAGGCTCGTTTTTCACCCTCCCCAGGCTCCAGAGGCTTCCCTGGAGCCTGGGGAGGGTGAAAACGCCCCCCTGCCCCTCCCAGAGGCCCTCCAGAAGCCAAAAACACCCTCCCAGAGCCTCCATGTGAGCCGAAAATCAGCTGGCTGGCGTGCACATGCACGCTGGAGCTGAGCTAGGGCAACGGCTCGTGTGCCGGCAGATATGGCTCCGCATGCCACCTGTGGCATGCGTGCCATAGGTTCGCCATCACTGCTCTAGGGTGACTAAGGGCCAGTCAGTCTCTCTCAACCCTAGGAAGCTGGCAAGGGCTAAACCAATTTGAAAATCTTGCCAAGAAAATTGTAGGAACTTGTCCAAGCAATTGCCAGGAGTCAACACTGACTTCGTGGAACACACACAACACGTTAGCATTTGTGTAGTGACTTTTTTCACCTTTTAAAGTCTTTTCATAAACGAGCTAATTAGGTTGACAAGTCTGGAATGTGCCATGAAGACTCAGCATGATGAATGGCATTGCAGTTGGGGCTGAGGAATCCCGAAAAGAGTAATACTTTTTCCCAAAACAGTTCAATATCTATTTCTAATATAACATTCTTAATCGGTTCTGACTGACTTGTTACTGCTGGAGCAGCTTGGCATCCTCTTCTGATGTAATGTGGCTTTACCCCAGTCATAAATCTTATAGGACTGCCACATTCCTTAAGATTTTGAGGTTTGGGCTCATGGAAGCCTTTTAAGAGGGTGGGCATGCAGTTGCCAATCTCTTCTTTGAATTGCATCTTTTTATATTACTTGACCGAGGGTCAAAAGAAAGATAAGAAATACCGGAGACTAGCTTTTTTTCGTTTTTTAAATTTGCTCATTTTCAGTTATTAAATGTTTATTCAAGGGGGTGGGCTGCTGGGGTTCGGAGGGGTTCGGGAGAACCTCTAGCTAAGATTCTGTGCAGTTTGGAGAACCCACAAATCCCATTCCTGGCTGGCTCCGCCTACCCCACCCCTCCCAGGAGTCTCCACGCGGCCCGTTTTGGATGCAGGTAAGTTCAGGGCGCGCGCGGTGGCTCAGGGAGGGCAAAAAACAGGCCTACCGGAAGTTCGGGAAGGGCCGAAATGGGCCTGTTTCCAGCTTCCAGAGGGCCTCCTTAGCCTGGGGAGGGCGTTTTCACGCTCCTGGAAGCTTGGGGAAAGCCTCCGGAGCCAGGGGAGGGCAAAAATGCCCCCCCCCCGTGGTGCAGGAGGCTGATGAGGCCACACCCACCATGGCCAAGCCCACCCAGCAACTGGGCAAAGAGCCCTTGCTAAAAATTTTGAAGCCCACCCCTGCTTATTCAGCCTGTATTTTTACTAAAGTTACATAGAAAAGTGCAAGGTTTCTTGCTGCAACGATCGTTTTGTTGTCTTCTATGGCAAGCCGTAGTAAGTATATTGGTCAGGCAATAATCATTTATTAAATTGAGCATTTAAAAAAAAAACATTTGGTGGGAGGAAAGAGGAGAATAATAAGGGAAAGAAAGGAGCTGAAAGAGTTAAAGAACTACAGGCAAACTCATGTGGACATGGAAACTCACAGGAATTATAGATAATTAAAAATAGATTGATAGGAAGGAAGGATGAGGATAAAATGTAGACTATTGGAGGAAAGACAGAACATGCACACAACTTTTGAAAATCATTTAATGATATCTTAAGTTGTAGGAGTTCTGGATTCCTTGCTATGAATTTTCCTTTACTATTCTTACTTTGATCTTACTATATGTTTAATACTGATAATGTTAGTTCTTCATCTAAAGTTAAAAACATTGATTAGATTCTCAATGAGACTAGGGTTTGCTCTATATAATTTCCTCCAGACGTTTATAGCTCTTCTGAACTGTAAATTACTATTGCATTTTTTATAGGTTTCTGCTCTTCCTTCTGTTGGGTAGGCTGTTTAGTAAAGGAAATGCCATCCCCAGGGATATGGAGGCGCAGTAGGAGTAATGTAATAATTATTGGCTTTATACTTAGCTACACCCAAATTTCAGATCTGTATGGGTGGAACAGCTCATCATGTTTTTGTTTCTCATTCCCGGTGTCTTTGTGAGACAGAATAAATGTTCCTTGGCTCACTGATTTGGTTATAGAAAGCTGCTCTGGAGTCTGGAAAATTCACAGAACTAATTTCTGACCGGAATACAGATAGGCCTCGGCTTATAACAGTTCATTTAGTGACTTTGCAGTGAAGTTGCAACAGTACTGAAAAAAATGACTTATGACCATTTCCCCTTTTGTGACCACCTGACAAGCAAAGTCAGTGGGGAAACCAGATTCTCTTAACAAACGTGTTACCGATTTAAGAACTGCAGTGATTCTCTTAACAAAGAGGACGAGAGAAGTCGTAAAATGGGGCAAAAGTAACCTAACAAATGTCTCACTTAACATCATAAATTTTGGCCTCAATTGTGGTCGTAAGTTGAGGACTACCTGTAGGGTAATTCTGTACTTTTCTATAAAGTTGTACAGTATGCCCAGCATATCAATAATGACAGAGGTAGTTTCAGTGATCATAACAATCCTCAACTTACAATCATTAGTTTAACAACAGCAGCACTGAAAAAAGTGACTTACCACTGGTCCTCACATTTATGATCATTTCGCCATCTCCCCAGTCATATGGTTAAAATTCGGGTGCTTGACAAGTGACATGTATTTACAATGGTTGCAGCATCCCAGGGTTATGTGATTGCTGTTTGCGACCTTCCCAGCCGGCTTCTGACAAGCGAAGTCAATAGGCAAGGATTCGCTTAACAGCTGGAGTGGTTTGCATAACAACGGTGGCAAAAAAAGGGTGTAAAATCAGGTGCAACTGACTGAACCACTGCCTTGCTCAGCAACATAAATTCTGGCCCCAACTGTGGTCATAAGTCAAGGACTACCTGTACTTGAAGTTAAATAGAAATATATTTAAGCAACTTTCGACATTTGGGAGAAGCAACTGGAATCTCCTATGTATGTTTCTACCATCAAGAAGTCCAGTGCTACCAGGGTAGTAATTTTCTGCCCTTGAAAAAGGTGGGTGAGTACAAGGGGAGAAATCTTAGCATATTGCAACCACATAGCTAATTGTAGCTGATTTCAAAAACCTAAGCTGAGTTAGTACTCAGATAGGAAACCAGGATATTGCAGGCCTGTAGGTTAGTTTGGTAAATTGAAAAAGCATTAGTAGTCATCGGTAGTTTAATTTATGTTAAGAGAGTATTTACTTTGTAAGGTGATGAGAGGGTTTTTTTTAATACTAACGTATAAGATAATTTTTATTATCTTATACTGAATCAGATGTTTGCTTATTTGTTTCAGCATTGTCCATGGTTTTATAGCAATGTGCAAACTCAGGCAATAGTGGTTTGTTTAGTAAACTATTACTCATAGTTTGTTTTAATAAACTAGATTTAAATAAATAACATGTCCGTACAGTGCATAATGACTGATGGAAGCTTTCCAGTGTTTCAGTCTTTTCCCTGTTATGTCTGGAGAAACTGAAGACTAAACCTAGGGGGAAAATTATTATTTTTTGCATATAAAGCATATGCTTTACTACTGACTGCTCTTCTCTAAAGCAGGAGGAAATGCCAAAAGTGCATAATAGGTCTTCAGATTAAAGGTGGGAAATCCCTGAGAGGCTGAAAAGCAAGTAGTGGCTATAATTAGTGAAGTTGGATGAATGGAAATCCAGTTGTGGTGCGATGAACAGCAATGAAGAATTTATGAGATCTTTATCTGTTCTAGTGTGTCTACATCATATTAATTAAAGAGCAGTGTCTGGAAAAAGTATATTCAAACAACCGTAAAAACAAAGGCTATTATATTGGGGTTGTTTGTGTTAAGCTGAATGATGCAGTCAACCCATTCTTGAATGATTAACAATACAGTAATCTCTTTGCCTTAGAAGTCACCCTGAACCTGGATAGAAAACTGTTCAAAGAAATCTATAATGATGGATCACAGTGAATTATGGGAAGTTTGTCAAGTTCTCCTGGCTACCCTCGAGTCACAGTTTTCCCTTATACTTATCCATTTAATGCTTGGTCTCAGGTGTTGCCTTTGCCAGAGTAGCGATTAGCCTTGTTGTTTGTGTAGTTGAGCAGAAGTGGCCAACCCTGCTGAGTGCTACACTAAGACTTTCGGGTAAAGAAAAAGGCAGACTCCTGTAGTATCTAAGGAAGACTCCCTGCCATCTCCAACTTTGTCTCTGGATGCCTGCTTTACTCCGGCACACTCTTGCTCTTACATAATTAACAAGCTTCCCATTTACAGCTGGATGGTGAGGCTTAGCAGATACCAGTTGTTGACAGCTAGTCTCCTTATCTGGTGTTGAAAATGTATATGGTTAGAAAGTGCTAAATGGGATTGTCAGGTATGTAAGAAAGGGATGATGGTGCTAATTTCTCCCCTTCCTCCTGATACTTATCAGCAGAAAACTTAAGGGCACATCATACCCCAGGGGGACTCTCATCTGAGACTTGTTGCTTAGAGCCTCTGCTCTTTAGTTTGTGCCCTTCATGGTGTGTTGAAGGTTTCCCTGCATGATTTTAAACCAGGACAGGCCAACCGTTTGGTAGCTGGCTATAGGTGACCTAGTGGAGTTTGGTTTTCTTTTCTGTTTTGTATAGTTTGGAGCAGCATTTAAACTTTCCCAAGTATTTTAAATCTCTTTGAGACTTAATGCAACTTTTTTTCTTCTGCCTTCGATACTTAATTCAAAAAGCTCCTGAGCTACCAAAAAAAAAAAAAAAAGAAAAGAAAAGAAAAAAGTTTCATGAACCACAGGTAGGCCACAAGTTGTGGGTTGCCTGTTTTAAAGTTTCTTTGATAGCTATATCAAGTAATTTCCAGAGTGCCTGAGGCCTCTGCAGCAGCAACAGCCTGTATAAATTATCCAGTTCTACTTGGCTTTTATTCGGTGTGCAAAGATAATATATCCGAGGCTTTAGGACTTTTGTGAATATGGAGTCTGTCTCTTTTCTGGAGTTGTATTGAGAATCATCTTGTCATGGTCATTTGCTTTAGTTTTCCTCCATAGCCTAACATTTTCCACACAGTTGGGAGTGGTGCCAAATCCTGACTTCATAGATCTTTGGAAATTATTTCTCCCTTGTTCTAACACTGGAGCTATACAGATTAAGATTGCTCCTATTGTAGCTCCTATACTGAAGCAAATGTGAAATGCCTGAAGTTTGGAACATTCTGCTTCTTTCTGTCAACCCTTCAATTATACATCTGGGCCTAGTTTAAGATTAGTAGCATTTATACTTGACTTATGTGTCTATTAACCATGCCCTTTCAAAATGCCTTTTATTCTTCTGACTTTAACTTTGTAGCAATTATTTTCTTTCTGGATGAGCTTTCTCTTAATTTTCCTTTCTCCTCTCTGTCCTGTAAAATCGGTTTCCAAGATGTGTGTCCACATGGGGCAGAATTATTCTGTGCATTGTGTTTATATTAATTAAATTTAATTAATTAATTATTAATATTGCCTTTATTATTTTCATAAACAGTTCAAGCTGGTGAACATAACTAACACCAAGAGCCATGCTGGCGCAGTGCTTAGAGTGCAGTACTGCAGGCTACTTCTGCTGACTGGTGGCTGCCTGCAATTTTGGCAGTTCGAATCTCACCAGACTCAAGGTTGACTCAGCCTTCCATCCTTCTGAGTTGGGTAAAATGAGGACCCAGATTGTTGGGGGCAATATGCTGACTCTGAAAACCACTTAGAGAGGGGCTGTAAAGCACTGTGAAGCGGTATATAGGTCTAGGTGCTATTGCTGATATTCCCCCCCCCCCACCAGCCACCCTATGAGTTGGGCTGAGACAGAGTGATATGCCCAAGGTCACTCAGTTGCCTTTCATGGCTACTGTGGGATTAGAACTCACGGTCTCCTGGTTTCTAGCCTGGTGCCTTAGTTACTAGGCCAGACTGGCTCCGTATTGTGAAAACTCACTGATACTCAGCATACAATGGGTGATTCGGCAATGTCTCCTAGTTGTTAAACCCTAGATCTGACTTCTTCTCACTGGCAAACTAAACTTTGTTTCCAAAAAAAATGTATTTATGGTGTTTATTACAGCACACTTAATTTGTAGTTGTTATTCCTGTTAAACAGAACATTTTACATTCAGTACATTTTTTACTTTCCATTTTTTCTTTCAGTATGACAATAAATGTATATGTCAGGGAAATAGTTTTACAACACAATATGCTGTCTCTTGCCAAAATGTAGAGATTGAATGCCATTTGATTTATTTTTAAAGTGAATCAGAACAAAATGAAAAAGGATTTGGGATAGGAAATAACAGAAACTGGAAAAGAAAAGGACCGTATCTGTTCTTTTTTATGAAGAACATTGCCTAATCATTTCCAGATTCTTCCTGTTGACAATCTCAGCATTAAAACCACAATTGAGGATGCCTCTATTTAGGCTTCTCTAATCTGATGTCCTCCAGATGTGTTGGACCATAGACTCACTGTCAGCCAATATATGGCAGGTGACAAATTGGGAGTATGCAATCCTTCGAATTTAGTACAGTACTTTCTAGATTTATTGGATGGCAAATTCTGTTATCTTCAACCAGGAGGGAAAATGACGTTGTATGTAGTTCCATACATACAACAGAATCAAGAAACTTCAGTGAAAGCATCTAAATTCTCTTTTTTAAAAGCAGACATATTATCCCTATATCTTTTGCCAATATGATTTGTGTTGCTGCTACTCTTTGGTAAACTTCAACTCTTCTTCTAAACTCGCACCAAGGGGAAAAATAGTAGGAAATTTCTCAATTGTTGCAGGGTGGGGCTCTTGAGTTTGGAAGTAGTTGCTGGGTGGCTGTGTTTGCATCATGGCTACCTTGTAATCCTTGGCAAGATTGTGGTTGGGGTGTTAGATAAAAAAACCAGAAGACTGTGAGTTCTGGTCGGTTCTTAGACCTGAAATTTGGTTGGGTGACTTTGGGGCAGATACTTTTTCTCAGCTCAAGAATCCCACTAGAATCTTGATGAGGGGAACATTGGAGGAGGGAGCATTGTGCAAAGTGCCTTGAAGTGTACAATATAAAAGTGGGAGATAAATTTAATAATTAAAGACCAATCCAAGAAGTCTCCAGGTGAGAGGTGGGAAAAGTTTCCTTTGATCAATCAGTATAACGTAGGCATTTTCCAAAGCATTAAACTGGATCTTCTAACACAGAGGCTATTTTAGTTGAGGAATAGTTTAATTGGGATTACATTCAATTGGGATCAGGTCCTATTTGTACAAAAATGACTTTGCTTCCAGCCTTTTCTCCCCTCTATCAGCCATTTTAGTCTGTGGAAATATTGGGCTCCTTCTCCCTCCCCCCCCTTTTTTGTCAGATTGTTAAAGACAGGCATTTTATGGCTAGCTTCTCAATGCACCCCTGCAGAGGGAAATTAGCAAAGTTGGAAGAGTTCCCACTGGTACTAAAATATTCTATTTTTGCCCCATTTTAAAAGCAGGCATCTCATAATTTTCATTAGTATTTATTGAGGATTCAAACAATAAAACGACCTCATTTTGACAGAATGGAAAGCTAATGAGAAACGAGGGCTATAAAATAATAATTAAAAGTTCCTTCTACAAAGGTTCAATTTTCTCCTTGGAGGTCACATTCATCTCCCAGATTTTATATGCAAGGTCAGATGGTCTTGGGGCTTCCGAACTAAAAGAGCCCAGTGAGCAACATCAATCGAAGTTTATTTTAGGAGGGATAGCTGTTTTCTTCACTCAGTGCTTATTAATTATTACTCTGTCTGGAAACTGCTAATGTTAGATTAGAAAATCCTAGAAAATGGAATTTACCAGATACAGAGAAGTTGCTCCTAGAAGTATAATAAATGATGCCAGGCAATGATCATGAGTCTATTGACTAATGTTTATAAGCTTCTGCATGCTTTTGTTTTCTACTTTATATCTTCCCTCTTTCTCTGGTTTTGCCTGATTCATTGGGGTGGGGGTTATGTAAGGGGTGAAAATTATGTAGGCAATCAGAATGACAGGCTATATTCTGTATTTCCAGTTCCAGAATCTAAATCTCCATCTTTCATATTACATGCTGCATCTGTATGTTGCTTTGGTTAATAACAGTTGGATGAATAGAAGAGTATAGAAGTATGGATTTATCCAAAGTGATTTAGATGTAGCGTGGCTCTAATCAGAATAGGACCTGCACATATTTAATTAGACACAAAACTGGGGACTGGAATGGATGTTGGGGCTTGGTTCTGATTGGTAGGGTATAGCATGGGCTCTGGTAGATAAGCTTGGCATTGATTATTGCGATGAGAAATTGAGAATAGAGCTAATTTATTTAATTGTTAACTGTGTTTAATGTAGCAGACATAAATTCAGAGTTTCCTTATTTAAATGCCATATATTTGTCATTTTTAAAGTAAGATTTATATCATGGTGGTCCAATCTTTTGGCTTGCCTGGACCGGATTGAGTGAAGAGGAATTGTCTTGGGCCGCATAGGAAATATATAATATACAGATAATCCTCAACTCACAACCACAATTGAACTCAACATTTCCATTACTAAGCGCGACAGTTATTAAGTGAATTTTGCCCCGTTTTATGACTTTCTTGTGACATTTGTTAAGTGAATCATTGCAGTTGTTAAGTTAGTAACAGGGTTGTCAAATAAATCTGGCTAACCCATTGACTCCGCTTGTCAGAACGTCGCAAAAAGTAATCACATGACCCTGGGACACTGCAGTCATCATAAATACATGCCAGTTACGAAGCATCCAATTTTTGATCACATGACCATGGGGGGAGGCATGCTGCAATAGTCGTAAGTGTGACAAACAGTCGTAAATCACTTATCAGCACTCTTCTAACTTCAAACAGTTGCCAAACGAATGATTGAAAAGTAAAATAGAACAACCTCTACTAATTTGCATTTAGGACCTTGAAATAGGGAAAAGTGTGTTGTAAGAATACTTGAGATCACTCAAGCTTTCTCTAGTGGTGTGTTTTCGATCCTTATGAGCTAGACTGGTTGACTACTTTGCTGCTGAGTAATCATTGATAAAGTTGAAGTGCCATTCCAGGAATGCCCTGAAGCTGTAAAAGAAGAGTCATACCAGGCGGTGCCTTTCATCATGGGGTACAAACCAATGATGCTGTGAGCTGATGTACCTTCCGCTTTCTGAAATCTGTATGTTCATTCTGCAGTCAGGCCTTGCCCACGGAAGTCTCTGTATTTTCTCAAACTCCCTTTCTGATCTGCTGTGGGATGATTCAGTCAAGACTTGAGACATCGCATCACAGCTAATTATTACTAATTCTCTTTTGGTTTGGAAAAAAAAAGTCATGGAAACGGCAGGCCTCTGTAGGAGCCAGACTGAAATCCTATGTAGTATTTCAGTAGTGGTTGCTGATATGTCTGTGTATCTGGGTGGGGTTTTGTGTTTTATGAATGAGCACTTGGCATCTTACTTGTAGTCATTACTTGTGAATAAAGTTGCTAGGCAAGGTACAACATGATTACTTAGAAGATAATCTCTGGTGTGGAAGATTGTATATGATTTAGCACCCATTTTTTATGAGAATCAGTTTCCCAAGAGTATTCTGTTTAAAACCTGGCCTAGAGGTAGAGCTCTCGCCTCACAATCAGGAGGTTGTGAGTTCAATCCTAGGTAGAGGCAGATGTAAGGGTCTCCTGCTTGGGCAGGGGGTTGGACTAGATGACCTGCAAGGTCCCTTCCAACTCTGTTAACTGTTAACTGTTGTGGGGTTGAAGCAAGAGTTGAAAGTATATGGGTCTCTCTCTCTCTCTCTCTCTCTCTCTCTCTCTCTCTCTCTCTCTCTCTCTCTCTCTCTCTCTCTCTCTCTCTCTCCCCCTCTCCCTCTCCCTCTCCCTCTCCCTCTCCCTCCCTCCCTCCCCCTCTCCCCCTCCCTCTGACATTCTTAACTTCACCTCTCTTCTGCTGGTCTCAACTACCCTCCCCTTATCTCTGCTGGGAAAGACAGATAATTGTTATTCTAAGGCAGGGGTTTCCAAACTTGGCAACTTTAACACTTGTGGACTTCAACTCCCAAAAACTGGGAGTTGACGCTCACAAGTCTTAAAGTTGCCAAGTTTGGAGACCCCCTGTTCTAAGGTACCTGGTATATAAGAACATGTTTTTTGCAGCTTTCTTTCTTTAGGGCAGCTATATATATATATATATATCTTATTTTGTCAGTGCTATTGCTTGGAAATGATGAGAAGAAGAAGAAGAAGAAGAAGTGAGAAGCTGCTATTAAGGAAGGGCCCAACTCCGCAAGGTTAGGTTGTGTAGTGAAAGGTCTACTTTTGGTCAGTGAGAGCAGCAAGGGGACATCATTACCCCTCCTCCCTTTGTTCTCTTCTCTTTCAGACGAGAACAACACCCTCTCTTGAAATGTATCCTTCCCAAAGACCACCCCGTATGCTTACTGGCTCAAAGGGACTTTGAATTTGAACTTCCTATCTCCAGACTCGTCCCTGTGGCTGTTTATTTTAAACTCTGAATAAGTTAAAGTAGTCACAAAATTTGACAGTCCATTAAAAAGAAAAGATAATCTTGCTCAGCCCACTGTACTGAGAAGGGATTTCCTGTGCCTGAATTGCGTCTGCCAAAAACCTCTCTGCGTGATCTTTAACACTGATAAGAAAAGAGTTTCAGCAAAGTTCCCAGAGAAGATTGCTCCATAGCCCATGACACAATATTCCACCAGTTCCAAGTGCAGTGGTGCTGCCACTAAGTAGAAACACCTTTTTAAATATATCCCGTTGCAACTTAATGTTTACTGAACTCGACTTGCTGCAAAACAATGTAAAGTATTTTCACTGTATTTTCGTCTGGATCCCAATCAGATTGTATAACAATGGTCAAAGATAGTGTTTCATCCCAAGAGCACCCAGAGAGCTAAAAGGTTTTGTGACTAGCCTCAGTTGGCAGTACTTGGCCAGCAAGCATTTTACGCATGTTCTAGTTGTAGATCAGAATCTTTTTCAGAAGTTTGAAATGAAGTGACGTAGACTTTCACTAGATGAAATAACTTCTATAAAGCTTATTCCACAAAATCTCAGTTAATCTTTGAGGTGCCACAACAGTGTGTGTGTGTGTGTAATTTCCTAGAATAACTCAAAAGTGCAGCTGTTGCCATCATTTCTTTTGCTATTAATCCTGTTCATTTATTTAATTTGTTCTTCCTCTTAGTTGTTTAGCATGATATATCTAATTCCTGTTCCACTCATTTATCCTGGCACAGTCATGTGAGGCAATCTTACAATGCGAGATAGTAACCAGCTTACTGTGGCTGTTATTTGTGTGTTTGTGCGTGCGTGCGTGTGTGTCCTGTAAACATCTAATCTCTTTTTGAAAGTAATGTATGAAATAATGTATGAAATGAAAGTAATGTTCATACATCTCAAATTTCTCAATATCTTTAAAATACAATGGTGTTATGTAGCACTCTTTTGTGTGCCTGCTAAGGATTTACTGTACCCAAAATCCTTGAATCCCAGGGATGGGACCCCAACAATATAACATAACAATAAATTTCCTGAATATTTATTTATTTATTTATTTATTTATTTATTTATTTATTTATTTATTTATTTATTTATTTATTTATTTATTTATTTATTTATTTATTTATTTATTTATTTATTCTTATATGCCGCCCAACTCCCGAAGGACTCAGGGTGGCTTACAACAAGAAGAAATACAAGAATAAACAAAATTATATGGAATTTAAAAACAAATACAAAATTTAAAACAGTTATTTAAAACAACAACATCCATTCAACACATACATACTTGGGGGGTAGGCTCAGGTGGAATTAAGCTGTCCCCCCCACCTGCAGGAAAAGCCATGTCTTAATGGCTTTTCGGAAGGCCAGCAGAGTGGGGATAGTCCGGGTCTCTGGGGGTAGTTGGTTCCAGAGCACGGGGCCAGCCACAGAGAAGGCTCTCCCCCTAGGGCCCGCCAGTCGGCATTGCTTGGCCGACGGGACCCGGAGGAGGCCAACTCTGTGGGCCCTAACCGGTCGAAGGGAAGTATGAGGCAGAATGCGGTCCCGAAGATATCCTGGTCCTAAGCCATGAAGGGCTTTAAAGATGGTGATCAACACCTTGAATTGGACCCGGAGACCGATGGGCAACCAATGCAGCTGGCGGAGTATCGGTGTCACGTGGGTGTACCTCGGCACACCCACCACAGCACGCGCAGCCGCATTTTGCACCAGCTGAAGTCTCCGGATACTCTTCAAGGGTAGCCCCATGTAGAGCGCATTGCAGTAGTCCAAACGCGAGGTGACAAGGGCATGAGTGACCGTGAGTAGAGCCTCCTTCTCCAAGTATGGCCGCAACTGGTGCACCAGGTGAACCTGTGCAAAGGCCCCCCTAGCCACAGCAGAAAGATGGTGGTCCAATTTTAGCTGTGGGTCTAGGAGGACCCCCAAGTTGCGGACCTGGTCTGAGGGGGTCAGTTTCGCACCCTCAAAGACCAAGGAGGGGTAGTTGTCATGAACCTTAGGAGGCAATATCCACAGCCACTCAGTCTTATCGGGATTTAGTCTGAGTCTGTTCCTCCCCATCCAGATCTTAACGTCGTCCAGGCATCGGCACATTACATCCACTGCCTCCCTGAAGTCAGACGGGGTGGTGATGTACAGCTGGGTGTCGTCAGCGTACTGATGGAAACACACCCCATGCCTGCGGATGATCTCACCCAACGGTTTCATGTAGATGTTAAACAGGATGGGCGAGAGGACCGACCCCTGGGGCACCCCACATAATAGGGGCCTAGGGGACGATCTCTGCCCTCCTGCCAACACCGACTGCATCCGATCGGCGAGATAAGAGGAGAACCACCGTAAAACGGTGCCTCCCACTCCCAACTCGCCGAGCCGATGCAGAAGGATACCATGGTCGATGGTATCGAAAGCCGCTGAGAGGTCAAGTAGCACCAGGATGGAGGAGTACCCCCCATCCTGGGCCCGCCAGAGATCATCCATCAGGGCGACCAAGGCAGTTTCTGTACTGTAGCCGCGCCTGAAACCCGACTGATAAGGATCTAGATGATCTGTTTCATCCAGGAGCTGCAGAAGCTGAGTCACCACCACCTTCTCCACAACTTTCCCTAAAAAAGGTAAGTTGGAGACTGGACGATAGTTCTTCAAATCAGCTGGATCCAGGGAAGGCTTCTTCAGGAGGGGTCGCACCACTGCAGTTTTTAGCGACTGCAGTACGGATCCCTCCCTCAAAGAAGCGATGATCACCGCCCGGATCCAGCCACATGCCACCGCCCTGCTGGCCGAGACCAGCCAGGAGGGGCACGGGTCCAATAAACAGGTGGAGGTACCCATCGCTCCCATAGCCCTGTCCACATCCTCGGGAGAAACAGGCCCAAACTCCTCCCACAAAGATGGACTAGGACTGGCCCCTGTCAACTCTATGGACTCTGCCCTGCCAGAGTCCAAGTCCAACCGAATCTGAGCGACTTTATCTGACAGAAACTCAGCAAATTCCTCAGCTCTGCCTTGCAAGTGTTCCTCGCTCCCCCCTTTTCCAAGGAGGGAGCGAGTCACCCTAAACAAGGCGGCTGGACGAGAATCTGCGGACGCAATAAGAGCGGAAAGATAGGATCGTCTTGCCGCCCTTATCGCCACTAAATAAGATCTGATGTAAATTCTTAATAGTGTTCGGTCAGACTCGGCTTTCTTGGTCCTCCAGCGGCGCTCCAGATGTCTCTTCTGGCGTTTCATCTCCCGGAGCTCCTCGGTAAACCAGGGAGGTTTCCGGGATCCACTGCCATGGAGAGGTCGCTTAGGCGCAATTCGGTCTAGGGCCCCTGATGCTGCGGTGTTCCAAGCAGCCACCAGGGAGTCAGCCGAATTGTGTACCAGGGTTTCAGGTATTTCCCCAAGTTCCCTCTGGAATCCTTCCGGCTCCATTAGGCGCCTGGGGCGGAACCACCTAGTCGGTCCCGCCTCCCTGCGGGGGAGGAATGGGGTCGTGAAATCCAGCCTCAGTAGGAAATGATCTGACCATGACAGAGGGGTGATGACTATGTCCCTTATCTTCAGATCATCTCTCCACTGCCCCTTATATTAAGATAAATGTATTTTAATGAAACAGTGTCAACCTTTTTCTAATGTCCAGGGAATCAAGTAGTTTGAGAGCACTTTTTATATCTGCCTTACATCTGTTTAAAGGAATGAATGCTTATTTGCAAATTAATACCATGTGTGAACATATGAGAAAAATAACTCATTGACTTATTTATTAAATATATTACTATACATCTTCCCATACAGTCATACATGGAAAAGGTTTACCATTATTTATTACAGTTATTATGGAGGTGTAATATTACAATAGGTATATATTGTAATTTTCTTCAAAACAATTAAACAGACACATAATTTTATGTTTATCAATACGATTCATAATTTTCTTGCCTAACTAGGAATTTTAATTTAGGTGTGTCCCTGAAAAGAGAATGATGATTCTGGAATTACATCTTCTTTTTCCTTTTTAATCAGACATTATTGAATTTCATTTCATTTATTATTTATTGTTATGCATACACATAATCATATTTTTTTTGGGGGGGGGAGGAGTAAAATTGAAAATAATGATTCATCTGTATTTCATCCAGGATGGATCTGACGTCTTTCCACGTGAGGTTTTGTCTATTTCACACACGTTGGTGATTTGTCACTTGAGTAATTGCCCAATTCTCAAGGGATGACTTGAAAGCGTGAAAGAACCGTCACAGATCATACTCTACAAGTATAACTTCATTAGCATCACAGCACATTAAATGCCTTTTCCCCCCCAAGAAGAATCATCTCGCAGTGCAACTGTGAAAAGAAACTGGTACAGGTAGTCCTCGACTTACAACAGTTCATTTAGTGACCGTTCAAAGTTACAACCGCACTGAAAAATGTGACTTATGACCTGTTTTTCACAGTTACGACCTTTGCAGCATCCCCATGATCATGTGACCAAAATTCAGATGCTTGGCAGCTGGTTCAACTTATGACCATTGCTGTGTCCTAAGGTCATGTGATCACCTTTTGGAAACTTCTGACAAGCAAAGTCAACGGGAAAGCCAGATTCATTTAACAACCGGATTACTAGCTTTATGAACTGCAGTGATTCACTTAACAACCGACGCAAGAAAGGTCGTAAAATGGGGCAAAACTCACCTAACAAATGTCTTGCTTAACAACAGAAATTTAGGACTCAATTGCGGTCGTAAACTGAGGACTACCTGTATCTTGTGAGCTGATGGTGCCTGTTTGTGGAATCTAGGAGTGGTTTTGTAGGAGAGCATCGGCACTCGTAAAGGCAGCAGTCCTCATCATTTGCAATTGCTCCATTCTGATCTTCAATTTAAAAGGGAAGAGGATGTTCCTGTTCACATAACAGTGACGTTTTACTTCAAAACTTCTCAAATGTAAACTGTGGGGTCCATTTGTGATATAGCGCAAAAATAATTATATAATTTAATACAATCTACTGTACTAAACTTTAACACTGTGCTGAAGAATCCTTATCAGCATTTGCACTCTTCCCAAGCAGCTGGTGGTTGCCCTGTAGTGCTGGTAAAATAATCACTTGGGAGGAATATTTGACAAGTGTACAATGGAGGCAACAGATGCTTTGCCACATGACACTTGAGGGGACAGTTTTGTTGCCTGCCTGTCTGCCTACCTCTTTTAGCAAGAAAGAGATGTTTCCTTGAAATAGTGGGAAGCCCTGGTTTGATTAACAGAAGTATCATTAGTAGTCAGTAATTGGGCAGTTTCGATTTTTATGTTTGTGTGGTTAGAGCAGGAGAAGAGAAAACAATATTACCACCAAATGACATTACTATTTAGTGATAAAAATGAAACAGCACAGCTGTGATAGCTAAAGTTATCCGGGATCTTTGTATGTGTTTGAGTGCATTCCTCGATTATTTGCAGATCGGTGCTGTGTGAGTTGAAAAGCTACAAAAATTTCCGTGTTGATTTTTAATTTTTTTTAAATGCCAATTTCTCTTGCCTCTTGAATTGCACAAACCGCATGTTGAATCAACGTCATTGCATATTGTATTTTCCACCAATTTTTGCGTTGCCGAAACTATTCGTAGCAAATAAAGCCCATTTAATTTAATCCAAGAAAAGCATGGGATATCATTTTCAGAGTATTAATATGAGGAAACATTCCAACCATTTGGAGTATAAACAACAACAACAACAACAGCAGCAAGAAATACTGATCGCTAATGGCAAATGCAGACCACTTCCATAATTCTCCATCCTATGAGGAGCCAGCAGTCAGGATGGGTTGTCTCCGCCTACCAGCAGTTGAGGAGAGTCACTTTTTTTCTTTAAAACCCCTGGATCCGCCCTCTGAGACCCAGTTTTTGACTCATCCTCAGCAGAGCAGGACGTGGCGAAGACAGCTCATCCAACTGCTGGTTCCTTCAAGCTCCTCCAATTAATTCTGCAAACAAGAAGACAATCAGGTCGTATTGAGATTCTTCATTTTGCCATTAATTCAGCAATCTGTGAGCGAGGGGACCGTGGCAAGCCGCTGCAACTTTGCCTAGGCTGCCACGTGGGGTTTTGGCCTCCAGGCCTAGCCCCCCTTCCCCCCCTCCGCCCCCCCTCTCTCCGATCCCCTCAGGGATCGATCGCTCCGCGGCCACAGCCAGTCCTTTCATCACCGTTTGGCTTCGGTCCGGCTCTGGCTGTGAAGGGCTCTCCCGTTGTCGCCCCCTCGCTCGCAGCCACGAGGACAGGAGCGATCCGCCAGGGAAATTGAAACCGTTTGCCGCACGCCTTTAGCGCCGGAGGGGGAATCAAGCGCTTAGCGGCTTAGCCTGGGCGGTATCCTTTCGAGCCGATTGCCGCCTCGTGGGGAAGCCGGCTGCAGGAACCTCGCCAGCCGGCTCCCGCCGTTTAAACTTGGCGCCAGCGAGCGGCTTTTCCCTAATATGATCGGCAGCGCCCCCCGGAGGCCTCTCGCACCTCTCTCTCTCATCGTTTGGCTGCAAGGGAAACCGAAAGGAGCATCATCACGAGGCCTCTCTCTCTCTCTCCCTCTCTCCCTCCCGGGGAACCAAGGCAGCGCAAACAGGGGGAAATTGAAAGCAGCGCCTCGGGGCTTGAATAAAAAGGGAGGGGAGAGGTGCCCCTGTAATCCTACGGATTAAGGCCTTAGTGAAGATCAGAAGCAGCACCATGGCTAGAGGGATGCCTTCCGCCTCTTCCAAGCCGGGGGGAAAAAGGAAGCACAAAACTAACAGACCCAATGATGATGAGGCAGCAGCCTCTTCATCTCAGACAGGCAGGACAGAGCCTACGAGGGAAGAGCAGCGCAGGGACCGCGCCCTGCAGAAGATACACAATAAGGCAGCCAAAACAGGGGCATCTCAGGCATCTGCCCCCCAACCAGCACTGGCCCAAGGCCTAGAGGCCACAACCCTCCCCCAAGTTTCATCCCTTTGGGGCCCTGGGGGACTGGGGATTCCAGCTGCTGCCCCACAGGCTGCTGCAGGCCAGGAGGGCAATCTGGGCCTCCAAATGCCTACACCACAGGACCAGGAGATGCCTCAGCTGCCTCTTCCTCCAGCTGTGGTTCCAGGGATTGAGCCTTCAACTCAGCTAGGCCCAGCTCAGGTCCCACCAGCTCTCCCCTTTGATCCCGCCCTAATCCAACAATGGATCGCCTCAGCGGTACAAACCAGCATCACCGCAAATCTCCAAACTTTGGCGGCTTCCCTACCGCCCCTGGGCTCTGGGACTTCCTCTCCTCAACTGAATCCCCAACCGGGAACCAGCGCTGATTTCCTGGCGGCGGATCAGTTGTCCAACATTTCAGAGGAAGAGAATCTCGATGATTTCCAGGTAGATCAGATGGACACCATGGGTGAACTTTCAGACGATGAAGCCGCTGGTCCCTCTCAGCCCCAGTCGGCTGCTCTCTTTCCGCCTGGACTGTTCAAGTCCTTGTTAAGCAAGGCCAGGGCGGCCGCTGGCCTCTCGGCTCCCGCCAATCCGGCGCCCTTACTAAATACCCCTTTGGGGCCCATTTTCTCTTCGGTCACACCAGAACCGGATTCAGTCCCGGCCCCTTCCCTATTCATAGATACAGTAAGAAATCAGTGGGCCGCTCCGGCAACAGGGACTAACCCTTCCACCCTCGAACGCCAGTTCTTTAGCGTGGCCTCTGAACTGGGGGACATTCTTGAGGTTCCAGTGGTAGACCCCACAGTCTTGGCACTGCACGCCCAGACCACTCTTCCCAGTGAATCGGAGGAGAACCTCAAGCCTGAAGATCGGAAAACAGAACAGGCGTTAGTACGCGCGCACCAGGCGGCGGCCTGGGCCATCAAGGCGGCGTCCACTTCCTCCTTCTTCGCTAGAGTGGCTCTCCTTTGGGTGAAACAATTACAGGACCTCATCCCTGAGACCAACATAAGGGCACACCAAGACCTCAGCAAAATTTTTGCTACCTGTCAATTTCTCGCTGACTCCACGCTGTACACATCCAAATTTACATCAAAGGCTATGGCATCTACCATCGTAGCCAGACGCATGCTTTGGCTCAAGCAGTGGCCCGTGGAGACACGCCACAAATGGCGCCTAGCATCTAAGCCCCTCAAAGGGAGACAACTTTTCGGGGACTCTCTAGACCCCTTTCTCATCGAATCAAAGGACAAAAAGAAGATTCTACCATCACTATCTCGCAGAGGTCTTCCTCGTCAGACTCCCTACTCCCGGCGGCCCTTTCGTCACACTGACCAGGGATCCAGTTTTCCCCGGTCCCAGGTCAGTATTCGGGGAGGTTCCATTCCAATCAGAACAGGGCCGGTAGGGGAAGACAATTCAGGAAGCAATTTCGTGGGGGCGCCGGTGGGCGTCCCGCCAAGCGAGGCAAGTAGTTTCTCCCCCACAGACGCCCCCATTGGAGGGCGTCTGAAGCACTTTGCTGATTGCTGGGAAACGACAACACATGATTCTTGGGTCCTCAACACAATTCGATATGGTTTGTCTCTGGAGTTTCTCTCCATCCCCCCCGGATCCTTCCTCAGGTGTCCCACGGCCAGGAATCCCGCTAAACGGGCTCTCATGGCTGAGGCGGTTCAACACCTGCTGGATATTAAGGCCATTCAGCGGGTGCCCTCGGATGAACAATTTCAGGGATTTTATTCCATCCTTTTCGTGGTGCCTAAGGCTTCAGGGGGCTGGAGGGCAATTTTAGACCTCAAACATCTAAACCATTTTATAGTTTACAAAAAGTTCCGGATGCATTCCCTAAAATCTATCCTAGCTAGCATCCGGCCTGGTGACTTCATGGCTTCTCTGGATTTGACTGAGGCTTACCTGCACATTCCAATTGCACGTCACCACCGCAGGTACCTTAGATTCTGCTACGCAGATCAGCATTTCCAATATAGGGCTCTCCCCTTTGGTCTCTCTTCCGCTCCCAGAGTTTTTACGAAGGTCCTATCCGTCTTGGCGGGTTACCTTCGTGCTCTCCCAATCAGGGTCCAATGTTATTTGGACGACATCTTAGTGCATGCTTCCTCCGAAGCAGCGGCACAGCGACACCTTCACACTGTCACCCAGGTATTAACTGCCCATGGGTTCTCCATTAACCTCGCTAAAAGTCATTTGTCCCCATCAACGTCTATTCTCCACTTAGGTTCCGTAATTGACTCCTCAGCAGGCAGAGTATTCATATCCCGGGAACGACAGGATAGTCTTAGGGGTTTGGCTGCTCAGGTTCAGGGAGCGGTATCCTCCCCCCTCCTCACCTTATCTTCCCTATTGGGCAAGATGGTTTCCTGCATCTCCATTGTACCATGGGCTAGGTTGCACGCCCGGGAATTGCAGTGGTTCCTTCTCCCCTTTCAGAAGGCGCACCTCGGATCATCCCTTCACAAGGTCCGCTTGCCTCCCTCGGTTCGCCGATCCCTCACCTGGTGGCGATCTCCCGCTCTCAACAAAGGTACCCTGTTCTTCCCTCAGCCTCAAATCACAGTGACAACAGACGCCAGTCTGTCAGGATGGGGCGCACATTGCGAGGGTGCCACAGCACAAGGTCTATGGACAGCAGCACAAGCCAGGTGCTCCATCAACTGGCTCGAGCTGCACGCCGCCTTCCTCGTGCTGAAACATTTCCATCGTATGATAACGGGGTCCAACGTCCTCCTTTTAACGGACAACATTACCACCAAGGCGCATGCCAACCGCCAGGGGGGAACCCGTTCCCGGACCCTGATGGACGAGGCGAGGAAGATCGGCCTCTGGGCGGAACGTCACCTCTTGTCCCTGACATCGGAGCATATTTCTGGAATAGCCAATGTCCAGGCAGACTGGTTGAGTCGGTCAACGGTGGATCAGGCCGAGTGGCGCCTGGACCCGTCAGTGTTCCAGTCTGTCATGAACAGATTCGGCACCCCTCTTGTGGACCTCTTCGCGACTCCGGAGAACTCTCACTTATGGAGATTCTACACCAGATACCAGACGCAAGGGTCGGAGGGGACCAACGCCCTGATTTGTCGGTGGCCCAGGGGCCTTCTCTATGCCTTTCCTCCCCTTCCCATCCTACCTCTGGTCCTCCGGAAGCTGATCCAGGAGGAAGCGGAGCTAATCTTGATTGCTCCGTATTGGCCACGACAGCCCTGGTTTGCCGAACTCGTGGATCTCTCCGTGATGAACCACTGGATGCTACCTCCCATACCGACCCTCCTCAGCCAAGGGACACTCTTCCACCCGGACCCCAGGTGGTGCCAACTGACCGCCTGGCGCTTGAGCGGAGCGGCCTGAGACGTCAACTTTACGATCCAGATGTAATCTACATCCAGGCCTCTCGCCGGCCATCCACTAACCGCATCTACTCGGCGACTTGGCAGGCCTTCTGCTCTTGGTGCTCATCTCAATGTATCTCCCCTCTCAACGTTCCCCTACCTATGGTTCTCCGATTTCTGAAACGGGGTCTGGATAAAGGTCTCTCACCCAATACCCTACGCCGTCAACTGGCGGCTTTGTCTTCGGTCTTGTCATGCGGTCACTGGGACTCCTTGTCCCACATTCCGACCGTCCGTCGGTTCTTGAAGGGGGTCACCAACTGCCACCCTCCAGCGATCCACAGGTACCCCTCCTGGGACCTGCCTCGAGTGCTCCAATCGCTGACAGAACCCCCGTACGAGCCGTTGCGGGAAGCCTCCCTACGGCATCTTTCCCTCAAGATCGCATTTCTGCTTGCCATCACTTCGGCCCGCAGGATTTCTGAGCTTGCGGCACTCTCGGTCAGGGACGATCTCTGCATATTTCATGCTGACAGAGTCGTTCTCCGTCTGGACCCGGCATTCATCCCGAAGGTCAACTCCCCGTTTCACCGCGCTCAGGAGCTCATCCTGTCATCCTTCTGCCCCTCTCCGTCCCACCCTTCCGAACGCATTTGGCACACCTTGGACGTCCGCCGGGCCCTGCGCATCTACATCAGCCGCACACGTCCTTTCCGCCGGACAGAGGCGCTCCTGGTTACCTTCTTACCTCAATCAAAGGGTCTCAAGGCGTCGTCCGCAACGGTAGGCCGTTGGATCAGAGGGGCGATTGCAAAGGCCTACGACATGGCATCCCTCCAGAGGCCCGCAGGCATCACGGCACACTCTACTCTGAGCGCTGCCACTTCAGCCGCATGGGCGACTCAGTGCCCACTGGAAGATCTCTGTAGGGCGGCGACCTGGGCCTCACCTACTCCGTTTATCCGACACTACAGGATCGACAAATACGCTTCGGCTGACGCGGCCTTCGGACGAAGGGTGCTGCAAAGAGTTCTCAACAACAACGCACAATCATCCTGTCCCTCCCATGGGTAATACTGCTTTGGTATGTCCCATCCTGACTGCTGGCTCCTCATAGGATGGAGAATGAGCGTTGACTTACCTGATACGCTCTTTCTCATCAGGAGGAGCCAGCAGTCAGCTCCCTCCCTGTTACTGTTTCGTTGTTTAGTTGCATCACCACGAGGAGGCTCAGGTTTCGTCCAGGTTGGACGTTGGTTCCGGGGGCCGTTCCAGTTTCTTCCTGTTCTTACGCACTGATATATATATATATATTTCTAACAAAACAAAACAAAAAAAAACAAAGGGAACAGGAGCCGACACAGTCTTTCAGGAGCATTGCCTTTTATTTCGACACTTACGAACCAGTCTACAAACAGTTGGGATGATGCGTCCTTTGGAATTAGGGTCTTCGCCACATCGAGTCTTCCCTTCGGATTCGTCAAAACTGGGTCTCAGAGGGCGGATCCAGGGGTTTTAAAGAAAAAAAGTGACTCGTCCTCAACTGCTGGTAGGCGGAGACAACCCATCCTGACTGCTGGCTCCTCCTGATGAGAAAGAGCGTATCAGGTAAGTCAACGCTCATTCTGCCAAGAAAATGGTATGGTTTATTTCTAACTTCTTCCATTCTCCTCGACCCACCTTCCCAAGATTGCACAAGTAATCGGAGGAATCTGAATCTTCCATAGAATTATTTATTATCTGGATAGTTTAATGTGCTCTCACTTTTAATTGACTAAATAATTGCTTAGAAAATCTTAAGGCAGAGATAGGCAACTTGATTCTAGGCTATCTATTACTAAAACTCTTGTATCTGTTTGGTTTTTTGTAACCTTCAACTGGGCGCAATGGTGCAACTGGCATTTTTGAATCAACATACCAGGGGTGGGTTCTGGATCCTTTTGTTGCCGGTTCGCTCAGGGTCGCGCCGTGCGCGTGCGCCCGCAGCAATTTAAAAAATAGCTTCTGCGCATGTGCAGAAGCAAAATCCAAGATGGCGACGCCCACGGAGACACCGACAGAACCGGCTCTGTGACATCATCGCTGAACTACTAACGGTTCTAAAGAACTGGTTAGAAACGATAGGAACCCAGCTCTGCAACATACCAGAAATGGGCTAACTTATAGAATGCATCCAAAATCCAGACCCTATGACTCCCGTGGGATTGAAATTTGGCAAAGTTTGGCTATTTCAGTGCTGCCGTCCTACTACGGTAAGCCCTGTGAGCATCATTTCCAATCCTCCGTGACAGCTTCCTACAAGGAAAGTCAATGGGAAAGCCAGCAGGAAGTCGGAGGTTGCTGCCGCTCCTACTGCTTTTTTGCCCCCTGTTTAGCTAAGGAAATATCTCTAAATTGATGAGTCAAAGGATCACAGGTTGTTTAGTAACTGCTAAAATACCCCACCAGTGGTGAAATCTAATTTTTTTTACTACAGGTTCTGTGGGCATGGCTTGGTGGGTGTGGTGTGGCTTGGTGGGCGTGGCTTGGGGCGTGGCTTGGTGGGCGTGGCAGGGGAAGGATACTGGAAAATCTCCATTCCCACCCTACTCCAGGGGAAGGATATTGCAAAATCTCAATTCCCATCCCACTCTGGAACCAGCCAGAGGTATATTTGCCGGTTCTCCGAACTACCCAAAATTTCCGTTACCGGTTCTCCAAACTACTCAAAATTTCCGCTACCGGTTCTCCAGAACCTGTCAGAACCTGCTGGATTTCACCCCTGCCCACTTACCCTACTGTTTGGATTATTGGTATTTGTAGTCATATCCACCTGGAGCGCTAATCCTTCCCTGGAATTTCTGGAAGACAAATGTCTCTTTTTTCTCTTTCTCTGCCATTAACGTTATCACTTTAATTTCACTTTGGCTAAAGAAACGTTATAAACATTGTTATTAATTGCATTTTATATTTTGACCCCAGGTAACCAGCTGATTTTTAGGGAGTTTTTAAAAAGCCTTTTCAGTTTGCTCTAGGTTTACCAACATCTCTCACTCTAGTATTCAAATCACAAAAAAGAAAGTACTGAGTACTGAGGAGCAAATTTTGGCTTTGAAAAAAGTCCGTAAGAAAAAAAAAAGTATATCTGTGCCTTGGCAAACTTAGCATAGTATTTTTGTTTGATCATCCAACAAAATCTCCCATTGCCATCCTCCCAGTCTTGCTTACTACCCATTTCATTTTTCTACAATGGGGTTTTCCAAGTAGTAACTGACTATCCATAGTAGTTTCCTGATGGTGTGCGAATATGTTTGAAAAGCTCAGCTGTTGCTAATGAAATGCCGGGAGTTGTGAAAAGGATTATGTGTGCTAATGACTTCTCTTTCATAAGCAATTGGACGACTTTATGTAAGTAGGCGCTAATCAGTGTCAATAAGATTTGCTGCAGAAAATGGAAGAGGAAGTGTCTTAGCCTGTAGGCTCCAGAGAGGCTGAGTTGAATGCAGTGCCTGGATGCAGAAATTTACTGCAAGGTTACTATGTGACTAAGGAAAATGAGCTGGAGTCTCTGTGAAGAAAGCCAGGAATGGGGTTCAATTGGGTTGCAAAGAATGGGGCCACCTAAGAATAATTTCTGGCCCATTGTTCTCAGTAATAGCTTGCTTTATTGTTGTTGTATGCTAGACTACCCAGTCTGGATAGTGATTGTACAATGAAAATATTGCATGATGGTCAGAGGTGGGTTTCTCTTATCTTCCCTACTGGTTCGGAAGTGCGCGTGTCGTGTCGGAAGTTACATCCTGGTACTGACCCTCTGCGCATGCGCAGAGGGTTCGTGGCCAGCCACTTTCAAGCAGCGGCGACTGGGGAACCGGTTCGGGGGCGTGGCATACTGGCCATCACTACTGGTTCAGCGAACGGGGCCAAACGTCTGCCACTGGCTCACACGAACCGGTAGCAACCCACCACTGATGATGGTTGAAAATCATTCTCCAGTTGATGACAAGGATTTAGGGGAAGGAAAGGAAAAAACCAATAGTTGCTTGATTTGCAAATACGGGGGTTAGGTTCCAGGGTGCAGAGGTTTGCAAGTGTGCTGTGCTATATTTTAGCTATTGGTTTATTCATTTAATTTAATCACTTGCAACCATTCTGCTGCCTATTCCCACTACTCTAGCAACTACTGTACAGGTAACCCTCGACTTATTTGTTTAGTGACTCTTCAAAGTTACAACGGCACTGAAAAAAGTGATTTGTGACCATTTTTCACACTTACGACCATTGCAGCATTCCTAGGATCAAAATTCGGGCTCAATTTTGATTGTAAGTCAAGAAACTACCTGTACTATGAATGTGAGCAAAGAGAGAAAAGCACTAAAAAAGAATTACAGATAACTTGGAGCTCTGGGCAAGGTATAATTTTGGAGCCTTTTCCCCCCCTCTAACAATGTTTATGTGTGCAGCTTTCGATGGGGATATTCATAATCCTGTATGCCAGTTCACTAGACAGTTTCTGATTGGTCAGCACCATCCCCTAGTTTTCAAACATTCCATTCAATTCAGTTTAACTTAATGGAATGCAAAGCATAACCTCCAACCTGAGAAATATGGATCACTATTGGAGCTCTTTATGCTGCCACCATGATAAGAGGAGATTGGTTGAATTAATATAATCATACACTTGAATAAATGTAGGTCCCTCTGTGCCACACTCAAGTTTTATAAAACAATCCCCTTCTGTAGTTTCCCCTCCTTCTTCCATCAATCTAACCACTGCTGGAGTGGGTAATGGGAATCATCTTTCAATCACCTGGCATCCATTGCTTTGCATTGGTTGAGCATCTCATTGTTTTTTTATCTCCTTGCTGACATTCTTTTGGTTCAATGAACCTAAAAATAGCATTCATTACTTCTTTAAAATTGGATGGAGGAGGTCTCCAGGAATCCCAATTGCTCATTTCAGCAGATTCAAACATTTACACGTGCAGTTGCTAATCTGTAACATTAGAATTCCTAGTAATGGTGTGAGGAACGGTCTCCTTTTTCTCTTTCCTTTTACCAAGAATCGAAACCTAGAAATTTAGGAAGTCATGCCATCTGGAAATGTGCTTATGTTGCTGAAGGGTGCTGATTATTCAGTCACTGGATTGGGGCTGGTGCCGAAGAGGCGGCTGCTGCTTGCCAGTCTGTTCAAAAGACCCTTATAGCATAGGCTGACCTTCCTCAATTTTTTTCAGTGGCATGAAGTGTTTTGCACTGCTGTTCATCTTTTTACCTTCCCTCTGTATTATTAACACAGGGAGATTTGTGCTAGCCACAGTCAAAATGAGAGATCAAATATTTTACAGTAAATTAGGGAGGAGGAAGTGTTGTGTAGTTACTGTGGTGCAGCTTTTCCCAAATGACAGGCACTTCCAGAGGTGTTTATCTATGAATACCAGCACCAGCAGCTATCAAAACACCCAGTTGGAGGTGTTTGAATATGGAATAGTTCTAGACCATTGCTTTTCAGACCAGTTTTTGTCTGCGCGTTCCTCTCTGTGCTTGGCTTCCTCTCATTGCTTTGTGACTTTTATGTTTCAAGGAGACAATACTGTAATAAGCAACAATACCATACCAAGTGATTTTAAAAAAAGAATTAAACGAGGTTAATTTGAAATGATCAGCATTATTGCAAGTCTCTTAGTCACAAAAGGGTCTAAGGAAAAGTTCACTGACATGTTTGCTTGTGAGATTTTGTGAGATTTTTATTTGTTTGTGAGATTTATATACCGCCTCACAGTGCAAGCACTCTCTAAGCGGTTTACACCAGTAAGCCATGTATATTTATATATTGCCCCCAACAATCTGGGTCCTCATTTTACCTACCTCGCAAGGATGGAAGCTTGAGTCAACCTTGAGCTGGTGAGATTTGAACCGTGACCTGCGGATCAGTGTCAGCTAAAGTGGCCTGCAGTACCTGCCTCTAACCGCTGTGCCACCTCGGCTATACATACTTTACACCATACTTTACATATTATACATACTATACATACTTTACATACTATACATACTTTACACCAATAATATACTTTGATTTGGACCTAACATAATGTGTGAACCGGGTAATTGTAGGATATGATTAACATGCTTAATCAATTTGCCTAGAATAAATTCGGCATGCCTACTTATTGTAATTCTTATTAATTTTCTATATAAGCTTCATGGCATCCACTCCTTGTTTCCTTCGCCATTAGGGAAATTGCTGTTTTAATTTAAAAGGCTATACATAATAACACCCTTTTATGGGATCCTTTTTTAAAAATATCTCTTGAAAATACTTAGAAATTGATTCCCCTGCTATATGTTTCTTAGAGATATTGTATGTTACTCCTCATCCATTCCAGCTCAATAGCGAGGGTAAACAAATTGGAAATCTGAATTGCTCACAATTTCTAGTTCACCTAATTTCTCTTACTTTCTTTTTGTTCCTTCCGGCTGCTGTTCCAGACACTAATATCCATTCAGATATTCATAACAGAAAAACCTTTAGTGCTTTTCTTTTTGCTTTGGATCCCATTCTGACCATTTCAGTTGGAGGTCTGGAGAAGATATGGCATCTCTCAAAGATGGGTTGGGGAATTGGGACTGGATAAGATTAAGAAAAACATCATTTTGGAGATGAAACTAAAACCAGAATGGGGATCTGCAGTCACCCCCTGCAGGACTGAACAGCAGCATTGGAAATTGCGGACATTGTAGTTTCAGTCTGTTTGAAAAGCTAATATACAGTTATCTTCTCCAAGATTACCCATTTCTTGGTGGTCTCGCTGTTTTTTCTAATGGACTTTATCACTTGCATTTGTGTTATTGTCATAGCAGTCTGCCCCTAGACCTGGTTATATAATGCGTGAGAATTTTTACTCACCTTGATCAAGAGGACCATTTTTGGCCCTAAATTTAACCTGTTTGGCTTGTGTATATTCAGAACTGTTCTTTGACTTCAGTGAATACTTTTAGCTGTTAATGTAATGGAAGCCCTGTTTATATAAGGGTAGTGTTTTTTTCTTCTTCTTCTCAGTCATGTCTGATTCACAAAGGTTGCATGGCCAAGTCCCTACAGTTTTCTTGGCAAGGTTTTGCAGAAGTGATTTGCCACTGCCTCCTTTCTAGGGCTGGGAGAAAGTGACTGACTATAAAAGAAGGAGTGGCAGAACCTGAGGGCAGAGTTAAAAGAGGGATTAGCTGAGAATGCCTACATAGCCACAAGCGGACTAAGTTCAACCCTTCTTGAATTCCATGGATCCTTATCTAACTCAAATCAGGTGGTATTATTGAGAATATTTATTTATTTATTTAGAAAATGTATATGGGTGCCTACTCACTTGTGACAAGTGACAAGCAATGAAACCCAGTATAGAAAATAAAAAGTAAATAAAAATAAATAAATAAACCAATAACCCCCAGCCTCTACGCTAGATTCCTATGCTTAGGCTTTTTAGCAATAATCAGTTTAATTGGGCCTGAATGTTTTGCACCTGACCCAAGGTCATCCAACTGGCTCTGTTCCTAAGGCGGGACTAGAACTCACTATCTCCCAGTTTCTAGACTGGGGCCTTAAGCACTGTGTCAAATAGGCTTTTGTAAAGGGAAGTTTAGTGACAGACGATTGCGTTTCCCTTTCGTGACTTTGTCTCAGAGCTTTTGTTAGCTTGTATAGCTATTTTCATTCTGGGTCATACTTTGCTCCTCAGTAAGGAGCTGATGAACTGCTTAACCTAATTCCCATCCGAGGGATTTAATTCTCAGTTGGAGAAGCTAGGAAGCTGGATTTAACAGAGATGTCTTTTCTTTAGCAGCTCTGAAGAGTGCTGATTTCAGTACTTCCCAAGGGACTTTCTCATTAGGGGAAAAGAAACACTCTCACACATTGAATGAAACTCTTGCCTGGTTCCATAGCTTGGGACAGAGCTTAACAAGAAATGTGTGTGTGTTTTTTCCAAATGAACAGTTCTTCAATATAGGTTAAGACATGTTGTTCTTACTATATTCAAATTCTTAAAATAGTTTCCAGGTTTCCCCTTTTTCATATTTAAACATTCCAACATTCAGGGTTATTGTTTTTTTAAAAAGAAAACTAACCAAGAGCCTTTTTAACACATCCTCTTTGTCTATATTTAGAATCTAGAGTAAAATCTTCCACTTCCCAACAGACATTAGGCTTTAATGTCTCTTATTTTATTTTAGTCTGGCTTTGTAAAATGTTTAAATATGTGTATATTTTACTGTTATCTTTGCTGCTGGATATGATTTTATTTTCAGTAAAACGCTTCAAGGGCAATTACCATTCAAATTGTGTATGATGAACTGACTAAAATAAAATAATCCAAGGAATTCATGAAGAAAATGTTTACAGAATTTGAGGTTTTAATTTTCAAAGATTCTGTCTCCAAAGAAACCGAGGAAGTTAGGACCACCACAATAACCCCATTTCCAGAAAAATAATGCAAAACAAACAGGCATCAATTGGCTTTTATTCTGGTTGTTTGTTCATTTTGGTTATTACTATATTTTCCCCCCAGTTCTACATCTCTTTTGAAAAGTGGCAATTAGTCCTGCACACATTGGGGCTGCACTATAGATTCTCAAAGGTATTATGACAGTGGAAGAAGCGGAGAGTTAGGTATATTTTGCTTTTCTGTTGAAAGCAAAGTGAAAAGTAAGAATCGTATAAGCAAATTGCAGGATGAAGACAAAAAGAAATCAAAAGCTTCCTCGTGTCATTTAGGAAATGAAATAACTTTTGGAGAAGTTAAAAAGCAAAACTTTTTTTTCTTTTCAAGAAAGGACACAGACCCCTTAATAAAGACGTCTTCTGTTTCAATATGAATGTTTTAGTTGTGGTGAATAATACTGCAGCAAAGTGACTGACCATGTGTTTGTTGTATGCTGTCTTAAGACACTGGCTAATTCTTGTCTTGTGGTCAGATTTCACAACTCTGCAAGTGGGATTCTCTTATTAATGGAGCTTATTCAGAAGAGACGTGACAAGGCTTGAAATCCTTGGGGCACAATTTGGTAACTTGTGCTTCTTCTTCTTTATTTCTATTGTGAGTAAAGTCCTTAGGGGCAAAGCTGGTGTAATGATGAAGGACAAGGTGGGAACAGCATGCACACCAACTACTGATGTTGGAGAGTGACTTTTGAACTAGAAATAAAGGGAAGTGCTTCTGTGAACGTACTGCTCCGACTTTTTATTTGTTTGAAGTATGGGGGTGCTATAACAAGTCCCCTGCAGCTGGCTGTTAATATTCCATCTTAAAATGGGAAATACATGTATGGCACTTAAATGCAAATATGATACATTATCATTAGTAGTTTACTGATGGCCGACAGATACCAAGTATGAAGTGACATTGGGCCTGAGTTAAGAAGCAATACCTTTCAAGTGAATATAGGAAGCTCTTTAATAATCCTGGATGATCTCCCATCCTGATAATGTTCAGGAAGCTATTAAAATAGACCTAAAAATAGGGAAATATTCCCCCTATTATTTTCTGTTTTTCTTTTTTTTAATAGTCTTTATTAATTATGTTAAAAAGACAAACAAACATACAAACAAACATAAAACATGTATAAACATATGTATATATAAAAAGTATCAAATATATTTGAGTATAGAAAACATTGAACATACATGTCAACCATCTCGTCGACACTATCCTTTTACAGCCTAGTGATACAAAAACATGTTTATTCTTTATTCTGTTTTTTCTGTTGGCTAGACCACAGGGTGGATAAAAATTGATAATTTAAATACAGTACAATACAATACAATACAATAATATCGGATTTTTAAAAATTTAAATTGGATTTTTAAAAATTTTTATTATTAAATTTATTTTAATAAAATGCATTTGGAGTAAATATCTACCTAAAGATAGTTTTCTATTTAAGATACATTAATAATTTAGTTTATTCAGCACGAAATGAAGCTTAGTTATGTGGCATGAGGCTGTATATTCTGCAATATTTACATTTTTGGTAAACATTCAATGAATCCAAGCCTTGCAAGCTGAGATAAGATGTACTGCATTGAGGCATTCCCACAATTTCACAGTAACCATGAGATAAATCATAAAACAATGTTCAGGAATATTCCTTTATCCCATTGTTTTGCAAATCTATGTACACTACAAACTGCATGATTGTTTGAAGAGAAATGCATGTGTACCAACGAGCTCTAAGTGTGAGGAGGAAGGGCAAGGAGTAAAAATGAAAGTGAAACCTTCTAAGCAGCTTATAAATATAATATTAAAAAGCACCTGTCATTTCAAAATTATGATTTAAATCGAGTCAATTTATAGAGTTGATTTAAATCGAGCCTTTTTACTAGTGATTTAAATCATGATTTAAATCGTGATTTAAATCGACTTGATTTAAATCAAATCCACCCTGGTAGACCAGACCAGGAATTCAACTGCACAGAAAGGCTACAATACTTACATTGAGTTGATTTAAATCACTAGTAATTTTTACTAGTGATATTAATATATTAATAGACCTTTGCAAGTTTGATTGTGTTGTATCTCCTCCCCCTTCTTATGCTCCTGTGAATTAGGGAAGTGTGTGTTTAAAGTCTCTTCCAGATATTATCTGTTTGTTATGGACTTAAGATAATATTTCTCCATTTTTAGCGTTGATAAAGCTTGCATGTCTTCATCAAGGTCATCTTCCTTACTCTCTACATTCTGGGTCTGTTCATGATTCCATCTTTGTGCTTTGTAATTTTTTATTCTTAATTAGAATTGTTGATAGTCTGCAGCCTATAAATTGTATTAATAAATAAATACAGAATTGCTTTCATGTAAGCCATGTTTTGATTATGATTTATTGAATAAGGTCTAATTGGTTGAGCTTACACATACTGCTTGTGAGCAAAAGGTTAATAACATTTTAAAAGGTTAATAACACTTTCTCCCCCAAAAGATCAAGCTTCACAAAAGAGAAAACGGCCGAAAAATAGGCCGAAAATCAGCTGGCCAGTGGTGCATGCGCGCTAGAGCTGACATAGGGCAATGCCTCGCGTGCCCTCAGATATGGCTCAGTGTGCCATCTGTGGCACGTGTGCCATAGGTTCACCATCACTGTCCTATGCTATCTCTTACCAGACACTTCTCTTGACATCGGCTCAGTCTCCCAAGGTCTTTCCCACACACCACTATACTCTAGAAGATGGCTTATAGAGACTTACATCAGAGACTGTGCCTCTCTTTTCCTATTAGAACTTGTGCTATTTTATTAGGGTTCCAGTTCTTCTTTAGCAAGTAGTTTTGGTTGGTGGTTGTGAAAGAGGAAAAGAGCCATTTCCCCCCCTGGGTCATTGCAAGTTGCAGTCCTTTTCCTCTGCTTCTTCATGTTTACTTGAAATTGCTGGGGAAGCCCATCCATATGTTTGGAGTGTGATATGATCACCATGAAACCTGCAAGCTAGCAAATTAATTTCACATTTGTGGGTGTCTATTTTTCTGTTAGAGGAACTGTCTGCCACACCTTTCAGTTCCCTAATTAAAATTCATAAGGCCCACTTTAGTGGTATTTCACTGTCATCCTTGCTATGGTAGAAAAGATCTCCAATGCAGTTTTTCTAGCCTGTTAATCTTAACAGGGTTTGCTGCTAATTTAACAGACTTATTAGAATGTCATCTTCACAGCAATTGTCTGCATGGCGAATCTGTACATTGCCTTCCCCGGGCCATACTAAAAGATGATATCTTGTCCCAGTACCTGGAGGTTGTTGGAAACTGAATGGGATGAAATTGTGAAGTGTAAAGTGAAACCTAATCAGGATAGAGTTGTTCTTTGCGAATTGACTCTGCAGGCAGACTTTAGCGTTGCCTTCTGATGGGGTTGTACAGCCCAAAGGAGCAGATCTATAACCTGTGGTCTTCCTGGTCTCATAGCTATTGGTGGATGGGCAAAAGGAGACTTTATTCAGCTATGACTAATGCACCAGCAGAACAACCTTGCTATAGTAACAAGTTTTCATAGGTACTTGTTTGAATTATTACAGTGTGTTGTATTTTGAAGACCAAAAGTTGCAGTTGGTGCAGCTAATGCTCATCACCATGAGCACATCACCGGTGCTGAAAGCCTGCATTGCTTCCATTAGATTTCTGGGTGCAGTTCACAATGCTGGCTTTAATTTATGGAACCATATAAGGGTTAATATCTTGGTACTTCTCCAACTAGAATTATGGTGACACTAGGAGAAGCTGCTACTACTGGTTCTTGACATCTACTTCCTTGAAATGTTGAGGCCTATCATTAGTGGGCATCTGTCTTCTGGAACAACTTCCTTGTGGAGATTAGTGGTATCCACACTTTATTTATTTATTTATTTATTTATTTATTTATTTATTTATTTATTTATTTATTTATTTATTTATTTATTTATTTATTTATTTATTTATTTATTTATTTATTTGTTCTTATAGGCTGCCCAACTCCCACGGGACTCTGGGCGGCTGACAACACAAAAAAGAACAATTTATAACAATTTATCTTTTTATGTTTGATTCTTTAATTATATTGATTTGATTTACTGTGGATGTTTTAATTGTTTATTTACTGTAAATATTTTATTTTTATTTTTACTGTATACTTTCACCATTAACCACCGGGAGTCTGAGCATAAAATTTATAAATTAATAAAATTTCTATCATTTCTTTCCTGGTGATAAAATTGTTGCTTCTCTTCAGATTTTACATAAATATAAGTCTAAATATAAATTATTAGTAGTATTTTTTGCAATATTTATGTAATTAAAATGTGTCACAACCAATAACAATAGAACAACATCTTGGATGTAAATATATAAATATTTTTGGTGAAAGTAGACTGCTTCTTTGATCAACCAATTGATGTGATTTAAAATACAAAAGCTGGAGCACTATTGATCCAGAATACCTGGTGAAATTCTGGAATTTTGATTTTTTTATGACTAAATCAAGGACATTCATAACTTGTTTAGCATAGCAAAGGGAAGTTGGTAGCATAATTCAAAACTGTAAATCCTGGTACCTTATTCCGCTTCTTATTCAATGAAATCAGCAGAAGAGTGCCACTCTGAATATGCCATAAGGCAAGGGGTCATTGCTTTCTGTTTTAATAAGAGCTTTGAGAGTAGAACAAATAGACAAGACGAATCAAGCTATAACACAGAATTTCTACTCAGTAGGTATTATCATGCTAATTCCCTTCTCCAATGCAGATTTGTGCAGTTAAAATATATTGCCTAACTCACATACATTGTTCATTGTCTGGAGAGATAACTATAGTGACTCTGAATAAAGGTTTTGTGCTTGGGTTTTACTTTTTTTCTCACTGATTCATTTTCCAGTGAACTGCAATGATAAGAAGACCTGAATCTTTGTTAGAAAATTGAGCTTACTAGACTGTGGTTTTATCTCAAAAGTTGTGTCTTGGCAAATTAGAACTGTTAATCAGCACAGTTGCTGAATAGTTCAAGAGAGTGATTTTTTCTCTCTCTCTCTCTGCTCTTTTGGTGGCACATGAATGCCTCCATTGGTCAGTAATAATTGTGAACAAATGCTGATAAGATTCTTACTTCTGAAAGCTCTGGGTTCCTGCTAATTTGGAACTACTTCTTGAATTGTTCCTTCCTCACTTCAAAATGAAGGAAACTTGCAAGCCAGCAAATTCATCCTCCGCTTCTGGATGTCTCTTTTCCTGTTGGGACTGTCACTCTTCATCTCCCAATTAACATTTTATGAAACCCAGTAGTAACATGTTACTGTGATCCATGCTATTAAGCAGAAACTTTCCAGAACAGTTTTGCTGGCATGGTACTGCACTGCATTCTGCATTCATAGAATTTACTGTTAGACTGCCATATTCAGTACTTTTACTTATCATACAAATCTGATATCACAATGAATAGAAAGCTTTTGAGACTTCTCAGTGCATTTGTTAATAGGTTTTTTTTTAATGGTCAAGCAACTTACAGAAACGTATCAGGAGTATATTTTGAAGCCTTCCAGATATGCATAAGTACATATGGACTGATCAATGGAGCATGTATAGTTGAATGTGGGGTGTTAGAACTATTTTTACTTATTTCACTCCTATCCATTGGACAGTAGTTCTATCATAAACCATCATATTATAAAACTCTGCCTGCAAAAACGTTCATAAATCTTGAAACATGGCAAGAAATATCTTTCTGACTTGTTTCTGCACTATTTATATTCAGATGTTCTTTACTGTCATAGAAGAAGATGATGGCCCCTTTATGACTTATGGACTTTCAACTCCACAATTCCTGAGCCAGACATCCTGGCTCAGGAATTCTGGGAGTTGAAGTCCACAAGTCATAAAGGGGTCATCGTTCCCCACCTCTGATTTAAACAGATAGGGACCTACAAATTATATCCCAAAGTATAAATCAGGCGTAAAGGTTAAATCCATTTAGTCCTTTACGTGATTTTGTTTTTACGTTTTGTTTTTATTATCTTTGATGTTTATTTTTATAGAGGTTTGCAAAACTTTGCAAGGCTGGCATTTTATGGCTCCCAAAATGTTTTGTTGTGACCTCACAATGGTGGAAACTAGCCAGTCTGACATGCAAGAATTGACCTGATCGCTAAATGGGCTGTTCCGGATAGAAGATAAGAACTTCACAATTAATCACCTTAAAGCTGGAACTTCAAAATGTTTTGCATTCTTGTGGGACTTTATTGCTTTCATTATGTATTTTATTTTTACTTATGTGTTGTGTACCACATTAGTGGTTCGCAGAAAGGTGGCATGAAAATCATTTTCAACACAACATCACAAATTGGCCATATGCGACCAAAATTCAGAGAGATGGTGGGTCAGGTGTGGTGGGTCAGGTCATTACAGTATTATAATTCCATCTCTTGAGTTTGGTAAAGTTAAAAGTGGCTGCATTCTTCTTCTTTTGAATGCATAAATATGGTATTGTATTTTATTTTATGCCCATGAAGTTCTGAATAGTTTGCCTTAACAGTGCAGCAGTGATGGAATTCTGACTACCAACAATTTAATAAGAGACGGGAATCCAAAACTTTCTTATCTAGGGATTTAAATTTTCATTCTGTAGAGTAAATGGGATCCAGAGTTTTCTTCCAAATAGGAGAGAAAAACTGACCAATTATGGTTATGGGGCAGAGAGATGAGCACCATTATTCAGGAAAGCAGTGGATCACTGTTATTTTGCAAGGCTCTGCTACTGTTGTTACTATTCCTTGTAGTCACAGAATTCAACATTGTGTGTGGGGCTTGTTAAAAGTCGTATGAGCAGTTTGTGAAATAAGGATGCTGGTATGGATGTTACAGGAGACCTTTTGTGTGGGGGATGATACATGCATGATAATATAATCCACCCCAATGTCATCCTATGTTCTGACACATTCATAATTGTAGCATTGAGTGGTTACATCATCATGCTAATTTTAATATCATTGCACTTTGCTGTAGACACAGCTGGTTACTCTTATTAGCTTATCTATCTTATCTTTTACTAGTGATTCAGCTGCTTTGCCCTCTTTAAAAATAGGAGAATTGTCTTTCAGTTATGAGAAGGCCTATCCCAATCATGGCTGTTCATTCTATCCTAAGCTTGTAGTAAACAAGATGGTGCTGGTGTGTAAAGGTTAGTATAGAAACAATAGATTTAAGCTTTCAATATTAAGTGTAAACTTTCTTGCTTAGAATTTGTTTTCTTTCCATTTTTCCTTGGATCTGTAGCTTGCTATTCCTGCTTAAGTTGATTACTATAGGCCAGCGATGGCGAACCTTTTTGTTGCTGCGTGCCAAAAATAACAGCGCGCTCCCGCTATCGCGCTCCCGCGTGCCAGTACCCATAATGCAACACGCCCCCCCCCACATGCGCAAGCAACCCCCCCCCACGCGTGCTGCACTGCGCATGCGCCTCGCCCTCCTCCCGGCGAATTCAAGCGAGAGGACTCACTTAGGTACGGTTGAGCAGTCTCCCGTCCTTGCCTCACTTGAAAGCTCGCCCCGGCCCCAGCAATAAATAGTCCCTCGGCCTGCGCTGTTCTGAGCCCACTAGACTGCGGCGCTGAATTCAAAGCGAGCGGACTCGCTTCTAAGCGGTAGAGCGTGCCTCCCGCTTCTATCTTACTCATAAAGCCGCTGTCAGCCTCGCCTCTTATCGGCCCTGGAGGGCGACTTCCTGCCGCTGTGCACTTACGGGGAGACAAAAAAAGAACAACTTTAAGCCTCAAATTGAATAAACAAGTCCTCTCCTCAGAGTTCGTTGGGACGCCGGGAGGTGGGGCCCTGAGAATCGCCCTGCTCACCCGGCAAGCATCACTTCGCCCGTGCCCTACCTCACACCGGAGGCTGCAAGCTTTGCTGTGTGTGTGTGTGTGTGTGTGTGTGTGTGTGTGTGTGTGTGTGAGAGAGAGAGAGAGAGAGAGAGAGAGAGAGAGAGAGAGAGAGAGAGAGAGAGAGAGAGAGAGAGAGAGAGAGAGAGAGAGACGAGGGAGGGAGAGACGAGGGAGGGAGCGTGGAGCTCCAGTCCCAGGCCTGCCGAAAGAGGTACAGCCGGCAGGCACAAATGGGAGGGGCGGGGTGAGACCAGGCTCCCCTAGTTGAGAAGCCCCGCGCAGCCCGGCTTCAGAAGGATGCCAGGTAAGTTTTGTGGTGGAGTGGCTCTCCTCGGAGAACCAAGGACTTCAGCCCGCTCCTCCACCTGGACTCCCATGCCCAAGGAGAGCCGCTCTGCTGCAAAACTTTCCTGGCAGCCTTATGACGCCGGGCCACGCAGGGCTTCTCAACTAGGGGAGCTTGGTCTCCCCCCGCCCCCTCCCCTTCTGCCTGCCGGCTGTACCTCTTTTGGCAGGGTTTGCTCTTGCCGGTGGCTGTTCTCACACTATTGTTTCCACGGCAGTTGCAGGAAAAGCGGGCTGGGGCTTCTCCCCCCCCCGCAGCTTCTCCTTCTGCTGGCTGCGAGGGGCGAGAGGGCACGTTGGAACCCATCAAGAGGAAAAGGAGCAGAGCTGCCAGTCATCCTGGGACTTCCCATCCCAGCTCAAACGGGCTTCTGCTGTGTCCCCAAGCCTCTTGTGGGGAGGGAGGGAGAAGCCCCAGCCCGCTGTTCCTGCCCCCCATCCCCTTGCGCTTGCCGGTGGCTGTTCTCACACTGCCGTTTCCACGGCGGTTGCAGGAAAAGCGGGCTGGGGCTTCTCCCTCCCTCCCCACAGGGGACGCAGTAGAAGCCTGCTCGGGCAGGGAGACAGGGAAGCCCCGGCCCGCCCGTCCTTGCCGCCGCCACCCCCCTCGCCTCTGGCGTCAGCGCTTCAGTGGCAGGAGCAGCTGGGGGGGCGAGGGAGCGATGGCAGGCTGTGGAAGCAGACCCTTAGCGCTGGCTAAGAGGCAACAGCAGCTCCTCATCCTCCTGCTAGAGTTGCGCTCCAGGCCCCCCCCTGCAGCAGCCCACGTAGATCCCGGGCAGCGCAGCTTCAGGGCCTTTCCTCGCAGTGGCGATGACAAGGTAGGCGGGCACAGGGGAGCGACTGGTGGCAGCGCTCCTGGCTGGCAAGTGGGTGGATGTCACGGGGCACGCATGCACACCGACCAGCTAGTCTTCTGGTTACTGGCATGCATGCGTGTGCAACAATCAGCTGGCGACTGTTCTTCCGGTTTCTCGCACTGCCGCACCTGTGAAGGCGAGTTGATTGTTGCACACGCACGCGCACCAGTAACCAGACTAGCTGGCCGGTGCGCATGCTTGCACTGGAAACCCGGAAGAGGAATGTGCAATGCCGCGCGTGCCAGCCGACATGGCTCCGCGTGCCACCTGTGGCACGCGTGCCATAGGTTCGCCACCACGGCTATAGGCAGTGATATTGAATGATATGAGTTGCTGTGTCTTTTCATGTATTCCACTAGCCCACCTAATGAAGGTAAAAGCTATGACTTTCCTGCTGTAGATTAAAGTTTGTATCCAGGAGTTGAATTGCAATTCCCATTTATCCTTCACTTTAGTGAATTTGGTAACAAGCTCGTGGGTCATTTGTCCTCCCAACACTCCATTATATCTTTTCTGCTAGGGCATTGGCCATCCTTAAGAACAGTAACACTCCTATGATGCTATCAGTTAGTTTAATATACCTTGATGAGTATTAGTTGTTCTCTCTCTCTTTTCTTTGTTGGTAAAGAAAAAATTATCACCACTATTGGAGCTCCATGTTTGTAGCCCTTCAAGTTGTTTGCAATTATAGGGAACCGCTAGTATGAAATTATTCCAGTTAGCAATTAAATCTCTTAGTAATTATAGGTTTATATCTTCTAGTGTGATTTGGAATTAAATTGATTCTGTTGCTCTTGCATTTTAATTATATGCAACTCTTGTATGACTCCAAGGTTGTGGTTAATTTAAATGCATATTTGATACTGAGCAGATTAATGCTGGTGTCAGCTGTATGTGAACAGTTTAGATTGGCGATTGGTTGTTGATCAAATGGAGTTAGTGATTTATCTTTAAGATTTTATGGCTCTATAGAATTTTTTCATTAAATTTAGCTTTGCATGATTAAGCATATATTGATCTGATTTGCATTGTTCCTGTTTTTGTGGTCAATAAATTGAATATTTGCTTCATAATACACAATACTTTTTGTGGCAAGTATTAGAGATTTCACCATTGCTTCTCTTTTTATAGCTTTCTGTAGTATGTTAAATTTATAATGACATCTGTAACAGCCAAAGGGTGCCTGTTTGGGAGGCATTCTTTGTGGTACTATCTAGACCAGTGTTTCCCAACCTTGGCAACTTGAAGATATCTGGACTTCAGCTCCCAGAATTCCCCAACCAGCATTCGCTGGCTGGGGAATTCTGGGAGTTGAAGTCCAGATATCTTCAAGTTGCCAAGGTTGGGAAACACTGATTTAGACTATGATACATCCTGGCTTCTGAGATCATATGTATATGCTACCCTAGTCCATTTGTTGTGCTTTAGTTCTGTGGTAATATTATTATGATTTTATATCATAGGATCCCCAAGCACTTGGTCAAGGATAGATAGATAGGATTTGAAAAATTCATATACATGAATATATGGTAACAATATTGTGAAGCAATATTGGTTGATTGGTTCCTTCCAATTTAAACTAAATTAATATTTCATCATACAGAATGTTCCTATGTTACTTACTCAAACTTTCAGATTCAGAGAATGTCCTGGTAATTCTGTACTTTACAATACACTTATTTTACTCTTATTAGATACATAAAGATATATTTCCATAAATGAATCACCTAGCTTATGGCTTGGAAAATATGTTCGTTTTTAGGGATATGAAAGGACAAGCAAAGTCGATTTTCAGGGTCAAAAGAGAACAGTTTCAATTTCTGTTAATATTTCATCTGATCTAGAATTTCATGGACCTAGCTTTTTTTTTTTTTTGGCAGTTAGCAATGTCATCATTCAGAGCAAGTATGCAGAGTCCCTGTGATTTATTTATCTCTTGTACAGAAGATCGTGGAAAAAAACCAAATTCTTCTCATTTGGTTTCCAAGAGAGAGAGAGAACATTTGCGTGTCTGATTAGAGGAAAGTCCCCTTGATAGAAGGTAACAGAAACTTTCATGCCTTCAGGCTGCAGTGCTGGGTGTTGTTTGGTCCTGTTTGTTACAGTGGGAGTTTCAGCTATTTCAGTTCATAAAGGACTTCCTCATTTAAGCCTTTTGGGCTACTGATGCTTTTATGAGCTGAAGCACACGCTTCTTGGCCTATTCAAGGTGTTGCTTTTAAGCTGTTTGACTAGGCAGGACACCTTACATAGCTGTGTTGCATGGGAATTGTGTTTGTCCTTCACACTGCTTGTAAAGACCAGTCCTGTCTCTTTATCATACTCCGTTATTATCAAAGATAGTGGTAGGGCAGGGACAGAATAGTACTTAAAAAGCTCACAATAATGTAATTGTGTAATAGCTCACAATGTAAATAATCTGCATAGCGATTTTCAGCATGGATGCTCAACAGAAAGGCCATATTGTTTTCTTGTGAAACATGGTTAAAACAATTTGTGGACAGCTTTAGAAATACTCACTTTTTCCTTGCAGCATGTTTCTCTCTTCCTTATGGGCAAGTGAGTAGCAATTCTATGCCGTTGGTGTTAACCAGGGTGTGAAACAATTGTTCAAAGGAAATGTCCATATTCAGGGCCAAAGAAGATTCTACTGACCATATCCATATTTTGGATTGATGAATATAAACGGTTGAAACTTAGTTAAAGAGAGAGGTGTATTGATACCTGAAGATTAATCAGTCTATCAGTATTATGTCTTTTAGAAAATGAGAAATATACCGTATTTTTAGGAGTATAAGATGCACCTTTTTGCCCCCCAAAAGAGGGTGGAAATGTCTTATACACCAAATACAGGCATTTTTTGGCCTCCCGAAGCCCCGCCCCCGCATCCCATTTTTGCGAAAAATGGGCCATTTTTTGCAAAAATGGGGGCGTTTTTGCCTTCCCCCACCCCCTAGGAGTGCTCTGCAGGCTTCCCAAACCCTCTGCATGCCCTGTTTTTGAAAACAAATGAGAGAAAAATGGGCCATTTTTTTGCAAAAATGGGGCATTTTTGCCTTCCCCCACCCCCTAGGAGTGCTCTGCAGGCTTCCCAAACCCTCTGCATGCCCTGTTTTTTTTGGGGGGGGGGAAGCGAAAAATGGACCATTTTTTTGCAAAAACAGGGGTGTTTTTGCCTTCTAATTACCCCATCTAGCATGACTGGAGGAGGAATTCTGGGAGTTGAAGTCCACAAGTCTTAAAGCTGTCTAGTTTGAAGTTTGTAAAAAGTGTACATGGTTGTAAAAAGTGTACATGGTTGTAAAAAGTATACATTGTTGTAAAAAGTATACATGGTTGTAAAAAGTATTCTGCTACACTGGTATTTTATTAAAAAATATATTACTACACCATTTGGTTCAGAATACTTTTTTCCTTGTTTTCCTCCTCTAAAATCTAGGTGCATCTTATACTCTGAAAAATACGGTAGTTTTTTTTTTAATGCTAAAACCACAAACCTCTGGACATATGGTTTTCAATTGAACTTTCAAGTCCAATTAGATTTATATTAGCTATTTACAGGAAATTAATTTTTCCCTTAGGACTTCTGGGCTGGTTATCAGATGAGTTAATTGTTTGTATTTGCTAAAAGTATGTCCTAATTGGAAGAGTTTGACTTCGGACAAAGGGTCCTCCATTTTATGACCCCAGTGCTTAATCCTTCAATATGCAAAGATTTAACATTTAATTTTACCCCGAATTCTTCCATTTTTAAGTATACTGATAAACTATTTGTATAATACAACATCTAGACAAGGCACAGATTAAGAAATGTCAGTTATTGTGCTGCTGGAAGAATTACCTAATTCTCAATTACTTCTTTCCAGACAATGAATCCGACATCTATTTTGTAACAATGTGTGTCAACCCAGCTAATGTGAAAACCTTTACAAATGTCTGAATTGGACAAACAAGCTGTACAGTGAATGGGCCGTCAAACAATGAAGAATTGTGTCAAAAATAAGCAGTCTCACAAACACCACTGTTGTCAGTTTTCATTTTGCTTTGTCTTACTGTGGATAGCATCATTTTTTTTTGGCAACTCCCTCAAAGTACATTCTGTATAATTTTTAGTGATATTAAACTTTTAATTCAGGCACCAGGCTTAGAAAGCAAGCAAATGCAAGTTCAAATTCCATCTTAGCTATGAAAGCCAGCTGCCAGCCCAACCCAATTTTTATTTGAAAAATAAGAGAGTATCTCAGGATCCTGGAGTGCTGCAACCATTGTAACTACATGTCAGTTACCAAGTACTTTAAGTTTGTCAGGTGACTGTAGGAATGCTGTAACAATCATAAGTGTGAGAACCAGAGGTGGGTTTCAGCAGATTCTGGCCAGTTCTGGAGAACCGGTAGAGGAAATTTTGAGTAATTCGGAGAACCGGTAAATATCACCTCAGACTGGCCCCGCCCCCATCTATTCTCTGCCTGATCGGGAGGAAATGGGGATTTTGCAGTAACCTTCCCCTGGAGTGAGGAGGGAATTGAGATTTTGCAGTATCCTTCCCCTGCCATGCCCACCAAGCCATGCCATGCCACGCCCACCAAGTCATGCCACATCCACCAAGCCATGCCCACAGAACTGGTAGTAAAAAAAAATTGAATCTCACCACTGGTGAGAACTCATCATAAGTCAGTTTTTTCAGTGCCGTTGTAACTTTAAGCAGTCATTAAAAGAATAGTTGTAAGTTGAGGACGATCTGCATATTTTTAAAATATGAAATTGTACCAAATTTGAGCTACTCTGGTTACCATAATAATCTTGACTTCTTACATAGATATGAGTAGTGTTAAGACACAAATGGAAATTTATTGGGATCTCTCCAGTAAGAAAACCATCTTGCTGTTTTTCCCCTCTGTCAAAGTGGCAGAGTAACAAGTTAATTGTGAAAACTTGCAAGCCTAAAATTTAGCTCATAAAAAAGTGTGAGTATATGTAAATCAGCCAGGTTTTTTTACACTTTTGATTTGAAAAAAAAAATCATTTGTGCCACTGAACTAATGTTTTTAAGAACATTTTTAGGGGAAGTGAAGAGTTTCTGCTGAAAATTGAGAACATCTGATATGATATAGTCTTTTCTAAATACTAGGCTTCAATTATATCATTTTATATATCTATTTATTTTATTTATATATCCCATTTAAAAGCAACACATCTTCGTCATAGAGTGACTCTGGGCAGTGTACGAGTAGACATAAAAACATTATATATATATATATATATATATATATATATATATATATATATATATATATATATATATATATATATATATATATATATATATATATATATATATATATATATATATATATATATATATATATAGCAATAGCACTTAGACGTATATACTGTCCCATAGTCCTGTACAGACCTCTCTAAGCAGTTTACAGAGTCTGCATATTGCTCCCAACAATCTGGGTCTTCATTTTACTGACCTTAGAAGGATGGAAGGCTGACTCAACCTTGAGCCAATGAGGATTGAACTACTGGCAGTCAGCAGTCCACAGAATTAGCCTGCAATACTGCATTCTAACCACTGCACCACCACGTATATAAATATTATAATAAAAGGCAATTTAAAATAAGAAAATAATTAAAATTAAAAAGGCAGGGGAGGATCTTCAGGATGCTAACCAGAATAAATTATATCCAGTATGTTTTCACAATATATTCTATAAATGAAAAAACAGCAATAGAACAAATTCTTGACAAACTCACGCTGTTCTCCTTTTTCCCTGAAATGCATTACAGTAGTCTTATTCTGCAGTTTCTTCGAACATTATTATTTGTTTTGTTTTTTTAACATATAGGTATCTGCTTTACATTGAGATCTGGTATCATTCCATTCATTTTCCTTGATGTCACAAAGATAATGTATAAGTGACTGTTTAGCGTAATGTCTATGGAGATTCTCAGTCACCCCAGGTCATGATTGTCCCAAAGGTGTTTTTTCAAGAGGCATCTGGACTTTCTGGTTTTCCTTTGAAGACATTTCACTTCTTATCCAAGAAGCTTCTTCAGCTCTATTCAGCTCTGTTTAGCGGACCTACTACTTTTTGTCTTCTACTTCAAACTTACCTGGAAAAACTGTTTTTCTTCTTAGTATTCTTTGTCACTGAGTCATTCAGACTTTCCTCAGCACAGGGAGGGAAAGGATAGTCAGAATAATGAAAGAGTTGTAATGCTGCTTTTATCATTTTGATGAAAAGATCATTTCCTTCCTTCCTTCCTTCCTTCCTTCCTTCCTTCCTTCCTTCCTTCCTTCCTTCCTTCCTTCCTTCCTTCCTTCCTTCCTTCTTTCCTTCAAACCTACCTACCTACCCACCCACCCACCCACCTTGTCACTACAAATCTTGGCTACCGTGCCAACCTGTCTCATTTTTTTATTGTCATCTATTTATCAGCATTCTCAACTTATAATTAAACTCTTCATGCTTTAAAAAATTTATCTGCCATTTTACTTTTCTCATTTGGATATGTTGCTTGTGGCCTTTAGGATATCCAGAACATTTTTACTAGTAATGTAATCTGAGTATGAAATAAAACACCTCTGAGGAAGAATAGAGTGCATTTCCTTGTCCAATGAATAATCACAACCTGACTTTTGTATCACACTGCCAGCTCCTACAATTCCTAACCAACTGGCCTCTTCTGAGTCCCACTCTAAGCTGTGGTAGTTTATTCTACACGCCTTAGATAAACAGCCATGGCTTTGGACAAGTGATTCCGGCTGTGTCAGCTGCCACTACAGCCTAATGAAAAGAGATTTATTTAGAACTGAGTTAGATGTTATTAATAACAATGTAAAAAAAAAGCTTGCAATTCTCTTCTACCAGAATATTTTTTTTTCTTTTTCACTTGTCAGTTTTACCTAAATTTTTGCAGTTTCCCATCACATTGTATATCAGGTCCAACTGAGTCCCTCGGGAGTAGGGCGGCATATAAGAAAACCAAAATAAATAAAATAAATAAATAAACTGTAGTCCAATTTCACTGGTGCTGCCATAAGATGTAGAATGTTAGCCAAACATAACTGATTACTGTCCTTCAACAATTAAACAGACAAAACAATTTAAAAAAGAAACAAAAACACTCATGGAAGAGAATTTCCATGGCCTTCATCTACATTTCTGACAGATGTTGAGACTCACAAGCTGATGGCAGATCTCAGGATGATACATTTACCAGGAAATTCAAATTCAAGGCAAATTTAAAAGAGTGCATTTTAGTAGGTACTTGAACTGGCATCTGATGACGTATAAAGCTTACAGTTACAGCGGTTGAACCCGTTTGTTCAAATCTTAGCTAACATTCTTTTTTTTGAGAAGGGAAAAAAGAAACCAGCAGCAAAACAGACTATTGTCAATTTGTATGGCCAGATTTCAGCATTGCACTTTCCGCTGTTGATAAGCTCTTATCTAATTGTGGAGGTGGATTTTAGAATGCTGAGTTTAGATGGGTATATGAATGATTTGGCCTTTATTAGCATGTTTGTAGCTTTCTCCCACTTGCAAGGCAGCACAGCATATCTTTGTAGGAAACAAAGTGTTTACATTCACAAAATACTGAGTGGGTGTTCAAGTTCGGTTAACATGAGGTCATGTTCCTCTGGCTTAGATTTTTACTCTCATTGAGATTAATTTAGTATTGAAAAAAATGGAAAGCTATGTCTAGTATACTAGATGCAACTGGGCAGGGCATAAGATTTGTGGATTCTTGCATTGAAGTCTCTGTGGATAATATAGATAGATCCTTCAAAACTTTTCAAGACTGCTTAAATTCAGTTCCAACATAGTGTTGTGGTTAAATGCTAGTCTTGTGTGGGTATAACAGCTTTATTTTGATTCTAGTAGTATGGCAACAATTTTACAGTTTGCAAAAGAACATGATTCTACTTGAGATGTCCAGTTCTATTCTTCTGGTTGTCCTGTTCTATTCGTCTAGCCTCATACCTTGCTTTTCATGCAAACAAATGAACTAATACACATGGGAGGAGGACTATGGTTCCTTGTGGCCATTTGTGGTGCACAGGCGAATTCAGTGTGGTTTTTACCCATGGCAAACAAGCGATTTATTCCCTCATTTTCTTTTCTTATCTATGAGGCAGAGGAATGGAATCAAGGAAGTTTGGGTGGTGGAGTGGAGGTGTGGGAAAGAAGATTGGTTAGATCTACTCACAGTTTGCTTCAAACCCACCTACTGTTGGTATGCAATAACCCACTGATAAATGGCTGGAATGTAGCCTTATTTGAGACAGAGTTCTTTGTAGCAACTTAAGACTTTGATGCCCTGTAATTCTTGCAATCAATTAAAAACTATTGGCTACTTCAAACAGTTTGTTATCTTCATTTTATTTCTCTCTCTCTTTATATTAGGAATACAGTTTATGTTCTGACTTTTGTCAGAGTTTATTGAGAGTAAATGTAAGCTTTCACATGTACTGGCCAGCAATTAGTGTAAGATACAGCAAACAAATGCATTAAATGGGGACCTGGAAAGAAATTCTATGGCAGCTGAGCAAAGACTAGCAAATCACAGATATATTGGCTTGATTTGTGCTAAGCAGAAATGTGATTTACTTTGCTTTGGCTTATTAGGCAAATACAGACAGTTGCAGTTTATTCCACAAGCCTTGCATAATTTGGACCATGACTTTGGAGATATGACCTTGTTTCTTGCTGCTGGGGACTAATGAAAAGAGAATTATTTGGAATTGAATTTGATGTTATTAGTAACGATATTAGAAATGCTTTGCATTCTCTTCTTCTAGAATATTTTTTTTCTTTTTTCTTTTATTTCAAAAAGTTTTATTAGTACAAAGTACAAACATTTTTCTCTTTTTCTCCCCCCCTTCCCCCCAACCCCCTCCCCTTCCCCACATCCTCCCCCCCCTCTCACCCACCCACCCCCGACTTCCCAGAAAAAGCATAGGGTATAATATTCAATAAAGATAAGATTAAAATATACTAACAAATTATTAATTTCAAAATTTCTCTAGATCTTTAACTCCTTGTTACTCAAAACCTTTTAAGCCTAGTCTAAGCATCAGGCATATTATTAATCAACTAACATTTCAATATATCAGACTGTTAATTCATTCCACTATGTATCTTTCATTTAAGATATAATAATAAAAAGAAGAAGAAAAAAGAAATCTTTCTTTCACCATTTCAACCAGATACACAACCATCAACGTCATTTCCTCAATGATAAATAGATCTTCCTTCTTCCAACGCTATACCTCCTTGATAAACATAAAAATTAAAATATACTAACAAATTATTAATTCCAATATTTCTCTAGTTCTTTAACCCCTTATTACTCAAAAACTTTTAAGCATATTTTTTTTCTTTTTAACGGCTCAGTTTTATGCAGTTTCCAATCAAGTACCCGTCAAGTCTAACTTTAATCAGTTTTGTAGGGGCTGCTGTAAGATACGGTATGTTAGCTAAACATAACAGATTACCGTCTTTCAACAATTGAACAATAGAAATGGGAAAATCAAAGAAAATGGGAGGGTGGAAACTGAGGTGAGGTGTTTGACTCAAATTAAGGTGGCCCTATTGCTATCTATTGAGATATTAAAAGTTGTGTCAGATTTTATCAGTCTTATGTAATGTCTACTTAGTTTGGCTGAAGAAACACTGTCTCACTATTTGTTATCTTTTAGTAACTGTTCCAGGTTTAAGGAATATATAACTATCCTTGCAGAAAAAGGTGGAAGAAGTTGTGTTCATGATGGTCCTTAGAGCATTTTATAATTTAATTTCAGGGAGCAAAAATTGGTTAGGGACAGTTACTCTCTAACATTTTTTCAAACAGAATCACGAGTTTACTCATTTCAATATGTGATAACTGGCTGTGAACAGTCATTCATATCAGTTAACCAGAATGTGAATGGATGATTTCATTGTTAAATAACTCTTGCATATCTTTATATGACTGATTAGATGAATGTATTTAGATAGGCCTGCAATATTTACTAGTATTAGATCAGAGTAACTAACAGTTGGAGGCATGAGTAGGTGGTGCCTCATCCTAATTAAAAGACAAGTTGGAGTAGATGAATTACAATGAGTTTGAACTCCTTTGCTGACCCAGAGCCCTCCCCACGTGCTAAATTTCATTTCCCAGAATGTTTAGTGTTCATCCAAATTGACTGGGGTTTATAGGACATAAAGTTCTTGCGGTCACTAAAAGTTGATAAAGATTTGATGGTACATTATAAAAAATAATAGGACTATCTAGATAATTGATTTATTGGTCTCTAATGAAGATCAATAATGTTGGACATGTGTCTGGAGAAAACAGAAACTGAAAGAAAGAACTTGTTCTGTTCTCTTGATAGCTGCTGAAATAAAATAGATACATGAAAGGTAAGGAATCCACCCCCAGTTTAAACGCATAATCTGGAATAAAGGAAAAGGGAACTGTTTTGTTATGGCTAAAGTGATACAATTGCCAGAAATAGATGTAATTGGAAATTATTATGCAATTTCCAGTTGCATAAACCATATGTGATGAGCTTATACTCACCCCCTCCAGGGGTGAAATTCAAAAATTTTCCATACCGGCTCTGTGGGCATGGCTTGGTGAGCGTGGCTTGGTGGTCATGTGACTGGGTGGACGGACGTGGCCAAGTCAACGTCACTTCTTTGCCCTAATGACCTACAACAGTGATGGCGAACCTTTTTTCCCTCGGGTGCCGAAATAGTGCACACGCACGCTATCGTACGTGCGTGCGTGCCCACACCCATAATTCAAAGTTCCCCACTCGCCCCACCCCCCTGCGCATGCGTGCGCGACCCCCCCTACTCCCCCATTTTTCGACTTCCAGTGGGCCCAGTAGGCCTGTTTTTTGCCCTCCCCAGGCTCCAGAGGCTTTCTTGGAGCTTGGGGAGGGCAAAAAAAGGTCCTCCAGAGGCCGAAATCGCCCTCCCAGAGCCTCCACACGAGCCAAAAATTAGCTGGTGGGCGCGCACATGTGCGCAGGAGCTGAGCTAGGGCAACGGCTCGCATGCCGGCAGATATGGCTCCGCGTGCCACCTGTGGCACCCGTGCCATAGGTTCGCCATCACTGACCTACAAAAAGAAGATATATCAATTATTATACACAAAACAATAAAAGAGGTACACAAATACTTACATAAGAGCAATAAGAGTCTTATTGCTCTTATGTAAATATTTGCGTACCTCTTCTATTGTTTTGTGTATAATAATTGGTATATCTTCTTTTTGAATTTCATCCCTGATCTATCTACTTGCTTTCCCCAACCTGGTGCTTTCCCATTTGTTATTAAACTACATGTCCCAGCATCCTTGTAACCTTGGGGTTAACGGGAGTTTCTGTGTGCCTAATAAAATAGACGAGCTGATAGCTGGATAGAGTTTGTTTTCCTGTTTGATAAGACTCTTATCTGTGATTAATATGTATATGTTATACATATTATATACATAGGAAAATCGAGGTAACTGCTTGAGAGCATCCCTGGTGGAACTGCGGCCTGGAAATCATGTGCTCTGCAGTCCTATTATCTGTTTCTAGCCATCTGGGCATTGAAATTAGATTCAGTCAGATTTACGGTCGAGTTGGCCAGAAGAGGTGAGCAGTGACTGGGTGACCAGTTGGGCAGGGTTGGGGCCAAACGGGCTATTTTTACCGGCTCTGCGAACCGATTCAAATCGTCCCTACTGCCTCTCCCAAGCCGGGCTGAGGTGGTTGAATTTCAGCCCTGAAATTCCTCCTATCTGCTCTTCCTCTTACAAATCAGAAGAAGGCACTGAAAATTCATGCTGACACTTAAGAAATTGCTGTCTAATTCATAATTAGAACTGAAGTAAATCTAACATCATGATTTGATTCAAGCTTGTTATTAACTTTATTTTTAAATTTCAGTGCACCTCTTAGGGTATCCCTTCCCCCCAGCTGAGCAATAGAGAAATGAGAGAATGGATGGTGGGGAAGAACGGATCTTCTAAGGTTTTCACGTGCTGTTTTCTCCACCACAACCACATTGATGCAACTCAGTTGAAGAAGGCTTTGTGTGTGTTTGTACAAACGTCTGCATTTATGAGTGAAATAGGGAATGGGTTCCATCACAGGATCAAATGCAAAATGTAGTAGATTTTCAATAAACATTTTATGTTGACATCAATATTGCATGTACTATTGGTAGATGTTCTTTTTGTTGAATGAATTTTCAATGGTTGTTTTTGAAGGAATTACCTATTCTTCCAGATATTTGATCCAACTGACGTAGATCCAGTTTAAGTCTCTCTCTCTCTCTCTCTCTCTCTCTCTCTCTCTCTCTCTCTCTCTCTCTCTCTCTCTCTCTCTCTCTCTCTCTCTCTCTCTCTCTCTCTCCCCCTCCCTCCCTCCCCCCCTCCCTCCCTCCCTCCCTCCCCCCTTTCTTTGCAGGAATATGAGAAGGAAAGGGACAATCTAGTAAGCAATGATTAGATAATAGGTCCATTTCAAAGACAAACCAAGCAACCTTACTCTTAGCCAAGCCACCACATCCTATATTACCGAACAGCCAACAAGCATTTTATTGTTCCCTTATCAGTGTATAAATGCAGCACGTCATTGTACATGATAGAAAGGTGAAAGCAGAAAAAAGCTGTATTTGTGGACTTGGCAAGGCTTGATGCTCTAATTCTTTGATGTTTGAATGGTTAACTCTGTCATTTGAGAGCAGAAGCAGAATGCTCATTTTGGATGGCATATTATATAAAGGTAGTCTTCAACTTATGACCACAATTGAGACCAGAATTCCTGTTGCTAAGCAAGATAGTTAAGTGAGTCACGCCCAATTTTACAACTTTTTTTTTGCCATGGTTGCTAAGGGAATCATGGCAGTTAAATGAATCCCATATTCGTTAAGCAAAGCTGACTCCCCCCATTGACTTTGCTTGTGGGAAGCTGGCTGGGAAGGTTGCACATTGCGATCACATGATCCTGGGATGCTTCCACCATCCTAAATACATGCCAGTTGCCAGTGTCAGTGTTGACCATGGGGTTGCTTCAACATTTGTAAGTGCGAGAGCCAGTTGTAAGTTACTTTTTTCAGTGCTGTTGTGTTTGCCCTTCAGTCAAGTTTGTTTACAAAAATGAAACCCTTCTTAGGACTTTTTCAAGAATAAATCCTCTGCAAGGATCCTTAAGAATAGTTTATGTTGTATGTGTGGATTTATTCTTTCTGTGCAAGTGGGGTGGGGTGAATTCTTTAGGATAATTATATACTCTTTACTTTAGGGCTTATCTTTTTCCAGGTAAACCCTGATTGATGTTATTGCTTTGATTAGTTGCAAGCTGAGTGGACTTACTGTGGCAGTTGCTGCCGCCGTTCTTGCCTTGGTTTAATGCTGTGTATCTTGGATTTTGTCCAATCTGGTTGATCTCACAGCATATATGCTGGAGTACTATTTGCTGGGTTTTCCCTATGAATGAATGCTCACTGGCTGGTCTTAAACATCAGACTATAAATTTAGAGCTGCAAGCAGACTTTCCAGTTCTACCCAGAAACACTACTCTGCACAGCTTCTACAATCAGCTAGATACCTTAGCACATAACGATCCCCCAAATCAGGGGTGGGTTCCACTTACCTTCGCCACCGGTTCGCATCGCGATGTTTTGTGCGCGCACACTCGCTCTGCTTACACACACGTGCGTTCCCCCCATGCAATTTCACTTCCGTGCATGCTCAATAGCAGGATTCAGCCCGAAACACAGCTGAGGAGCTGATCAGCTGTGCTTTGGGCAAAGAAATAAAGGTGAGTATTAACCCAGGGGCGGGCGGGAGGGCTCTTTTTCAAGCCGCAGAAGAGGAGAAGCCATCCAAACATGGAAAAATTCACAAAAAATCCCCCCCCCAAAAAGATGGCGGCGCCCACAGACCGGCACCGACCGAACTGGATCCATGACGCCATTGTTGCGTCACCAGCGGGTCGCTAACGGTTCGGGCAATCTGGTCTGAACCGGGAGGAACCCACCCCTGCCCCAAATTCAGAAAGGTTTTTATCTATAGCCAGATTCAATGCTTGCTCAACAGCCTTTACTCAAGGGAGATACCAAAAGATCCTCTTTGAACAGAGATTGTGTCCATGTCATGGAGAAATAATTGAAACTATGGAACACATTGTTGTGCATTGTCCCTTCCACACATGTTCTGCATCGCCCCTTCCTGCTCGCCAGGAATTATTATTTCCAATCTTTACTAAGTATCCTAGTCACTTGTTTTATCCTAAATTGTTATTACTGGATCAATCTGATTTTATTTCCTTGATTACAGCCAAGTACTATTCTGTAGTTTGTACAGTCAGCCATAGTCCTCTAACCCTTGTAAGATATTTTAGAACAATTATATTTTTCCTTTTTATTCTAATTTAACAGTGACTTTTGAGTTTTATCTACTATATGGCAGAGTAAAGATTGATTGATTGATGGGTTTTCCCAGACCACATATACAATTGTATATATCTCCAGATTACATTGCACTCTGTGTAGATTCTCAGACCATATAAATACAACTGTGAAATACATTCTAGTTCCTTAGAAGCTCTCTCTGTTTCTAGAATAGGTGTAAAATTAAGCCTTTTAATTTTAGATTTTAATGCTTCTTTGGTGTTTTTATTTTATTTATTTATTTATTTATTTGGCAGTTTTTCTATGCCGCCCTACTCCCTCAGGACTCAGGGCGGCGTACAACATTTTATAAAAACTCCAAACAAATCATTAAAAGACAACTTAAAAACAGTTTATATATATATAAACCGGGTTCAAATCCCAGTAAGGGGTATGGCTATCTGACGAGAGCAAAATAAGCTCGAAATAGATCTATAATAGTCTCCCTTTATTTTCATTTATCAGCAAAAAATCCTACATATATAGATAGATAGATAGATAGATAGATAGATAGATAGATAGATAGATAGATAGATAGATAGATAGATAGATAGATAGATAGATAGATACACACACACACACACACACACACACACACACACACACACACACACACACAGGGAAGATATCAGATATAGAATCGTCTCAAACTCACCCCACCTGCAGGAAGAGCCATGTCTTAATTTTTTTTTAGTTTAGAAGTTTTAATAAATGACATCACTGCTTATAGTGAAGATGTTCTGCTTCTCATCCAAGAAGCTTCTTCAGCTTTGAAACCGAAGAAGCTTCTTCGATGAGAAGTGAAATGTCTTCAAAGAAAAAAAATAAAGTCCAGTTGTCAAAAGTACTTTTGAGGCAACCCTGACCTGAATGACTGAGAATCTCCAGGCGTTCAGCGGTATGATTCAGTTCTTTTAAATAGCTGGATATTACCATGTTTTTCAAAAAAATACTTGAAATAAAAGAATGCAGAAAACCCCACAGCCTAAGGCTGGATAAGAGAATTCTGTTCAACTTGATTTTAAATTAAGATTCATATAATGCTTACATAACAATATAATAAAGAGCAATGGATCTAAGCTTTATAGGAAACCTAGTGCTCTTTTTTTCTTACATAACAAATTGAAGATGGTTTGGTGCCAGTAATAGTGCTACTAAATAATAGGAGCCATTATTTGAGATATAGTTTGGAAGTATAGTATTTCAAGTCAAAACAGCAAAAAAACAAAGCTGGGCTAATATTATATAAATTCATAATCTTTTGCTTGAGAGGTAATACAAAACAAGCACAATCCCAAATGCAGAAGCAAGTTTGATTTTTTTTAAAGAGATTAATTTACAAGCTCCAACAAGGAGCTATTCACTGGAGCCTCATACTTAATAGTAATTGAGAGATACCGTATATCACGATTCTCAGTTCCTTTTCCTTGAGACCCTATCCACGCGAGTTCTGACAATACAGTGAGGGGAATCTCTCTTAATAGCCTAGTATAGCTTCTGAGACCATAGTTCAAGGTGTGTTAATGACCTGGTTGCAAATAGCAATACTTCTATCTATCCTTGAAGCTTTGTGTGTCCCAGGAATACAGTCCAACAAAAGATTTAAAAGCAAGGTCTCTCAGCCATGGCGAAAAATTATAAAAAAACTAAAAACAAGAGGAAGACACAATCAACTACAAAATAACAAGATTGAAAGAAATGGGGGCAGGAGGCTTGGAAGAGGAAGGCATCCTTTGCTGTTGGGGATCTTCCATCTACCATATCACTTAGCAATTGGAATGGTAAGAGGATGTTTGTAAATAGCAAAGCAGAATCCAGTAAGAACAGTGGCCTGAAGGGAAGCTATTTTCAACCAAAAAAAAAAAGCTAAGGAATGGACTCAGATAGGAAAGTGGAAAACACCAGAAAGAATATATGAGTCACACAACTGGATTGATAGAGTGAGCAATTCTCCAGACAATCAGGTGTTCATTAGGGATGTAATAGTTTCCTGCCCTTTTATCTAAAATCTAAGTAGATCAGAGGGGAGGAAAGAACCTAGCAATTTAACAAACAGACAGGATTACAAATGTGGGACTGGATTTCTTTTTCTGTTTTCAAAGGGTGAGAATTCAAATACAAAACTATGGAGGCTGTTTTGAGTTTATGAAGTGAGCAGGTGCTTTCTCCCATTCCTTTGCCCCATAATTTTGTATAGGCAGTGTTATTTATCTGGGGACCTCTTAGCCCAGTGATGGCAAACCTTTTTTCCCTTGGGTGCCGAAAGTGCATGCGCGTGTGCTATCGCGCATGCACGAGTGCCCACACCCATAATTCAATCCCTGGGGAGGGCGAAAACGGCCTCCCCCGCTCCCCCGGAGGCCGGAAATGGCCCGTTTCCCAACTTCTGGTGGGCCTGGTAGGCCCATTTTTCATCCTCCCCAGGCTCCAGAGGCTTCCCTGGAGCCTGGGGAAGGCAAAAACACCCTCCCCAGTCCCCCCGGAGGCCCTCCGGAAGCTGAAAATGCCCTCCCAGAGCCTCCGTGTGAGCCAAAAATCAGCTGGCCGGCGTGCACATGCGTGCTGGAGCTGAGCTAGGCAATGGCTCGTGTGCCGGCAGATATGGCTCCGCGTGCCACCTGTGGCACCCGTGCCATAGGTTCGCCATCACTGTCTTAGCCCCTTGCTGGGAGGATTTAACAAGTTGCACCTTCCTTTTCTCCAATGTTATCCTGTCCATCAAGTCCATAGTTAGCAGTAACTATTATAACTTCATTCCACATCATGCTCCCATATCTCATAAAAGTCAACATCTTTGTTTCCCATAAGCTTCCATCGTTGCTTCTGCTTTGTGAGTAGCCGGGCTCTTTTGGCTGTTGCAGAACAGACTTTTGAGAAACCCAAGAAAAATCCACTGGAGTTGGACAGCCAATAAAATTAAATAAATAAAAATAATAAATATATAACTTAAGAAGCACAGCATTGTCTTCCAAAGCCATCGTGGATCAAGGGGCCCCTTTCTCCCATGTAAAACTGAGGCAAAAAATCAGTAATTGTGAGATTGGATTCTTGATCCTCAGAAAAATATAAGTCTATTTGATCTTTTAGAACACTCTTCTAATTGGTGCATTTATAGTTGCTGCTTTAGAAACATTTTTTTTCTGTTTTGTAGAAGCAAATTGGGATTAATTATTGCTCAGCATGCTGGGCTCGTATTTATATTTCAGATTTATAGGTACACATTGAAAGAATCTTGTGTATTTATATCACCTGTATTAATGGGGGAGGATCAAAGAGGCAAGATGGCATCATGGTATCACAATTGAATCTCTCCCACACTTTGTATATGGGTGAGACATCAATATATCGAAAAGGGGTGGGGCTTCAGATCAGGATGGAACGACCATCATCTTGTCTGCTTCCTGTGTCTGCTTCCTGATCTCTCTTACTTTTTAAAATAAATAAAACTTGTGACGTGGTTGCCTGGGTGATCTTAGTAAATCTCAGGGTCAGGATGAACATTTTCTGAACCTGAGAAAGTAACATGCAGTACCCATCAAAAGAAGTCTCGTCACTTTTCTTCTTTTTAGCGAGGCAGAGAGAAGGCTTTGTACAGTAGATGCTGCCCATTTATCTTTTAGATCAAGATGATTACAGCTCAGTACAGTATGACTCCTAGTGTTACTCAATTCCAAGCAGTAGAATTACAGGAAAGAGGACAAGTCACAGACATCTTCAGGCTAAAATATGAATCATTTAGCATTGTACAGGAAGAGGTGCAAAACTTTCCTGGTAAAATTCAAAGGAATAAACTTGTGGGAAAGAAGTTAAGGCAGTGCTGCAATACCGTTTCCCCCCAAAATAAGGCATCCCCTGATAATAAACCCAATCGGGCTTTTGAGTGCATGGCAATAAGGCCAAGCGCTTATTTCAGGGTTCAAAAAAATATAAGACGGGGTCTTATTTTCAGGGAAACACGGTAGTAGAAAGTAAAAGGGCAGAAAAATCCAAATTTGCTGGTAGTTTTATAATCACTAAAAGGAACCCATCCATTTCTAACTAAAAATCTGAAGCAAGTGATTCTCTGAAAAAGAAGTTTGCCTACTTGGCTGCTAATTCCCAGCCAAGTAGGCAAATGGTAGAACCAGTTTTGAAAGATCCTTTATGATTTATAAGAATAGAATAGAATAGAATAGAATAGAATAGAATAGAATAGAATAGAATAATAGAATTCTTTATTGGCCAAGTGTGATTGGACACACAAGGAATTTGTCTTTGGTGCATATGCTCTCAGTGTACATAAAAGAAAAGATACATTTGTCAAGAATCATGAGGTACAACACTTAATGATTGTCATAGGGTACAAATAAGCAATCAGGAAACAATATTATAAATTGTAAGGATACAAGCAACAAGTTACGGTCATACAGTCATAAGTGGGAGCAGATGGGTGATAGGAACGATGAGAAGACTAATAGTAATAGTAATGCAGCCTTAGTGAATAGTTTGACAGTGGTGAGGGAATTATTTGTTTAGCAGAGTGATGGCGTTCGGGAAAAAACTGTTCTTGTGTCTAGTTGTCTTGGTGTGCAGTGCTCTATAGCGTCGTTTTGAGGGTAGGAGTTGAAACAATTTATGTCCAGGATGTGAGGGGTTAGTAAATATTTTCACAGCCCTCTTTTTGACTCGTGCAGTATACAGGTCCTCAATGGAAGGCAGGTTGGCAGTAATTGTTTTTTCTGCAGTTCTGATTATCCTCTGAAGTCTGTGTCTGCCTTGTTGGGTTGCAGAACTGAACCAGACAATTATAGATGTGCAGATGACAGACTCAATAATTCCTCTGTAGAACTGTATCAGCAGCTCCTTGGGCAGTTTGAGCTTCCTGAGTTGGCGCAAAAAGAACATTCTTTGTTGTGCTTTTTTGATGATGTTTTTGATGTTAGGTGACCATTTTAGGTCTTGAGATATGATAGAACCTAGAAATTTGAAGGTCTCTATTATTGATACTATGTTGTCTAGTATTGTAAGAGGTGGTAGAATGGGAGGGTTTCTCCTAAAGTCTACCACCATTTCTACGGTTTTGAGTTTATTCAGTTCCAGATTGTTCTGGTCGCACCATGAGGCTAGTTGTTCAACCTCCCATCTGTTTGCGGTTTCATCGTTGTCTCAAATGAGACCAATCACTGTTGTATCATCTGCAAACTTCAGTAGTTTAACAGATGGATCGTTTGAGATGCAGTCATTGGTATATAGAGAGAAGAGAAGTGGTGAGAGTACACAGCCTTGGGGGGCCCCTGTGCTAATTGTACAGGTATCTGATGTGATTTTGCCTATTATGAAATTTTGGATCCAAGAATAAGAACTGCCAATGAATCTTTTCTCCTCAATTTTTAACCTAAGGAGACTTTTCGCAAAAAGTATTATATAAAGACGATTTTCTCCCTGCATTGGCTTAAATTGCTAACAAAAATTTGGAGGCTCATTAGTCGTAATTAATCTTGCATCGCTTTAGTTCTGTCACTATGGCATTTCATTATTCTGGAAATTCCAAGAATGTTATAATAGAATTGTACTCAAATACCCAATGAAGGAGATTTTCCACTCCCACCCCCAGGCAGTAAACCACCTTTATACAAACTTTGCATAAAAGGTTAATCTGAAAGATGGGACAATTGTTGTAGTGATCTGGCTTTCTGATCTCTATTCTTATTAGAATAATGTTGTTGTATGGCTTGATTATACCTATACTTTATTTCAGTCAGTTTTGGACTTTAGTCAGTTTTGGAGTTTACATCTGTTGTGCCATCTTGATAGCTTAGATGAAAGGCAGATTAAAAAATGCTATTACTCTCATGAACACATTCATTCATATATACCGGTATATGGTTTGCTTTGAAATAAAATTGCATAAATAAATATTATTAACATTGGCTCTGTAGTTTTATGAGGCACCTGTAGGGTTAGCTCCTAGTTAGCTTGTGGTTGACATGTTAGCATGTGAGTCACAAGCATCAGCATTTTAGGCTAATATTCTACACCAGAAAATCATAGATGAGGAGTCAGTTTCTCAGAAGCGAGATGCTATCTTGTCATAAAGCAGAATACATTGATTATTCTGCTTTCATTCTGCTTCTTATATCTGTCTAAAATTTCTGTCAATGAGCCATGCATTCCCTGACTTCCACATTGGAAAGGGCAAGAGATTTATTTCAAAATGTTGCCTTTGGCCTTTCTAGCTTTAAATGAACTACTATTTGTTATGATATCAGGGACTCTTATCCTAGTGTACTTAGGTTCTTAAGTAATATGGTGGCAATGTTTTGGACCATGTGTGTGTATGGGGGAGGACATCTGTGGCCCCTTGAATTCTTATGTACACTGATTTCCACATGAGAAGATTCTTAGCACTGTTGCTGGTTGAGGGTAGGTGTTGTTGCTTTTTACATCTTGGGAAAGTGGCAGTTTGTAAAAGTGAGGGCATAGTGTTTGAATGGAAAACGGGATGCGAAGGACTACAGCTCCAGCCTAGCTGACCATTGGCCATGCCAGCTGAGATTGCAATTCAGGGCTAGGAGTTCCCCACTACAGGCATAACAAAGCAAAACTTTTGTGACTCTTGACACGTGGTGACATAGTCCTGCAATACTAGTAGACTATGGGTAGGAAGCCACCTGTTTTCAGATCAATTGGGAAAAAGCATAGCCACACAGAAGACTTCGGATCTGAAGTAGCTATATTTCTACCAAAAGTCCAGCATTACCAGAGAGGGAGAGGGCAGAAGTGATATAGGGGGTTGTATGTATGAAATACAGAATTGGGAGCTGTTCTGGAGGTATTGATTAAGAACGGGCATTTTTCCCTGCTATCATTTCCTTTTAAATATTTCATTAGTGATGCTTTTCAGTCAATATTTTACATTCATTAAGTTGCTTTCACATCACATGAGAGGATCCCCCCTCCTCTCTCTCTCTTCCTCCCTCCCTCTCCCTCTCCCTCTCCCTCCCTGCCTCTCCCCCCCTCTCTCTTTATATATATATATATATAGCTGATAGGGAAGAGAACCTGGCCTAGAGGTTAAAACTACTGCCTTACAAGCAGACTGGCCAGGTTCAAATCCCACTAAGGGTATGGCTATCTGACGAGAGCAAAATAGCTCGAAATAGATCTATAATAGTCTCCCTTTATTTTCATTTATCAGCAAAAAATGTTACACACACACACACACACACACAAATAATAAATAAATAAATAAATAAATAAATAAATAAATAAATACATACATACATACATACATACATACATACATACATACATACATAAAAGACCTGTCTTCAGAAGAAAAAAATTGTCCTAATTTTACCTGGCTAGTTTTGTATGTACTTTTAACAATAGTAGCCTGAGCTGTATAAGAAGGAAAAAGTGTACATTTAGTAAAGTCCTGAAATGTTAATTCTGTGCAGTGCTGTATATCACATAGTTAAATTAGGAATAGTGAACTTGTTACCCTTAATATAATTTGGACTACACATTTTCTGTATTTGGCTAATAGTCAGGGACTATTACATCACATGTATGTAAAACATCTGGAAATCATCAGGTTTCATCCTTGAAGAAACAGGTTCCAGAGCTACAACTTAATTTGTTGGTGCAGTATAAAAACATAGCAGGAACCAATTAAAGGTTTTACGGAATTCATGAGCAGATTTGAAAAAAATAGAACAGCCCTTTCCTGCTTTGTCTTCCCAGGAAAAATGTATTTAAACAGAAGATTCTTCAGAATCTGGAGGTCCTGGTAGAAATTCTTAGATTAGATTAGATTAGATTAGATTAGATTAGATTAGATTAGATTAGATTAGATTAGATTAGATTAGATTAGATTAGATTAGATTGACAGACAGACAGACAAGCACTTGTGTTTCCTTTCCTAATCAGCCACCCTATTTCATTCATGTATATTTATTACAAATTCTGTCAATTATTTTTATAGCCCCAGGTTGATGCAGACCAATGTAACAGTAGGAAAGCTGGTAGAATCTTTTCTATCTTTTGTAGTGAACCATGCAAAATTTTTATATAACGCTATCTGATTGTAGTCTCCAATTCTCATCTCTCCCAGTAAATTAAATGCAGGCATAATATATATATATAAAGGAAATGTCTGTCTGATTAACTGTCCTTCTGACTTTATATGCGCTACTGAAATTTTTATGAAATTCCGTTGTGGAAATGTATGTGCAGATTCCAACATATGGTATATGAAGTCACATTTTTTCTGTATTTCTCTTTTCTTTGCTATGATAGGTTTTTGTTTTCTAATAAAGAACAAGGTTTGTCGTTCTCTGATGGCAGTTTTATTTTGGAACTCAATGGAATACAGTCCCTCTTAACAATGCCTGTTCTTCCATGTGCTCTATAATGTTCTTTGTATGCATCTTAAGCAAATGTACACATTGCTGTGTATTTTCATTAAACTTTCAACTTTGATAGCCTTGATACTATATAAAAGCTATTTAGGTGGGTTCCATTTGGAGCACTAATTTATTTTGGCTAAAATAGACTCTCATCCACAAATGTATATCACAGAAAATCTGTTTACTTCTGCGATACTGCAAGCCTTTTTCCTCACTTGCGGCAACCGATTTATGTGGCTCTCTTTTTAAATGTTGTACACATCGGTGGCGAACCGTATCTTATGCTACTTTAACTGTGAATTGTGCATGGATTTCAGTCTTGCATTTCTAAGTAGATAAAAGCATGCATTTGTTATTGGGCATTTTATGTAGCAGCAATATATGATGGGAGAGAAGAAAAACAAATTCTCCTTGAATCACCCACAACTTCATTCTCTAGTTTTACCCTACGTGAAAAACCTCTCAACCTTGACATTGTTCAACATGAGTCATATCTTAGATTAGAGGGTGGGGAGGGGAAGGAATCTTTCATTGCTCTTTTGCAATTTTTTTTCTTGGAAAGCTTTGGATAAACTCTGTTAACTATGACATTTAAAAAAAAATCACATAACCACAACCATGTTGTTCTACTTATTTACACTTATTCATATGCAACCTCTCTCAACCTTCAGCTTGTTGGGGTCACCCAGATTTGCTTTCTCTTTTTTTCACAGAATGCCATGAACTTGCCTCCTGACAAAGCAAGGCTACTCCGACAATATGACAATGAGAAGAAATGGGAGCTGATCTGTGATCAGGTAAGTGTAGCAGCCAAAAAGCACTTTAAAGGTACAGAGTCTCTCCTAAGCTGATTTTACAAACACTGTTCCAAGGTTGTGATAACAGGAACGTGGGAAGCTGCCATGTACCAGGACCGATGATCTGCCTCTTAAGGCAGATAATTGCTTATTGTTGACTGGAAAGCAAGGAGTTTTTTTTCCTATTGCCAATAATTGGTGAATTCTGGGGACAGAATCCAGAACTTTATGCTTGTGAAGCATGCACTTTCCTGCTAAGATGTGTACCTCTCCAATTGTGGAACTTTTTTGTCACGATGTGAATATTGTCAGTTGTGAGTCTATGCAGGGTGATGCATCCCTATTCTAATATTATGGTACTTCCCAATATAAGCAGAACACGTGATATGATGTTTGCACATGTCTACATTCCTAATCCACCATTAATTTTTCCGAACAGGGAGGTTGTGTTACTTAGCAAAGATGTAGATTATTCAGGATTTATTGTTTTGTACTGAAATAAATATTTATATTAGACATTTAATCTCGGTTTTATTTCTAAGTGTTTGAATTCCAAGTAAAAGATCCAAATCTCGCCTCTATGAGATATTCCTTCCTTAACATGGTAGCAGCCGGATGGATAGAACTTTATCTCAACTTAACATTTTTGGAATTTCTTAAAAAATTAATACAAAAATAGAAATATCTTTGGTTTCTGCTTGGCTTAAAAGCATCCTCCCCAGTAGTCCACGGCTGGACTACTGTAACATGCTCTACATGGGGCTACCCTTAAAGAGTATCCGGAGACTGCAACTGGTGCAAAATGCAGCTGCGCGAGCTGTGGTGGGTGTTCCAAGATTCACCCACGTAACACCTATTCTCCGCCAGCTGCATTGGCTGCCCATTAGTCTCCAGACGCAATTTAAGGTGTTGGTTTTAACCTTTAAAGTCCTACATGGCTTAGGGCCAGGCTACCTTCGGGACTGCATCCTACCGCATACCTCCCTTCGACCGGTTAGGTCCCAGAGAGTCGGTCTCCTCCAGGTCCCATCAACCAAGCAATGCTGGTTGGTGGAACTGTGGGGGAGAGCCTTCTCTGTGGGAGCTCCATCTCTCTTGAACCAACTCCCCCCCAGAGATCCGGATTATCCCTACCCTGCTGGCCTTCCGTAAAGCCGTGAAAACATGGCTCTTCCTGCAGGCGGGGTGAAAATAGAGCTCAATGCCCCATGTACGAATGAGGATGTGTTTTAATTTTTGTAATCATTTTAAATTGTCATTTTTTGTCTTATTGGTTGTTCTTTCTTTGTTGTACGCTGCCCTGAGTCCTACGGGATATGGGCAGCCTATAAATAAAATAAATAAATAAATGAATAAATTTCTATTGAGAGAGAGAGAGAGAGAGAGAGGGAGGGAGAGAGAGGAGAGAGGAGAGAGGAGAGAGAGAGAGAGAGAGAGAGAGAGAGAGAGAGAGAGAGAGAGAGAGAGAGAGAGAGAGAGAGAGAGAGAGAGAGAGCACATTTTCCCAAATTGTCCAACTGGACTTTTTATTGTTTTTTCTTTTGAAGATGTTTCTCTTCTGATCCAAGAAGCTTCTTCAGCTCTGACAGGATAGTGGGGAATGGAAGGATTTATATTCCTTGCATATTCCCTGATCCTTAAATCCTTCCATTCCCCACTATCCTGTCAGAGCTGAAGAAGTTTCTTGGATGAGAAGCGAAATGTCTTCAAAAGGAAAAACAAGAAAGTCCAGTTGCCTCCTGAAAAAGCACCTTTGGGACAACCATGACCTGGATGGCTGAGAATCTCTACAGACACAGCACTTTGGGGTGTATAGACGCTGTTTGGGAAATACGTCTTTATTTTAGCTCTTTGCCAAAGATGAGCCAGTTGTGTTTCATGTTCAGCTTCTCCCACCTTAAAGCAGGCATCACATGTAGGCTTACTCTGTAATGATCATAGTTCCCATCTTATGATTAGGCCTAAAGACCATCTTGGTCCTAGTCAAAAAAGAAATAGCTGTCCATTTGGAGAAGAGTTTCAGAAGCTGCAGAAAATGTCATGCTCAAGATGCTGATCGAAAACAGCAGGGGAGAAAATAGTTGAAATAACACTTGTAAGGCTTCCTTTTCTAAAATCCACCTGAATTGCATCACTTCAAGTTCAGAGCAGCTCAGAGCTGAAGCCCTAATTCAAAGCACCCTTCCTATCTATGTTCTTGAATATGTTAGGGTTTTTTGTTCTGGATTTGGGTTTGGGAGTATTTTTTTGTTGTTGTCCTCCTGGCATTCTTTCTGTGTGACATAGAATAGAGATGGATTAACTTTCCAAACATGCAGCACAGGGTTTCACTTTTTCTTCTTTCTTGACCTCTGAAAATGGTATGATCACAACAAATTTTAGTTCATTCATTTACTTTGTGAGGTTGTTGGCTGTGACTTCCATTGCCTGGAACTCTGTCTATCAGGTAAAGCACAGGTAAAGCTGCCATACTTAAAGTGTTCTGCAGCATAGGCAGGAAAGTGGCATGACTTAATATAGGTAGCCCTGATTTAACAACTGTCTTGTTTAGTGACTGGTGGTGATGAACTTTGCAACCGGTCTTCACATTTACGACCTTCGCAGTTCTATAAAGCAAACCAAAGCTAAAGTAAAATAGCAAAATCGTGATGTTTCACTTAGCAACTTCTTACTTAACAAGTTGCCAGTCCCAATGGTGATCACTGAATGAAGACTACTTCTAGTCATTTTTTTTAATTTACTAGGATTTATGGAACTGATTTTAGATGAGATACATTCAATCCAGGTTTAAAAAAAAATCAAAATTTTGGTGGGAAATGGGTTTATGTTTTGGTCATTGTTCATTAATTAAAGAAGCTCTTAGAAGAGAATCCCTCAGTACTTATATCCAGCTTTGGAGAGGCAAAGCAAATACTTAAAAAAAATATATCTAAAAATAAGAAATCGTTAATCTTGGGAGGACTGTTACTGAAGACTTTAAAAAAGAGGACTAGACTGGGCATGTTTGCTTCAGGTTTAGCACTTTTGAAACTGAGCCAGAAAGTTTGTCAGAAGTTACAAAGACGCAACCAAAATTTAATAACTAAGAATTGCTCCTCTGTGGGGTATGCCCTATATATGCTGTAGAGTAATTGTCAAATAGTTTTGAAATTGCAGAACTATTAGCTTGTGTTTATCAAATATTCTATGTAGAACATTTAAACCAGTGGTGGGTTCCTATCGGTGCGGTCGACTCTACCGCACCGGTAGCGGCCAGCATATGGCGCTATTTGCACGCGACAGCTCCGGTGCCGTCTTCACCGGTCTGTCGCGCGGCACGATCTTTTTGGCGCATTCGAGGAAGCAAAAAATCGCCAAAATTTCACGCGCACGTGCATCCCCTCACGAGATTTTGTTTCCGTGCATGCGCAGGAAGCAAAATTGCACAAGGGGGCGCGCACGCGCCGAAACATGGCAATGCGCACGCAGCGCACTGGTAGCACGAAGAACAAGTAACCCGCCCCTGATTTAAACCATTGTATGGCTTACAAATATACAGTAGTTTACTGAGACACAGTGGCAAATTGTTTAATCTGATATATGTAACTCATTTCCTTGGGCATGTTTATCAATAGCCAGCATCTTTAGAGTGAAAAACCCATATGAGTTGCATTTTTCCTTACACCAGTCAGCAGGATTCAAGAAGAATGCAAGAATTATATTAAAAAAAAACAAGAAATAAATAAATTACAGGTAGTCCTTGACTTACAACCATTCATTTGGTGACCGTTTGAGGTTACAACAGCATGAATAAAAGTGTTTTACGATTGTTTTTTCACACAATTATTGTAGCATCGCCATGGTTGTGTGATCAACTTTTGGATGCTTGACAACTGACATGTGTCCTGGGGGGTCATGTGATCACCTTCTGTGACCTTCTGACAAGCAAAGTCAATGAGGGAAGCCAGATTCACCTTAACAATCGTGTTGCTAACTTAACTGCAGTGGTTCATTTAACAACCGTGGCAAGAAAAGTCATAAAATCGAACAAAACTCACTTTAATAACTGTCTTGCTTAGCAATGGAAATTTTGGGCTTAGTAAGTCGAGCACTACCTGTGTACAGTTGGGGCCCAGACAATGTCACTCATGCGGCTAAGTTTAATTGCACTCATTTACAATCCATTTCAGATTAAAATTCAGCAATTTCAGATTCCACAGAGACACTGATGGCAGGATTGAGAAGACCTAATGGGAAGGGGAAAATTTGAGAACTACATTGGCATCTTAGTGTCTGAAGCACCTTGGTCCAGCGAATCTTCTTGATTGGAATAGAAAGTCCAATTCTTGCTTTCAGTTTCCTCGTCAGTTTGGTGAGGCGGAAATCAAAGCATCCGTCTCCTCAGCTTCTTCTGTTTTTAAGGCTTCTACAATAGATTGGAATGTTCCTCCTCTCCTGCAGCCTGTTTGTGGCTGACCTATTGACTCCTTTTGAATTATTTACTGGTGGGAATAAAGAGCAGCCGTGAAACAGAAACTTCATAAAGAGATTTAGATGAAGCATTTGGTGTGTGGTGTTTTTATAGGTCCAGCAGTGCAATTACGGCATATGGCTCAAGCTGTTTCCCCAAAAATTGATGTAGAGTTTGCACCCAGTCCTGACATGATCCTGTTTGGCTTTGACAGGCTTTTCAAATGGCTTTTGGACTGTGGCCTGGAATCTCTGTGAGATCAGGGGAGGAGGTTAAAAGGGGTGGATTTGGTAAATACATGAGTTCTGGGGCTTTTTAAACGACTGATCGAAAGAAACCGGGACCTTATAAAAAGCCTCTTTGGAAATAGGTGTGAAAAATCTAGTTTCTAATATGACAGATACTGTACGATTGCATATAAATTTAGGTTTTGAATAGGCAGAAATATCCTTGTGATGCCTTCACTCAGGTGCTTCATTCAACACTTTTCCACACAGGATCTTCGTCAGTTTTTGAAGAAGTAGGATGTGCAAGTGAGGAGAGATGATGAGAACAGCCCATGGTGCAAATGGAGTTGGATTCTGCGAATGGATCTAACTCAGTGTTATTTTTAAGACATGAAGAATGAAAATGGAAATCTCCATTTCAACACAGTTAATATTTTTCATTCCAAAACCTCATAACCCCAAATAATGGTTACTGCTGTTAAGAACAAGAACAATGGAAACAAATACATTTAAACATAGTCCAATCCCAAAATCTTTATTAGAGATTACTATAGCAATATTCTACTGATCTGGAAAGTTAAGCAGTGTCAACTCTGGTTAATTTACGGATGGGAGACCTCCAGTAAGCCCTAGGACTGCAGGCTAGACAGGGAGGTGAAAGAACAAGGCAAAGGCAACCCATTGCAATCTGGATTCCAAGAAAACTATATGGATGTATCCATGAAATTGCAGAGTTAAGTTTGACTTGCAGGAGAAACTTTTACGATTTTTTGTTTGAAAATTCAGACATTATAGAACAGTGATGGCGAACCTATGGCACGCGTGCCACAGGTGGCACGCGGAGCCATATCAGAGGGCACGCGAGGCGTTGCCCTGTCAGCTCCACAGCAAACCGGAAGTTCAGAAAAACGCACTTCCGGTTTGCCATTGTGCTGTTTTTCGCACTCCGGAGGGTTCAGGGAAGCTTCCTGAAGCCCCGGAATGCAAAAAACGACGAAACGGGCAAACCGGAAGTTCGGAAAACGCACTTCCGGTTTACCATTGGACTGTTTTTAGCACTCCGGAGGGTTCAGGGAAGCTTCCTGAAGCCCCGGAATGCAAAAAATGACAAAACGGACAAACCGGAAGTGCGTTTTCCGAACTTCCGGTTTGCCCGTTTTGTCATTTTTTACAGTCCCAGGCTCCGGTAAGGCCTTTGCGCGGGGGTGGGGTGTGTGCACATGCGCAGGGGGCAGCATGGGGGGGGGGATTGTGTGCATGCGTGGGGGGAGGGAATGGGTGTGGGCATGCGTGCGTGCGCTAGCACGTGCACCCCCCCTTTTGGCACGTGAACCAAAAAAGGTTCGCCATCACTGTTATAGAAGATGTGTAGAGCCTGCAGGCTTTCAGAATATGCAAAAAACCACCTTCCTGTTTTTATAAAACTCTTTATCTTTTAATGATTCTGGAATGACATGAAGGCACCCCCCTTTTCTTAGTGCCCCTCTATAGGTAATAACTAACATCAAAGCAAGCATCTGCATTCTTCAAATGCCTTGCCCCTCCCCTAAAATAAGTAAAAGATTGATCTTCCTTATTGTTAATAGCAATCTGCTAATAGGTCCTTAGCAGCTGAAACAGAGATGGATGAGAGAGCATATAATCATGTGATTAAGGGTTATTCTTGTTTCAGGACTCATGTGACCATTCCCTTAGGGACTTTGAGATTGGCTGGTCCATTCTCTTGGTTTTTCAGCCAGTAGCTTGCTAAGGGGGCTGGGGAAAGGGGGCTTTGGAACCCATCACACAGCCCTTTCACGCCCTCTAATGGAAGACTGAAGCATTGAAATGCAAATTTCAACAGAAGGAGAACAGACATGTCACTGATCCTATTGAGGCTTATGGACTGGTTTGAAAGACAGATAAAAATGTGAGTAAATAGGAGAATTGTCTGAGAGGTGCAAAAATCTAGATATCTACTAAATGGAAGAAATCCCAGGATATTTAAAGAGAGTATCCTATTGGGGAAGTGGACTGTTTTGAATTAAGAGTTTCTGTTGTAAGGCATTCATTGTTGACCTTTCAATCACTCTATCCAAAAACATGATAAAAAGAAAATACCCTCCTTTTCCTAGAAGAATATTTATATGCATATAGGCATTGTGTCATTATATTCTATTGTTTATGTTAGTTTTAAGACTCCATTCAGGTTGCCATGTGTCCTTTGTTAGAATACTTTTAGGTCTAATCTATGGGTCCATTTTCCCAATTGAGAATCATTGAACTCAACCAAGATCATAAAGATGGTTCTTTCTGCAAGCATTCTAGCCTTCAGAGTACACTTTTTATCAAAGGGAAAGAAAAGTGGTTATGGGAATCAAAGTATACTAATATTTTGGCCCATTTACACATCAGATAAAGCCTACAATTCTTAATCAGCCACTATACACATTGCAGCCCCTTTGCTCTTCATTCAGCGGCAAGGGATAACAATTCTGTTTTTAAACCTAATGCTCTCTTATGCCATGGTTATGGATTTCAAAACAAGTCAAGATTTGTAAACTTACTTTTAAATTCCTTACATAAAAGCATTTCAGTCCAAATTAACATATAATGAGAAATATTTGAACATTATTTTCCACTTCCTCTCTGAATTGTTTTAGGGCTTTTTTAATTGACTGCAATTTTAGAAAAGTTCACTCAAAAATTTTAACGTTTGTTGGAGGGAGGGAGAGGGGAGTGGGAGGGAGGGAGGAAGGAAGGAAGGAAGGAAGGAAGGAAGGAAGGAAGGAAGGAAGGAAGGAAGGAAGGAAGGAAGGAAGGAAGGAAACGATTTAAAAGGAAAATCCTGACTCCAGTCTATTTTCTGTTATATTGGAAAAATATAGCTGACATCCTATCTAGTTCTGTTCTGCCTTTTTTTATTATTTGTTTCACAGCCTCCTAAGCTCTGTCAGTTCTTGCTGAGCAGCAATTGCTTATACCTCTGTAGTGAGTTTCTTTGTATCAGCTCCACAAGCATTCACGTCACTTGAGTTTTGTTTAGTCCAGCAGGCTCACAAGCTAAGCGAATTACTGCCAGAGGACTTCTAAAAAAAAACACCAGACTAATATATGCCAAGTTGCAGTCACTCACATAGGAGAAATTGGTGTTTCTTTTTTTTGTTTTTCCATTACAAACAATGTCTTCAATTCCCTAGTGAAATTATCTAACCATTGTTCCTAGAGAGCAGATGCATTCATTGCATCCTGCAAAACCAGGAAACTGAGTTCTAGTCCCACCTTAGCCGTGAAGTCCAGCTGGGTGACTTTGGGACAGTCATTATCTTTCAGCTCACGGCATCAAGCTCAGGCGACAAGCCAATTGGTCAATTCATGTCGCAAGTAATGGGTCAACACTTGCTTGATCCAGGGGGAAAAAAAAAAGCAGATTCTGCAGTTGTGGGGTGAAAAAACCTTGGAATTTTTCCCCACCTCCCTCCTTTTGCCAGTTTGTTAATTTCTCTGTTTAAAATGCATTGGATACCATCAATTCTGTAAACACATTAAGAATAGAAGAAGAATAAAATGTAAAATTGTAGGCATCAAAAAGGCCTAGAGAAATAAGAATATCCTTTGACATGGTGCTAAAAATATATCAGATGCTGAGCCATGAGAATGATATCTTCATTCTCATGTGTGAGAATGTTACCTGGTTTTTGATAATGGGATCCAGAGATGATGTTCTTACTATGATTCAACCGGGGAGGTGGGATTTCTCTTCCAAACTAACTCAGACAATATCCAGATAAAAAAGACCAGACATTACAGTGTTACAGTTACCAATTAAGGTAACATCCTTAATTGGTTCCAGGAGGTGTAATGAGTACTAAAAACAGTGAGTACCAAACAATTTCCCCCCCATAAGGAATAATGTAGTGAGTCACTAGGCAGCCGACACCAACACGTTCTAGCTTGTGCATTGAGTACCAAACAAATTATGAGTACCATGACAAAATTTTCACGTCAAAATGCGTTAAGTATCAGATTGGATGAGATTCCTAGCAGTTGAGTCCCAAGATGCCACTGTATAATATAGCACGTTACGTTTACAGAAGAAAAGATGTACTTTATTTACCAACTGGCATAGGGTAATGTGTCTCTTCTAATATATGGATAAAGACAAAAATAAAAGTGAATAAAGTTAGTCAAATAAAGGTGAAAATAAGATGCCCTGGAAAGAATCATAAACTATGGATGTGTAAACTGATTGAGTTGGAAGAGGAGAGGAAAGAAAACATAAATGGAATAATGTTATTGCTAGTCTAGAGCAAAGCAGTGTCATTTGTAGTTCGTCATAAGCAATTGGAAAAAATATTGTAGGACTTAGCCGCTCTTAGTCTCCCAACTTTTAATTAAAATTCACACTATGCTGAAAGCCTCAAGCTGCTCAGATTTAGGCACCATGTTGTTCAGAAGCAATCAAGGATGATAAATCAAAAAGTGAGTCTGACACACAACAGATAATTGTGGTGCTTGTGGGAAAAACTGGACAGAGGGTTAATGTTTTCTAAGGACCTCAAAACTATCAGGAGAAACGTAAATGGGGAATTTAGATCTTTTCCTTAAATCATGATTGCATTGAAGAAAATACCAATATGAAAAGACAGAGAGAAAAACATTTTGGTTGGATTAGAGGAGAAAGGCAACTGGGGAAAAAAATTGCCCTAACGTTAAAAAAGATAACTGAATAGGCCCACTTGTCTCAGTACCTTTGTACGACCTTCTTCAGTGTCCCAAATGAAGTAAATGGCAGAATTGAATCGTATTGGGTGATATAAGTAGCATTGTCCCTGTTTAGTATTTGAAAAAATAAAGGCAATCTCAAAAATGAATGTGGCTAAGATGTTAGGAATCAGACTTGGCTAAATCAACTCAAGGATTTGTAGATCATAAGCACCATTATGGTCACATGATTTTTTCACTTAATGACCACTTTGATTAACAATCAAGTGGCCAGTCCCAATTGAGCCGAGGTGGCACAGCGGTTAGAGGCAGGTACTGCTGGCCACTTTAGCTGACACTGATCTGCAGGTCAGCGGTTCAAATCTCAGCGGCTCACGGTTGACTCAGCCTTCCATCCTTCCGAGGTAGGTAAAGTGAGGACCCAGATTGTTGGGGGCAATATAAATATACATTGCTTAATGGTGTAAACCGCTTAGAGAGTGCTTGCACTGTGAGGCGGTATACAAATCTCACAAAATAAATAAATAAATAAATTGTGATAGCTAAACGAGGATGACTGGTTTGTGCTTTTGATAGATTCATTTATCAAGCTAATGCAGAATGTAAACTGCCTGCTTTGGGTTTGTGTAAACTCTACCATAAAAGCTTGGTGTTTTTCATATGCCAGACCTATGACTTACTCAACAAGCTACAATTAAAACAACCAAGGTTAACGTAAACCATTGTGATTAAAAAGCCTATTTATTTAAATCGGAGTGCATTTATCTTCTTGGTCTGATGGAAAACAACTGAACACAAGACTGTGTTTTGGAATGTCAAAACAGCTTTGAATTGTCACCTTTGCACAAAAGATCACACTTTTCCCAACTTGATGCCTTCAGATGCTACAATGCACATCATCCCTAATCAAGACAGTTGAGAAAGCTGAAATAGATAAAGATATTCTTTACAATGTTTTGGACAGCAAAAATTGGAATTATTACAAATAGTGGACAAATGAGATAGGTATTAGTTCATTTGTGTCTGGAGGTTATGCTCCCTAAGCAAAGGTTCTAGATTCAAGAGAAGAATTAAATTGATTTAGCCAAGTCTGATTCCATTGGTGGAAAAAGGTTGAGTAGAAATACTGTGCACTTATTAAAAACACTTTTGCTTTGAACAGTTGATGAATGCCTATTAACAATGGAGGTTTGCTTGAAATCCTTGGAAATTTAGAAACCAGCAAAAAGAAGATACATCTCTTTCCAATATACATTTGCCCTATTTTATTCATGTCTGAATTTCAAGCACGGGAAATTCAGAAATTAATAGGTTGCATGCTCTTGGGCTTCTCATCATAAACTGAATAAACTAGGTTTCTATTGTTATATATCCCTGCTATCCTTTTACTTGCCAAGCCCAGATGTTGCCTTCCAATTGCACCAGATGGGAAGTCCTTAAACTACTCTACTGCAAGTAGTAGAACCATTTTCAAAGTGTGTTTAGCTCCGACAAGCAAGTTGGGAGCTTTCAAGGCAGAGCAAATCTCTATCTGAAAGCAATTCTAATCTGTAAGAGCATATTATCTATGATTACAATATTCTTCCCAAAGCTTGGGCTTCCAAAAATTCTTCACTTGTTTGTAGAAAAGAAAGAAAAGAAGCTGAGTTGTGAAGTGCTCGAATTGTTAAAATAAAAATTGAGGAAATGGCTTGCTGACTGTTGTGAATAAATAGGAGGAAATTATATTCCCAGCAGAGTAATAGATTCTCTGCAGTCATTAATTTTTGATCTGTCTGCACTCGGGATGCTGGCAGGAGAATAATTCTGTGTTATATGGGTTTATAACTGACTATTACATTTTACAACTCATGCTTGCTTGGTTTATGATTCAGTGAACGGTTTCTCACATAGTTAGTCAGAAATGTCTGCATCAGAGAATGCAATACGAAGCTCTCAATTCCCCCCCCCCCGCATGATTGGCTTCAGAGAGGCATCTTTCATTCAGAATTTACTCTGATTCAGGTGAAGGGTCCTACATCTTCATTGATGCTTACCCTAGTGGGCAAATGGAAGAGTAGATGGATAGTTATGGTTATGGTCAGCCCTCATGCCTCTGCCATTCATACACAGTGTCTCTGGAGAATCTCAGTCATCCAGGTCAGAGGTCCCCAACCTTGGCAATTTTAAGACTTATGGACTTTAACTCCCAGAATTCCTCAGCCAGCCATGCTTCAGGTTGGATACCGTGCTGTCTGGCTGGGGAATTCTGGGAGTTGAAGTCTATACATCTTAACATTGGGAAGGTTGGAGATTGCTGATCCAGGTCATGGTTGTCCCAAAGGTGCTTTTTCAAAAGGCAACTGGACTTTCTTTGTTTTGCTTGAAGACGCTTCACTTCTCATCCAAGAAGCTTCTGCAGAACGAACTGAAGAAGCTTCTTGGATGAGAAGCGAAACATCTTCAAGCAAAACAAAGAAAGTCCAGTTGCCTTTTGAAAAAGCACCTTTGGGCATTCATGACACAGATTTCAGCATGGGGAGTTAGAACTCTCCAGTTTCTCTTGAAAGGAAATCTGTTGTGTGATGCATCCAAGAGATTGCCATTCTGCTCACATCTAAAGCATGGATGCAATCACCATAGAACAGTGATGATCAAGAGACCTCACAAGGTTTTCTTCTCCAGTTGACTTTAGGAATAATAACATAGTGTTTTCATGTTTCAGCACAATGCAGTTGGTTGGTTGGTTTCTTTTGTTAGACTTTTGCTTTGAACTGAAGAGCGTGTTTGAAAAAAAGTAAAGGAAATAGTTAAAATAGACAGGATTTTCAAAACATTTACCACAGTGATGGCGAACCTTTTTTCGCACGCACGTGCCCACACCCATAATGCAATGCCTCTCCCCCGCGCATGCACTCAGGGCTCACTGAAGCCTCTGGACTTCCGGTAGGCCTGTTGGGCCGTTTTTCGCCCTCCTCTGGCTTCAGGAAAGCCTCCGGAGCCTGTGGATGGCGAAAAACTGACCCAATGGGCCTACTGGAAGTTCGGAAACGAACTTCCGGTTGGGCGGTTGGGCTGTTTTCCACCCTCCCCAGGCTTCAGGAAAGCCTCCGGAGCCTGTGGATGGCGAAAAACGGACCCAACGGGCCTACCGAAAGTTCATTTCCAAAGTTCCGGTAGGCCCGTTGGGTCTGTCTTTCGTCATCCACAGGCTCCGGAGGCTTTCCTGAAGCCTGGGGAAGGCGAAAACGACCTCCGCCCGCCCTCCGGAAGGCCAAAAATCAGCTGGCCAGCATGCACATGCGCGCTTTAGCTGACATAGGGCAACGCCTCGCATGCCCTCAGATATGGCTCCGCGTGCCACCTGTGGCACACATGTCTCTTCTTTCTTGCATACAGATTTTATCTACTGTCTTTAACCATGGCTATAAGTTATTCTGAGCAGTCATTCTGAGTACTGACTTTAATATGACCTTTATTAATAGTACACCCCAATTCTCTTATGAGGAGCTTTTAAAAATCTATCCCTTCTGAAGCTGTTGATTCAAATCCTGGTTACCATTAATCAGGAAAGTGTTCTTTGTGTTATGTAGCCCCTGAGATGAAAGAATACAATACAATATATGTCATTTTTCAGCATGCTATTTTATATATGAGTAGAAAGAAACCAGTGACATCTCTTTCTGGATAGCTTTATTTCCCACATACTTTTGATTTTTTTATTCAAAAAATCTGATATTCAGGAAGTATTATGCCTTTATTTTGTTATTTTCTAAGAAGCACACATATCTACACATGCTGTAAATGTCTTCATGATGGTATAAATATTACCGGTGATTAGTAAGTGATTCACATAGTCACATTTTGATGCAAACTGACATATCTCACATACCAGATCATATGCCTTAATGCTAAGTTGCAATCTTGATTCATACAGCCCACATTCTGCAAATTATTTGCATTAAAATGTTTGCATAAATATTTTCACATGATAATAAAGATATCATAATTCTAAGATAAAAGAAACAAGTAAAAATAGGTATTAAAAGTTGTGTAATTTGTGATTCATGTCTTTAAGGAAGTAATTGAGCATTCTGTTTCCTTTTTCATATGGTTATCCATATTCAGAAGGTGTAGTGTTAATTTTAAGTTAAATAGAAATAAGCATATTAATATGCCAGATTCTTCACTGACATAGAAAACAGGTTCTGTTAAATACAGTGTAGTGCTGTGAGATAATGCAAATCTAAATATTGTACAGAAGAAAATCCAATGTATGAACCAGCATATGATGCTGGGAATCAGGTTATAATTTATAAATATGGCATTAAGGTAAAACAAGGAAAACATGCTTTTAGAAATCCTTATCCATTGGGGGTAAGAAAGCAAATTGCACTGTAGGAGTTCGTTCAAGTTTATAGCCTTTCTAAAGCTTTCATGAGCATCATCACGAATATGTTTGTTGAGTAGGCGCAAATAGTTGAATATAGAATTCATTGTTCAATCCTATGTCGATTTATTTAGAAGCAAGTTCTGGAATTTAGTGAGCTTCAATTCAATTTTTATTACTTTTTTATGAATTCTTTTTCTTTCTCTCTCTGTTTGAGAGAGGGAGGGAAGGAGAGAAAGAAAGAGAGAGATGCCAGCAGAGTAAAAGTAGGCATTTTCTTATTTTATTTTTTTACCCACCGTCAACGATCTGGGACTTCAGCAAACACAGTTGATTGCGATTCCACAGCCTTGAAGAGATTTAACAAGTTTAACAGACATCCCCAGTTCCTAAGATGCCTTTAAATGATAGTTTTGTGAAAGAATTGGGGCTCCTCCTCCTCCTTTTACAGATAAGGTAAATCTTGTTTCTCCTGCAGAAATAAGCTGCTTGTGAATGATAGCTCCTTGCTCTGAATTGTCATCTCCGATATATACATCCACACTGTGATAGCAAAACAGAAATGACACTGTGAGCAGTCAAGCTGTATTTCAGAAGGGAACAATTTGCAGAGGAAAAGGAGTCAGTGAAGGTTCCCTCTTTTCCCATTCCAGTATCCCCACATTCACGTTAAGACCCACATTTGAAGGATAACCCCCCCCCCCGAGAACAAAGAAAAGATACTGTTGGGTTATTTTCAGGAAGGAAACTATTAAGCACCCTCTTCTGTTTTCCCCGGAATAGATTTTAAAGACAGGGAAAAAAGTTATAGAACTGTACGTATTCCAACACTTGTATCATTTGAGATAGAATAGGTGCAAAGTTTGTTTTCATAATGAAACCGTATACATAAAGATAAATGATTAACCATTTGAACTTTGAATGGTTCCATCATTGAAGATTTTTCCAACTTCCTTATTTCATTTTAATGGCACTTTCTTTTTATGGTCTTCTCTTTTCATGTAGTTTACTGAAACACCCAACTTTCTATGATGCGATTGCCATGTATTTAACTACAAAGCAGTATTGTAAAGAGGCATACATTGACAGAGAATCAGGATTGCCTTTGTTATCGCAATGTACATTTATTAAAAATTAACAGATTTTTAAAGGAGCAAGGAGCTCAGATTTCTAAGAAATGAAAATGCATTTCTCATGTTTTGAAAATTAACCACCGAAAGAAATGTGAGCCTAGGGAAAATATTAGAAGTCCATCAGTTTTAACATTACAGTCAGTAGACCATAGTTAGTTTATTTACTACATTTCTACCATTGCCACACTTCTGAGGTCTCTCTTCAGTTTACAATTTAAAATGAAAATAGACATGGAAAAACAATAAAAATGCAAAGAAAGAAATAATTTAAAATTATTGTTGTTGTTATTAACCCCTCTGCAGACAACATTGTTGTGCTCAAAGGTTCTCCTGAGCAGTTCTGTTTCAACAGCCTTCTAGGAGAAGTCTGGGACAACTTGCCCCAGCCAATTCGACACTGGACAACTTACCGTGGCCATCTTGCCATGGGACAATTCAAAGCAGGATAACTCAAGAGAGGGACAAGTGAATTATAGCAGGCCTTGTCTTACTTTAGGTTTGAACCTTCTCAAGTTAGAAGTCCTCGAGGCTGGGGTGAGCTGCAATTCTACGTGTCCCTCTCTTGAGTTATCCCACATTGAATTGTCTCGTGGCAAGTTGTCCTGTAGTGAGTTGGCTGTGGCGAATTGTCCCACAGCGAGTTGACCTCAGTGAGTCAACCGAGGTGAGTCGGCCCAACTAGAGTGTGATGGGCCGGGGTGAGTTGGCCGGGGTGGGAGGGAAATTTCCAAGAGGGAAGTGCTCCAGAGGGATGGGGGCGACACTTAAAAGTTTCTCATTTTGCTCCATTTCATGAATCTCAGAAGGAGATTCCAGGAAAGGAGTCCTCTACCTTCTTCTTAGTTTTGAGCACTTGTTGGGTAAATTCTCTTTGAAATAAAAAAAAATTATAATTGTATAAATGTAGAAACAATTAATTGTATAAATGAATGAAAAATCAGGTTTGGTGGAATGCAGCCTTCGTGAACATGGTTTACTGCACATGGGTTAGGCTACATGTAGTCCTTGACTTGCAACCATGTGTTTAGTGACCATTCAATGGTTACAACAGCACTGAAAAAAATGATATGACCAGTTTCCATTGCAGCATCCCCACAGTCACGTGATCAGAATTCGGTCGCTTGGCAACTGACATATATTTATGACAGTTGCATTATCCTGGGGTCATGTGATCACCATTTGTTACCTTCCCAGCTTTCCGACAAGCAAAGTCAACGGGGGAAGCCAGATTCACTTAATGACTACATGATCCACTTAAAAACTGTAGTGATTTGCTTAACAACTGTGGCAAAAAAGTTGTAAAATGGGGCAAAACACACTTAACAACTGTCCTGCTTAGCTATGGAAATTTTGGGGCTCCATTGTGGTTGTAAGTCAAGGAATACCTCTCCTACCCCCAAGTTCTTGGTCAGCATGTGCACAGAGGAGCTGAGGCAAAATTGTTCCTTTCCACAATAACAAGACAATTCATAGGACAATAAAACTCCAAACTGCAATATCATGAGCTGTGTTTATAAGTTCAATCTGATAGCCTCAATAACATTCATCATCTTTCTCTTTTAACATAATACACCATTTATCCTATTCATTGATGAGCACAGGAGGTGCTAGTGTGGTGAATTTGTACAGCTGTCCTTTTTTTAATTAGTGGGTGATTTTGAAGTATTTGGCCTTTGTTTCTAATACACAAAGAAAATATTAATTAAATAAAGAAATAACAAAAGCAGTGAAGCATTTCTACATGCTTCTTTATATATATATTAATTACTATATTTGGTAATTAATGGCTAATGATTACTTTTTTTACTTACAGGAAAGATTTCAAGTCAAGAACCCACCTCATACATATATACAGAAATTAAAAGGCTATCTTGATCCAGCAGTAACTAGGAAGGTAAGAAAGAGATGGGGGTTTTTTTGGTCTCATTCTCTTGCTTAGGGCAGTCATTTTGCCACATCAAGCAGAAAAGCTTTCTCTGTTTGCCAGAAATGAGGAGGAAAAGAAAGCTCTTGCACATTTTGAAAGCTATGGTTGTTTTCCAGACACTTTGCTGAGAGTGTACCCATTTGTCTTTTGAGATTAGTATGACCTTCTTTTTTAAGGCTTATCAGGGATGGTGCCCAGAGGTGGGTTTCAGCAGGTTCTGACCAGTTCTGGAGAACTGGTAGTGGAAATTTTGAGTAGTTCAGAGAACCGGCAGTGGAAATTTTGAGTAGTTCAGAGAACCGGTAGCGGAAATTTTGAGTAGTTCGGAGAACCGGTAAATACCACCTCTGACTGGCCCCGCCTCCATCTATTCTCTGCCTCCTGAGTCCCAGCTGATCGGGAGGAAATGGGGATTTTGCAGTAACCTTCCCCTGGAGTGGGCAGGGAATTGAGATTTTGCAGTATCCTTCCCCTGCCACGCCCACCAAACCATGCCCACAGAACTGGTAGTAAAAAAAATTGAATCTCACCACTGATGGTGCCCTATGGATAATAATTCTAAGATTCTTTGTCAACAAGTCCACAGCTCCAATGTAACCATATAAACGAAAGTTAGGCAATCTTTGGGGTGAGCAATAAGCCACATTCAAAAATTTTAAGATGTGGAGAGTGAAGAAGTCTGCAGAGGATTTTAATTTTTTTTCCTCTTGAGTTTTTGTAAATCTGGATTTATACTATTTTTTTTAAAAAAAAACAATATTTTATTTGGAAATTACATTGTATGTTTTCCATGTGTTTCCTGCTTCACAACAAGCAGGAAACCTCCCTGCCAGTTTTAAGAAACTGGGTCACTAAAATTCAGTGGAAGCTTTGGGTGTTACAAAAAAATGAAATATTGCCTGCCGTGGTCAAACTGTTGAAGTATTCTAAGAGAAGAGTTTTCATCCGTGCTGTCATTATCCTGTCCAGATTGTTACATTGCTTGGTGGGAATCTCTCCCCCTCCCCAAGATCTTGATCATTTATATCATCCTGGGAAATATTACCATACTGTATCTGTACAAATCATGGGGGAAATTGTTACCTATGAAAGACCTTTTGTGTTATTCTCGGGTAGAATATTGGAAGATTTGATTGGACAAAATTATTTGTGTGTGGTGGAGGATGTGTTTGTGCTTAAAAAACATAGACTCAGAAGAGTTGTCCTGTTTATCATTTTTTAAAATGTACTGTACGTCCTGTTCTTGATATCTTGAAGGGCACTTGGTTTATTTCATAATAGAAAGAAGAAAAATCTATAAGGGTTAGGCTATAGAATTGTCATCCTCATTAATTTAGATGTCATATAAGAATTTTTTCCTTTCTTGTAAATTCTAGAAATTTAGGAGAAGAGTTCAAGAATCTACACAAGTTTTACGGGAATTAGAAATTTCTTTAAGGACTAATCACATTGGGTAAGTATTTTTTTTAAAAAAAGCAATGGTATTTGAGGAAATGATTTGGGGCATAACCAACACAAATTTAAACTATTGTCACTGTTATTATTCAGTTTTTTGAAGTCAATCATGGGATTGCATGAGAATCTCATGATCGACTTCAAAGAAGCTCTAGAGTTCCTTGAAAAGTGACATCTGTTGAATAGAATAGGTTCATCTCCAAGGCACTGTGGCTTAGGGATGTACCTTAGTTTTAAGTTTAACAGAAGCATTGAGCTTCTCAGGGGAAGGAAAATTAAGGAAAAAGCAATTTCAGCAAATTGTACTTTATCATCTCCTAAGTAGATCTCAGAAACAGCTTTTGTTTAAAAGTTGTGGTTTTGTCTCCTTCCTCCCCTTCCACCTTTTCAGTGAAGTTAAATTGACCATGAAATACCGATGCTAGGCCAACATTTCCAAGAGATAATTGGCAGTGAGTGAAGATTTAGGTAGTATTTTGGAGATAAGAAGCCAGGGAAATCTGTAAGCAATTGCAACAGTTTTGCCATCAATTAAATTCCAGATTTCAGCAGTATTTGCTAAGCCAAATACTTTACAGCAGTCAATCTTTCTCCTTTCCTTTTATTTTTTATTTTTTTTTCAAACTGCTGACTCTTTCAAAACACCAGGCATTGTGATGTGATGGCAATTATTAGCTGTGACTGTTTATTAGAGATTACACCTGCCAGATTCATTAGGATTTAGACATCATACGTGTCTGCTTAGGAAAAGGTTTAAATGTTACTGTTAGCTGAGCAAAGTAATTGCATGTTACTTATAGTGCTTTTGCACATAACTAACTGGAGAGTAGAAATAGTGACTTGCTACGCATAGTAAACTCTTTCTCACATTTTAGGTATGCCATGAAGTTCTTCATGATTTCCTTTAAAAATAAGACAGAAGAGCATTCCATTTTTTTTGGTTTTTGCATTTGATACTTTGAATGGTGAGCAAGAATTAGCAAGATTACCATATTTTTCGGAGTATGAGATGCACCGGAGTATAAGACACACCTAGATTTTAGAGGAGAAAAACAAGTAAAAAAGTATTCTGAACCAAATGGTGTAGTAATATATTATTTAATAAAATACCAGTGTAGCAGAATACTTTTTACAACCATGTATACTTTTTACTACCATGTATACTTTTTACAAACTTCAAACTTGACAGCTTTAAGTCTTGTGGACTTTAACTCCCAGAATTCCTCCTCCAGTCATCCTAGATGGGGTAATTAGAAGGCAAAAACACTCCAGTTTTTGCAAAAAAGGCTCGTTTTTTGCTCGTTTTTTTTTTTTTTTTTGCAAAAACAGGGCATGCAGAGGGTTTGGGAAGCCTGCAGAGCACTCCTAGGGGGTGGGGTAAGGCAAAAACGCCACCATTTTTGCAAAAAATGGCCTGTTTTTCTGCAAAAATGGGATGTGGGGGCGGGACTTCAGGAGCCCAAAAAATGGCTGTATTCGGTGTATAAGACGCACTGACATTTCCACCCTCTTTTTGGAGGCAAAAAGGTGCGTCTTATACTCCGAAAAATACGGTATCTTTGTGCTTGTTTCACTTATAGATTTTTCATTGGCATTGCATAAACCATAGTATGTCAGTAGATGAGAAATGGCTATGTGACTTGTACAATAAAAAGATCTAAGTGGCACGAACCATTTCTTTAATGAGGACTTTGTTGTTCACTGTTAGTAGTCCAAGATAAGTGTCTTCTTCAAGACTAATGCTGTTTTTCTGATCCTATATGCAAGGTTTTTTTTTTCCAAGGCAGGTGAGCTGTTGCAGAAAAGATTGCCTTATTGGTAAACCAAATGCTATTTGGAGATCTTAAGTAGGTATTTAGTTACATTGATATAGTGAGCCATGGAAATGTTTTTGAGAAACTCTTCAGAAACTGTTAACAAGCAACCAAATTGCACAAAAACATGTTTTGAGCCTTGGGGTAATGGGGAAATAATAGGAAGAGCCTCAGTTTGGCTCCTCCCTGACTATAAGAAGGAGGGAAGAATAAACGCAGACTGGCAGGATTCTGTTATAAAGATAAAAGTTTCCCCTATCCAGGCATGTCTGGCTCTGGGGGGTTGGTGCTCATATCTGTTTCTTAGTCGAGGGATCCAGCATTGTCTGAATACAATTTCTGTGGCCATGTGGCCTGCATGGCTATATGCCAAAGGTGCACGGAATGATGTTACCTTCCCACTGAAGAGGTACCTATCAATCTGTTCGCATTTGCATACTTTTGAACTGTTAGGTGGGGAGGAGGCAGGAATGGGAACTCGACCTGTCACGCTGTGCTCAGATCTCGAACCCGGGCTGTCAACTTTCCAGCTGATAAGCTCAGGGTCTTTAACCACTGAGCCATCATGCCCCTCTATTCTGTTATAGCCTTACTCAACGAAGTATAATATTCTGGTGTAGTCTGTTTTCTGATCTGGTCATCCTCAAAAGTCTGACCATCAAGTTGAAAACCAGTTGGCTTTATTCAATTGGAATCTAAATAGAATATTAAGAATTTGATTCTGTTAAATAGTTGAATGATAGAATGAGCTACAATGAGGTTTATTTGTTATACTTTGGGTCCCATTCCCCCTGCAAAAATGCTCATGGAAATACAAAATCCATATGATTTTATTTTGGCATAGTTCAATTGATTGAGTAGGTTACTTGAGTTGCTTTGTTCCATCTATATGTGGTGCTTTGCTGCATGAAAAATTGAAAAAAATGAAGAAGCTAAAGTGTTCTGGGATTTCAGAATTCAAACAGACAGGCACATGCCACACATAATACTCGAGACTTAACAATTGTTGATAAGAGTGACAAAAAAGTCTGGAAGATGGATGTGGCAGTACCTGGAGACAGCAGAATAGAAGAGAAAGAACTGGAGAAGATAATAAAATACAAAGTTACAAATAGAAATAGAACAACTGTGGCAAAAGGAAGCAAAGTACCAATAGTTATAGGCGCCTTGGCTGCAATCCCAAAATAACTGAAGCACCACTTGAACATCATTGGCATTGACAAAATCATTATCAGTCAGTTGCAACAGGCAGCTTTACTCAGAATGTCTTACATCCTGTGTTGATATCTTTAACACTGTCAAACATCAACATCTGTCTATCCCAGGTCCTTAAAAAGGACTTGATATGTAGATAGCAATGCCAAATTCAGTCTGAACATCTGGCTGCTTGTGTGATGAACCATAATAATGAACACCCTAATTTTATAAAATGCCACCTTGCTTAGAGCGGCCCATATATTGTTAGGCACTACCTTAACTATTCTTAGGTCCTTGAATTAGAACTTGGAATTATTAAATTTTCACGAATCTTAAACAATGCATCTAACTGCAGAATACTCATCATCATAATTAACCAGTTTGCTGACCTCTAATATAATATTTCCAGCCTCTGGATGAAACAATCACACTGAAGGTAACCCTGAAGTTTGCTCTGAAAATTATCTTTCTCAAGTTTCTGAGTAAGAAATGAATACCTTTTTGGATCCTGTAATATTTGGTTTATGTACAGATATAAATACAATGATCTCTTTTGATGATTGTTTTTCCAGGTGGGTCAGGGAATTTTTGAATGAAGACAACAAAGGCCTAGATGTTTTGGTGGAGTATTTGTCTTTTGCACAGTATGCAGTCACGTAAGTATAATACGATCCACACATTCACAATCTGGGCAGAAGGAGAAAGATATTATTAGTGCATCCTGTTTCAGTAAACGGTGAACAGAGTTCGTATAAAACCCTGTTATTCAAATAATTATACGTCTGTCTTCCTAAGATGGCTGTCATAAAGTCTCTGTTCTCTCTTATGCCAATTGTGCTGCTCGCTTCAGGGACAATAAATGGTAGTGTCAGTTCTGGAAACATTGGGAAGCATGATAAATGGTTATTATGTGCTGAGATCTTCTGTGCCCATAGCCAAGTCTTCAGATGTGCATTGAAAGTCAACTCAAATGCACATGCAGCAAAAGGAAAACCAAAAGCATAGGGGATTGCTGATGAGGTATACAGGAAGTTGCCTTATTCCAAGCGGCTTCTGTTAAGTTTCCTGAAGTCCATCTTCTCCTTTCTGGGTTCCCTTTAGCGGAAGATGCCAAGAATAAAATGTAAGGACTTTCTGCTTTACAAAGTGTATGATCTACAACTGGGCTGATGTTCATCTCCTCCAATTTGCAGAAGGAGATTTCATATCTTGCTGCGTTGAGGTCCAGGTGTTAAACTGGTAATTTCCATGTTGAGTGCTGCAACAGAAAGAGAAGCCCACAATGGTCATGGTTCTTTAGCCATGACTTTGGCCTGCTTCTTCTTAATACTTGAATTACAGTAGTCCTCAGGGTCACCAGTGAGAAGAAGCAGGAAGACTGCCCATAAGCTCCCCATAAGAAATCCCTCTGCTTTGCCATCCCACTGATGCAGGGGCGGGTTCCTAATTTTTTTACTACCACTCTGTGGGCATGGCTTATTTTGTGGGTGTGGCTTGCCAGCCATGTGACTGGGTGGGCGTGGCTTGCCAGCCATGTTACCAGGTGGGCGTGGCTTCTCGGACTGCTGAAGGGAGGGGAACTGAGATAGGTCCTGCTGCCCATTCCACCGCGCGTTTGTGGCTTCTAGGACTGCTGAAGGGAGGGGAACGGAGATAGCTCCTGCCGCCCATTCTTTCAGCATCTCACATGCTCCCTCAGCCAGCCTCCCCTGCTTGGACTCACTGTGGGGTAGGAAGGCAGCACATGCGCAGTGCTGGAAGTTCGGCTTCTGGGCATGTGCAGAAGAAAATTTAAAAACAAAATTTAATTTTTTTTAAAAAAAAATGGCGACGCCCAGGTACTGGCAACCGACCGCACCGGTACTGTGACGTCACCAGCGGGCCGCTACCGGTGCTATAAAGTGGACCGCACCAGTAGGAACCCACCACTGCACTGATGGAATGTGACTTGGACTTCAGAATGAAGCCCTATTGATAGAAGGTGGCTTCAGAGCCCCCTTTCCTTCCCTGCAGTGAAGGGAAGGAGCACATGAAGAATGAGAAGCTTCTGCTTCACTTGCATGTCTTCTCGATCATGATCAATACATTCCAAGATACAAAAAAGTATAAAGTTATTTTTAGGGTGGAGACCTAAAAAAAAAGTTATTCTACTGCTGGATAAGAAAGGACCTAAACTGTGCTAAAAGGGTAAACGAGGTAAGAAGAATGGCACATGGCAGAAAAACAACTGACTTTAAAAACAACAGCTGCATTCTCGTATAAAGTTAAACAATAACGTGGCTTGTTTGGGATTCTTTGATGTGATGTGTGAATCTTGTCTGCAGAAGGAAGCCATAGTTTACAAATCATGCAGATGAGTTTTGCAGATCATATCAAACGAAAAACCAACAAACCATAGTATGATGTAAGGCTCTGTGTGAACTAGCCACTCAGATAATAGCAAGCAGCTTTTCTTGCCATCCATTCTTCCTCGCATACTAAGTTTGAGAAATAACCTCAACCTCTGTGGAAGAGGATGGCATAATTCTCCTTTCAACCAGCAGTACATTAGGCAAGGTTTGAGAAATAAACCAAACAAAGGAAGATTTCAGTCATGATTACAGTCATGGATTACAGATGTTTGGAATTTCGCCTTGGCCAACATATTGGAAGAAACATTTCCATTGCATATTGACAGTTGAAAGTAATTAGAATACATTGTTTATTTATCTTTAAAACAAAATGCATTCTTGACATTTCATCTATGCAATAGTATGGAAAGGTTGTTTTGTCTTCCAAGAATTTAAGCAAAATTGAAATTAGGTAGAGTCTCTGTAAAGTTGTGTGACTTATTCCTCCTTTCCTTGTGGCAGCCTTTTATTCCCTCCATTTCAAGATCCAATTTTATTACCAGCACTGAGTTTCAGCCCAAAGGAAAATGTACCGTATTTTTCAGAGTATAAGACGCTCTGGACTATAAGACGCATCTACCTTTTTTGGGAAGGAAAACAAGAAAAAAAATCTGCCTCTGCCTCTCAGCAACTTGCCTCCTTGCAGCAAACGGCCAACAGCCACTTTCAGCTTCAGCACAGCCTGATTAGCACAAGAAGAAAAAAAAACTGCCTCTGCCTCCCAGCAATTTGCCTCCTTGCAGCACACAGCAAACAGCAAACAGCCTGTTTCAGTTTCAGCTTCAGCACAGCCTGATTAGCACAAGCAGCTGATTGTCGGTTGGATCGGCCTCCCGACAATCAGCTGTTTCAGGCTGCAGGGATTGCCTGTTGCTGCCTCCACGCGCCCCATTTTCTGCCCATTCCGGGCGGCAGGGATCGGAATGGGCGGAAAATGGAGCACGCAGAGGCCAAAAATGGGATGCGGAGGCTGAAAATGGGGCATGCGGAGGCGGCAATAGGCAATGGCAATCCCTGCAGCCTGAAACAGCTGACGGTCGGGAGGCCGAACCAATCGACAATCAGCTGCTTGTGCTAATCAGGCTGTGCTGAAGCTGAAACTGAAAGAGGCTGTTTTCTGTTTGCTGCAAGGAGGCAAATTGCTGGGAGGCAGAGGCCAAAGGGTGGGAGCCGGCAGGTGGGCGGGGCTACATTCGGAGTATAAGATGCACCCAAAATTTCAGCCTCTTTTAGGGGGGAAGAAGTGCATCTTATACTCCGAAAAATACGGTAACAACAACAACAACAACAGAGTTGGAAGAGACCTTGGAGGTCTTCTAGTCCAACCCCCTGCCTAGGCAGGAAACCCTACACTACTTCAGACAGATGGTTATCCAACATCTTCTTAAAAACTTCCAGTGTTGGAGCATTCACAACTTCTGGAGGCAGGTGTTCCACGGATTAATTGTTCTGTCAGGAAATTTCTCCTTAGTTCTAAGTTGCTTCTCTCCTTATTTAGTTTCCACCCATTGCTTCTTGTTCTACCCTCAGGTACTTTGGAGAATAGTTTGACTCCCTCTTCTTTGTGGCAAGTCCTGAGATATTGGAACACTGATCCCTTTCTCCCCTGATTTACATGGTTCTCTACCACTTTATTGTTGTAATCTATTGGGACATATCTGAGTTCTGCAACAGGGGGAAAAAAGCAGTCTCCTCCTTCTCATTGGCATATGAAGTGTCTATTTCTTTTCAGATTTGACTTTGAAAGCTTGGAAAATAATATGGAAAATTCAGTGGACAAATCTAAACCATGGAGTCGATCCATTGAAGATCTCCATCGAGGAAGTAACTTACCTTCTCCAATTGGCAATAGTATTTCCTGTTCCAGCAGGCATTCTACTCTAAGGTAAGATGAAGAAATAAAATTGATTGTGGGCTGTTCTTGTAGTTTGTGGAACTTAAAAGGCAAAATAGGTTTTGCAAGTCTTTACATTTCTTCCCTTAATTGGCCAACTTTAGCACTTCCCAGCTTGATGATGTCTTGATATCACTGGTCAGTACAAACTCTTGCCAAACCGATCAAAATGCTCCCCACCTGCAAGGAAGTTGTTCACCTTTACACCACCACAATCTTAGTTGATTGGGCAGAGCAGTAGCCAGAGAATTTCCCCTTGCCTGCCTGGTACAGAGTGACTGGCTTAAGGTCACCAGGTTGGTTTTGTGCCTAAGAAGGAACTAGAACTCACGGTCTTCCAGTTTCTAGCTAGGTGCTTTAACTATTGTACCACACAGGCTCCTCATAGAAATATGCTTCATTTTTGGGGGGAGGGGAGCATGGTCCATGGTTCTATATAAATATATTGTAAGTCTGCAGTTCTGAACACAAACCCATGCATGTGTTCCTTATGATCTCCTTAAGAATTAGTGTGATATAAGTGCTTATGGGATTGCAGCATCAATACTAGAGAAGAAACATACTATTCAACAATTTTACATATAGGAATTTCACTAAGATTGAGTTCATCTTAAAGGGTTCCATTTGTTCATTGCTACTCATAGTCCTATAGCTATCATATAAGGTAGAAATAATTATTGATCAATATTTTACTGTACTGTAGCAACATTGTAGGGGTAGGCAACTCTTAGCCTGTCAACTTCATATGACTTCCACAGCAATCCTTTTGTGGCTCACACAATCCTCCCACAATAGCCAGGGCCTGGCTGTTAGGCTTTTGGCATCACCCTCTCTTTCAATGATTCATGATGTCACCAGTCACACCACTTCCAGTTCCTATTAGACCATTAAAAAAAACCCATCTATTATTTAATGTTCATGCCTTCAGCTCCATGGATTCTTGGTAAATTACTGTATAAAAGCACCAGTGTTATACAGTATGTAAGAAGTGGCTGTTTCCCGCCAACAGATTTGCTGCTATATTTGTACTTATAGCACTCTTGTGGTAATACATTTATCAAATTCTTGTGAAAGTGGTCCTGCAGCTAACCTGAGCTTTGCTTGACTCATATGAAAGGTCATTGTGCTAATTGTGGCCTATCCTGTTTATCAATATGTGCATGTTTGCTTGGAAGCACTTCCTGACATTGTGGGCATATTTACATGCAGTCAAAACAGTGTGAAGATGCTGATCTACACAAACAACTGCTTCTGATTAGTTGGATTTTTTAATGGTGGTGGTAACTTTGCAAGGTTGATTTGGAACTTGATACTCAAGCTCAGTATTTTTTTAATTCAGTGGAGGCATTGCTTTTCAAATACATATGGGGTGTAGGTGGGACCCAGGTAGATATAGTGGTTAAGGCATCCGGTTAGAAACCAGGACACTGTGAGACTCTAGTCCCATCATAGGCACAAAGCCATCCTGGTGACCTTGGGTGAGTCCCCCTATCTCAGCCTTAGGAAGCAGCCATGGGAAACCAGTTCCAAAAAATCTTGCCAAGTCAACTGACTTGCCAAGTCAACTTGTCCAGACAGCTGCCAGGAGTCAACATTGACATAAAGATGTGTGCATGCGTATGTGCACATGCACACTTACACGCATACCAGGGGTGGGTTCCAGATTCTGCTACTGCTGGTTCACTCAGGAATGCGTCGTGTGGGTGTGCGGGCGTTGCGTGCCACGCGCATGCGCAGTACTAAAAAAAAGCTGTGCATGCGCAGAAGCAAAAAACAAGATGGCGGCACCTATGGTGCCGCCGAGAAAACCGGCTTGGGGGTGTGACATGGGTCGCTGCCGGTTCCAGTGACCCAGGCCGCCAAGTTACTAACGGTTCTATAGAACTGGTCCGAACCGATAGGAACCCACCTCTGACGCATACGCACACATACAAGGTTGTAGGTATTCAATGCCACATCATTTTAAGTTCACTGCTCTCACCTGTATTTTACAAACTTCCAAGAGTAAATGAGAATGTGTAGTAGCTGTATAAAAATAAAATAATTCTGTTATTTTTCTTTACATGTAAACCACAGATAGTCAGGATATATCAATGGGCCCATGTCTACAGAAGAATAATTTTCAAGAAGTGTGTTCATTTAAAATGAAGGTGTAAAAGATAAAGGTTAAGCTACTAGCTATAGATTTGAGTGAAGAATATGGAAAAGAAAGCAGCATTATTTAAAGTATTGTTTAACATTTCTGATTGGCTAAATCATTTGAATCATTTTCTCTGCGGGGTTAAACTACCTATTAGCATATTTAATAATTCTTAGGAAATATACTTGAACAGTACTTGCGGTTTTGGAATGCTGCATTTTTACGAAATATTTTTAAAAAAGCAATAAATCAGTTGTTGTATGGCCAACACATGTTTTCAATATTTGTGAATCTGCATTTGTTGCTGAAAAGCAAAATTGAGATGCAGACTACACAGTGTTTAAATTCACTCTTTCTGGTCTTGGTTTTCCTGTATCTTCTTTCTGAAAACATTGTCTACCTTCAGTGTTAGTTTCAGTTTCTATTACTTTCTCATTCTTTCTCAGGTTCCCTGTTTTTTCTTTTTCTTTTTCTCATATCATATTTATTTATCTCTTTATTTAAGCAGGCCCACTCCATTGGGATTCCTTCAAGGTTGACTCAGCCTTCCATCCTTCCGAGGTCGGTAAAATGAGGACCCAGATTGTTGGGGGCAATATGCTGAACTCTGTAAACCGCTTAGAGAGGGCTGTAAAGCACTATGAAGCGGTATATAAATCTAAGTGCTATTGCTATTGCTATCACACTTATCCACACCAAATGCCATCCAAATGATTCATTGTGCTGTACAACTTCAAGTGCCTCCAGAGTTACTCTTCACCTAGCTGCCTCTGGCATTGCTTCAGCTTACAGTCTAACAAAGTTCTAATTTTTGTTTTTACATTCAAATTTCATTTTGTCTGTCTGTCTGTCTATCCACTCCACTCCATCCACCCATGCACCCACCCACCCATCCATCTGCCCGCCCATCTATCTACTCTATCCGTCTGTCCATCCATCCACCCAGCTATCTAGCTAGCTACGGTATCTTATTTATCTACTTTTATCCAGCCTTTTTTTTCTTTAGAATAATTCAAGAAATCAAACATACATCATTGCTCCTATTTTTAATTTCTCCCGGTTCCATTTAAAGCAGCATGTAGATAGGGCAATTGATGAAAATCATTTAGTATTTCAAATTGCATGCATGCATATTTTTGCAAAGTAAAATATAACCTAATTCAGATGGTTAACATTAGAGTTGGGTTGTATTGTTCTAAGATGCACAGCCTATTTGTGTACCTCAGGTATAAGATAGATTCTCCAGGATGTGTTTTTCTCCCTTTAATGGATGTTCAATGAAGAGAATACAGTCTCATTTATTTTAGGCCAAAAGGCGCTCCCAATTGCTTGCAGTTTCTGTTTACTGCAAATTTAAGTCACAGCTAACACACAGTGTCCTGATTTCTTTCTTTTTTTAAATAGCATTGCAGGCAGCGATGTCATTCAAAGGAAACAGTGACTCTTGCTGTAAAACTGCAGGGGTAATTCCAATGCCCGTGTCAATTGCAGTTCTCCAAACAGTTCTGGAAGTGGGCTTTGAAATTAGTTTTGCTGCATTTTTTTTTATTCGGTGTTCAACCAAGTGTAAAGGACATGAACTGCCTTGTCATCTGCTGGATTATGGCAACCGCTGAGTTGGAAAGGCTAGAATATAAAGTGCTTACAAGCAGATCCTTTGAGCCCAAAGGCTCTGATATTTGGGCTGATTTTTGAGATTGCATGATACTGGCTGCCAATGGAAATTTGCAGGATTGGGATCATTCTGTGTATTCATTAATATTCTCCTTATTCTAAAGATTTCAGACTCTAGATGTTGAGACATTGCTCATTCTACCCATGTCAATACGTCTTGGCTTTGTAATCTTTCCTAAGGCTTCCTTCCTGGTCATCTGAACTACATTACAAAATGAGTTAGTATATAATGGCTAATATTTATCTTCAGTGTGAAATATGAAAGCTTAAACCCATTTTAGAATAATTAGCTTTTGTTTGGCAAGGTTGAATAGTACCTTATTGTTTTTGACACTGAAGATAAACGTGCTAATAGAAGTATTATTTTTCTAAGGACTTGGGATGTAATGAACTCCATTGTGCTGGAATTAGGTCAGAGATTGGTTTGGAAAAGCGCTTGCCAGTGCTCTCTCTCTCTCACACAAAGTGTGTTTTCCATGAATGGGAAATCAATTAGCAGATGGAACCCCTTGGAGAGTTAGGCATAGACCCAAAGGGCTGTCTGAAGGAGAGGGCAGTGCAGCCCATGCATGCAGTTGAGCTTCTAACCCAGTGTTTTTCAGATTTGGCCACTTCAAAATCTGTGGACTTCAACTCCCAGAATTCCCCAGCCCGCACTACTTTGGAATCTCTGTGAAGAAATTCCTCCTCAAGAAACTGCATTTAGAAGAGAACAGAATAAGTGCCTTGAAACATTTTCTGAATCTTGCCTAGGATTATGCATTTAAAACATAACTTTTAAGAAACTGAAATATCTGCTCTAATAGTCTCATCATGAGGGACGCGGCCTTATGTCTGTTATTATGGGAACATGGATTATGTGGAGAAGATTAAAAAAATCAACCCTTTGAGTCTTGGACACAGCAGTAGTAAATGTTTTTCTCAATTCCTGATTTCTCCCGCTCCCCTTTTTAAAATTACTTTTATTTAATATGTCAAAAGTATAAATAAAATGAAAAAAACACACACCAAAGATACTAAAAAGATACAGAAATTAAGAAAACAAAAGATAACAATAAGTATCCCCATTAAATTTTAAACTGAACCGGTTTGGTCAGCACAGTATAAATTATTAACAAACATATAAACCAGAGGTCTTCAAACTTGGCAACTTTAAGACTTGTGGACTTCCAGTGGAATTCTGGGAGTTGAAGTCCACAAGTCTTAAAGTTGCCAAGTTTGGGGACCCCTGATATAAACAGTAAGCAGCAAATTAGATCAGTAGGTATAGATATAGTAATTCTGTAGATAAGAAACTCAAAGTTTGGTTTGAGGCATAACTCTCTCTCTATAACATTAGGAGCTAAGAATGGTTTCCAGTTAGAGTTCAATTCTGAATCAGATTTATTTTTTTATGTAGAAAGTTATTTTTGTCATTTCAACTCTTTTAACGTCTTAGTTGACAGCACAAATGTGGATACATACTGTCTTTTTCCAGAAAGGTTTTTTCAAATTCCTTGTCTACTTTTCCTAGTGATCTCTCTTCCAAATACTGACTTTGCTTATCTTTTTTTGAGACCAGATAGGGTTGACTGTATTATGGAATAGATCGGTAAAATATTCTCAATAAGGAAGTGTTTTATTTGCTTATTTATTTCGGTTTATGTGGCCACCCATGTGGCTCAAGAAAGCTAATAACCACTTAAAAACAGCAAGTAATAGTAAAACAATTCTGGCTTGTTCAGTTGTATATAGTTGAAGGATGAGTGATTCTTAGAGACTGACAGATAAAGGTACTCTGAATAAACGTGTGGTTTTGATGGATATTAAGCAGCACAATAATGATTAATTATGTAGATAGTGCACATTGATAGAATGCCAAGATCTGACAGACATCGTGTTAAAAGTAAAGTAAAAGGCAAATAAGTTTCATGCCTTTCTGAACTCAATTTCCTTTTGCTATGAAATCTCTTTCCTTAATCTCAAAAAGGTAGTGGAGGGCAAGACTTCCACGGAAATGGAAAACCGGGAATCATTGTAATCTAGCACCTCAGCGCTAATCTCAAAGCCCTTAGGATTCTTCATCTATAATGAAATAATATATTGCAGTTATTATTATTATTGCAAAAGGCCTTTCACTGCAGTGTCCTCTCATAGAAAATTTACTTTGCTGAGGAATGCATTTTTTTCAGCAATTGAAAGTCGATGGAAGAACAATGTAATTAACACTATTGGTTATTATGAAGATTGATTATCAGCATTGTCCTTAATTAGGAGGTTATTTGCAAAAGTTCCCGGATGATTATAGAGCTTTAAAAAATCTGGTGTTTTTTTAAATTTTTGATTAACACCCAGTAGCTGACCTAATTATTTTTTGTTGATAGGTATAACACCTTACCCAGCAGAAGAACTCTTAAAAATTCAAGATTAGTGAGTAAAAAGGATGATGTTCATGTCTGCATCATGTGTTTGCGTGCCATCATGAATTATCAGGTAGCTGAATTTTAGAAATTCTTTGGTGGGTGAAGATTCTAAAACATGGCCATAATGTGGTTTCTTAGTCAAGGGGAAAAAAACCCCTCTCTTCAAGTTTTTTTTAAAATTAAAAATAGGAACTTCTATGACACGTGAAAAAATATATACAGGTAGTCCTTGACTAACAACCACAATCGAGCCCAAAATTTCTGTTGCTAAGTGAGACATTTTGGAAGTGAGTTTTCCTCATTTACGACCTTTCTTGTCAGAGCTGTTAAGTGAATCACTGCAGTGATTAAGTTAGTAACCCAGCTGTTAAGTGAATGTGGCATCCCCATTGACTTTGCTTGTCAGAAGGTTGCAAAAGGGGATCACGTCACTCTGAGACACTGCAGCCGTCATAAATATGAGTCAGTTGCCATGCATCTGAATTTTGATCACATGACCGTGGGGATGCTGCAATGGCCCTTGTGTGAAAAACGGTCATAAGTCACTTTTTTCAGTGCTGTTGTAAGTTTGAACAGTCACTAAATGAACTGTTGTAGGTCGAGGACTATCTGTATACAAGTAATTCTCAGTTAATGATGGTAATTGGGACTGGAATTTCCACATCTATGCAATGTGGCCATAAAAGTGCAATTTTACACGATTGGTTTGCTTACTGCTGAAAACTCTGGCACATCTAGTTGTGGTTGTTAAGTGAACCCTGTGCCGTAAACACAGTGTTAACGTGGTCACCATTTGTGATCTTCTGCCAGCTTCCCCCTTGACTTTGCTTAGTGGAAAGCCAGCAAAGATGACTGCAAATGATGATCAAATGACTGTGGGACACTGCAGTGTCGTAAGTTCAAACAGTTGCTGGACAAGCTTTGTTAAGTGAGGATCACCTGTATGCATCATTTCAGGCCTCAGAGCAGAAATGTTGGGGGGGGGGAACTCCCCACTTCTGTTTTAGTTGAAGCAGAGTAGATGTGCTCAATCAGAGTGCTATTTTTGGTGTTAGGAAGGAAGCAACTGTCCATCTCTATCACAGTCATGAGGGCAATAACCAGGAAAGCTGCTTGTTTTTTTGAGGAAAGAAAGGGACATGTGATAGCTACTTGTCTGTGCATTACAGTGTTTTAAAAATAAGTCATTTAATGTATACTAATTGGCCATAGCAATAAGTGATTTTGCTTGTTCTGTTTAAAGAGAACAAAGATAAGTATAGATACTAAAGATGGTAACAGATTGGGTACATACCTTTCACACATTCCAGTCTTTATGAATGCAGAGGTACCACGATAAATGTATGCTAAATTGCCCAGAGTTGCTTTCTATTATTTTTTTTTTACATTAAAACAAAACAAAACATTGCAACAGCTGAAATTTGTTTTTATTTTAGTATGGCTTCAATATGGTTATGTCGCACCCCCATGCCGTTAATGAAATTGCACTAAGTCTGAACAACAAGAATCCCAGGTAAACGTCTAATTTGTGCTTAATTTTTTTTTGATATGGCTATGGCTATTGTTGTTGTTGTTTGTTTTTGTTATTTAGATTAAAAAAATCATTATGCAAGAACTTTATTTACATGCCGTTCTGTCTCTGATAGCCGTACTTTTTAAACTTTATACTTTCTAGACATTAATAGGCCTAGGAATGATTTTGTAAATTCTATTTGCATTCATGTAAAAACTTCAGGAGATTTTAATGCAGGGCTTAAGAAAGTACTGAATAATTTGTACGTCTTTTTTTTTTAAGGTGTTGGCAGGATCAGCCTTTGAAAGAGCAAAATTCAGAATATTATTTTCAGATGTCACTGCGTCTCTCTTTCAAAAGCTGAGTCATCACGTTGTTCTAATGGGTTTTCTCTCCCTTTTCTGCACAGAACAAAGGCGTTGGTCTTAGAACTGCTGGCAGCTGTTTGTCTCGTACGAGGAGGGCACGAAATCATTTTGTCTGCCTTTGACAATTTTAAAGAGGTAAATCATTCAGTTGTGACAGAGGGAGCTGCCAGCTTAGCACAAGGTCTCTGGATAAGGTCTGTGGCAGCTTGGTGGTTGACCTCTGCCTCTGAAACAACTGGTTGTTCATGTTGTGGATATATGGACATCTTAATCCTCTTTGCAACACCCAGTTTAAACACAGTCCAAAACAAAGGCATCCTGATTAAAGTGAAGCTACTATGCTTCGTAATGCATATTTGTTTATAGAAACGTTTGTAACCCACCACGTGAATCAAAGCTTAAATCATATCAATTGATCTTTCCTTCATATGCCAGCTCTTGATCAATCTTCTCTCAGTCTTTTCACCCCTCTTTTGACCCACTATGCTTAAAGCAACCAAAATGAAAAGACCGTTTCAGAAAGGAAATATATTTTCCAGTATTTGGCTTTGGGGTTTTTTTTTTCATTCATTTTAAATGCCGAAATTAAATTATTCAGGACTGCTGAGTAGAAACAGATGAACATGTTGTTATTATGAATGTTATTTAATTTCTGCTTCAGAGCTAGAGTCCTAATCTCCCATTTTGCCCTTATTTACTTTTAAGATAGCATAGATGATTGGTGCAAAATCCATGGAAAAAGTTATGTAGGTAATAACCACAGTGTGTACCCGAATCGTGATTTTGTTTTTGTGGAATCATCTTATATAGAAGTTCCAAATTAAGGATTTATTATTCTTCAACTTCACTGTATTGTTTGTAGCAGGGCTGTCAAACTCGTGGTCCGTAGGCCGGATGCGTCATGCGCTGGCCACACCCACGCCCAGTTTAGCGAAGGGGAAAAAAGTCACGATGTGTCACATGATGCCGTGACGACACGAGTTTGACACCACACCCCTGGTTTATAGGGAACTAATAAATGATGCTAAGGAAAACAAAATCACAAAGATCTTTAAAAGTGAAATTAAACAGCACATTGATAGTTGTTCAACAATGAAATGTTGGTTTCCGTATTCATAGAATACTAAGGAAGTACTTTTGGCCAGCCTTTCTCAATGTGTTCGACTTACAGCTTTCAGAGTTCCTAGCCAGCTGTGTGATTGTCCCTCTGAAAGGCTCTAAACTGTTTCTTGAGAGAACACAGGTAGTCCTCGATTTTATGATAGGTGATTTAGTGACCATTTGGACTTATGGCCAACCATTTGGACCTGGTTCCGAAGTTCTGATGGTCAGACCCCTCCTCCTGCAGTCACATGACTGAACTTTGGGCACTTGGCAACAGGGCTGCATTTACAGCTGTTTGCCGCATCCTGTGGTCATGTGACCACATTCTACAACATGGGTCCCCAAACTTGGCAACTTTAAGACTTGTGGACTTCAACTCCCAGAATTCTTACATCCAGATATTATGTTATAGAGAGAGAGAGTTATGCCTCAAACCAAACGTTGAGTTTCTTATCTACAGAATTACTATATCTATACCTACTGATCTAATTTGCTGCTTACTGTTTATATCAGGGGTCCCCAAACCTGGCAACTTTAAGACTTGTGAACTTCAACTCCCAGAATTCTCCAGCCAGCTATGCTGGCTGGAGAATTCTGGGAGTTGAAGTCCACAAGTCTTAATTCTGGGAGTTGAAGTCCACAAGTCTTAATTCTGGGAGTTGAAGTCCACAAGTCTTAAATTTGCCAAGTTTGAAGACCTCTGTTCTACAACATTTTTGCCAAAAACGACTACCACATCCAACTGTAATGGATAGACTTCGTTATGGTCCTATGTCAAGGGCTGCCTATAAACAGTAGTGAACAAAATTCATCAGATGCTATTATTTCTTCTTTCTTACTGTATTGGACAGTATTCAGTAATTGGGTGTTGTAGCCAGCACATTGTCCCAATGGCAGAGCGCTGGAGGATCATTTCCCCAGTAACGATTTTTTCAGTTTTAAGCGCTGGAAAATTATAAGATTGATTAAACAGAAGAGAAAGGAGTTTCTCGAGAGAAGACATCTGGTTGTCCTACAAATGTTTAGGAAGAACTTTGAATTTATTGCAGGAATAAAGCTGGCCCAGAAAAGCATCTAAATATATTGTCACTGAAAAAAAGTTTGCTACTTTGTGTCTATTAATATATGTTCTCCCCTATCATAGATTTAATACATTGCATTTATTACACACCAGGGGTGGGTTCTAACTTAACTCGCTGCCGGTTCGCTTCCTCCCGTGCCTCGTGGCCATGCACAGTGCTAAAATATCCAAAAATTTTTTAAAAAAAACCCCGAAAACAAGATGGCGACCGCATGCACAGTGCCAGAAACTCAGCTTCTGCACATGTGCAGAAAAAAAAAACAGAAAAAAATTTCAAGAAAAAAAAATCGGGAGAAAAAATTTCCGGAAAAATTCAAAAAAAGATGGCGGCCTCCACGGACCGAACCAGTTCCATGGCATCATCGTGACTTCACCAGTGGGTCGCTACCGGTTCGTCCGAACCAGGAGGAACCCACCTCTGTCACACACCAGTATTTTTATCCATAGAGTGTCAAAAGAACCGGGAAGGTCTTTAGTTTATTAGAATGATAAATGAAGACCTATTAACTTTTATTTATGAACAGCTGAATAGGCAGGAAGTCAAGCAGACATTTGGAACTGGTTCCAGTAGTTTAATCTAATTTAATCCTCCCTTTAAAACAGCCTGAGATAAATAAATTACAAAAATATTGCAGTTATCTTAAATATTGTGACATGAGTTCACTTTTGTTTTATTTCATCATAATCAACCCTGCTGAAGCTTCACAATACGTTATATTCTTTTTTTCTTTTCTGAAGGTCTACTCTAGGCTTATATGAGTTCAATTTTGATTTTTTTTTAAATTATAAAAATACTCTTCTTCCAGTGGCAAAACTCTTTACCGGTAGTGAATATGATATTCAACCCCATATAATATTGCTAACCACAATACATTATTTAATTCAGAAATCTAAATTTGGATTATTTTAAAATAAAATTTCATTAATAAAATAATTTCTCCCTGATGGAAACCTCCCTTCCCCCAATAAAACCCCTATGACTTCTACTTGAAGGTGGTATAATATGTTGGGTACAATTCTGCCATCACTGTTTAGCACAAATACACCTGCGTGTGGCCAATGCTTCCCTTTTTTTCAAATTAGGAGCATGCCAGGGTAGTTTTAGAAATAAGTATATTTTAATTTTTTAATTAAAAAATTCTAAATAAAAGACAAAAGTAGATTTAAGCTAACCAGAAAGGTAGAGAGTTATAAAAAGGTTGAGAACAGATTCAAACTGCCTGTCCTTCAAAAAACAGGCAATCATTGATCATTGTGACATCACCATACAGAAGAGGAGAGAGAGAGAGAGAGAGAGAGAGAGAGAGAGAGAGAGAGAGAGAGAGAGAGAGAGAGAGAGAGAGAGAGAGAGAGAGAGAGAGAGAGAGAGAGAGAATAAACATATATAAATAAATGTTTAAATAAGCAATTTAACAATGGATCATTTTCACACTTTTATATGTTGATTTTTCTCAGGATTTCTTTCCCACCAGGTATTGTTAGTAATAGCTAGGGAAAAGGATTGGAGCATGGCTGCCCATTTAGTCTCCTAGTTCTTTTTGACACACACATGTTCCAAGTATTTCAAATTGCAGGATCAGATTGCCACATTCACACAAAATCTCATTCCATATCATTCAGCACACTTAACAATCACAACAGTTGTTTTTCTCAAGTATAAAAGCAGTTTATACCAGGTATTATTACCCCTTTTATTATTTTTGGCAGCTGCATGTTGGCCTATCTATATCTCTTGTGAAAAAGAACTTATTGAAAATATTATCTGCCATATTTAAATAGGCAATTGTAATTCTGTTTTCATTAACATTGCTATTCCAAACACATTTACTAAAAAGGAACTTGTATTGAAATTTTGCTCTCACTTTAGTGTGCTTACATTCATGTCAAACCGAAGGAAGGAAAATGTGTTTTAGGTTACAGGTCAGTCTGATCATTAATTATGCATATAATAATTTCTAGAAGCTGTAATACATATGATAATCAAATTATTTTGGGACAAACAAATTATTTCATGCTTAATTCTGGAGTCTAATAAGAACAGCAGGTAACTTATGCCTGGAAACTTGATTTTATTGGGGGAAAAATGGTCAATTTTCTTCTTTCTCCTATTTCATTCAGCAATTGATGAAATAATACATTTGTTAAAGCGAGGGTTAAGAATGGTTTCCTAAGTACCTAGTGTTAAAATTAACTCTAAAATAAAAATCTATAATCTCTAAATTATATAAACTATATAACCGCTTAGAGAGTGCTTGCACTGTGAGGCGGTATATAAATCTCACAAATAAATAAAATAAATCTCTAAAAAAAAACCTCTAAAAATTAATCTTTGCTTTTGTTTATGTTTGTATCATACCTGTTATCTTGTTCACATGTTGACAAAATAAAAAAAAAGTCAACAACATCAGAACAGAAGGCCCAACTAGGCAGTAAAAAAACACCACAGGGGCATTGGATAAGACTTATAAGAGACATAAAATGGAGTGGGGTTCAGTTGTCTGGTCACACCCACCATTTCGCTGCCACTGCCCCCCCCACTCCCCATGCTCTTTATTATAAGTAGTTGAAGATGGACACCAACGTTTCTCATCTCTTCCATATGACAAGGGAGTATAAGTGAATACAGTATATCAGCCTGGAAACTTATTTTGGGATGCAAAACTTACTGTATATGTGAACAGCTGCTTTCTGTCTACGCATGTGAATGCACCATGTAAAGAGATGTTTGCTTGGCTTTTTTTTTGTTTCTTAAAAACATACAGAGGTGCACAAAAGTGGCCCATTAGATTGAGAGGCACCATTGTTATTGGATTGTTTTCCTGTTTTGTTTTGTTTTTTGTCTTCTGTATGGGCTGGTCAGAGTCAGTATGATTGGAGCAGCGTCTAAATTGGAGTAAGTAAGTAAATACTGGTTTCTGAAAGGGTTACACACCATACACTTGAGAATGTTTTGACAAAATGTCCCATTTGGGATATTTAAAACCATTGGTCTGAAATAGCATTTTTAGATGATAACTCTTTATGTTCTCTTGTAACATGGTCAACAGTTGCAAATGATATTTTGTTTCTCCCTTTGACTTAAAGTTAATTCAAATAAGTGTGGATGTAAGTAAAAAATATTACTAATTTTGAAGGAGGAATATGTGAATTGAAGGCTTTTTCTTTTGGTACTGGACTGTAGTTTGATGATGATGATATTATCCATTCAGTCATGTCCGCTCTTGGCGATTCTGTGGGCCAGGTCTCTCCACATCTTCCGATCTCGCACTACTTCTCTGAGTTTTTCTGCTCTGGCTGCAGTCAGCTTTGATGGTGTCCAGCCACCGTGTTCTTTGGCGGCCTAGTTTCCTTTTATCGCTAACTCTTCCTAGCCTTAATGGATGAACCAGTTGTCAATATCTATTTGTCATGGACAACATTCCCTCTAATTCTGTATATTTCTATGTTAAAATGGTTTGATGAAGTTATAGCATGTTTCCTAATAAACTGATACAAAATAGAGCCACTCTGCAATTTCTTTCCAGGTTTGTGGGGAAAAACAGCGGTTTGAGAAGTTGATGGAACATTTTCGAAATGAAGATAATAATATAGATTTCATGGTAGGTGTGTGCATATATTTCACTTACAAATGTGTGACTTCTCCTTCAGCTTTCATATTCCCATACCATATCCAGATTATCAGGTTCTCTTTTGGAGCGAGAGGAACAGAATTCTAATGCACAATTGGATTTTAATAGAATGTATGAACTCTGCTATCAATGGAGTTGTGACTAAATAGACCTAAAAACAGGTGAAGGTGAAGAAAGTGCATTTGGAGTAGAAGAATGAAAATGAATGTTCTTCTGTCACACTTCAAGAAGTATTAAGCATGTGAATATTTGTCTTTCTTCAGCCAAGCATCCAGCCAACCTTTTCTGAACAAAGAAGCTAAGCACTACCGTGGTGTTAACACTTGGAGGGGAGACCTCAAGTGAATAGCAGGATTGTAAACTAGATTGGAAAGACAAAAAACATCCCAGAAGAATATTGCTGCTAAGAAAATTACATAGACAAATCCATGAAGTCACCAGGAGTAAAAAATCAACTTGAAGGAAACTTGACATTATCTTAGTATTGGATAAAACTTCAGAACTTATTCAGTAGTCTGCTTGGGATGTTCCCTTGCCTTCCTTTGTAATAGTTGGTAGAAAAATGGGAGCAAAGAAATCTAAGTAGTTACACTTCTCCCAGCAGTATAGTGCCTAAAACAGGACAAGGAGAAAAATCCTGGCATTCTTTAGAGCAGCACATTATGCTGTTATTTGCAAAATAAAGACATGCTTTATACTACCATTGAGATATATATGTACAACATATAGAAGAATAAGGAAACTTTAAGTTAGCATTTGCCTCTTTTGATTGATTTATCAATTTCATTTCCCTTCCTTGCTATGATTAAATGCAATAGTTTTGTGGAAGGTGTAGTTGAGAATTAATGGAACATGCTTGGATACTAAATTCATGTGTAGGTATGAAGCAAACATGCTGCCTGTCAGAAGAATCGGGAACTTTGTATGATGATCTCCTGAGTCCACTTTCATTATGTAACCATTTTGGTTTCTAATTTTTGCTGGGGGTTCTTTCATATTGCAGAAACTTGAGCAATTAGGGTGATATGTCAATGAAATGATCTCTTTAAACTGTTTTTAGCCAGACATGAATCCTGGGCAGCTCCTTTCCTGATACAAAGAACAGAAGGAGGTTTTGAAGAGACCCAGCTGTTCTTGTCAAACCAGTGAGCTAGGAGTGCTTTTAAAACACTCCAGATACTTTGCTTCAGTAGGCAACAGCTCCTATTCCTTACTGAGGTGTATGATTAGTGTGGAAATCTGGATTTGTCCCCCACCCCTCAGAGTATCTACTTACTTGATCAAGGTCATTATTTTTTGCTGTAGTGGTTTGTATCATGTCAGGTTTCAGATTTGCAGCCAGAGCTTGCAAAGTGAAATGCGAGCTTTGATGATAGGAATTTTAAAGATCTGTCATTGCTTACTGCATCAGGAAAAGTAACATCCTGACTGACAGAAACTTTTGAATTATTCTGTCATATCTCATTTCCATTCTTTTCTACGGCTATCCTATAGTTAGCGAAGTAGAAAAACTTTCTTCAGTGATTTTTACCTCAGGGCTATGCTTCTTGATTTTGTTTTGGACACTGCTGTCTTGCTTAACTGAATATATTTAGGTCGAAGCTCCTGAGGTTTAGAACTTTGAATTATTCCTGTGAGTATTATAGTTATCATTTGTTCAGTGCTGCTGCAGAATTATAAAACCCTCACGGTGTTTCACTTGTACTTGGTAAAATGTAACTATTAATGGACATCAACAGGGTTGTTGCAGTTCTGTACTCACTTCCTAGGAGAAGGTCTTGTTGAATACATCTCCACGGGACATATTGAATCCCTCAGGAGTCCCTCGGGAGTTGGGCGGCATATAAGAAAGCCAAAATAAATAAAATAAATAAATAAATAAATAAATTGGTTTGAATATATTAAATTCGCCTTTGCTCAGGAATCCACTTTCCCATTTGGAATTAGAGCCATACGGTAATTCCAACTGGAAGAGCAAAATATCATTTGGAAAGCAAATGGATTGTGCATAGCACTTTTCAGGAAGCCCTTAAACTAAACAAGTCCTTTTATGGAATCGGGTAGCTTGGAATCTGGATCTTGGCATAGCCTAGATCAGGGGTGTCAAACTTGATTTCATTGAGGGCTGCATCAGGGTTGTGTTTGACCTTGGGGGAGGCATCGTCGGTGTAGGCATGGCCAGTTTGACGTCATTCATGCTGGGGGCACCTGTGGTGGCCTGGGCGGGGCTGGGGGAAAATCCATTGGGGGATCCATTGTCTCCAGTAGTGGAAGGCGAGACCAGGGGAAGCACCAAATCCTTGTTCTCCAGAGGAGCCTCACCGTTCCTCTCAGGCCATGCGGAGAACTCCTGGACGGTGGCACAGGCTGTCCAGAGCCCTAGGCAGCGGAAGGCTGCGGCGGCCTCCTGCAGCCCTCTGCCAGCGAAAGCGTACACCCCCCCCCCCGGCTCTGTTTTCAGCCGCAATGGCCTTCTGCAGCCCTCTGCCAGCGAAAACGGAGCTCGGGATGACCCCATTTTTTGTCACAACGGCCTCCTGCAGCCCTCTGCCAGTGAAAACAGAGCCCTCCTGAGCTACGTTTTCTCTGGCAGAGGCACCACGGGCCAGTCCTTCACTGTTTCCAGGGCTGCAGATCTAAGCACCCCGCAGGCCGGATCCGATCCCTGGCCTAGATAAATATAATTTCTGCAAAGATTCTTTAACTGCATTTGTATAATTTTGCTTCTCTCTACCTTTACCTAACTTGTTAGATGTAATCTTGGAACTGTAGTAAGATCCAAAAAATATATAGGACAGGTTATTCTGACCATTTTTTTCCCTCTGGCAGGTGGCGTGCATGCAATTCATCAACATAGTAGTACACTCAGTAGAAGATATGAACTTCAGAGTCCATCTCCAGTATGAATTTACAAAGCTAGGCCTTGATGAATATCTGGATGTAAGTATACCCTTCTTTAGTTTATCAGTGTCTTCTAGAAATGGGGTCTGTTATAATATTTGAAACATGTTGCACTTGCATCTGATCATACAGAGAAAGATTTGGCACTTCCCATATTAAAAAGAACCACAAGGAGGCCTTTTGTTTTTACATTATTACAGGTAATCCTCGACTTACAACTACATTTGAACCCAAAATTTCTATTGTTAAGTGAAATATTTCTTAAGCGAGTTTTGCCCCATTTTACGACCTTTCTTGCCACAGTTGTTAAGTGAATCACTGCAGTTGATAAGTTAGTAACCCGGTTGTTAAGTGAATCTGGCTTCCCCATTGACTTTGCTTGTCAGAAGATCGCAAAAGGTGATCACATGACCCCAGGACACAACAACGGCCATAAATATGAATCAGTTGCCAAGCTTCCAAATTTTGATCTCATGATCATGGGGATGCTGCAAAGGTCGTAACTGTGAAAAATGGTCGTAAGTCACTTTTTTCAGTGCCATTGTAACTTTGAACAGTCACTAAACGAACTGTTGTAAGTCAAGGACTACCTGTATTATTTTCAGCATCTGCCAAGTATTGACCATTCTTAAACACAATCGTGTTACAAAAATAATCCAATAAACAGACAAATCTAAAATCTCATACCACACTTTCCTGTTCTTATAAAGGGTGGAGGATGGAGTTTTAAATAGTTGTTTAAGTTTTTGTATTAGCTTTCCTCTAGGATGCACCTTTGTGCAGAATTATATTTTATCAGATGCTTATTTAAACAGCCTTTTAAAAAACATTACTGATAAAAAGCAGTTACAATAGTGGACAAGCTACCTGATTTCTCCTTCTGCAAAAATCATCATGGGATCCTTATTTTCTGCTGTTCCTTTCTCATTGATGCTGTGATACCTCTTCATGTCCTATGGATCTGGGTAACTGATGCTATTTTTCATGTGTTTCAATATTCAGTGATTTTACTCTATCTATGAACTTGCGAAGTGCGTCTGTGCATTTTATAAGGACGTGACTCGCCACCCATTGATAGTGCCAAGAGAAGTGAATGAAACCTTCTCCGTAGTGGTGGATATAGCATCCAGGAATGAGAGAGATTGATTTGACATCTGGTGAGGGCTTCGGCCCGATTCACAGGAGTGAATTTCCTGCGCCAAAAAAATGGCAGTTGCGGCTGCCATTTTGCTCCTGTGAATCGGGCCAAAGCCCTCACCAGCGGTCAAATCAGTCTCTCTCATTCCTGGATGCTATATCCACCCCCCTGAGAAGGAGCGTATCAGGTAAGACCAACATCCCATATGTTGCACACACTTCAGTGGCTGGTTGCCGTCTTACCGGTGCCGGTACGCTGCGCACGCATCTCCAAGTTTCGGGGGCGCGTGCACTCACTACACGTGCATACCCCCTCACGTGATTTTGCTTCTGCGCATGTGCGGAAGCAAAATTGCGCCGAAATGTTGCAAGGGGACATGTGTGAGAGATTTTGGTGCGATTTTGCTTCCACGCATGCGCGGAGGCAAAATCTTGCCTAAATCTAGTGCGCATGCGCATCCCCTCACGAGATTTTGGCGCAATTTTGCTTCAGCGCAATTTTGCTTCTGCCGAAAATTAACAAAAAAAATGGTGATGCGCGTGGTGGACTGGCAGAGAGGGCTCTGGAGCGGTCGTGCGCAAATTGCGCAATCGGCCGCTCCCTACTGGAGCTGCGCATCAGGCAGCTCCGGCAGGAACCCACCTCTGACACACTTGTGTTGTAGGGAACTTTGTATTATGTGCATCTCCTCTTCGCTGATTGCTGCTGATACAGTTGGCTACGTTTCAAGAGTACTAGTAGTTCCCCATGCTTCTTCTGCTGATCCTTTTTTTCAGAAAGAAGTATTAGAACATGCTCAGTCATTGTTCTCTGAACATTTCACTCATTGTTGTCCCTGTTGTTGAGTTACAAAACTCAGTTGATAGCTGCCTTCTTGGCAGTAGCAATTTAGAGGCAATCATAATAGTAGTACAGGCAATGAATGTGACTGAAAAACTACAGTCAAGAGGTACTCATAACTTTCTCTTAACACAGAAACTCTCAAATATACTTTCAATAATATTTTACAAACTTTAGGAATTACTTAAGCATTATATATAAAGGAAAAATATATTTTCAAATTTTAGATTAAGATACAAATGTCAAACCGATAAAAGGTTTTTTTTTAAGTTTAGAGTTTTTAAAAGGATGTATACAAGAAGAAAAAAATATTCTGTGAGGGTAACTTGGAGGGAGTGATCTAAATTTAATAGTGAACTTTGAAGTATGCATGTTAAGATGAAGATTAAAAAAAGATGTATTAGAAGGTTTTGATTTCAGAAATGTTTTTAAAGAAAAGTTTAGTGTTTTATAACTAAAATACCTTTTTTACCTTTAAGGTGAAAGAATCTGAAAGAATACAATGAATTTTGTTAATATAAATGGTGATAGTTTATAAAGATTTGTAAGTGCAAATAGAAATACATATTATTTCCACAGCAAGGAAGATAAAGCAGAAATGGTTAAATTGATTGTTTTATTCAAAGAGGAGAATATATTTAATTTTTTTTTTTTTGGATATCATTTCTGGATTTTCTCGGATGAAAAAAAAGAAAAAAGAAAAGAAAAGAAAAAAACATAACTTCAGAAGTTCATTCTTTCATTTGAAAGCCACCTAATACAACATAAGTAGAATATATTGATCTTTCTCATTATGTCCTTCATCATTCCTCTCCCCACATCACTTTCCTCATATAATTCTATATTTTTTATTATAATCTTTTGCAACCTGGTGCTCTCCAGATTTGGAGGGACCTAACTTCTAAAGTGAAATGTTCTGATAGTATGTACTTTGGCATAATGGTTGGGAATTTCAGAGTTGGAATATATAGGGAGCACATATAGGGAGCACCAACTGACAGTGGCTTATCCAAGGTTTCAAATGAGGTTATTCTGCCATCCCAGTACATGGTAGTAATTTGTATCTGGGAATGGGATCCTCTCTAGAAAAAGTATGTGTTGTACTTCTGAACTGCAGCCTAGAGAGGGATTGGCAAATACTTCTTTTTGTTTCTTTAAAGAATGTGGATTTTGATCTGGATCTCCATTTTACACCTACATGGTTTTAAGTGAATGATTCATAATAGAAAGTTTGCATTGTTTATCTAAACATTTCATTTGGTGAATTATTTTGTCACAGAAAACTACCTTAAAACAGCTTGACCTTTGATTTTCAGACATGGCTTGTGAATGATTAAGATAGACCATTCACAATGTAAAGTCTACAGTCCAGAGAAGAAAATATTCCATTGTGTAATATTATATGATTCATACTATTAGTTATTTCCTTTTTCATCTTGCCAGAAACAGGATTTGAGAAATTGGGTTCAGAAGAATAGTATTATAGAGGCAGAACCATGTAAGCTGCCTTCAGTTTTTGGAAAAACAGCAGGATACATATCCAACAAATAAATAAAATTGTTGTGCAAGAAATTTAAGCTGGTGTAAGACTTTGGCAGAATAGAGGCCTATCTAAAAGACTCCTTGATAATCTGTTTTCATGATGGTCTCTGTGCCCCATACATTAGATGTTTCTCCACACTTCTGTAGTTCTCTTTGAGACAATCTGTAGCTGAATTATACTGTAATTATACAGTATACTGTATACTGAATTATACTATATATTGTGAACTCAGACAAACTTCTCCCTTAAATGTGGCTGAAAGAATATTCCTATTCCATTTTTCCCCTCCTGGATATTTGCTTCAGTCAACCTGTTTCTCAAGTAGTATTGTTTGCTGTTCTTCTTTTTGTTACACCTTTCATTAAAATGAGCTGCAACTATGTGCATTTTTGGAATTTCAAGAATTTGATTTGGCTGCAGTAGTTCCATAGAGTGATAGTACAGTCTTATTTAAGCCCTGCTCACGTATGGGGACCAGTTCTGCTTGTAGGAGCTTTGGGGTGCCTGCAGTTCTATAAATCATCTGCCAAATCATCAGAAATTTCTGATTATCAGAACTTTTCCTTGCTAGAGGAATCCTTTCCTTTATTTTGTTGGTATTTCTTTGTGTCTTTTTCAAGTCTAATCTTTGTGGTTCTAGCTTAATATGCTTTAGATATCTGCATTTTTTCTTGCCTTATTTCAATTGGTTCATTGATACCATGTGAACTCAAGGATATAATTATCTACTCTGTCTGTGAACTTGGGACAATCTTGCCTTCCCGGATCATTTCAATATGGAGGCGGTTCTCTTAGATTCAGTGCAGGCTCCAGCATTCCTTCTTTAGGACAAGACTATTGAGGTCATGGCATTATATTTGGGCACATCTCTAGATGTTGCCATGTCCAGCAGAAAATACCACTCTGTAGCTCCTAGGGCCGTGATGGCGAACCTATGGCACGGGTGCCACAAGTGGCACGCGGAGCCATATCAGTGGGCACGCGAGCTCAGGTCCGGCGTGCATGTGTGCACCAGCCGGCTGATTTTTGGGCCTTCTGGTCCCACTGGGAGTCGGGAAACAGGCTGCTTCCAGCCTCCAGAGGGGGTGGGGAAGGCCGTTTTTGCCGTCCCCGGGCTCCTAGAAAGGCTCTGGAGCCTGGGGAGAGCGAAAAATGGGCGTGCCATTGCATGCTGGGAGCAGGGGGGTCATGCGTGCATGTGTGGGGGTGCATGGAATTATGAGTGTGGGCACGCACACACGTGATCCCCCGCATTCCCCCCCCTTTTGGCACGCGAACCAAAAAAGGTTCGCCATCACTGTCCTAGGGTATCTATTAGCCATGACAATCATGGCTAATAGGAGGAATGCAAATTGCATACCAAATACAGTCTAAGATGATGGTGTCAATCTACAACCTAAGCTAATGTTTTTCTTTCCCCCAATTACTCTCTATGAATACATCTGTCCAGGGTGGGGAGCTGATTTTAACACTCCCAAGAACATGGTCACAGTCAGATATGTCTCGAGGCATCAATGTAATTTCTTCTGATGCAAAGATTCAGGTAGTCATCAACTATAACATAGTTTCTTTCTCTGAATATATACAAAATCATAGATGATTATGTCCATTGTTATGCATATCTGAGATCCAATGAAGAAGGATATTTGTAGCTCAGGGTTGAAATGAGGGGTCCTTGGTGCTCTCTGAGCTGGGTTGTTTTCTTGCAGCTGTTTTGTTACTCAAACTAGGTAACATCATTAATTCTATAGTAGTAATGGGAGTGCTTTGGAGCATGCCCACTGAAGAAAGAACCTCCTCTACTTTGGGTATCCATCTCAAACCATTCAGCTGTAAATGTTCTACTTAGGCTTGGGCAGGCACACAGGAACATCCTAATATGGGAATGCATATTTTATTAGTGAGATTTATATACCGCCTCACAGTGCAAGCACTCTCTAAGCGGTTTACACCAGTAAGCAATGTATATTTATATTGCCCCCAACAATCTGGGTCCTCATTTTACCTACCTGGAAGAATGGAAGGCTGAGTCAACCTTGAGCCGGTGAGATTTGAACCGCTGACCTGCGGAACACAGTCAGCTAAAGTGGCCTGCAGTACTGCACTCTAACCACTGCGCCACCTCGGCTCTTTTATTGGCAGATAAGCAAACTGTTTTTACCCTTGTTCCTCCCCTCAAAAGCTACCATGGAATTATATTTCTAGAATAACTGGAAGCCTGACAGCAGATTAAATCAAAACTGTAAGTTAGTCTGCCAGTGAGCAAAGGAAACCCAATTCATACTTGGCAGTCAATTTTCAGATCCACATCTTAAAAACAAACAACTTTATGGTACTTCTGGCATTACTTATTTATTTGATTGGTCAAACTTTATGTTAGACGACAAATTGAGGAGAAATAAAACTTTCCTTCATTTTTCTCGCCACTACTTCCCACATCTTCCAGGTCTGCTCCAAATGATCCTTTGGAGGGGCAACAGAAAATTGTAAGCAGATGCACAATTGGATACAGCTCAAAGATTTTTTCTTATACCTGTTAGGAATTAGCTGATAATGTCCACATTTAAGCTCTTATATATCCTGTTTCTACATCTGAAATGGCTCTTATATTTCTTATCCTGTTGTATCAGTTCATAGGAACTCGTAGCACAAAACAAAAACTAAAGTTTTGTTGCTTAAGAGGTCAGCTGCTCTTGCTGTGTTTTGGCTCCCCCCCCCATTATATAAAATCGTCAGAAGTACTGCCACCTACTGTGACAAGAATATTTATGTTATATAATATCTTACTTCTGATGCTAAGTTCCTGCATGAGAACTTTTTTGGCCAAATTATTTTAATTTGGCCATTAATATTTCAATTCCCTTTAAGGCAGTGTTTCCCAACCTTGGCAACTTGAAGATGTCTGGACTTCAACTCCCAGAATTCCTCAGCCAGCATTCGCTGGCTGGGGAATTCTGGGAGTTGAAGTCCAGACATTTTCAAGTTGCCAAGGTTGGGAAACACTGCTTTAAGGGATCCTGCAGAACCAATAGCAAATCGTCTGCAAAAGCCCTTAACTTAAAAGTTTCATTTTAAATCCTTTCTCTCACAAAAGCTTTCATCTTGTTCTTGTATCACTATTCAATATATGAAGAACCAAAATTAACTACAGAGGAGAAGTGGGCATCCCTTTCTTTTCCTTTTTGTATTTCATAGGAAGTTGTTAGTTCTCCAGTAACAATTATTGGTCCTTTCTCTGAAGTATAGGTCAATCTTAAGCATTTTATAAAATTCTCTCCAAAATTCCTATCTTCCAAAACCTTGGTGTTCTCTGTAAATATAATGCCTTGAATTTTAGGAACTTGATGTGTTTCTATACCTCTGGACAGGAATCCAGATATCTGAATTATTGGCCAATAAAGAATTCTATTCTATTCTATTCTATTCTATTCTATTCTATTCTATTCTATTCTATTCTATTCTATTCTATTCTATTCTATTCTATTCTATTCTATTCTATTCTATTCTATTCCATTCCATTCCATTCCATTCCATTCCATTCCATTCCATTCCATTCCATTCCATTCCATTCCATTCTATACCCCCTCCCCTTTTCAAGTGAACCTATGGAGTTGTCTCTCAATTTAATATACAAATGGTAATCTATATTCAGTTTGCATCCTAGAGTTATTAGTATATAGTGGGATAGAAATTCCATAGTAAGTAAATAAATACATTTGATTAATCACATCAGCGTGGGGCAAAGTTGAAAAGTTGGATGGTGCCAGGTTCGTTTGATAGGTTTTTTTTAATTCATTGATTAATTTGCTGTTGACCTTCTAGAAGCTGAAACACACCGAAAGTGATAAGCTGCAAGTGCAAATACAGGCTTACCTGGACAATGTCTTTGATGTGGGAGCTTTGCTTGAAGATGCTGAGACCAAGAATGCTGCCTTAGAAAGAGTTGAAGAATTGGAGGAAAATATATCTCATGTTAGTATCAGTTCTAATACTTTGAAAATATTTATTATGGGGATGCATGAAAAATGATGTAGATTGTTTTCATTTGGGAAAATGTTTAGGGGTGTGTGAGAAGGTGGGTGGGTGGGTGCACGTGCATGTGTAGATATATAGATATATAGTATGTCACAGAAGTGAGTACACCCCCTCACATTTTGTAAATATTTAAGTATATCTTTTCATGTGACAACACTGACGAAATGACACTTGACTACAATGTAAAGTAGTGAGTATACAGCTTGTATAACAGTGTAAATGTGCTGTCCCCTCAAAACAATGCAACACACAGCCATTAATGTCTAAACTGCTGGCAACAAAAGTGAGTACACCCCTAAGTGATAGGGGCCCAAGTAGCCGTTTTCCCTCCCTGGTGTCATGTGACTTGTTAGTCAGGTGTGAAGGGGGAGCAAGTGTGTTAAATTTGGTGTTATCGCTCTCACTCTCTCATACTGGTCACAGGAAGTTCAACATGGCACCTGATGGCAATTAACTCTCTGAGGATCTGAAAAAACAAATTGTTGCTCTACATAAAGATGGCCTAGGCCAGGGGTAGGCAAAGTTGGCTCTTCTATGACTTGTGGACTTCAATTCCCAGAATTCCTGAGCTAGCATGATTGGCTCAGGAAGTCTGGGAATTGAAGTCCACAAGTCATAGAAGAGCCAACTTTGCCTACCCCTGGCCTAGGCTATAAGAAGTTTGCCAAAACCCTGAAACTAAGCTGCAGCACAGTGGCCAAGACCATACAGCGGTTTAACAGGACAGGTTCCACTCAGAACAGGCCTCGCCATAGTCGACCAAAGAAGTTGAGTGCCCGTGCTCAGCATCATATCCAGAGGTTGGCTTTGGGAAATAGATGTATGAGTACTGCCAGCATTGCTGCAGAGGTTGAAGGAGTGGGGGGGTCAGCCTGTCAGTGCTCAGACCTGAATCAAATTGGTCTGCAGGGCTGTCGTCCCAGAAGGAAGCCTCTTTTAAAGATGATGCACAAGAAAGCCCGCAAACGGTTTGCTGCAGACAAGCAGACTAAGGACATGGATTTCTGGAACCATGTCCTGTGGTCCAATGAGACCAAGATAAACTTATTTGGTTCAGATGGTGCCAAGCGTGTGTAGTGGCAACCAGATGAGGAGTACAAAGACAAGTGTGTCTTGCTTACAGTCAAGCATGGTGGTGGGAATGTCATGGTCTGGGGCTGCATGAGTGCTGCCGGCACTGGGGAGCTACAGTTCATTGAGGGAACCATGAATGCCAACATGTACTGTGACATACTGAAGCAAAGCATGATCCCCTCCCTTCAGAGACTGGACCGCAGGGCAGTATTCCAACATGGTAACTATCCCAAACACATCTCCAAAATGACCACTGCCTTGCTAAACAAGCTGAGGGTAAAGGTGATGGATTGGCCAAGCATGTCTCCAGACCTAAACCCTATTGAGCATCTGTGGGGCATCCTGAAACGGAAGGTGGAAGTGCGCAAGGTCTCTTAACATCCACCAACTCCGTGATGTCGTCATGAAGGAGTGGGAGAGGACTCCAGTGGCAACCTGTGAAGCTCTGGTGAACTCTGTGCCCAAGAGGGTTAAGGCAGTGCTGGAAAATAATGGTTGCCACACAAAATATTGTCACTTTGGACCCCATTTGGACATTATCACTTAGGGGTGTTCTCACTTTTGTTGCCAGCAGTTTAGACCTTAATGACTGTGTGTTACGTTGTTTTGAGGGGACAGCACATTTACACTGTTATACAAGCTGTATACTCACTACTTTACATTGCAGCTGAATGTCATTTCTTCAGTGTTGTCACATGAAAAGATATACTTAAATATTTACAAAATGTGAGGGGGTGTACTTACTTCTGTGACATACTGTATATAATAAGAACTATTGGCTGTCAACATTAGGCTGTGATTACAAATGTATTTTTATTTTACATCTGTTTCTTCTGATGAAATATTTTTGCTTACTTTATGATAATTATTGCTTCCTTTTTTTAAAAAGAATTGGAAAAGACTAAGCTGTAGAAAATGCAATTTTACCTCAGGCTTCTGCTTCATTTAAATGACAGTTTTCATCTAGTCCACTGCTGATGAAGAAAGCAATTTTTCAGGAGCGCATGATTGAACTGCTAAAAGTGGTGTAGAAGTTATAATAATGATGATTGGAAACCCTTTATTGATAAAATTAAAAAAACAAGCATAGCATTGACCAGTATATTCCCATTATTATCAAAAATAGCACTGCCTCAAATCTCAGTGCTTGTGGAATAGAGATGGATGGCTGCTATTTCACCCAGACCATAAGTCTTTGTAGCCAATGTGAAAGTAGGACTAGTGAGACATTTGATTCAGCATATCTTTTATGTTCTTATTATGGTGGAATGGAGAAGGGGAAATATTTGGACATTCCTCATTTTCCCATCCTGCAACTTTACACCAATTAAAATTTAATATTACCCATTAAAATCTGTTTCATGTATTATATAAACTCTTCTTTTCTTACGAGGACAATGATACAAATAGCTCTGGTGAGTTCAGTTTTACAATCTCAGGTGCAGTCACTTGGAAGAATAATTGAACCGTCAAAGCTGTTACCATGTGACTTGTTTCCACTCCCCACTAATTGAATATAAATCAATAGTTGTAGAAAACATACTCAACTATGTCATAGTTTAAAAGTATGCACACAAATAACACAGTGTGGTTTGCCCGTTTGACTTTGTTCAGCAACAGAGATTAAACTGGAAGAGAATGGATGGATCTGAACTTTATTATTTGGTCTTATGGAGACCAAGGTTGAAGGGCAAAGTGTGGGTAGGTGTGGGTGTGCGCGCGCACACGCACACACATATACGGGTATGTGATCAGCACATTCTTGAAGCATAACAGTTATGTGAATCTAATTCTATTCCAGAAGAATGAACCAAACCAGTATGCATGCAGTGATATACACCAAGAAGCCACAGTAAACATTTACTTCCCCTTGCCTGGAAGCTGTTACTGATTCCAAACAAGGCAGGGTGCAGAAGCCAGCTCCAAACCACAGCTTCATATCCTGGCTTAGTTCCCAAAAATTGGCTATACATTATTTATTTAAGTATATAATTTAAACTGTGGCCGGTCTTCTTCAGTTTCTGTCTGCAGTTGTCCAAAGAATGAGAAAAATGGCAATGCAGTGACTGCACTGAACACCCCAGAATGAATCCATGGAGAATTAAATGGAGTCCTTATAGTCTGTAGTATAATCAAAGAAAATCCATTTCTGTAGTAAAGTTACATATTTTGCTCCATTCATGGTGTTCTCCTTATTACAGAATAAATGTAGCTGAAATGTAGCCCACATTAAGAAAGTTACTGTGAGTAATTGAGCCATTTATATCTTCCAGAGCAGAAAATATCTTAAGATGGCTTTCAGACCCAAGAAAAATATTAATAAAAAACAATATATTAAAAAATATTTAAACTAGTTAACCAAAGAAGAGTAATCATATCTTTTCCTTGGCCTATGAGATTTTCTGGGAATTTGAACTAAGACAAAATTGTACCAAAGGTACAATCGTACTAGTGATGATGGTGCATTTTCCCCAGAAATGGCAAAAGTGTGCCTGAGTATCACACTCACCCTGAGTTTAGATTTGTGTGTGTGATAGGATCGGTATGAAGGGTGGTTAGAAGCACTAAGGCTGATGCATGTTGTTTTACCAACTAGAATGTAAAATTTAAATTTGGCAGCAATACTTTTTTCCTAATAGACATGTCAAATTTCAGATACTGTTTACATGGGTGGGATAATGCCTGTAATTCTGAAGGTTGAACCCTCATATCAGGGTTCATTGTGAGACTTTTCTTACCAGCTAATCGCTCATTTTAATAATATCTAGTTATCAGAAAAACTTCAAGACACAGAAAACGAAGCTATGGCAAAAATTGTGGAACTGGAAAAACAACTTATGCAAAGAAACAAAGAACTGGATGTTGTACGAGTAAGTTTTCTAAAAGTCCAGATGTTAATGTTTGATAGCTTCTCAAACTTTGCTTCTAGATGCATCTTTGCATCTCCAATTGCTTATAGTTGAACGTCATTCTACTTGCATTCTATAGAACAGTGATGGCGAACCTTTTTTGGTTTGCGTGCCAAAAGGGGGTGTGTGCGCGCGCTAGCGCACACACACGTGCCCACACCCATTCCCTCTCCCCCCACGCATGCGCACAACCCCCCCCCCCACGCTGCCCCCTGTGCATGCGCACCCCAGCGCAAAGGCCTTACCGAAGCCTGGGATGGTGAAAAACGGCAAAACGGGCAAAACAGAAGTTCGGAAAAACGCACTTCCGTTTTTCCCATTGGGCTGTTTTTTGCACTCCGGGGCTTCAGGAAGCTTCCCTGAACCCTCTGGAGTGCTAAAAACAGCCCAATGGCAAACCGGAAGTGCGTTTTCCGAACTTCCGGTTTGCCTGTTTTGACATTTTTCGCATTCCGGGGCTTCAGGAAGCTTCCCTAAACCCTCCCGGAGTGCGAAAAACAGCCCAATGGCAAACCGGAAGTGCATTTTTCCAAACTTCCAGTTTGCCCGTGGAGCTGACAGGGCAATGCCTCGTGTGCCCTCCGATATGGCTCCGCGTGCCACCTGTGGCACGCGTGCCATAGGTTCGCCATCACTGCTATAGAAGCTGTGTATTTCCAAGTCACGTGCGTATTGTGCCATTAAAATCTAAATCTCTTTATTCCTTTGTCTAAGCATGTCTTATCTGCCATTTTGCAATTGCTGGTATGTAGAAAATATACATATGTCTGTGCCTTGCTGAATGGTGGTAATTTGTAACTCCAAGGAGTATATAAAGGTCTTTTTTCATGTCTCTCAGCTTATTAGCAGCATGTTAATCCCCTTTGATCTGGCCACTTTGATGAAGTATGAGGTTTTATTTTCAAAACAGGAAGCATTAAATTTAGAGTTCACATAAATCCCTTTGGATCTTAGCTCTGGGATATCGTCCACTGCATTTCCTTGTTTTCCAGAATCTAGATGGATACACTTAATTACAGAACATATTCATATACTTTGTGTGTAGCCATATCTAAAAAATGGGAGAAGAGGGGAAAATCATAGACCCAACAGAAATAAGGGCAGTTTCCTTTGATTCACTTAGCTAAACTAGTTTGCCAGGGGAGTTACCTGCATTTACTTCAGATGAATATGGTCTTCATTAACTTAAACAGAAAGAAAACCATCATTACAATATGTTCCCAGGTGATGAGCTTATTGGAAACCCCATGTTTTATTTTGACACTGCCCTGTCTTTTAAATGAAATGAATTCTTTTTTTTTCTGGGGGTTCCTTCACAGGAAATATACAAAGATGCAAATACACAAGTTCACACGTTAAGAAAAATGGTCAAAGAAAAGGAGGAAGCCATTCAGCGGCAGTCAACACTAGAGAAAAAGATCCATGAACTGGAAAAGCAAGGATCCATTAAAATTCAGAAGAAAGGAGATGGTGACATCAACATTCTTCCTGTCGGGGTGTCACCAGCAGGATCAGAAGCTTCAGTTGGCATTTGTGGAGGGTCTACTGCCAACGCAGGGTCCCCAGTGCCACTTTCACCTCTGCCACTGACAGCAGCAGAATCAGAAACAGGTAAAATGGGCTGACTGAGAATTGAATTTGTTTCTTTATTTAGAGAATCTTATATGGTCACCCACTCACTTTCAGTTGCCGTGCAAAGGCCCACGTCGCCAGAATTGCCATCTGCTCTTTGAACAAGAGTTGTGAGTCCAGGAGGATCCCCAGACTGTGCACTGAGTCTGTTTGGGTCAATGCAACCCCATCCAGTTGCTAAAAATGGCACAGTTCCTGAACCAGAGGGCCCCCAAAACCAAGTTTTGCCAGGGTTCAGTTGAAGCCTGTTGTCCTCCATAGGCTTCAGGCACCAGGATAGAGTATCAGCAGCAATGCTTAAAGCACTAGAGGCAGAAAGATATAATTGAGTATCTTACTGATTATACCACACCCCATAGCAGTACATGGTTTCATCCAGTGGCTTCATATTAATTTGGAAGGGGAGAAATTGGGAGTACTGAATGATGTGGAACCCCACAGAGAAGGGGCTGAGGGCTGGATCTCTTCTCCCTTTTTACCACTGTCTGGTATAAACCATAGAAAAAGGAGAACCAGCACAATACAGTATCACCCACCCCAATCCCCAGACCCAGCTTAGAAGGATACTGCAGTCAATGGATCAAAAAGAGTAGGAATGGATGTGCACAAATTCCTGCCCATGCCAGAAATCATCTGAAAGCAAGGTCAATGATGTTTCCATCCCACACCCAAGGCTGAATCTTGACCAAAAGAGTCGACCAAGAGCCGAGGTGGCGCAATGGTTAAAATGCAGCACTGCAGTTCAGCAGTTCAGCTGTTCAAATCTCACCAGGCTCAAGGTTGACTCAGCCTTCCATCCTTCCGAGGTCGGTAAAATGAGGACCCAGATTGTTGGGGGCAATATGCTGAACTCTGTAAACCGCTTAGAGAAGGCTGTAAAGCACTATGAAGCGGTATATAAGTCTAAGTGCTATTGCTAAAAGGGGTCCAGATAATCCACTTCAGAGGCCTTTGAAGCTCCTGCCTGGCCATCTCCTCAAAACCTTTCCCTGAAATGGGAAGTTAGATATCTTGTGGAAATTTCCAGTATGGTGGGATTCAGCGAAGGTTTCTTGAGGTGGAGGGGAACCATTGCTTCCTTGAGGAGCAGGGGAACAGTCCCCTCCCTCAGTGAAATACTTAATGAAACGTTTCCAAATGCTGTGTATATTTTTCATTTCACAGTGCAAAATGGTCCCATGGCAGCACCAATGCCGCCACCACCACCGCCGCCACCGCCTCCTCCTCCTCCTCCCCCACCACCTCCTCTTCCTGGTCCAGCTGCAGAACCAGCACCACCTCCTCCTATCCCACCTCCACCATTAGCACCCCCACTTCCAGGAATGGCCTCTCCTACCGTTGTGTTCAACTCAGGATTAGCAGGTAAGAAGCAACAGAAACATGACACGTGAGGAAGGTTTTTAGGCCGAAGATGCCATCTTCTAGAGAAAGACATAGAGTCTAAATGAGGCGTGTCTAACCAGGGGCCCATAGGTTGTGGCCCTTGACAGCTGCTAATGTGGTCCAACAATATTGTTAAACTTTTAACATGATTTTCTTCCTTTATACAATATATATATATATATAATATATTGCATATTTTATAAGTGACCTAAGACAATTCCTCTTCACTCATTGAGGCCCAGGCTAGCCAAACGGTCGAGCACGCCTGCTGTAAACCAAAAACTACTCCAAAGAAGTTATGAATCTTCTTTTCTCTCCTGTGCATCACAAGCAAGTCTTCTTTGTCATGCGCATGGCTGCATTTGAAGTCAGGAGGAAATGGAGAAAAACTACATATGAACTCTCACATGTAGCATAGTTCTCAAAAACTTTAATGCACCAGACAAAGGAATGTCTTATTCTATTTCTGTCTGCCCAAACTGGAAAAATATGCTCACATATGCTATTGAGCTTAAGCAGAACTTTTTTTTAATGCCCTAATACAGCGGTCCCCAACTTTTGGGTCCCAGGGACTGGTTCCACGAAGAGAGGTTTTTCTACGGACCGGAGGGGCATAGTTTTGCATGCTGCCTGCATTCCGCGGATGGGGCTTCGCTTGTTTGCACAGACTGGTTTCTGGCGTGCCGCGGACGGCTGCTGGTCCACGGATTGGGAGTTGGGAACCCCTGCCCTAATACAGTTCCATTTTATAAAATTTCAAAACTTATCTACAAAGGATATTTCCCTGATGGCTATATCAGAACATTGCCCAATCAGCATTCCAGGCTCAGTCTCAGAATACATAAATATTTCTGAATGTTATTAACATTTCAGGAGCTTTTCTGCTGTTTGTGATAATGCAAAGATTGTTTTACCTATTGTGGTCCATCCAAGTTATATTGTTGAATTGCCCTACCTGATTCAGGCTAGATAAATGTTGTCTCTCCCTTGTCTTTTCTCACTTTGTCTTCTTAAGGAATGTTAGGGAGGGGGAGAAGGAGAGAGGGAGGAGGGGCAGTGTTATAGTCAACTTGCAACCCTCCCATTTCCAACACCCCATTGCTATTTCTATTACTTATTTTAACAACAAAATGTATTATGGAGGAAAAAAACAGATTATCTGTGGAGTATGTTTGCTTTGAGAATGCTATCTATCCATTTTCCATTTTCTCTTCAGTATTACTAAAAAAAAATGTAATGGACGCTTACTATATGATGATACAATACAACCACTTACATTTTGATGATACAATAGATGAAGGATATGCTAATTTCCCTGCCAGAAATTTAGTCCTCTAAAAGAAAATTGCGCTGGCATTGTTAGAATCAGCTGGATAATCTTTACATTTGAAGGTCACTAACTTATACCAAATGCTTCTTAGCTATGCACTTCGGAAATGATGCTGTTTGTGAATGGAGACAATCAACTGAGCAAATATAGATTGTACTGTATAGATTGGTGCCATGAAAGAATTACGTTGAGAAAACTTTAGTATCCTTTCCCAATATATTTTGAAAATAGACAAACGATTCGTACCTTTTATTAGTTCTGTCTGTGCCATTTTCCTCTTAAAGAAAATTAAAGGTTGCAGTAGGACCCAGTTCTGTTCCTTTTTTTTAGACATGCAACTGACATGTTTTATTTTTTTAGAGTTTTGTGATAGTCTTACGTAAAAACATTTGGGTTCCTCTGCTCCATTGGGATATTAATTTGGCACCACTGCAACTTCAGCTAGCCAAATATAGGTTCTTTTAGTAAGTGCTTTCTCTTGGACTTCATCCAACTTCTACACTTGTTCACCTTCTGATAGTATATGTGCATTTGGCAATAGACATTCAGTTCCAGGTTCTGGAAAAAAAAATCTTACTGTCTGGGCAATTCTATTCACCCGATTCCAGTCTCTCCCCCCCCTCCAGCTTTCAGCCATTGACTTGGTTTAATCGTTAGTCACAGTCTTCCCTTTAAATCTGATGACCAGCCATCCTGCCAATGCTGTATTGTTTATTTCACTTATTTATTTTATTTTACAGTCATAGACCAGAGACTAGGACAGTGATGGCGAACCTTTTTTGGTTCGCGTGCCAAAAGGGGGGGGGAATGCGGGGGATCACGTGTGTGCGTGCCCACACTCATAATTCCATGCACCCCCGCACATGCACGCATGACCCCCCCCTGCTCCCAGCATGCAATGGCACGCCCATTTTTCGCTCTCCCCAGGCTCCAGAGCCTTTCTAGGAGCCTGGGGAGAGCGAAAACGGCCTTCCCCACCCCCTCTGGAGGCTGGAACCAGCCTGTTTCCCGACTCCCAGTGGGCCCAGAAGGCCCGAAAATCAGCCGGCTGGTGCACACATGCACGCCGGACCTGAGCTCGCGTGCCCACCGATATGGCTCCGCATGCCACTTGTGGCACCCGTGCCATAGGTTCGCCATCACGGGACTAGGACAAACAAAAACACTCAGTAAATATACAATTAAAAGTTATAAAATAAAATAATAAATAACAGATAAAATCCATGATAAAATCCAGTCTGTCAATTGCACATGGTCTACACTACTGTAATTGTCTTGCTATAATTAATACAGTTTCTTTGTGTCCAGTGTGACTTGGAAGAGACTGAAGTGTACTCAGATTGGCCCATTGAAATCTATTCAGTCCCTGGGGCAAAAGCTCATTAATATGAAAAGAGCTCCAAGAATTCATAAATGTCACTCCCTCTTTTTGGTATAGATGGAACACTTGTATTTTTGAAAATGACACCTATTAAGAACTTTAATTCAAACTATCTGAGTCTTCTGTTTTCCAAGGCCCATGCACAAAAGAGCGTTGTTTGGGGTAGATATTGGTAGAAGGACCGGTTCATCTGATGGAGCTTCATTGCTGTTATATTATTCAAGCTAAATGTTTTTAATAGCTAAACAGCCAAAGGAAAAAAGAGTGGATGGATGTCTTGTGTGGCCTGCTTAGGTGACATCAGAAGAAGATTCTTGAGAGGCCCGTGCGTCATTGAGTGTCAGGGTAACATATTAAGATACTGTGATGCAAGAAAATACACTTTGCCCTAAACATGAGTGGACGGGTAAGGTGCTGGAGCCCTCCAAAAGTTACTTTAGCTCCCATTAAACTCTGGACAGATGGCTATTGGTCAAGAATGATGGGCTTGGTCTGATTCCCTATTTTTGCCTTACAGGTAAAGGTAGATTAAGTAAACACGCACACACCTACACAGACACGCGCGCGCGCGCACACACACACACACACACACACACACACACACACACACACACACACCTCTTTAGCAACCACCTCTGAGCCACTTTTGTGGTATTTAAAAAAAAACCCCAAAGAGATGCCACATGTTTGTAATTGTTAATTGGGTGCAATACATACTTAAATTTATGTTTTCTATGTTTTGTATTTTTGGGTTTTTATTTGCTATTTCTCCTGTTGGCCAGATTGCAAGGCAGGGAAAAATTGAAGAACAACGAATAAAATTATTTCTAGGTAGAATAATAGTTATATATGAAAAAGTCCTTTCATTGTTTTGTTTAAATAAAATAAAATAAACAACTGTCCTCTAATTTTGATAATTGTTAACGCTTTTCTTCTTTATTCCCTTTGCTTCACTTTAAGATGGGCCAATCAAGCTTTTCTGTAGGTTCCTTCTTGTTAAGTATTTTACCTTGTTTTCTAATACCTCGCTTTTCTGTCCTGTTACAATTTGCGTGTGTGTGTGTGTGTGTGTATGTAATGTACATGCATGCACATATATTGTCTTTATGGATGTGCTTCGTTTCAGATAAAAAGCTGAAAAGGCAGTTCGGTGTGGGCACGTGTGATGTTCCTGTCAGCACCTCCTTATAAAAGCAGGGGTTTCAACTGGGCTTACACACTAGCCATGCAAATTCCAAAAAAGCACATATCTGAGTTAAGGGTCACCAACAGAGCATTAACACTCACTCCAAAGCACTCTGTCACACCCTTAAGGTGCCTCCTTAGGTCTGATATGCCTTTACATAGCTATAGAGGGAGCCCAGGAAAACAGGCTGTTTCTTTAAGGAGGTGGCAATTGGAGCAGAAGGTGCCTAGAAACCTCCTGAAATAATTTTTAGCTTCAGATCTGAAATGCAACATCCTTTGTGGGTATGCATGTGATTTTGCCATTAAAATACTTTGTAGGTATGCATGTGATGTTGCCATTTAAAAAAAACCACATTGTGGTGGGTTTTTTTTTTTTTTGCCTTATCTAAAAGCATGAGATGGTCTGCATTATATAAAATATTATCCATATTGTAAACTTTATAAAGCCATTATCTTCATGTTGTCTCGTGATCAAAACATATTTTCTTTGTGAAACAAACCATTCCTTCATTCCTTGTTTGCTTTAGTGGATTCTTTAACTCATTACTTGGTCTGTCCTCTATAGACATGATTGGTCTTGCATCTAATCTATACATAAAATTTAATATTATACAAATGCTATTTATGTCGGAGGTCTATGGTGTAATAATATATACTGGAATTATGGATACATTTACTATTCTATTATAAATAGACTAGAAATATTAATATCATGTTTATATAATGTTGACATGTTATGTACTATTATGAAGGATTTTTCTAAATTATTTTGCATATGCTCATAATATTATCTTGGTATTCGAAGATCCCAGAATGAGTTCTTGGCATCTCCACTTTAAATAGGTAGATTTTTTTTCCTATCTCGTCTGGGTTAAGGGTACTTTGTTTTCATTCAATATAAAAGCCTTGAACTTAGAAACCATGACTTGGCCAAGTTTTATTTCTCTCATCAAAGGGGCATTAGCTGGGACTTTTCACTTTACAGTATTTGTAAGGTTGTAGAAACAAGAGTTTTGAAGAGCACACTCCATGGGAAAGTTAAGAAAGCTGCCCTGGTAGATTTTCCTTTTCACAAGTGCTTATAGAGTGTTGTTATTTTCCTAACACCAACACTCAACTTGCTATTTTAAGACCACCACAAATCCTGAGAAATATTAGTTCTTTCTTGGAATAAAATATCAATGGGGTTTCTCCCACCCACCCCCTATAAAAGAGAAATCTTGAAGCGTTATGCCATAGAGCAGTGCTCCCCAACCAGTGTGCCGTGAGGCCATGCCAAGTGTGCCGCGGCAAAAGCTCGCGTCATTCAGGGGTGGCCAAACCGTGGCGCATGCGCCAAATGTGGCGCATTGGATGATTGCAAGTGGTCCATTGCAATCATCCAATGGCAATCATTACAACTACTGTAATGCTCTCTACATGGGGCTCCCCATGAAGAGCACCCGGAGGCTCCAACTGATCCAGAATGCAGCCGCGCGGGTGGTTTCGGGGGCTAATTGGCGCTCCCATATAACACCCCTCCTGCGCGAGCTGCACTGGCTTCCGGTGGTCTACCGGGTGCGCTTCAAGGTGCCTGTTACTACCTTTAAAGCGCTCCATGGCATTGGACCTAGGTATCTCCGAGACCGCCTGCTGCCACAAACTGCCTCCCATCGACCAGTGCACTCCCACAGAGAGGGCCTCCTCGGGGTGCCATCAGCCAAGCAGTGTAGGCTGGTGACACCCAGGGGGAGGGCCTTCTCTGTGGGAGCACCCACCCTCTGGAATCAGCTCCCTCCAGACTTAAGAACCATTCACGACCTGTCCACCTTCCGCCGTGCCCTCAAGACGTATTATTTTTATCAAGCCGGGCTGGCGTGAAAAAGTTTTTGGGGTTTTTAAAATTTTAAGATTTTACTAAATTTTAATTGTATTAAATGCAGCGGCCAGACCTGCCTCTCCCGCCCGCGTGACTTGCTGTCTTTTAAACTCAAGCCGCCTCGGCTTGAGTTTTAAAAGACAGCAAGACATGGATGGGAGAGGCAGGTCTGGCCGCTGCAGCGGGAGAGGCAGGTCTGGCCGCTGCAGCGAGGCTTAATGAGCAGACCTGCTGCCCTGGACACAACAGCGAGGAACGCGAGGAGGAGGTACCGGGACATGTCCCAGGTAGGACACACGTCTCGCACTGGGGGTTGGCAGGATGGGTGGGGCAGGACTGGTGGGCGGGATGGGGCGCGCGTCCTACCTGGGACTTTTCCTGGTAGCTCCAGTCGCGTTCCTTGCTAATAGCATCCAGAGCAGAGCAGCCCCTTCCAAAAGATAACATCTCGTGAGACGTTATCTTTTGGAAGGGGCTGCTCTGCTCTGGACGCTATTACGGTAGCAAGGAACGCAACTGGAGCTACCGGGAAAAGTCCCAGGTAGGACATGCGTCTCGCACTGGGGATTGGCAGGGTGGGCGGGGCAGGACTGGTGGGCGGGACGGGGCGCGCATCCTACCTGGGACTTTTTCCGGTAGCTCCAGTCGTGGGCTGGCTTGATTTGAGGCTTGGCAGGGGGGGCGTGGTGGGGCGCGAGTCCTCCTCCCTGCCGCTTCTGTTTGTGGAAGTCGAAGAGCCTTACCGGTAGTTTGGGAGAAAGAAAGAAAGTTTTTTGCTGCTTTCCTTCAGTGCACTCAAAAGCAGAAGCAGCAAAAAACTTTCTTTCTCCCAAACTACTGGTAAGGCTCTTCAGCTTCTACATACACCCTGGAAAGCAGTCTCACGCGTCTCGCGCTAGGGCTGGCTTGATTTGGGGCTTGGCAGGGCGCGAGTGAGGAAGGCATCGGCAAGAGGCGGAGCCGAAAGGGAGGGCGACAGGGATGTCTGCTTCTTAAGCCAGCAAACTTCCTTGTTGCCAAGCTCCGCCTCTTGCCGACGCCTCCTCACTTGCTGGATTGACTCACCTGCTCTGGGCTGCCTTGGGCAGCTTGAGTTATAAAAGACAGCAAAATGCGGGCAGGAGAGGCAGGTCTTGCTCATTAAGCCTCGCTGGACGCTGCAGTGAGGCTTAATGAGCAAGACCTGCCTCTCCCGCCCACGTTTTGCTTTCTTTTAAAACTCAAGCCGAAGAAGCAGGTGGGGGAAGGCCCCCGGCCGCTTCCCCCGCCCACCTGGACACCGCCATTTGCAGTCTTTTGCCCTCTGCGCATGCGCACAGCATTCTGCGCATGCACAGAGGGCAAAACTCAAATGGCGGCATCCAGGCGGGCCCGCCCACCCGGGACGCCTGGGCCAATTGACGCATGGTATCATTAAGGTTGGCCACCACTGACCTACCTAATTATCAAATAAAATAATAAATCAAGTAATTCTGTTATGCCCAGTTTGACATTCCTATACTATTATACTCTTCAAAATGATATTTTGAAGATTATATTTGTTTTTTATTCAATTTTTGTATGTGGTGTGCCGTGGAATTTTAGGAGAGGCTATGGTGTGCCGAGGGTGACAAAATGTTGGGGAGCACTGCCATAGAGTACAGACTCATTCTCCTTCAGGCGAAAATACCTTCAAGAGGCAGTTGAGTTAATCTTAGCGGATAGGTGAGGAAAGAGCTGCCTTTAGTAGTTTTAGGTCTTACACACATCCCCAGAATGTTAAAAATATTACATAGCTGTGTTCCACCACCCTCAAAAAGAATTGTGGCGAAAAACCAGAAACCCCTGACTCCGTGCATGAGCTTGGTCCATTTTCCTATTCTTGCTATCCCTGCATTTCCCCCAGAAATGGTGAAGGTGTGCCTGAATATCACACTCACTCTACTTGAGTTTAGAGGGGGGTGTGTGTGTGTGTGTGTGATATCACCATTTAGAATACAAATCCTGGCTTGTTTAAATTTGGCAGCAATACTTTTTTCAGGTACCATTTACATGGGTGGGATAATGTATGTAATTCTGAAGGCCCCCATTTCAAGGTTCATCTGAAAATATCTGAACTGGACATGTAAGTTCCTTCCTGTTTATAGAGATGGGAGGAATCCTACAATTACATTTCTATCTTGGCAAATGTGTGTCTTTAACACAATTAGTGTCATAATAGGCTTAAGTCATTATATGTCACATTTGCATAATGTGCTGCTCAATCATTGTAATTACATGTCTTGAGTCCCTAATCAGTCTGAAAATGTCAGTCCCTAGATTGTTCCCTAGAAAACAAGTAGTGTTTATGTGGGGCTTATTCTTAAAACACCGGGGCAATCACCTTTTACGACTTCTAAATGCTTTGCAGCAGCCCTTATCCCTTCCTATCAATCTTAATTTAGCCAAGACTAAAAGCTTTAGATGCAGTGTCTGTAACTTTTAAATAAATGGATTATAATTCTTCCTCAGACAGTGAGATTAATCTGCCCCCCCCCCCCAAAAGGCATTGGGGGGGGTCTTTGTGTTTGGAGTTTTAATTTTAAGGGGGGGTCAGAATGAGAATGGACTAAAATCACATGGGCAGAAAGTCATGAAGTATTATATATACTTTGCAGTGATTAAGCTATTTGTGCATTCCAATATGCAACTCTGTGCACGTCTAATTAGAAGTAAGTTCTCTTGAATTTATCTGGATTTATTTTTAGGTAAAAGTGGGCATTAGATTGCGGTTCATGACAGCCAGTAGGAAAAAAAAGTATGCAATTATTATTTTTTGTATGCTTGTTGCCAATTTTTGATATGAATTATCATATCAGAAGTCAGTTACTGACTTGAAATCTTTCTCTCTGCTTTTTTTTAATTTTCCAAGAGTGTCTAATCATTATGGATACTTAGTATACATTTTTTAATGTCGGCTAGATGTTTGTCAATGTTAAAATGCCACCTCCCCAGTAATAACTGTAATGGTTAAAGTGGTTTTTGATTAGGACTTCTGAAATGTGTAATTGCACTGTTCTCTTCTTTTAAGCTGTGAAAATAAAGAAGCCAATTAAGACCAAGTTCCGCATGCCGGTATTTAACTGGGTGGCTCTGAAACCCAACCAGATTAATGGGACCGTCTTCAATGAAATTGATGATGAAAGGATCTTGGAGGTACGGAGCCTTGAACATTGTGGTTTTGAATATCTAGAGGAGAGGGGGGGGGGTTCCAAGAGGATTACCGTATTTTTCAAAGTATAAGACGCACCGAAGTATAAGACGCACCTTAGTTTTGGGGGAGGAAAATAAGGAAAAAAGGCCTCTGCCTCATAGCAATTTGCTAAACAGCAAACAGCACAGATGATATACACTGTTTGCTGTGTATTTCTGTGCATGTGTGCTTGACCCATAGAAATAGCAAAAAATTGGAGAAATGTACATTAGGCCAGAAAGTTTTCTTAAATGTAGTCACACTAACTCCTCCTGATTATTTAAATAGATCTACTCCAAGGTAACTAAACTCTAATACTAAACAGGACACTGTTACATTTCAGACTATACTTATATAGAGCTGTTAAAATTAATAAAAATTTCTGAAAGTATACATTATTCTCTATTATTTAAAAGAAGATACAATAGCACTGGGCCTCTTCAGAGCAAGCATTTATTTTAAAAAGCTTCTTTATTTTGTTAAGTTGTCTAGATTTACAGAGATCTCCAACCTTGGCAACTTTAAGACTTGTGGACTTCAACTCCCAGAATCCCACAGCCAGCAAAGCTAACAAAGCTGGCTGTGAAATTCTGGGAGTTGAAGTCCACAAGTCTTTAAATTGCCAAAGTTGGACACCCCTGGCTCTAGAACAATAAAGCAGTCTTTAAAAAATAAGTCTAATAATTTGAACATTCTATAGACATTTATAGTTATTTACTTACCCCCTTCCATCCAGTTCAGCAGAAAATAAAAATCTGCGTGACTCTTCCAACTATTTGCCTCTTTGCAATTAGTTTCACTTTCATTTTCCCACATGGCAAATCAGCTGTACGTCGGAAAGCTGCTAGTGACTTGCTTGGCTTTACAGGCTCTTCCCTCTTTGATGCAAACAGGTAAATTGCTGGAAGACAGAGGCCAAAGGGTGGGGGTGGCTGGGTGGGTGGGGCTACATTCGGTGTGTAAGATGCACCCAAGTTTTCACCCTCTTTTGGGGGGTAAAAAGGTGCGTCTTATACTCTGAAAAATACGGTAATAGGAATTATTGCCTCCTGTTGAATTATTTTGATTTGCTGTTGTAGTTTTTGTCATATGCATTTAGCAGATTTTAAGTGTTTCATTGTTATCCAAAGAAAATACCTGATTTGATGGACTGACTTTAAATGTATGTTCTTCTGTCCACATTTGCATCTTTACCCCTACTTGTTTGGATACTTGGATGTTTTCCTTTTGGTCTAGTTCAGTGTTTCCCAACCTTGGCAACTTGAAGATGTCTGGACTTCAACTTCCAGAATTCCCCAGCCAGCAAAGCTGGCTGGGGAATTCTGGGAGTTGAAGTCCAGACATCTTCAAGTTGCCAAGGTTGGGAAACACTGGTCTAGTTAGTGTTAGGTTTATTTCTAACTGAACACTTAGAGCCAGCTTTTGTGTTTTTTTGCTTCAGAAGTTATCTTTGTTCACTCCTGTGATGCAGAAGTGTGACCTAAATTTACATGACCCACGGTGATAAGTGTATTTGATGAGGAATTGAGAGTCTTGGCGTTTTTACTTTGAGTTGTACAGATGTTTGTATAATTGGACCCCTTTTGCTTTTTACAGATGCATTTTATAAGATTTTTGTTCCCCAGGTTGTCCTTTCTTTTAAAAAAATGTCTCTTTTAGGATTTAAACGTGGATGAATTTGAAGAAATATTCAAAACAAAAGCCCAAGGGCCAGCCATCGACCTTTCTTCAAGCAAGCAAATAACTCAGAAAGGATCAAACAAAGTCACGCTTCTGGAGGCAAATAGAGCTAAAAATCTCGCTATCACCTTAAGAAAAGCTGGAAAGACGGCCGATGAAATATGTAAAGCTATTCAAGCGTAAGTGAAAAGATTTTATACACAATTTTAAAATATATGAACTGCCAAGCAGCATTTGTGCAACTAGAATAGATCCAAGAAGGTTTGCTTGTTTTATATTCCATAGGTTAGTGGTTGTCGCTTGGGGTGTTTTTTTACACGAAAGCTCCAAGTCTGCACACACTGTTTGTGGATTCAGAATTTCAGCTCCTTAAAGTCCTTGGGATATTGAAATACACTTTCGTGTTAAGCTGCAGAGAGCCAATATACATATGCCACAAAAGCAGGAAGAAAACTGACCTGTTTTACGATAATATTCAATTGGTATTTTGTTTTTGTTTTGAAGAACATCATATGGATTCATCTATAATGCTTGTCATGCAAAATTTCCATTCTTAGCGGCAAGTTAAATACCAATTTGAAAGAAATATGGTAGCGATTAAGGAAATGAAAAGAGTGTAGTTCTTTGCATATTATTTGAATGTAGTCCAAGTATCTTGAACAAATGTATACTGGCATTGTGCATATGTGATTCATTATTACTGTGCATAGGTTGCATCTTCAAATGTTCAGCTGGCTCGGCTGGCTACCAATTAGTGATTAAATGGTTCATTATTGTATCTGAATGTCACTGGCAAATCATACTTCAGCACAATGCTTATCTTAAGAGCCATTTACGAGCTTAGCTTACAGAATTTCTTTGCAGTCCTTTTCAGGAATGTGGAATTTAGCCAGATCTCTTTCCAGAAAACACTTCTATAGACCAGCTTATTCACATATACGTTTTACAAATATTGCAAAGGGAAATATTTGGGAAATCTGGGGTCCCACAATAACTTCAGTAATTTGAAAAGTTTATGAAAACTGTGTGGTTATGTTGTACCCTCAGGCAAAATATTTAAAGATGTGCTTCTGTTGTTCATTTCGTAGAACTTAAGTGCTATTGCATTGTGTTGTATTGTCAGATTTGATTTGAAGACGCTGCCGGTAGATTTTGTTGAATGCCTGATGAGATTCCTGCCAACGGAAAATGAAGTGAAAGTGTTGCGGCTTTATGAGCGGGAAAGGAAGCCCTTTGAGAATCTGTCAGATGAGGATCGGTTTATGATGCAGTTCAGCAAAATAGAAAGGCTGATGCAGAAAATGACCATCATGGCATTCGTTGGCAACTTTACTGAAAGCATACAGATGCTCACACCGGTGAGTGAGATGTGGATCAGAGCTCTCTTTTACAAAGGGAAAGGACTACAACTTAATTGTCAGAGTTAGGCTTACAGGTAATCCTCGTTTAGTGACCACAATTGGGTCCAGCACTCAATCATGAAGCGAAACGGACACATAATGAAACGTCACAATTTTACAATCATATTTCAGCTTTCCTTGGCTTTATAGACCTGCAAAGGTTGCAAATGCAGGAACTCATCACATAATTTCATTTTTTTGATAACCATTGTAACTGTGAACAGTTACTGTGTGATGCAGTTGCTAAACGAGAACTACCCATACATTTGTTAGCGTACATTTTTGAGCGGGTTGTCTAGAATACACTTATTGGAGATGGTCTGATGTTATTTCCTGCTTTCCTGCTCATCTCTAGTTACTCTTAGCCACAAATACAGCTGCGTTGAGACAATTACGTTAGGTATCACTGCTTACATCGGATACGTCAGATCCTGGGACGTGTGATATGTGTACATGATGAACTGGGAAAACTAGCTATGCTTAGAAATTTTGAGAGAAGTAGAAGGAGGAAACAATAGCTAAGAAGCATGGGTGGTTTGAAAAAGATTACAGAGACTGTGCTTGGAAAGAGCTACAATCAATACTAGCAATATGTCAAGTCAGCAGACATTTTTCAGTGAAGTTACTATGTAGTCCAACTTGATTGCAGCTAACTAATGGTTGCTTGATTGGATACGGTTTCTTGTGTGAGAGGTTCTACAGTATTTGCATTGTGTGATTCCTGCCCTTTCTTGCTAAATTCTTGAAAGTTGGAACAAGAATGGACAAGAAGAAATCTAAGGAAGAAGAAAAGAAAACATAAGGGATCTTGAACATATTGCTTAACTCTACCTTGAAAAGTGGCTTACTTGAAATTCATTCCCTGTTGCAGAAATCTCCAAGTGTTCTATTTTAATTTGCACTTGCTGAGTTTTTAAGGATGTTCACCCTATTTCCTGTTTTTGCCTTTAGCAATTACATGCAATCATTGCAGCATCTGTCTCCATAAAGTCTTCTCAGAAACTCAAAAAAATCTTAGAGGTAAGTCTAATTTTTGCTGCAGTCTTTTGAGCTTTATATTTGTGTTTCATTTCAAGCAGCAAGTTTCAATTTTAGCTGATAATTAATTTTTTCCATCTCTTATGATACCTATAGATAATCTTGGCTCTGGGCAACTATATGAATAGCAGTAAACGAGGAGCTGTCTATGGATTTAAACTTCAAAGTTTAGATCTGGTAAGTAGGGGCCTTTATTTACCTACAAAAATCCCCGTTCATTCATCCAGCTTATATATAGGAGGGGAAAACTGACATTTGTCTAAAAGCCATCAGGAATGGTATCAAACTAAAGTCGCTTACATGCAAGTAAATGTGCCTAATATGGATATATTTTTGGATATATTTTTTGGTATAAAAATTCTGTAAAAAGGAATGGTAGAATTAAAAAAATTAACTTCATCTTCTGGACACGTTACAATTTTTTAAAATTAAACCCCCAAAATAACCATGTTCTAAGAAGAATATAACTAATAAGAAAGCATCCCTATCAGGTTGGTTGGGCCATTCATTAAAAGAGAACCAAAAATAAGCAGAATATCCTTGTATCTTTGGTATTCATTGTTCATTATACTCATTGAATTTGTTCTGATTTTAATTTCCAAGAAATTTGAATGATGGTTATAGTAAAAATGGACAAATCCCAACCAGCTAATTTTTGATTAATCCTTCTACATGCTAGCTTCCATTTAAACTAAATTTCTTGTTTTGAAAATATTTTTAATATAACATATTTAGTCGGACAGTGTTTCAACAGAGTGATTAATTAATTCCATCAAGGCGATGCTGTAGGGCAGTGATGGCGAACCTTTTTTGGTTCGCGTGCCAAAAAGGGGGGGATGCGTGGGATCACGTGTGTGCGTGCCCACACCCATAATTCCATGCACCCCCGCGCATGCGCGTATGACCCCCCCACTCCCAGCATGCAATGGCACACCCATTTTTTGCTCTCTCCAGGCTTCTAGGAGCCTGGGGAGGGCGAAAACGGCCTTCCCCACCCCCTCTGGAGGCTGGAAACAGCCTGTTTCCTGACTCCCAGTGAGCCCAGAAGGCCCGAAAATCAGCCGATCGGTGCGCACATGCGCGCCAGACCTGAGCTCGCGTGCCCACTGATATGGCTCCGCGTGCCACTTGTGGCACCCGTGCCATAGGTTCGCCATCACGGCTGTAGGGCGTTGCACACCAAAACATTCAGACACAAAGGTAGTTTTTCTCCAAATGCTATCACTCTGCTAAACAACTATTTCCCACAATACTGTCTATGCCCTAGTATGCCAAACCACCTAGTAGGGCTGTATTGTCTATTATCCTTCTCATCTTTTCCTCTTTCCTCTTTCCTTAGCTTCTTATAACTATAACTTTATTGTTTGTATATCATGATTTATGTTGATTGCCTTCATTTAGTATCCTATTACAATTTTTGCTTATTTAGTATCCTATGATTATTGCTGACTTTGTATCTTATGATTTATGATGATTGTATTTTCTGATTATGATCATGATTCATCACTTGTTGCTTGCTTGTACACTGAGAGCCTATGCACCAGAGACACATTCCTTGTGTGTCCAATCACACTTGGCCAATAGAGAATTCTATAAATTCTATAAAAAATTGTCAGAAGCTGTTTTTCTTAGAATTCTTTTTTGCCTAAAACAGGCAGACAGTGACTTGAACCATATGTTAAGGTACTTGAAGATCTCTCATAGAAGAGAAAACTTCCAGTAGTTGCAAAGACAGTTGTAGGATGGAGTACAGAAGAATCAGCAAGAGGAGTAATTACACCTCAATCAGTCTTGGTTTTTAACTAGCTAAGTTCATGGCAGGAAGGTTCTTACTTACTGTATATCGTCATCCTGGTTGGAATCTGTCAGGAAAGTCCTCACTTCCCTGATCCTCTTGGAGTGGTTTTGAAAAAAGTGATAATTTGCTGCTGGAGAGCAGACAAGGTGGAGAATTTTCTTTCCCAGAAATCTGCGATTTTATCTTAGAATTTTATGATTATTGTATTACTAACGTGCCTCTTTTTGCTTTGTTCACAGTTGTTAGATACAAAATCAACAGACAGAAAACAAACTCTATTGCACTATATATCCAATGTTGTAAAGGAGAAATATCAGCAAGTTTGCCTTTTTTACAATGAACTTCACTATGTAGAGAAAGCTGCTGCAGGTAATATGGCCATTTGTTACTTATTAAGTGTGGAAAAATAGTTTTAGATTTGTTGTATGCCTGTCTAAATGCAATGATAACTCGTAAGAAGGGAGCCTCTGGTGAAGCTATTAGCTTGGGAGCTACACACGTTTGTAAAAGGCAGATGGACTCTTAACAAGAAGGTTTGAGTATGGGAGATCACAAAGTCATCCTGATTTTAAAACTGATTCCTTCTATTCTTAGCAATCAGACCACCTTCTTTGTTTCACTGCAGGATCTATTTCTTTATAACATACCGTATTTTTCAGAGTATAAGATGCACCAGAGTATAAGACGCACCTTAGTTTTTGGGGAGGAAAACAGGGAAAAATCTACCTACCAGGTATTCATCTGGCTAGCATCCTTAGTCTGGTCAGCTTGAGCACATTATTTTATCCCCTGGTTAGGGCTGAAAAAAATATTCTTCGGAGGGAGTAGCAATGAAAAAACCTTGCAAGCCAGGGAAGATCATTAGCACCTTGTTAGGGCTAGAAAATAAAGCTTCGAAAAATCTACAGCCTCTTTTTTGGGGGAGAAAGGTGCGTCTTATACTCCGAAAAATACGGTAGATGCATATTCAGCATCCCTCTGCATCCACCAGACTCTGTGACCTACCAGCAATTAATCCCCCTTCCCAGTCTCTCTTGTGTCATCCTGGTTTGTCTGTGTGAGAGTGCATATTGTCAGAAATTAATCATTTAAAAGTACTAATGTTGTTTCAATAAAGGAGAATATTTGTAACTCAGGGTTATAATGTGGGGTCCTTGATGCTCTCTGAACTTGGTGGGTTTCTTGAAGATGTTTCATTGCCCAAACTGGGTAACATCATCAGTACTAGATGACTAGCACTGATGATGTTACCTAGTTTGGGTCATGAAATGTTTGCAAGAAAACAACCATGCTCATTTATAAGAAATACAACATTGTATCTTCCTATCAAATATTTAATCCTATTTAATCCTCATCCACTCTTTAAAACTCGTTATATGACCCCTGCACTGCAGTTCCAAAAGCTAATGCAGATCAATGAGATTTGTACCCTCCTGATTTACAAATGCTCTTCTTGATAAATTGGCCGTACTTTCTCATAATTCTGAATGTATGTCACTCCAACACCCACCTATATATCCCAGAAAAAGTCTGGGATAGCCCCATAAGAGCTTGTTTCATTAATGCTAGGTGAAAATATTTGCTGCCACAATGCTTTGACGAAAAAAAAACTTTACTAGGGTAGAAGTTGAGGAAAAGTAGCACACTGCTGGTACAGAGGCTTAGAAATATACTTCCTATAAGCTACTTCTGTTTTTTGTGTCATTTGGCATCATCCTGCCCATGGCCTCTTTGGCTCTTGTGATTTTCTGTTTGTAACATATATAATACTTTGAATGCAGTTGATCCTTCATTATATTAGTAGCAATAATATTACAGTATAATTTATGGTACATCTCTTATGAAACATCCTTATCTTAAGCGGGTAAATTTTCAAGCCTTACTGTATAAAATTCCTTCCTGGATTTTAGATGCTATCTGAATTAGAGGCATGTGCTCTCTAATGTAACCTATTGTATTTTTCTTCTCTTCTAGTATCCCTTGAAAATGTTCTACTAGACGTAAAGGAACTCCAAAGAGGTCTGGACTTAACAAAGCGAGAGTATACTATGCACGATCACAATACCATGTTGAAGGAATTCATCCACAACAACGAAGGGAAACTGAAGAAGTTGCAGGATGATGCAAAAATAGCCCAGGTATTCCATAGAGTTCGTCTCTTGTTTAGATTTGGCTATCCAGATCTGAGAGCAAAGAAACCTTTCGCCTTTTGAATCTGAACATTGTCTCTTCAGTGCAAACAGAAGCACAAGTCATTTTCTAAGTGCAAGTGTGACATAGTAATTATAGTGCCTGACAAAGACCTTGGTTGAAGTTCCCTCTTGCGAGGGAACTGTGGGCTAGTCTTTCTGACTCAGCCTAAGCCTAATATTATTGTCACGATGTGAATATTGTCAGTTTGTGCATCTCTATGTTTTTCTACTGTTTCTTGTATTTATGGTCAAGCAGACGTATGATATATTCTATTACGCATGTCTGCATTCCTGAGGTCTCCTCCTTCTTTTCTCTTCGCCATTTCTACCGAAGATAGAAGTGATTTATTTCCTTAGCCGATAAAATGTAGTCTTAATAAGGATTTCTTTTATTACTTTTCTACTGAAATAAATATTTTGTTAATTAGATTTGAATCTCGGGTTTTATTTTCTAAGTAAGTATGTTTTCAAAAGGGAAGCGACGATCCATCGACCTCCGGAGGATTTATTTCTCCGCTAACAATTATTACCAGGTTATATGAGGCTAATTATTACCAGGTTATATAAGGGTCTGGAGGAGAGGACAACGGATCAGAGAAAACAGTGGATGTTTCCCTTAATTCCTCAGAACTTGAAAGGAAATATTTGAAATGTGGCACCTCCTTAGAGCAAGGTTCCTCAACTGCTGGGCTGCAGCCCACTATTGGGCCTTGAGCCTTTCAGAACCAGACTGTGAAAATAGTAGGTGAGTGTGCGTGCATATCTGCTCACGCAAATGGAGCTGCACATGCGGAACCATCCCCTCTCTTCCCCCCCCCCCAAACCGGTTCGCAAAGCCGAAAAGATTGAGGAACTCTGTCCTAGAGGAAAACTCTAGGGATGCTTCATCCCGAGCAAAAGAACTTTAGATGTAGATTGAAATCCTACATGTTATAAGCAATAGTAATGTATGCCAATTGAAAATGCATCTCTTGATGGAAGTCACGTCATGCTACAATGATTCTCCAAGGCATGGAGATCAAGTAATAATAGAAAAAGCAGCCAACTGTAACAAGTAGATTCATAGAGTTGGAAGGCCCTGTGTAAATCTAATCCAATTCTCTGCTCCATTACAACATCCCTGATGGATAATTGTTAAGGCCTGGTTTAAAAACTTCCAAAGGCTGTAACTTCACAGGAAGGCTCTTATTTGGTAGTGATAGCAGAGGGAATATCTCAAAGGATAGAGAGGTTGTGTAAAAGGTTATATGTGCTACCTGGAAGGATACAATTCTCTATTAGAAATGTGTAAAAATATTTCTGTCTTTTTTCTCCTGACAGTGTTTATTGCATTGTATGAAGCTGTATTTTGTTATAACAAAATGAAACATGTATGCCCTAATGAATTGGGTACCAGTTTGGCTCTTTGTAATTTTAGTGCAAAAGACAAAAATAAGTTGCTTCATTTTTTTTCAGGGGAAAAAAAATTAAAAGTGTCTCTCTTACAGGATGCCTTTGATGATGCTGTGAAATATTTTGGAGAAAACCCCAAGACAACTCCTCCATCAGTCTTCTTCCCAGTCTTTGTACGATTTGTGAAAGCTTACAAGGTAAACCAAAGCCACCTGCCCTGATCACATTATAATCTAAATACATCCTCAGCTTCTGGTTCTGAAATTACTTTGTGCAAAGCAGGCTCAAAAAATGGAGAGGGGCCATATTTTGAAAAGACAACGACTAGAACAGAAATGAGTAAACTTGCTTCTATATTCCTTCAATAAGGAATATATTCCATAGGGATTTTGAAATAAATACAGCTCTGCTCTTGAAGCCTCTTGATACGTTTTTGACCACCTATCCCACAATTTCCAATTGTCTAGAGTTAATGGGACTTGTAATCAAATAGTCTAAGGCAGGGGTGTCAAACTCAAGGCCCGCGGGGTGCTTAGATCTGGCCCGTGGGGCCTCCCTGGAAACAGCAAAGGACCGACCTGTGGTGCCTCTGCCAGTGAAAACAGAGCTCAGGAGGGCTGCACGTGCCCCCCCCCAGCTCCATTTTCGCTGGCAAAGAGCTGCAGGAGGCCGTCGTGGCCGAAAACGGATGTTAAGCTGGCCACTCCCCCCCAGCCCCCCGAGGTCAAACACAACCCTGACGCGGCTCTCAATGAAATCGAGTTTGACACCCCTGGTCTAAGGGCAGAGTGCTGAAGAAGGCAATTCTATGAATTCCCCAAACAGTTGCACTAGTCACAATGAATCTAGTAATGAGTTCAGTGCTCTTTCATTTGATCTATCTTTTAGCTTCCAGTTCACATTTGGTTAGCCGAGATAGTTAGCAGCAATCATATGGAAGCAGTAAGACCCAGTATGATCCTTTTTTTATTCATTTGTGGATGATTCTGTAATCATCCCCAAACTATTGATTTCCCTGATTTGGGTCTTGGTTGAGGAAAACTTCTGTAGAATTGTAGCATACATGCTGTTCCTTTTGTCTTCACTATCTGTGGTCTACCTTAATATATACTTCCTTATGTGCAAATGTGCAGCCCTTCTGTATTGTGCAATTGAAAGGAGCTGCCAATTTGAACATACAAAGATGGAGCCAGTGAAGAACCTGAGTAATCAGGGATCCTTGCCTATAAGGGAAGAAGAACCAAAAGAAGAACCTCTGTCATCCCTATGGCATGTGCTTTCCTCTGCATTCAGCATTTATGGGATCTTGTTTGAGATTTCATGCAAATAATCAATTAGGTCTTTTATAGTTTAAGGGCTTTTAAAAGAGTTTATAGCTAATGCTATAAATTGGGTTCTGTCTCATTGGATAGGCTTGGATCTGAATTAAATTTGTAGGAATAGATATGTCTTTGCTGAATGAATCAGTCCCTTGTATCTTTGAAATTTCAGTAGCTCTTACCGGTGTACATTTGTTTTTCTTAACATTAACAGCAAGCAGAAGAGGAGAATGAATTGAGAAAAAAGCAACAACAGGCATTAATGGAAAAACTGCTGGAGCAGGAAGCATTGCTGGAACAACAAGACCAAAAGGTAACAAACAAGCATTTGACAAGCATCAATTGTTGATGAAATTGTTCAAGTCACAATCCCTGAGAACATTTGCACATTACAATAAACCAGAATCCCCAAGTTCTGTAATAATCTTAGATGGACCTTGTTTATTGCTCCTGCTAGGTTCTTCTTGCTAGTAGAAGCATTTTATTATTAAGAAGCTTATTGTTACTATTTAAAAATACAAGGTCTGTCTATAGTTTGTTATGATGTACAAATCAGGAGCTCTGATGGATGTACTTGGGTCTAAAGCCATGGTTTGTTCTTAGCTTTCAATTTTGGGCTTGTTTGAAAGAAACCAGAGATCCCAGTTTTTATGTCCGTGGGAAAAGCTTTTGCTGCCTAGTTAGCTGTTCTCATTGGCAAATAATGCCAGACAGCTGTGATTTAATTTACATGTGCCATAAAGCTTGTTCATTCATGGTAAGTCAGAATTTTGGGAAGTTTGGGTTATTCTGTACCCAAAGTCCCCTGCCACATTCCTCCCAAAATATTGTTACCAACATTCAAGAAGCTTTTATGGACATTACAAGAGTTTCACATTCGTATCCTATCCTATTCTGATTACTCCTAAATCTTAAAAAGGTGTTTCAGACCTCAAGTCCCAGGTGCAGTGCTCTCTAGTCCGTCAATGTTTATTCCAAAATAATTGGCTTTTTTGGCATTTTTAAATAATGTCATTTAGTGTACCGATGTAAATGTGCAGTTAGTCACGTATGGAGGAAACGTTGAAAGAAAAGCTCCCAAGAAAAAGGTAAATTTTAAACATCTTTAAACATTAATGAAGACGAGCATTTTTCAGAATTCTCTCCCTCAAAATTTATTATAATGTATATTTGCAAGTCCTACAGATCAGGCTAGATCACCTGGACTATACTGCCTCCCATATCCAATACCAATGCATCTAGTTAACGATTATATAGAGGCCTTCGTGTTCTCTGAGCCTGGCTGTTTGCATGCAGATATTTCATTATCCAACAAGGTAGCATCATCAGTGCAAGTGTGGGGTTTGCTCCCAGTTTCTATGCAGTAGCTTGCCCGGCCAGTTTCAGTAGCAGGGTGGGTTTCTCCTTAATTAGGGCATTGTTTTCTGCTTGCTTATTTGTCTGGAATTAACTCTTGCTTAATTGGATGTTGACTGCTTGAGAGGAAGTGTTCTGGTGTTCTCATTTCCTTCTTTTTAATTGTCTCTTTTGAATGGTGTATAAATACTGTATGATTTATCTCTATAGCGCTTATATAAAGTGATCTCTGTACAGTATGTTATATATACTATAGAGAGAGTGATCTCTGTAGAGAAAAACCATTTTAATGCATAAAGCATTTGCAAGTGTGGCAAAATTGCTTTCATGTTTGTTTATGGGATTAAAAAATATTATGAACTATATAATTACAGCATTCGTGTGTGTGTGTGTGTGTGTGTGTGTGTGTGTGTGTGTGTGTGTGTGTGTATGCATACATTGATCATAAAATGACCAGAAATCTTTTTTTTTGCCCTGTTGAAATAATTGGCTTTATGGCATTTTTGAACAATGGTATTTCATTTTGCAGGATCAACTATATTTGTTATTTTATTTGCTTCCAAGTAATGTAGAAATTAGGTGGCAGAGTTGGGGAATACTTTGTAAGAGTTTACTAAAGAAGACTATTAAGTTACAGATCAGGCTGAAGATTCTTAAAAAAAAATCATAATTGGGGTAATATTCAAGCTCAGTATCTGCCTTTTGAGAGTCTGGGAAAGACTTTGGGTAGCAATCCCATGGCCATTCAGTGCCAATCAACACTTTGTCATTGCTCATGTTGGTTGGGGCAAATTTAAATCTGAAGTATCAGGAAGGTATCAAGTAGCTTATCACTGGAGTAGATCATGCTCATCCAGATGAGCTGCTATGGTGTAGAACAGCTTCTCCATAGTGGGCAGAGCCATCCTCCAAGAATGGGTTAAACCTGCCCTCTAGCCAATCAGGACCGAGATTTTCAAAGTATAAATACCACCCTCTTGCCTTGGCACCCCCTCTTTTCTTCTCGGCCTTCAGCCAAGAAGGACAGTACTTAACCATCCTTGATTTCTCCAACTGCTGGATTCTACTGTTTTTGTGAGTTATTACTTCATTGGATTGTGTTTTGACAGCTGTCAATCAAGACTCCATTGACCGCTGCTCACTGGGTGCTGCCCATAGGGCCTACCCCAGCTGGGGCCTGTGGCTCCCCGGGGGGGAAATTTAACCTGTAATCACACCTAGCGTGTGCTGAGGTTTCCCACCTTAATTGCCATCTGGACAGCTGCAGCTCCCCTTGTGCCTGTCAGGGAGGGTGGAACCAACTGCAACCTTCAGCCACGGAGCCCTGCGTCCGGGTGGCCTTGTTCCCCTCCCAGCGGCTTGAGTTTGTCTCCCATAAGCCGGCTAGCACCCTTAATTGACTTTCTGAGCTGACCTCGGCCGCGAGCACTCGAGCGGCATCAGCAAAGGGTGCTAGCATTTTCCCTCACTGCCTTCGTCTAGAGAGAGAGGCCTTCGATCGGCAGTCTGACAGGCACAATTAAAATCAGCTGGGGAGGCTCCTTCGGCGGGAAAAGCCGTTACGGAGCTGAAGGAATCGTCGCGGTGGCCATTTTGAATATATTAACTTGATTGACAGCCGAGGGCCTCGTGACTGCCGGAGCTGCGTTCTCTCGAGCCGAGCCTGTCATTTTACTGCTGATCGGCTCTGGGCTTTCGACGCTGACGTGCCTTGCCCCCTGCAGCCTCCTCTTCAAGCCGAACCTGTCATTTTATTACTGATCGGCTCTGTGCTTCATCGTTAGCTTGCCTTGGCCCTGCAGACTGTTTTTTCAAGCCGAACCTGTCATCTTATTGCTGATCGGCTCTGTGCTTCGCTGCCAGCTTGCCTTGCCCCCTGTAGTTTTCCAGCTTAGCCAGCATGGCTGATAAGACCACTAAACAGGGAAAGGCAAAACAGAAGACCCCCAGGGTCAATTCTGAGGTGGACAATGGCCAAGGGGGGGTGTTAAATACTATGAGCCCTGCTATTGGCAGGGACAGGTCTCCGCTGCGCCCCTCATCTCCCTCTGCACGCTCCAAATCCTCCAGCTCTGCACAGGGTGCTGAAAGGTCAAAAGTCCAAGGCAAGTCCAGCCATAAGACTCACTCCCATGAGCGTGGCCACACGGGGTCTAGCTCCCACAAGACCCAGAAGATTGCTCCCCCAGCCCCCTTGTCTCGCACATCAGACTGCTCTGCTGACAGCCTCTCCCTGGAGCATCTGGACTGCCACCTCAGGGAAGGGGATGTCTGGGGGGAGCAGGATGAAGGGACACTGGCAGAGGTACAGGTAATCCAGGCTCCGCCCCCTGTCACGCCAGTCATACCAGATGCCATGCAGGTGAGGATGGATGCTGCCATTCGCAAGGGGCTTGAGGCAGCCATCAGAGCCATGGCAGAGGCCACGCAGGGACAGGCGGTTTCACCCCCACCCCCACACGCAGTTCTCCCCCAGCCCCTCAACATCACACAGGGCGGGGTTGAGGACCGCGACGACTCTTCTAAGAGCTCTGAGGGGTCTATGGACCAACCTGCACCTGACCAGGCTGAGGAGGACCACTTGGAGGATGCGCCCCTCGACATCAAAATGTCGGATGACGAGGACATGGCCCCAGAGCCCCCCGTCATCTCGGGTCTCTTTCATCCCAGCCTGTTCAGATCGCTGCTGCATAAGGCGAGAGCCACGGCCAATCTGTCCACTGCCCAGCCTGAAACACCAAAGGCAGCGACCCAGGATGACCCCATCTTCGAAGAGGCCACGGTCTCAACGGCAGAGGTGATACCTATCCCCAATTTTTTCGTGAATGCTTTAGTCAAGCAGTGGCAATCACCCAGCCTGGGTCCCCTGGCCAGTGCGCAAGACAAGCGCTACTTCAACGTAGCACCTCACCTGGCCCAACACCTGCAAATAGCTTCCATAGATGCTCCGGTGAAGGCTCTCTACTCAGCCACACAGCTCCCCGGCGAACCAGATGAGCTGCTCCGGCCTGAGGATCGTCGTACAGAGACGGCCTTACAGAAGGCGCATCTGTCAGCCGCCTGGGCCATCAAAGCATCTACGACGGCCTCCTTCTTCTCTCGAGTCTCTCTCAAGTGGCTCCACGCCTTACAACAGCACATTCCTGCCTCGGACGTCCGCGCTCAGCAGGACATTAAGAAGCTGTTGGCCGCAGCCCAATTCACTGCCGATGCCACTTTACAATCCGCCAGATTCTCCGCACGCTCCATTGGGTCTACGGTGATCGCGAGACGCATGCATTGGCTACGCTCGTGGCAGGCGGATGCGCGGCACAAATGGAAGCTGGCTGCAGCCCCCATATCTGGCCAGGCCCTTTTCGGCCCAGCACTGGACCCAGTCACAACTGAAACTAAAGACAAACGTAAAATTTTGTCAAATTGCAGCAAAACCCCTAAGAAACCCTTCTTTAGGAAGGCCTCTAAGACCCCCGACCACGGGTACACGCGGCCTCAGAGCCAGTCGGGGTATCAAGGGCAGTCGGGCTACCAGAGCCAGACCGGGTACCAGGGTCAGTACGGGGGACGATCACGGGCTAACACAGATAGGACCTTCAAGGGGTCCAGGTCCAAACGGCCCTTTAGAGGAGCCGGTGGTTGCCCTTACCGCCGGTAAACCTAGTAACGCACCGGTTCCTCCCATTGGGGGTCGCCTGGCATTATATGCCGGTCGATGGGAGGAAATCACCAATGACGCATGGGTCTTGCAGACCCTCTCGTCAGGGCTATTTCTTGAATTTCTCTCCACCCCCCCGAGGTTTTTTCTACGCTGCCCCTTGTCTTCCAATTCCACCAAACGGACCCTGATGAATCAGGCAATCCAGCACCTGTTGGACATTCGAGCCATCCAACAGGTGCCCAGGGACCAGCAGGGGCAGGGATTCTATTCCATTTTATTTGTAGTCCCAAAATCCTCGGGCGGGTGGAGAGCCATTCTGGATTTAAAACGCCTCAATAAGTACATCTGTTATAAGAAATTCAAGATGCACACCCTGCAATCAATCCTGGCGGGCATTAGGCCAGGTGACTTTCTCGCCTCCATTGACCTCTCGGAGGCCTACCTCCATATACCTATCAATTCAGCCCACCGCCAATACCTCCGGTTTTGCTATGCAGGGGTGCATTACGAATACCTGGCGTTGCCCTTCGGCCTATCTTCCGCACCTCGAGTGTTCACAAAGATCTTGGCCGCTTTGACCGCCCACCTGCGGGCTATACCCGTGCGTGTTCAGTGCTACCTGGATGATATTCTCATCCAGTTTTCATCTCTGCCCCAGGCAGCGCAGGACATCCAGGTAGTCCTTAACACCCTCGAGCACCACGGGTTCCTGGTTAACATGGGGAAAAGTCAACTGTCTCCCTCGACCAGGGTAACTCACCTGGGGGCTATCATTGACTCTCTGGAGTGCAGGGTGTACCTATCCCTGGAGCGGAGGGACAGCATATCGGCCTTAGTCCAGCAAGTTCTGGCCAAACCAAGGGTTCCCTTGAATCAGCTGTCCTCGCTCCTGGGGAAGATGATCTCGGCTATACACATCACCCCATGGGAAACACCTGCATTCCAGAGACCTCCAATGGTTTCTTCTCCCCTTTCAGCGGGCCAACCGCAGCGCTTCCCCGGCCCGGGTCCTAGTTCCAGCCGCAGTCCGTGCATCCCTCAGATGGTGGTCCTCGACTGCTCTTCGAAGAGGGACGGAGTTCCTGGAACCACAACGCCTGACCCTCACCACGGATGCAAGCACCGCAGGTTGGGGAGCTCATCTCGGGTCCCAGATTGCACAGGGCACCTGGACTGCCTCCGAGCAGGATCTTCCCATCAACCTCCTGGAACTGCGAGCGGTGAGGCTAGCTCTAGCCCACTTTCAGGGCAGTTTGTCGGGCAAACACGTACTGGTCCTTACGGACAATATAACAACAAAGGCGCATATCAACCGCCAGGGCGGAACCTTCTCCAAGGCCCTAATGACCGAAGCCCGGGCTCTGGGCAGAGCGGCATCTCCATTCCATCACTGCAGAACACATCTCCGGGGTGAGCAACACAACAGCGGATTGGCTCAGCCGGAATTCCATCGATCCGGCGGAGTGGTCACTACATCCGGACCTGTTCCAGCAAATCATCAGCCGATTCGGACTACCGGTCATCGACCTGTTCGCCACCCCGGAGAATGCCAAACTGCCCAGATTCGTCACCAGGTTCCGAACGCAGGGGGCAGCAGATACCGACGCTCTTCGATGCGCCTGGCCACCAGGACTACTCTACGCCTTCCCTCCCCTCCCCCTGATCCCCAGGGTCATTCGGAGGGTCCTACAACTGAGGGCGGAGATAGTACTCCTGGCACCACACTGGCCCAGGCGGGCATGGTTCGCGGACCTTATGTCCCTGTCCGTGTCACCTCCCTGGCGGATCCTGCCGACAGAGTGGTCGCTTGCCCAGGGGTCAGTCCATCATCCAGAGCCGCACTGGCTACAACTGACCACCTGGCGCTTGAGCGGATCACTCTGAAACACCGCATGGTCCCGGACAATATTGCCTCAATCATGCTGGCCTCTAGGAGGCCCTCCACTGAACGTATTTATTCCGCCACATGGAAAGCGTTTTGCCGTTGGTGTGCACAGGTGGGTTACTCCCCTGTAGAATTATCAATCATTAATATCATTCAATTTTTGCGTCAGGGACTTGCTAAGGGGCTCTCTATCAACACGCTCCGCAGACAGGAGGCGGCGCTGTCCACAGTGCTTTATTGCCAAAGTCTAGACTCCCTTTCTGCTCACCCACTGCTGAAGCAGTTCCTGAAAGGGGCTTCGAACCTATGTCCGCCGGTGGTCCATAGATTTCCTACCTGGGACCTTTCGAAGGTGCTCACTGCCCTGACGACCGGACCGTTCGAGCCACTCTCTACGGCATCTCTAATTCACTTAACGTACAAAGTGGTTTTCCTTGTAGCAATAACATCTGCCCGCCGGATCTCTGAACTGGCGGCCCTGTCCGTGAGGGGGGACCTGTGTCTTCCACTCCGACAGGGTGGTGCTCCGTTTGGACCCCACCTTCGTTCCGAAGGTAAATACGTATTTCCACAGGGCGCAGGAGATTGTTCTCCCTAGTTTTTACCAAGATGCGACTTCTGACACTGAACGGACATGGCACCTGCTGGACGTTCAGCGTGCCCTGGACATATATGTACAGCGGACCTCCAGTTTCAGGCGCACTGAAGCCCTGTTCGTTTCCTTTCGTCACTCCTCCATGGGCTCCAAGGCATCGTCCTCCATGGTGGGCCGTTGGCTACGGGCAGCCATCTCCTTGACTTATGAACAGCTGTCCTTGCCCCGGCCCCCCGGACTTACCGCACACTCTACTCGCAGCGCGGCCACCATGGCGGCCTGGAATGCTCGAGCATCCATCACGGAGGTCTGCCGGGCGGCTACATGGACTTCTCCGACCCCTTTTGTCCGGCACTACAAGTTAGACTTATACGCCTCGGAGGAGGCGGACTTTGGTCGGAGGGTGTTACGCCAAGGTGTTGGGGACGGTGGCAGCTCCAGTCAGGTGTAGGTCACCCACCCTAGGGATAAAGGTCTTTGGTATGTCCCATTCTTGGAGGATGGCTCCGCCCACTATGGAGAAGGGACGTTGTTACTTACCTGATACGTCCTTTCTCATAGGGGGGAGCCATCCTCCAAGTCCCTCCCTGGTCTGGGTTTGGTCTGGACTGCCACACTGATGTAAATATGTTCATGATTCTTGGTTCTAATGGTTGATTCTCTAATGTTGATTGTCCTTAATAAAACAGTTGGTTGATGGTTAAGCACAATGAGTTTCACCTTCTTCCCTCGAATAAAAGAGGGGGTGCCAAGGCAAGAGGGTGGTATTTATACTTTGAAAATCTCGGTCCTGATTGGCTAGAGGGCAGGTTTAACCCATTCTTGGAGGATGGCTCCCCCCTATGAGAAAGGACGTATCAGGTAAGTAACAACGTCCCTTCCAATAGAGGTAGCCCTCAACTTGCAACAGTTCATTTAGTGACCATTCAAAGTTACAACGGCACTGAAAAAAGTGACTTATGACCATTTTTTATAGTACGACTGTTGGCAGCATCCCTTTGGTCACATGATCCAAAATTGGACGCTTGGCAACTGGCATGAACTTATGACGGTTGCAGTGTCCTGGGATCACGCGATCACCTTTTGCGAACTTCTGACCAGCAAAGTCAATGGGGGAGCCAGGTTTCACTTAACCGTGTTATTAACTTAATCAACTGCAGTGATTCACTTAACTGTGGCAAGACAGGTCATAAAATGGGGCAAATTTCACTTGTCTTAGCAACAGAAATTTTGTGTTCCATAAGTCAAGGGCTATCTGTATTACCTCCCAATCCAATTGTGTTTCTATTAGTAGAGAAGGAGCACTACTGTCTCTTTGCGCACTAATTGTTACTCAACTTTGCAATCCTGTGCTACTCTCTTTCAGTCTCCATCTCATAAAACTAAGCGACAGCAACAAGAACTAATTGCAGAGCTAAGACGACGACAAGTCAAGGACAACAGACATGTTTATGAAGGAAAAGATGGCACTATTGAAGATATCATCACAGGTAAAGCCCCCTCCCTCCATACTCCAAAGAGCCTGTTTCAAAAAACAACAACACACATTTCTAATGTTCTCTTTTAATTGCTTGGTTAGGGCTTTGTAAATAGTAATAAGTAGGAAGATTAATTGATGCACCATTAATTTAAGTTGGCCAAATATCAGGCTTTTAGGCCTGTTTAGTGGCAGCAGTCTCACTGATACATCATTGTGTATTTGTTCACATTGTCATAACTAAAGCCATAGATCGAACAGTCTTGCTTATGTTTTAGTTCATCAGAGGCATGCTAGAGAAATCTTGGAATGGGTTTCATTTGTTTGCAAATCTGTTAGTGTTTTAACTTTGTCCTTAAAAGGTCACATTACTGTAAAAATGCTACTAACATTAATAGTCACAACGTTACAGGTAGTTCTCACTTAACGATCACAATTAGGCGACTTTATTGCTAAGTGAAACATCACGTGACTATGACTTACAATTTTACTTCCGCCCTCTCTGTCTGTTAACTCTGCTTGTCACAAGCCAATTGCAAAGCACAGACATAGCAAACACGTGACTACAAATGTAAGGATTGGTCACACAGCTTTTTTTAAAAAAAAACACAATCTTAACTTTCAACAATTTTTAAACGTGATAGTTGGTGAGAACTATCTGCAAAGGAGTAATGGAGGGCATGGTTTCATGCGAAATGCTGAATTGCACGAAACTTTGGAATTGCGTATTCTTCTTGCAACAAACGTTACGCACCCTCTTTATTTGCAGTTCATAACTGAACACAATAGGGATACAATGGCTGGATCTAATTTGTAATAGATAAGAGAAAGACAGCTTGGACAGACAACATAAGATTCCTGAATTACTTGCTGCAGTTTGATTTGCATGCTTTCTACTGTCCTAGCAGAACGGATGAAGCTTTTGATATCTTAAGCTTACCTTTTCTTTTTTTTTTCTTTTTTACATTGGCAGTAATCCAGCCACTTTTTCTGAATGTTGTTTATGGCACTATGCTTATGAGTAAAGAAAAGCCCAAGAAATATTTATGATTACTGTAGCCACCCAATAATAAGTAAACAATGCTAGGCATACAGAGGCTAAACCCTGTTCTGCAAAGACTTCACTAGAATGACAAGAACTTCCCAGTGGGTCTTTAAAGTCAAACTGGCTTTACACCTGAAAAGTGCCCTGGGAATTCCCTTCCTTCAGCCCAATTTATGGGGAGCAGCGAGAGGGAACATCAACCTGCAAAGGGAAGTTGTGGTGAGACAAAGCAGTATATAAAAATCCCAGGGCTGCCACCAAGGTGGAAAGGCGTTCTGACAGTAACCCAGTCACACAACCCTTATTGTGGTTAATTGAGAGATGATCTGCTGCAGGGTGCCTTTAATAAAACACTAACTATATACTAATGCAAGAGATCTTTGCTTCTTACTGTCTTCTGTCTTGTCTGGCTGTTATTTTCATGCAGTGCTGAAGACGGTGCCCTTTACTGCCCGAACGGCCAAGCGTGGCTCTCGGTTTTTCTGCGAACCTGTTCTCACAGAGGAATTCCATTACTAAACTATTCCTCTTTCACAGCTGATCCTCTTAAAAAAATAAAAGGTTGCTGTAGGTTTTTGACATTTCTCCACTTTTCGGCAATGGGGGTGTTGAATGGGGTTTTGTGACGTCTAGCATCCCTGTGGAATCACGTTTTACATGATCCTCTCCTTGACCATCATCTCCTTGCACGTTCCTGTCTGCCAATAATGGTTTGCTCCCTTCCACCCACCATGTGAAAGCTTGTTCCACCCCATCCATTTCAGGGGTCTAGATCAGGGGTATCCAACGTTGGCAACTTTAAGACTTGTGGACTTCAGCTCCCAGAATTCCCCAGCATGGCTGGTTGGGGAATTCTAGGAGTTGAAGTCCAGAAGTCTTAAAATTGCCAAGGTTGGACACTCCTGGTCTGGTTATAACTGCCATAGAGCAGCCAATATGGGAAATCAGTGAATGTCACTAAGACCAGCAACAGCTGTGCTTCCAGCCACTCCACTCAATTTGCAGGCAACTGTTGAGGGGTGTAGCGATAATCATGACAGACGATTCCATTTGGTTTTTTGTATGCTATTCTACTTTGGGTTCTTTTTGATCTTAGCAGATTAATCACTGTTGCGTAAGTCTTGGTATTAAGTCTTTATCTGGAAATAAGCTGTGTTTATGTCTATGAGAAGTTAGAAGTGTGCAGTATTTGGATCTGAAGTGGGCAGAGATGCTTCAGATCTAGTAGGAGTTCCCTCAATGTATCTGTGTCTTTTCTGGAGCTCACATGGCACCTGCTGTAAGGGCCAGGAAAATAGGAAGTTGAGAACTTGTTCATGGGGTACCTGTTTCTCAGTATTTTCCTAACTCTTGATGGCTTTCTTGGGAGCTCAAGAAAAGTTAGCTTAGTTACCACAAGGTGCCCACACTGGATCAGAATCGCTGTAGCCCCCTTTGGAGACAAATGCTGTGCACCTCTAAAGAAAAGTTAAATTTTGGGAGGGGGTTTGTGATCTGCAAAAGCATTTTTTTCATATTTGTCATTCTACTCACTGCTTGCATGTTGGTGTTTGCATGTCAAAATCTTTTCCCTCCCTCCCTTTTTATCCTGTCAGATCCTCAGCTGTGCTAGTTTCAGTTCCATGCCAACGTAATTGAGAACCTCCATAGACCTATGAATGCCACCTTTAAGAAAACACAGTAGCTGTTTGGGATTTGATAATTGGGGAGATTTAAAAAATCAAAATTTAAAATCAAAATCTGGAACCAGGTTATCTCCCAATGGCAAGCGGCCTTGAGTTTTGAGCTGAGAAGTGAGAAGATCTACACCAGAGGTCTTCAAACTTGGCAACTTTAAGACTTGTGGACTTGTGGAGTTGAAGTCCTCAAGTCTTAAAGTTGCCAAGCTTGGGGATCCTGATCTACATGAACGTTAAACGTTTCTTTCAGGAGAAAGTCAAAGATCATTCTGCTTGAAAAAGCAAAGCTGGTGACAACAGGTCTCAAATTGTCTCTGGATAACAAATATCCCAAGGTGATTGCCATGGAATTGGATGCATTGAAATCTTTTGATGTAAACCGTTATAAAGTGGAGGTTGAATGAATCTGTTAATGTTGTTGCCCTTAATATAAAGACAGATAAAAGAAAGTGATATTATCAGTGCAAATCCTGCTTGCTCTTTCCAATGAAAATGTTGCCTGGTCGTTCTGGAGCCAATGTTCAAAGCAGCTTGGAGTTTAATTGGCTAATGGTTAGGGTGGCCTGTTTTTTTCTCTGTTTAATCTTCTTTATTTTTTGGCTTTACTCATTCTTGCTTTTTTTTTTTTTTTAACATGCTGGACCGTTAAAGTAGGGTGTGGTTTTTGCTTTTGTTTTGTTTTGTTTCGCTTTGCTTTGGGGCACTGAATTGAGTTGCTCTTCATGTTCCATCCCATTTTAAACTTAACCTTCATTCTGTGTTTTTTTTTCCCCTTCTTGTTTAGCCTTAAAGAAGAATAATATCACTAAATTTCCAAATGTTCACTCGAGGGTAAGGATTACTTCTAGCACACCGGTGGTGGAGGATACACAGAGCTGGCAAGCATCACTTTTTATTTAGCTTCCTCCTCTCTCTGAATGCCACACAAAATTGCTGCACGATAGATCCTAGGAACAGAAAGGAGCTGTGTCCAATTAAGGCCTAGGAGCATTGCTGGGCCATTTAGCTCTTCTACCATTTGTCTGTGTCATATGTGGGGTTTCTTCACTTGTAGCCCTGATCAATGATCAGTGCCCTCTCTCTCTCTCGCCTTTCTGCCTTGCTTTCAAAAAGAGCGGTGCTTTGCCTTTGCTTTATCTCTTGACCTATATTAGGGGCAGAGGGAGGGAAGAGGGGCATAAAGGAAGGCAGCCAACTTTCTCCCAGATCCCAGCAGCTGAATTGCTCTTGTAGAGGTGGGCCACTTTTTTTATAGAACTCTTGCTTTACAAAATGCTCCATGGGCAAAACGCTTCTTCAGAGCTGAAGAAACTCCTTGGATGAGAAGCAAAACGTCTTCAAAGAAAAAAGTGAAAGCCCAGTTGCCTCTTGAAAAAGCACTTTTGGGACCTCCATGGGGATAGTTGTGACATGATGCCGAGTGGGTGAAGGACTTTTCAAGAGCATGTTAACGACTTAAATGCCTCCAAAGTAAACTTCCTCTCCCCCCATAATCTGATCTGAAGCTCTATGGGTGTTTGGGAACTCAAGAAGGTATTGGGACCTGCACCAGGGGGAGCAGGAACTGCATGCCTCAAATGCCCACCCCTCCCCAAGGGAATCCCAGTGTATACAGTAGAGGTTGAACTCATGAAATCTTTTCTGGGATAAGCATTAAGTGGGGGGGGGGAAAGCACATGCCCCTTTAAAATATTTGCAGATCAGGTTGTGGCTGTTTTTAGCATGCATGACCACCAAGGGCAGAGAGAATGCTATTGTGCAATAAAGAAAAGTGTGAACTACTTTAGGGACAGAGATTCACTTGCAGACATTGATTTTTGATCAATTGTCATTGATTTGTGATCCTCCTCTACTTGGGCCAGCAAGTAAAATGGGCTGGACCTGCTTCCTGGCAATAAACCATTTATCTTGAGCTTTGGGGAGACTTTGTGATTGTCACCAGTTGAATGCCTCTCCCATAGAACTTGGCCTCTCCTTCTGAATCCCCTTCTCCAAGACTGAGGCATTATGACATTCTTGCTGTTTCAGTTTGTAGGTTCAGTTACAGTGGGGGCGCTCAGGAGCTGAGCAAAATATATGAAAGCAGATTTCTAAGGGCGAAGAGTAAGAAAGGCAGCCAAGTGAATAAAGACCGACATCAACATTCTGTAGGAAACAATGCCCCCCCCTCAAAATGTCCTGAAATGCATGCCTCTCCTCCATCTTGGACTTAAGAATCCAGCAGAGCAGATACTAGAGAATAGGCTTTTATATATGCAGGCAGTTCTTATGTGTGTAGAAAAAAATTCTTAGGAAATCTTGTTGATGGAAAATAAAAGGAGGGATGCGTCCCATCCTTCACCAAATGCTTGGTTTGCTTCAGTTGTGAACGGTCTGAGAAGATCTTGATTTTGGGGTTACTAATCATATTAGGTCAGGATGATGAGCCCCTGATTCAGGCAGTGCTGTAGTAGAAAGAAAGCTCCAGTCAGCCCTACCCGTGCCCTTAGTTAAGAACAGGACCAGTTCTACCTGTGAGGTGGCTCTTAAGATGCTATCGCAATCTATACCACTTTTTAGCAGGGGACAATATCTTCCAGACACCAGAAATTAAGCAGGGCCTGGACTGGTTAGTTCTTAGCTCAAAGACCATCAGGAAGAACAGGGTTGTAGGCTAGACTGAGAGGTCAGAAGACATTCTGGCAGAAGGCAGTGACAGGTTGTAAGTTACCACTAAAACTGCCAAGTGACATCCATAAAGTCACTAGGAATCTACCTGTCATTTTCTTCGCCCGCCTAAAACGCAGTGTTTCCAATCACTTCTGTAGCTCTGAAGAAGCATAAACCTGATGTCCCAGGTTGACCCTAAACTCATGGCCTGAGGGTCCTCTACTGAGTTCACACTCCTCTTCCTTAACCTGAGACAAGATGTATTAGCAAGTCACTTGAATTCAACATAATGTCCTTTCTCAGCGGAGGGTTCACTACTGGGTCCCTTGGGGCACACTGGGAGGAAATAAAAATGGCAAACCATCATTTTTACTAGCTGCTAGATTACCTGTTTTGCTCTTAATAATACAGTCAGGAAGCAACAAGAGCCTTTACTAGCCCCTGATTTTTATTTTTTATTTCTTTGCTTCTTTTGTCAGCTCACCTGGTAGAATTGGGGTTGGCAGAGCCAATTTAGATGGGAAATTTGATATATCTTGGGAAGATAGGACATACGGATGAAAGGATCTTTGGGATAAGGTGTAGGAAGAGAGAAAGAGAAGGAGTAGTGCCTGTTTGTCACTTTTGTTTCTGCTGTGGTATATCTATATAGCTTTAGACCAGTGTTTCCCAACCTTGGCAACTTGAAGATGTCTGGACTTCAACTCCCAGAATTCCCCAGCCAGCGAATGCTGGCTGGGGAATTCTGGGAGTTAGTCCAGACATCTTCAAGTTGCCAAGGTTGGGAAACACTGCTTTAGACTGAACAGCATGGGAGATGCCCTCCCTTGAGAAATAGAAAATGGGAGGGGAGAAAGGAATTTTTGAAGAAATCAGCAGAATCCCAGATTTCAGGGGAAGTTAACACTCAGCTGTCCCCACTGGCATCTTTCCTTTCTCCTCTCCCTTCTGGGATTGTGGGAACAGTCGCCCTTTTATCCCTTCTTCCTGAGGGAGATCATTAGTGAAGATTCGGGTTGACGTCCCATGGCTGAACCTGTGATGAAAGACCTTTCTTCCAGAGAGTTATTTACTCTGCAAGGAAAGAGCTGATGAAAGCCTTCAACCTATGGAGATACTCAGGAAGGAGAGGCAAGGACTGAAGGAGAAACAGCTCCCACAGCTGCTTCATAAATAGCTGCCATCAAGGGATCAGAAGCTTCTGTCCCCATCATAGGCTGGAAGGAAGGAAGGAAGGAAGGGGAAGGAAAGGAAGGAAGGAAGGAAAAATAAATAAATAAATAAATAAATTCTTGCCTTTTTAAAGCAGTAGGTGAAGATAGGCCCCTCTATGCTCTTTGCTCAGTTCTCTGTGAATCTAAGTGGTTCCTTTCCTCCTTGGCTTCAAGCTGCTTTGATGGGCTGCCAGCAGGACCCTCTCTTTCTGGATCCAAAAGCAGGGGGTGGCCGGCTTCTGACTCCTCCACTGTTTTCCCCGCAGATCTTAGAAACCAACCCTACCGACGAGCCGATGCGGTGAGGAGAAGCGTCCGGCGGCGTGTTGACGATCCGAACCTACGTGCTGTCAATGGTGCTGAACTGGCTATGTGAGCCGGATGGGAGAAACCGTGCCTGTAAACCAGTAGAAAGTGCCCTTGATTGCTTCCTCACCATGCGGACTCTGTTTATGTTGCCATTTTAATTATGGCCTTGATCAGAATTCCTTTAACTAGTCTTCTGAAGGGCTCAGTAAGGACTGAAAATGCATAGGAATGAAAAAATACAAAATGTAAAGCAAAAAAAAAAAAAAAAATGGGCTGGCCATACAACTGTAGCTACCAAGTGCCTAAATTTCAAGGACCTACTCAAATTATTGAAAGCAATAGGACTCTTTTTTGATTGGGTAACTTTTTACACCAATAAAATTTCTTCAGTGTTCTTAACCAAAATGTAAAATACATAATGTATTTTTTTTTGTTATTGTTACATACAGTTTAGTAAATAGCCTTCAGTGGACTTTTTTGATTTCATAACAGGTTGTAAATAGGAAATATTCTGATAAGAGCTGCTGTAGATTTTTTTTAATATTTTCAGTACATTCCTGAACACTTTGAAGAGATAACTTTGAGCTTCAGCTGCACTTACTAGCATTATATAGATGTGTATGTGTGTGTTTATATACATTTGGGTGTATATATGCACACACATACGTGTACATGTATGCATGGAGAAGGACTTTATCATATATAAAGGAGCAAAAGATATTAAAATAACTTGGACCCTTTAAGAACATTTAGTTCACTTTAAGGCTGGGGGGAAATATCCATAAAGTCAATGTTAAGGGAGATGTGAATACAGTTGACAAAGATTTAAAGCTAATTGGTTTAGCTAGAGGGATTTCTGCTGTAAATACAATGTGGGAATAATATGGCATTTAGATTAACACACTTGCCTGTTTTCAACTTCTACCTAGTACACACACTAGGTTGGTAAAGGTAAATAAAACGAGGTGATATAGGTTAAGAGGATGGGCACACTGCAAACACAGTTGTTGTGTTTTTTAAGTAGTGGCAAGCATAACCTTAACCCTAACCCTGGGGTAACAATGTTATTTATTAATTAGCACTAAGGTATTAACTTCTCAATAATCAGTATTAGAATTCATAAGGATCACAAACTGCTCAATTCTCAAAATGGTGAAAAGGCAGTGCGCCCTCCGAACAAGGTTAGGGTAACATTGCAGGAATGCTGTGGGATTCCGTACAAAGGAAATTGCGTAGTTCACTTCCATTTATACTTTGCACCAATCCATTTTCAATGTTTCTGCACTGGATTGCCTTCAGTCAACATTCAGGTTACACAAACTGTTGAATGTAATGCAGTGCAGCAGGATACAGTTAGGCACAAAAGATCAGGTCCAATTAAATTGATTTATTATTACTCATGCACAGGAATATTCTTAACTAACAGTTAGCACCTGCTTGGAGTTAGATAAGGGTCAACAGAATTCAAAAGAGGTTGGACTTAGTTCACTTGTGGCTACCTACGGATTCTAGGCTGATCCCTTTTTTAACTCCACCCCCAGGTGGAGTTACACCTTCTGCCACACCTTCTCCTAGGTTCACATGGAAAATGCAGATGATTAATGCTTAGATATCCTCTTTTTGGATTGGGATGCTCACATGTTAAACTTTAAGCTAACTTTAATGGCTTATTTATCAATATTGCTTCAAGGTAGGACCCTTGATTTCCCCCCCTCCAAAGTAAAAAAACTGGAAGTTAAGAGAATCACCTTGCCTGCATTCTTCCCATTGCTGGTAGCACTGCATCATTATGTTAATTGTAAAATTTATTGTATAGTATTTAACCACTTAATTCTTTTCTTTTTTTTTATATTGTGCTTCTGTGAACCACTGGTCAAGATCCCATATTCCTTTGATAATGTGTAGTTATATAATGTTTTTAAATGTACAGATATTTTGCTACAAAATTGGTGCTTTTTTATGGTTTTTACACTTCTCTTTAATTCCCACTCTAGTCTCGGGTAATACTGTAAATATTGTTTAAAAATGCATCAACCTGTGCTATACAATCTGAATGTTCTTAACTTATAGTTTTGTTTTGTTTTTATATTTAACTAAATGGACAGTCTGGGGCTCAAAAGTTGTTTCATTAACCTTTGCTTGTCTCTTTACAGAAAATTTATTTTAAACAACTGCCAACATGCTGACAGAATCCAGCAATGTATATTTGACATGCAAAAGAGAACATGCCATTATTACATCGTTTCCATTATGAAAGATGGACATATTTGATTTGGGTAAAATCCAGCTCAGCAATGTCATTTAAATTCCCATAAACAGCTGCAAGAGATTTCATAGCATACTGCAATACTTCAATATGACTAAATAGGCTGCAATATTGGCATGTTCTCTTGGATCTTTTATCTAGTAGATAGATCTGCTTCTTAGCAATATTATAGGTGTTTTATAAAAGCAATTCATGTTACTTTTCTGATCTGTTCATGGCATATGACTGAATAAACTATTTACACAACTACATTGCCTTTTCATGGATGGTTCAGCTCCCACAATATGATCCAACAGGTGTAGTGGAGCATTTCCCTCTTGCTAAATCCATATTGGCAGTTGAAAACCTATAAGGGAAAAAGAAGATTGTACTCCTAATGCAGAAGTGAGAGCAGATAACATGAACTGAGATAGATACAGCTATAGTCATGGATTGCTTAGTGCATCACCCAGGCTAGAAACCAGGAGATGGTGAGTTCTAGTCCTGGCCTTAGACATGAAAGCCAATTGGGTGACTTTGGGTCAGTTACTCTCAACCCAACTCACCTGACAGAGTGGTAGTTGTTATGGAAAAAATAGGAGGAGGAAGGAGTATTGGGTATGTTCACCACCTTGTTATTTATAAAAATAATAATGGTGGGATTAAAAAATATAAAAGAGGAGAATCACCTGTGTAGAATGAACTGTAGCGCTCTCCAGGCAGGAATGGAGCTTCATTGGAGAGTGACAAGCAGTAAGCCAACCTACTACTGTATATTTAAATAGTTGCAGAAGCAGTGAGTTAGACTTCTTATACCCCACAAAGAACTGCACTTCTGAAATGTGTACCATTTCTTCCTTTAGAGTATTTGAATTCAGATCATAGATGTAAGATACCCAATGATAATCTCCAAGTATAAATCCTATAAAATGGTGAACTGGAGGATTGTTGAAAATGAGCACTTGTTCCGTTTGTTACCGCTTGTTCATGCATTAAAGCATTGCTTTCTGGTGGACTTGGCAGTTCTCTATATAGGAAAAACTAAAGTACATCTACCATTAAGTTCCAAGTATCTTCACTTAATGAAGCTGCAGCCAACTTACACCTATATTGTGTCCGAAACGTTGCAACATGATGGAAACTAGATCCAGATAACACGCACACAAACATCAGTTGCAACCAGCAATGGTCGGCAGCCATCTGTGTGCCCAGATTTCTCAATTATGTAAGTGTTGATAAATGCAAAATGGGGGAATTCAATGGGGAAACAGCATTGTTTCACAATTAAATTTGTAGAGAATCTACAAAGCAAATGATTTGAACCAAAGATAGCTAAACCTCCCTGCTGACAGAGAAAAAGGTAAGTGATTTTTAATTCCATCCAAACCTTTAGTTCTGATGACTCAGGCTACCTCTTCCAGGTTCTACTAGTAAGAAATACTAAAAAGCCTGAGAAATGATCACCTCAGCAGAGGGCAGAAGTTACTTATTTTTAAATGAGATTGGACTGTTTTCATTCCAATTAAATCTGAAGCATAACTAGAAACCACTTTTCTCTGTCCATTAGGCTAAGATAGCCAGGTGACACCTCATCTAATATATTTACATGCACACGCACATGAAATTAGATATTCCTTGAAAGGGACTTCTAAACTAGATGCGAAGCCATTTTAGAACTGTGTGTGAATAAGAGGATAATGACTAGAAATCTCCTACGGTAGACTTGAGTGCTAAAAAAGGACTGATGACCTAATTCACAGGACACAGCCTCTGTTGGCAGCTCAGAAGTTCAAATACTGCTTGTCCAAGATGATTTTGCCAGAAGAATGTGGCACTGACAGAAAGAACAAAGAAATTACATAGGCTTGGGTGTTACTGTGGGATATTAGATGCACCACGTACCAGTTTGGTGTAATGGTTAAGGTATCAGACTAATAACCGGGAGGCCTTGAGTTCTAATCCCACCTTGGACATGAAGTTAGTTGGGTGACCTTGGGCCAGTCATTTCTTCTAGGAAGGATACAATGGCAAGTCACTTCTGAAAAATTTTGCCAAGAAAACTGCAGTCCTGTCAGTCTCCAGGAATCGGACATGATTGGAAGGGGGGTGGGGGTCAATGTTCCCTGTAACATCAGGAAACTGCCGCATGGCGTTCTCTTTTCATGTGCACGGCTGCGCAGGCATGCAGCCTCTGCCATTAGAAAATGCGCAGAAGTTAGAAACTTCCGCACGGCGTTCTCTCGTTACGTGCACGGCCAGGCAGCTTAGAGGGAACAGTGGTGGGGGTGGGAAGTAATATAGTCATTTCTGTAGGCCACTGTAGTAGATACTGATGTGCTAGAACACGGATGGCAAATCTATCAGCTTGGCATGTCAAAAATTGGAACAATGCCTACCTGACTTGACTGCTGGAGTGTCACGTACTCCCCCCCCCAGAGAAACAATTCTCTATCTCTCCCCTCCCTCAATCTGGGCCACATTGAATAGTGGCACTTGGCAGCATCACTGAGGCTGTGCCTGAAGTAGTGGTTTAGGCCTCAGCTTCAGCCCTTGTGCCACCACTACCACAAAGTCCACCTTGCACTATTTTTTAACCCTAACCCTTGCACTATTTCTTAAGATGTATGTGTCTTGGGGAATGGTGCAATTGCCCCCACAGCCCAGCATCCTCCAGGATTTGCCACACACTACTTACCTTCATGTGGTATTCTGTGGACAAGCCCTTGCAGCCTACCCAAGGCTGCACCAGGCCTTCTTTCTTGAAGCGGCTTTGGAGAATGCTCTTATCAGCTTCTGCAGCCTCCAAAAAGCACGCACCATTCTCACACAATTTTCAAAGGCACTTGCATGGCCCTTTCATGTACCTTCTGGAGGGGCCAGAGGCCTGTGAGCACATCCCATTCTTGCACAGCCTCCGCAGCCTCCAAAAATCACGCAAGTACGGGGCATGCTTTTGAGAATAGTTGTCTGATGCTGGTGAATGCTGACATGTCACTGAAAATGTGGCGTCATCTGCGATAAATGTGTCATAAGTTCACCATCACTGTGTTAGCGCACAGGAACCCATTAGACTAGAACATCACCATTTTACTTGAATATGCACTTTTCTTGCTCAGTCACATGAGTCACATGGATACCTGTAATTAAGGAAACAGCTGGTAGGTTACTAAATGGAGGAGGGGGAGATGCCTTTGTAGCTGATTTTAGATAGGGGATGAAAAGGGAGTGACGAGAATGGGGGAAGAAGCTAATACATTGCTCATCTTTCCATTAGGGACAGAAGGACAAATACATTTTCTTTCTAACATTGCTGCCCTTAGAGGCAAATAGACTTGGACTTAGCCTTGTTCCAGATTTGAAACTTAGTCTCCTGGCATGGAGAACTTTGTAGAACTGGCACTAGACTAGGGTAGTGGAGATTCCAATCTTGGCCAGTTTGCCTTGGCAGCCTGTCACTAGTTCATCTCACTAGAAGTCATCTCCCAAAAAATTATTGGCTAAATACAGATATGACCCTCATTTTTTCGTCAAAATATTGGTCTCATGAGCTCTTTCTCAAAAAATGCCATTGCATCCATTGCAGGGATCTTTGGAGTTATAAGCTGTTCTTTTGCAATCAGTGGCATCACAAGGAACATCTACCAGACTTGATCTTCCTGACTCAATTTGTCTTATGATCAAACTGCTATATGTAGTACTCCAAGAAATACTGGGGTTACCCAGAATCTGAAAGTGGCCCAATGGAAAATGGATTGGGCTCTAGAGTTTCTTACATACCTCTATACCTCCTGCAATAGCTTTCCCCTTCTCAATGATAAAAGCTCAAGGATCTATGCCCAGCATCCTAGGAGTCATTGTTTTTTCTTCTTCTCAAATTAGCTTGTTGGCAAGTGCTGAAAAGACTGAGCAAAAAGCCATTCCCTCTTGGATCTCTTCAAGATGATGGCCACCATGCCCTTAACCATGCAGTCAGGTTCCTTGAATGGCTAGAGCCTCAGAACATTTGAGGGCAAGGTGGGATCCAAGCAGACAAGCACAGGAATGGCTCCTTTGCCTGAACTACTACAGAAGCCTGGATGCCTCCCCTGATGTTATGCCATAAGGAATGTTCCAGTTTCCTTCAATCTCTTTGGAGTTCCTTGATTCCCAGACACAGTGAATCCCGTTGCTGTAAAAAAACCTAACCTCTTATCTATTGTGCACCTGTGAAAAAAGGGCCTTTTGGGCAAGTAGAGCAATCTGGTCCAGCAAGCCCTTGCTTCTGTTAAAAGGCCTTGTCCAGGCATGGCAAGCCCAATCACCAGCTCTCCTTGATGAGTTCAGGGAGAGTGTACAACTTCCTGAATTCAGGCATCATAGAGAGAAGAAAGTTGCAAGAAAAGTCAAAAGTTATGTCAAATGTTTTTCTAGGAATTTGCTTGTGGACAGACAGGATAAAAAGAACTGGCAAGCTGATTTTGTCATAAATGATCCTGCCTGGCTTCGCAGTGGGAGTAATGATCCCCATTAAGAATCTCCTTGAGCCACAGCAGAACTTCCATGTACGACAAAGGGAGAAGCTCTGCTATATATTGCTCACCTCTTTTGAAGGAAGATTAGAAGACATTCTACAAATGGAAAGACAAAAACACATTTCTACATAATGTCTCCATAAACTGAAAATTTGAGTTACCATGTAAACTGCATAGATATGGAGAAATATTAAGAAACGGTGTTATATTTATAGCATTTTATTTTTAATGGAAAAATAAAGACAATGCTTTAAAAATTAATATTTACTTAAAAACATGTTCCTTCATGTAAATTATGCAAAGTAATAAAAGTATTTTACATAAATATTACTGCATGGGGATGGGGGAGGGAGAAGCTCTGATCTGTTTTCCTGGGATAGGATTCTAGTCTCAATATAAACCTGAGTATTTTAGTCACAATGAGCCATCTAGTATAATGGGAGGCTTTTTTTTTTTTTTTTTTGGTCTGTCTCTTGCTCACTACTACTACGGAATTTTAAACTAGCTAACAACACTTACAGTTTTTCAAAATAGTTTTTTTAAAACAAGTTTAGCAAAATATATATTATGATTCCATCATGTTCTACATCAACGATCCAGAACCTGGAGAATAATTACAACTTATCAGCAGAATCATTCTGCAACAATATATTTCCCAGTACCTTGTCCTTTTCTGAATATGGCACTATGATTTTATCTGAAGCAATGGATGAGAAAAAAATATAACTGTCACTAAATGATCAGATTACAACTTAAGCAAAGATGAATTTGGAGCATATCATGAACAGTTGTCGAAGCAATTGAACTGCAGGAGATACATCTGCTGGAAAAGAGTTTGTTTTCATTCACATTTTCTTGAAGGAGGCTGCAACAGAAGTGCCTGACTGACGTTTTTTTTACACCTTTCGTGTGACCACTGGTTATAACTAATTTAACTTTTACTTAAATTAATATATGTAATGAGAATGACTGACTGTATGCAACTTATTCTAAAAATCTTATTTCTTAGGAAGTTGAAGAAATATCAAGACTTATAATTACTATAGTGAAAAATCAACTTCGAAGTAACATCATTATATTAAATAATCACACAAAATATTTCATGTTAATGCTATGATATATCCTGAAGAGGCCTTTTCTGTTGCTATGATTAAACATACGTTAGAACGATTATACTAGAGAAATGTATTTCTACATGCACTCTTCAAAGTAACAAGTGAGAGAATGTAAAATTGTATGTGTCAACTTTACATAAGTTTTTATAAAACGGAAAAATACTAGTACACACTAGAAGACAAGGTTTAATAAGTGATAAAAATGTACAAAAATATTCAAATCAGAAAGATTTTAGTCTGTACCACAGTAGTCAATACTCCTGAATGAATAGGTAGATAGTACTTAATCAAATCAACGTCAGATAGAAGTTATTTAGTACAAAGGAAGAGAACAGAATGAAAGGAAAACGAGTTTTAAACATCAGATCAACATATCTTAAAAAGAAAAATATTACATCAACATTGATTTTCTAAACAAGAGTATTGCAACTGCTTTTCAAAATTTGGTGGTACATTCTTCGGAAAGTCCTTAAGGCAACGTTTAATTTACAGTCTGATTTTGTGATTTGCTGAAACAATGCCCTCTACCAATTTTATTTTTAAATATTCCAGATTTTTCTCCTCTAATAAAAGCGGTAGCTATGATATTTTGTAAGTATATTTTACCAGATTTATAATTAAGGGCCTAATAGGATTTCCATTAATCGTCTAGTTTTCACAGTTTTAAAACTTAACACTAAAAATTAAGTTCTGAGTAAAGCTCTTGTATACATTTCAACTTACGGTCAGTGTTCAATAGAAATCACCATCATCAATTTGGCCAGAAGGGTAACTCTCAAAAACCTAACACTGGTTCCTGGATTACCATAAATCAAAACAAGAAAAAAAGCATCTTCCCTTTTCCTTTCCTCTCTTTGAAAAGTAGTAACAACCCAACCCAATTGGAACTGCAAGAACATTACCCAGCTTCTTTTCAGGAGGAGCAGGTGCACCTGCTCCCTGCGCTTGGACCTTCTTTGACAAGGAAAAGAAGTTAATGACTTTCGAATGTGAGCCATTTTAGAGATGAGAGGCCTGAAAGGCTTAAATGTTTTTCCAAGCCACTATTTTAAAGGGGTTAAAAAAAACCTCCCTGCTCATCCTAATGTGCTGTCTGAAGAATGGAAAGGTACATGGAGGGGATATATACAGTCTATCTAGATGATAAGAAATAGGACTTCAGGTTGAATCCTGAATGTTCACCGTCTTTGCCAAACTGCTGTGTCAGATACTTAGTTATGCAAGAGAACCGAAGAGCCACAATTATGTCACTGTAACTCAGAACATTGCAATCCATTTCCTGAAATTAGTCATCTATATCTTTATTAAATCAAATTTGTAAACATATTTGGTATAAATATTTCTTATTGATCTTCATCCAGTTGTTCCAAGAGGGTCCTCCTTTGTTTTTCAAGTTCACCTTCACTTAATTCACTACCAGAGGTATCCCAATTACCCTGCAAACAGATAATGACAAATGTTTGGTTCTCCTTTGAATATAGTCAAATTCAATTCCTTTAGATCAGGGACCAGCCACCTTTCTTGCCCACCCCACCCTGTAACCCTCATCTCCCAGGACTGATTTTATTGGGCGGCACCCTCTTATGCTACACACAAATTCCATATTAAGAAATGCAATTTGGTTACCAACAGATAATACAGATTTCATACTTGTTTGATGGTGAAAAAAACAGATCTACTGCAAAATTATTTCTATAAAATTCTGTGCTAAACTAAATATATTTTCCTGTTATGCGAATGGAGAATGTGAAGGGGTAATCTGGATACAACCAGAACTTAAGAAGCAATTTTAAGGCTGTGTCTAACACTGTGAGTAGTCTAATGCTATTTCCTACCCATCTTCAAATGCACCTACCCAAAATTGGCACTCAAAATACCTATCAGTCTGTGATACATTAACAGAAGAATCCATTCCGTTAAGCAGACTCATATTGACAGACAAGTAATTCATCCAATCCAATAGTCTTTTTAAAAAATAGACAACTGATTCATCCAATCCAATAGTTTTTCTTTAAAAAATTAATGATATCCCCCAAGGCAAGTCACAAAGTATTTTTGCAAATAGTCCACTGGGAATGGTTACTGGCATAATAGCACTAAACTGTTCTGTTCTCTCATATGAAGATTTATTGACCCTTTAACTATTATTAAATATCAATTTTAAATATTAAAAATACAACTTGCTTAAAATTCTCATTTAGTCATCTAAGTCAAAGTTTATCAAGTTTTTCAACACTTCACAGCCAGATGAAACAGATCAGGTGATCTTTGAATCCTCAATCCAAGATGTAAGGAAAATTAGAATTATCAATCAGAAAAAAATGATGATTGGAATTGTCAATTTAAACCTACAGACCCTTCAGATAAACTCCTATTTATGTATTAATTGGGACTAATCCTAGTTGGCTATCTAGATCAACTTAAGATCAGCTGGGTACTGTCACTTAACCAGGTTCTGCCAGCATTTTTTTTAAAAAATGAATTTTGCACAAATAACTTTCACACTGCAAACTATCCTTCTCACATCCCCAATTATTAGTCTAAGTTAATCTTACAAAGGCATCCACGTGTTCAAATAAACATTGTTTCTGATAATTACATATCCAATAGCCTATGTAAAACTTCCTGAGGTCATGTCCTGTTTTCATCTAGGTCATCTGTAACCTTTTTTTTTTTGTTATTTTCAAGTGCCATTCTGCATGTCAAAAATATATTAATTAGAAGGATATAATAAACATTTATACTATTATTTAGATGATTAATATGTAACACTTTATATGTGTTGACATAAAAGATGTTACAGGAATTTCATTTTGTGGCAAATGCTCCTCTTCTCTTCGATTAAATTTTATTTATTTATTTATTTTATTAAAAAGTTCTTATAGGCCGCCCAATCCCCTAGGACTCTCTGATTTGAACAGATTTCATTGAGTCTCCAAATATTGACAGTTCAAACATACTGAACTAAATATTCTGAGATCTTTCAAAAATTGCATTTTATAAAAAGTATGTGCAAACGTCACTTCTTTTTGTTCTCATGCCCCACCATACCATACCACACCAAATGCAATATATCTGGTCTTACCCGAATCTGATCCGCTTCTTCTGATGTTTCTTGTTGTCGAACGCTGTTGGTTGCAGGATTGTGCTGGGAAGAAAAGATGCCAGAATGACCTTCCTTATGCAAATTGCACTTTATCCAGCCCATCAAACAGGGTGATAATGTGTTTATGGAAAAGGGATTTTGCAAAGAGGATCTGCTGTGTTATCAATTGTGTTATTAGAGTTTTTTAAACAGTTATTTGGCAGATTGTGTTGAGTGTAATTTGCATGCAGGGATCAGAAAGCAGGCTGATTTCTGCAAGCCTCCTCCCCAGCATCATTCATATATTTTCTCCAACTTGCTAGAAATCTATCTCTCTATCTCTCTCTCCGTGCGTGTATGTGAGCGTGCACATACTCTGAGCAACGCACATGCAGCAAGCCACACTAAGGACTGTCAAAGATTGTTATGTATTTCATGGGATGTTCATGTGTGATCAAACTAAATTGTGGTTGTGGAATGGAAATAGAATTCCAGAAACCATGTATAATTCAGAAATGTTGCAGTCATTAATCTACTGAACTTGGTAAGATAAAACAAACTTACAGAATCTTTGTTAGGTCTCTTCTTAGGTGGCGATTTATGCTTAGATTCAGATCTTTGTCTACTTCTTTCTTTTTCGTTTTCTCTCTCTTTTCTCTCTCTTTCTCGATCCACATCTGATTCCGGAGAATCCTGTGCAAAGTAAAATAAAGAATATAAATCAAAAGAAGCAATATATTGCAATCAGCAATCTACTGCAATTTCCAGTGTACTACCCCAAGATTCTTCTAAAATGTGAACTCTCTGGCAATATACTCTGTCTAAATAATTTTCATGTGCTCCAAACTAATGCTGTAAAATGTGTTCGACTAAACTTTCCAACTTCCACCAATTCTTCAGAATTACATCAAATCCCGAAGTTTATCTTAACAGTAGATAAAATCAAGCCAACTAGAGTATGAATTTTGGCTTTTCCCCTTTGCTCAGTAACCTGACAATATTAAGCACTGCCACACTGAAATTCTAATTCACAAAAGGAGGAGAGAATAAATGCAAGGCTTGAAGTTGGCCACAACCATTATAAAAATGGTACTGCCTATTCCTCTATGTTACTAATGTGTAAGCTGAAATAGGTGACAGTCAACCCAAATAGGCAGCAATGCTGTTGCAAATAGGTCCACAAGACTGAACTGAATCCAAGTTCTCATTGAAAAACAAACCCTAATCCTTGGTTGTAGTATTATCTATTAGCATTAGGCCGCCTGTCTGTCACTCTACCAGAATGAGCAGAGTTGGCATATTCCAGAACCTGTCATCCCTTCTGTTACTGTGCCTGCCCTGTGCGATGGCCCTGACCCTGCCTGCCTTTCTTAAGGCTTTAAAGGCCTAAATATTTGCACAGGCACTTGAGTCAGGAAGTTAAGGGTGCTTGTTTGAATGCTTTGTAATTTTTTGTGTCACTAAAACGCTAATGGTTCTTCCAACCCAGGCATGTTTTTAAAATTGATTTTACTATTAATGTTATGATTTTTTTTGGTTTTAATCTTTGCATATTGCTTAGCACCACCACAGGCAATTACATAAATTGTATGTATAAATAAATACATATATTTGCTGATTATACTAACAAGCTGTGAGACAGATGCATAACCGTTATTTACAACTTAAAAGATTGAAGATATTGAAAATCCTTAACATACTGAAAGATGCAAAACAGAAATACTCACAGACTTGTGTCTCCTCTTTTTGCTTTTCTTTTTGTGTTTCTTTGATTTCTTGTAGCTTCTCTCTATTGATGCAAAACAAATTAGGAAATGAAAGGGAAATCAGGTTGTTGAAATTTAGCATCACTCCCCCACCCAGATTTAGAGAAAAAAAAATACCAGATTCTGCACTGGAGGAATGTTCAGAAACTGAGCGTGAGTCTGAGCGTTGCCTCTTTTTCTTTGAATGGCTATCGTCATCTTCGGATTCTGAGCCCTTTAAAGAAATAAAAAAAGGATGCTTACCATACAAGAGCTTTTAAAGATAGCTTTTGAGAGGAGTTCCCTGCAGCATGTTATCAAAGGCATTACCGAACGAGAGCGAGACCTCTTTCTATGATGCTTCTTTGATTTTTTAGAGTGCTTCTTGTTCTTTGAATGATGATGCTGACACTCATGCTGTAACATCAAAAGAATCAGTATTATTGCTTTGAAACAGCAAATATATACTAATCAATTAGTACATGCCCAAATCACATAGAGGCAGCAACGGAAGCTGTTGGAAACCTCCCTTATGGTCTATATAGAACTTATTTCACTATTGTGCTCCCCTCCCCCACAAGTCTCAGCAAATCTACTAGGAGACAGACTGGAGAACAACTATTCTGCTTGAACAAATTTCAGCACTATCATATTGATACAGTCTGCCAGGAACTTCTCCTTAGACCCTTTCCTCAGCAGTCTTTGCAGGATGAGGAATAAATCTAGCTGGTACCCTCTTGCACTTTGTTTTTTTTTTTGGGGGGGGGAGAGAAAGTGATTGTGCACAACCACAAATTGCTAAGAACAGCTTCTGAGATAGTTGTGCCAGTGCAGAAAAACACAGCTGCTTTAAAGGCTGAAGAACAGGTGCCCCAAGTGAAATCTGAAGCACTTTTTTCAAGGAATTTGCACAACTCTAGTGCTCATGAAGATAACTATCAATCATCAGTAGTATGCTCAAACTGACATATATTCCTAGGGTTTAAAATGACCTATGTCACTATTTGGTGCATGATGTTATTGTAAACAATATAAAGTATCACCAATGTGTAAGGGAAAAATCATGCATGAGAATAAAGGACTGGGAAATTCCTAGAACATGTTCTATGGTTTCCTGCCACCACAGAGCAACGCCTTGGCTGAAGTTGGTCAGCCCACATTTTTCTGGACTTGTTCCACAGCTGCCCTTTGAAGATCTTTCTCACGTCCACCAGTTTCAGCTGTATCAATATAGCTATAATACTCTTCAGTGAACATTATAAAGTAACCATTCTTTGAGAATTTGTACAAATCTATTAGAAAATATTGTGTTTAACTGGTATGTCAGACGTTACCTCCAGTAAATAAATGAAATCCTTAAATATTCTTTTTCTCTCTGATTCTAAAGTGATGTCTTCAAATGCTGGCTCTTTTACAAATCTCTCCCGAATCTATATCAAAAAGGAATTATATCAGTAATGCAAATTTATGAAGCAATGTATTCCTAAAAAGAGAATGTTTTGGTTTTTAAAACATGCCCCCAAAGAAATTGTTTATTAACCCACATTTCACAGGAATTTATTTGCATACATCCAAATCTTGTCTTTTGTTTTCTATTGGAACACTGTAAGATAAATCATAGATTTTCTGAAGCTAGTGATTTTTTTTATTACCATAACTGCATCTTACACAAGGAAAATGGTGAAAATGGAAGGTTAAGAATTTAGACAGCAATTCATAAAGTGGCATTAAGGATTACATCAGCAACAAAATTTTGTTTCCAGCAATAATAGCAGTAACAATATTATCATTCTATGAATGAATATTAAACCTATGACTATAAAAGAAATATGCACTTCGTAAAGAAACACACCCGTCACCCTTTTAATATTGAGAACTCCACTGAGAATTTCTCCATTTCATTATTGTTTCTCTGAATTATTCCTTAAAATACTTAAATTACATTCCTTGATAATATTTCTATTATCATTCCTCTACATTTCTTGAAAGTCATTTTCCAGTAATAGGTTAAATAATTAAAATAGTTGCAAAATGTTCTTTAATTTTTAAAATAAAAGAAAAAAAATCAAAATGCTGCAGGACATACTTACATCTTCCCAGACCGCATCCAATTCAATGGGAGGTGTTGCTTGTTTTAACATGCTTTTAAAAGCAGACTCTTTTCGTTTCATTTTGCGAGCTTCTTCTTTCTCTCTCTCCCGTTCACGGGCTTCTGCTTTTTCTAACAGCTGCATCAAAGATTCAAGGGGCCATTAAATGAAAGGATCATTGCAGGAAAAGAGGGAAAAATAGTCATAATGCAATATCATTGCACAGCACTTTTCTTATCATTTGCCATACATATAAGTTGTTCAGGTATATCTGCAAAATAATGGCTTGGCATTGCAAGAATAAGTCTCAGATTAAATTCTGGTCTGCAGATCTGTGCAAACTTTCATTTAGCTGTTCAGACAAAACAGGGACCACTGGCCTGGTCTTCCACTAGACTGGTATCTGAAATGATGCCCTCTAAACTCTCGGCATTAGAATTTCAATGTCAAACCAAGATCTGGCATTGCCTAAATAGCCCACTGAGTGCGTATTTCATCACTGAGGAACAATTTATATTTTAGATTCAACAATACCAATTTTATATAGACACTAGAGATTAATAATATTTAATAACATTGGACACAATCCATATCAAATGGTGTTAACATTTATTGATATATTTTTAAAAAACTTACGCTATTGAAAGCCAGTTTGATATTTCCAGCATCTAATGTGGTAGCTCTTTTAGTGGAACTGATGACCGTTACAAAGTCTTCAAAAGGAGTAGTCACTTCAACTACAAATCCTTTATCCTGCAATACAATGGTTTTGATAATACTGGAAAAAATAGGAACCCCACAGAAACAAATATTTGTAATGCAAAACTACTATTTTTAAAACTAGCTCTGGATTTTTAAATAAATGTAATAAATTTGAATTAGAAACTCTGCTTTCCTCCTAATTTAAGAATGTATGTTACTTCACCTTTAAAATGTCTTTGATTATCTTCTTTTCGTCATGGTAGCGGGCTTTTAAATCTTCAACATAAAACTTGAAAAGATCTAGTGCTGTTGAACCTAAGGGGGAAAAAAGACCTTATATGGGTCAAGAGCTCTCCTTACTCAAAGAGCTCCATTTCTTAGCAATGTAAGAAATTACAAAAATATTCACACACATTATCCAAACATTACTTAGCCCAAGCAAGAGAGGGTACACTTACCAGGCTGACCAAGCATATTAGTAAACCTAATATCAGAACTAATAGTTGGATATAACTCCATCCAGGATGACATCGAGTGCAGCTGACCATGTTCATGCAACTCATCCAAAAATATCTGGGGAAAAAGTGGAAAACGGGGAATCTAGTAATTAAATTTTTAAAAAGCCAGACACTGTCCTTTTTTACAATCCCAAAGAAACATAAAGAACTTCTAGTGTGAAAGACAAATCAGTTAGCTCTTCCAATGTACTAAAATCTCTCTTGCCCAGCATCCCTCCTCCAGCTTTTAATCTTGGAAGAAATTTTCCACAGTCAAAGAAAGGAGATCACTGAAATATTTACAAATCACACAAGACTTGGGGAGATTAGTTTTTACACTCAGAATCAGAGCAGTTGCTGATTTTTTTTACCTAGCCGATACTTAAAATAGCTGAAAGCTCTGCAGTTGGTACTAAATATAAGTTAACATTTTCTCAGTAACCTGAAAAGATTCTCTGTTTTTTCGCTGTCGTCGCCTTTCTCTGAGTAAGCCTTTCTGCTTCTCCTCTTCTTCCTCTTTTTCCAGTGCTCTTATGTGTTCTTCAAAACAGATCAAGGCATCCTCCTTATCCATATCTACAAAAATAGGAGTACATTTTTATAAAATTAAATAATACGACACTTAAAATACAAATCCTTTTGGTTTGTGATCTTCCCCAAGCTTCAAACACAAGCACTTTTTCTTCATGCCTGTAAATATTAAGCTAGTTAATGTTATCTCACTCTAAATAGGGTGCTGAAACACCGCAATATAGAACTATACAAAACTCTGTGACCGTGAAATTGATAGTTCCAATTGTCCCCAAAGTGGCCTAATTTTATAATGGCACTTGCACAACAATCAGCACATCTGATATAATATACAATAGAGTCTTTTAAGTTTTGATTCATGGACTTGCAAAGGCAGATGAATACAGAAGGATCTGTATCAAAGTGTGGCATAATTGATTTTTATTGTTCCTGTGTATCTGAAGTAAACCAGTTGGTCCAGAACAACCACCTTAAAGGAAATGTCTTAGGCAAACAAACAAGTGGTCACTTCTTTACAAACTGATTTCAGAATATAATAATTTTAGCAAAAAAAAACACATTAAAGCCATTTTAGCTGGAAAGCACAGTTAAGAAGTATACAAAAGAGAAATAGCTTTCAGCCTTAAACTTGAAGACTAGATTTCTTAAGGATTAAAAGTGAGATTTCAAAATTATAAACATGCAATTTATTCTATAACTTCATCTATAATTCAAATCCTATGATCCCAATCTAGGGGTCTTTTTTTAAGCACAGTAATGGGAAAAAAAGTGTTTATTTCATATCCTTATGAAACCAAAAATTATGTGAGGTTCTAAAAACTAAATGACAATGTACTGAAAATGCCTACCTAGTTGTCTTATTCATATGTACTGGCAAAGTTTATTCACGATTCCTCTTGGAAACTGGACACAAATACAGTATTTATTCTTAAACTTGCCCTATGCTAATTATTTAATTCAGAACAAAACAATTTCTTAATACAAATAAATGTGTTTATTCATGATTGCAAGTTTAAAATTGTATCTCTATATGTGGATTCCAACTATATATCTTCACCAACAGAAGCAAGCTTTGCTGAAAGAGGCAGCTTTTGGGGGACAGGGAAATATTTACTCAGTTCTATACAAATCTTACCACTGTCCAAATCTATGGTAGATAAATCCCAGCTCTTTGGAGAGGATTTTGAGAGTGTGGTTATAATGGAACGGTAAACTTATTCTGGAATGGCAGAAGCCTTCAATTATGATTTTGATTTAAGAGTTTTAATAGATGAGTTGCTATTATCAATTACACTCAAAAGTTTATTTTTTTTACAGAAAGGTAAAACACGATTATCCTTACTCTGAAGTTCTTCATCTTCTGCGAATGTAGGATTGTCCATCAGATACTGCTGAGCCTCTGACCATGTAGTAGAGTAAGTGACATTAGCCATATTGTCCAGAATGTTTTTTAATGCCTCCCAGTTCCTCTTCCTTAGCTGTTTGGCTTGTTCCTGAAAAAAGACAGACATAAAATATAGTGATGTTTTCCTAAAATGCAGCATTGCCCATAATTGATATGACAGACATGCACAAATATTGAACAACTGCACCCTATTTCTGTGGTTTGGCCTGAACTTTCAATTCTATAAAAATCACTCTTTGCAGGGAAAGGTGATAAGTGTTAATCTTAGTAAGGAACTACCAGACTTTTTAATTTGTCTCCTTTCTAGAAAAATCCAGCACTAGAACATCAGGTTTTCTCTTTATTATTTTGTTAATTATTACTGAACAATTACATACAATGCTGTGGCCTAGAGGTAGAGCTCTTGCCTCACAATCAGGAGGTTGTGAGTTCGATCCTAGGTAGAGGCAGATATAGGGTCTCCTGCTTGGGCAGGGGGTTGGACTAGATGACCTGCAAGGTCCCTTCCAACTCTGTTAATCTGTTAAATCTGTTAAACATTAGGCATTTTTATGGCAAAACCATGACAGAAATTTACTCTCCAAATCTCAAATCTATTGTTTAAAAATAGACATTATTATTCCGGAGTACAACACAGATTCTTTTTGGTTTATGTTAGAAAGATAATCAACTACCTTTTCTTTTTTTGACAGGAAGAATAGAACATCTTCATAAATTTCAAGGCGATCACGTTCAGAAATTGCATTCCAGACTTCCAACTCTCCAAACATTTGTTCAGCTTTTCTACATACAGGAATACAAAAATTATATAATGAATCTATTAAAAACATCTTATTTTGATTTCATTCTCCCTTGATAGCTACTAGCATCTTATGCCTTCTATTATCTAAACTAGTATATAAACTAGTTATTTTTTTCTTCTTGATAAAAAGGAACCAATATGCAGTTAACACAGATCTGAAAAGTATTCTGAACATCAACCACTAATATTTGTATTATTGTTCTTCCCAATTTTCTCTACCTCTAATTCAGAGTTCCCCAACCTTTCCAGCTTTGCAAACTGGCTGGGGGTGGGGTGATGATTCCGCGCAAATGGAGCATGCACGTGCACACACTAGCTGCTTGCGCAAGTGGGGGTGCGTGTGTGCACTCACCCCGCCAATTCCATGGCTCATTTCAAACAGCTCAAGGCCCAGTTGTTGGCCATAGCCTGGGGCTTGGGGACCCCTACTCTAATTCAATCCAAAGATTTTCCTTCAATTTCCTTGTCAACTAATACTGGAAATATTTATTTACCAAAGAGATAGCACTCTGCCCACTGCTTGGCCTGAAATCGAGTCCTGGGGGCAGCAGCAATGGGCAAAGACTGCTGAAGGCTGCCATCGCTAAGGTCTACTATCTCTAGCTCTGTGCAACAGCAAAACCCCATGCTCTCTGGCACCCATCTGCCCCCGTCTCAAGCCTGTAGCCCTCATCCATCAGCCTGCTTGCTTGCGGCTCCTGCCTCCCATGATCACAGAGGTTTTCATTTAATGATCCTGCAGTCCTACAGAGCAACCAGGAGTACCAGAATTTCAGCTGCTAAGCAATGGAGACATGCAAGGACCTGCTTTACGACTGCATCATTTGGTAACACATATCTTTGTCTCAATTGCCATAGTAACCCAAGGACTACCTGTACTGTCATTCCCACCAGCCTCTCTTACATGGTTATTGCAATCTGTGTGCAGACATAAGGAAAGGTCTCAGCCATGATACTAAGATTTTAGCATTGGACTGTATATTAGCTCATCTTACTTGTATCTGGTTGTTGATGTCATTTTTTCATGATTTTCAAGGAAACGCTGAAAAGACTCTTTTGCTTCTTTGTATTTTAATCTTGCTTCTTCTTTTTCTTCTTTATCTGTGTGGACTTTGTAAGTATTAAAGGCTTGCTTCTTATCATTTAATTTTGCCAAAGCGCTGCAAATTGAGGAAACATCAACTAAAATGAGCCCCTTTATATCCAGGTTATTTGGGGGGGGGGGTCATTTTTGCAATGAATTGTTTAAAATAATCTAGTGATACCTGTATCTTGGATCATTAATTATCATTTTCATAGCTTGTTCCCAAGAGGCAGTGGATGGCACACGCTGTGAAGATATAAGATAAATCACACAAGTTCTGGAACTGACATTTTGTTTTCACAAGTGAGGAGCTTAAAAAGAACTGCTTCATCTTAGGTAATTTTCTGTTATCTAAAGGAAAATAAGTTAACTGGCTTGATATTTTACAATCAGGATAATACGTTTTTACCCAATATAGTTAATATATTTTCCCAGAAAAAGTTATATAATAGTGATGACAAATATCATGTATAACACACTTATATCACCGTGATGTCACAGAATCCTTCACATTTCTAAAAAAAGCAAGTCCAAGAATACTTATTTGTCGATTCTTGTTTTTAAAGGTATTAAAACTATCACTCAGAAAACGTTAGCTTTTTGATTCAGCAGTTATGTTTCAGCAATCACCAAGAATGAAATCATAATGATTAAGTAGAATATTCAAAATTTTAAACACACCTAACCCTCTTTCTTACCCCAACTTATCTGCCTAAAACTTTAAAAACCTATAACTGCCTTGCCTATAAACTGAAACTTCCATATTAAAAAAACTTTTTCCTGTGGATTTTTACAGGACACCTTATAAAATCCACTCATTTAGATAAAGTATTTGGTATTTACGAGGGTGAGTCAAAAGATAATTGCCATTTTCTTTATTTCAGGTGAAGGTTTTGATAAAATACCTGAAATTTTCCCAGTTATAAATGATTATATCATTTACGTTCTGAAATATTTTGTTTTTTACTTTTCAGGTTTTTAGACTCGCAAGGAAAATTCAAAATGGCTGCCCCCTTAGAGTTACGTCAAAAACAAAGAGCAGTGATTGAATTCCTTGTTGCTGAGGGGGAAACCCCTGTGAACATTCACAGACGATTACAAAATGTGTTTGAGGACAATACTTTAGATTATAGCAATGTATGCAGGTGGGTCCGTCGTCTGAATGATGAAAAGGTGAGGAAGTGAAAACTGCAGTGAAGAAGTGGCTCAAAGAACAGTCAACAGAATTTTACGAGGCAGGGATACATGCTCTCATTCGAAGGTGGAACATTGCTATTGAGAGAAACGGTGACTATGTTAAGAAGTAGGGATGTGATCCACAGAGGACCAGCTTCATTTTGATGTATGCTACATGTTCCTGTGTTGGTAATTATACTGTCCTAAAGAAAATGGCATTACATTTGGACTCACCCTCGTACTTTTGTATGAATGTTACTCAAGTTCTTACAAAAATCAGCCACTCTCCTGATCAATTATATTTGTAATTCTTGAAATTTAAAGAATAGTTGACTCAGTATAAAAACCTTTTCTTTCAATAGTTCTTTAAATGCTTGCTTGGCTTCTTCTTTTGTATTCCAAGTGTAAGTTTTTTTAACCGGTTGGGCTTCCTCTTCTTCCTTTTTGGGTACAACACTATCAATTAAAAAAAAAGTTGGTTACTTTAACAAATAGCAGCATTATTTAAATGGAATACCTACTGAGGCAGTAATCATAAATATTAGGCTAATGCCTTTTCAAAAGTAGTAGCTGGTTAATCATCTTAGGATAGTTCCAAATATATTAATACATTTGACATGCATCATTCACTTAGACAACTGATACACTAGATCAGTGATGGTGAACCTTTTTTAGCTTGGGTGCCAAAAGGGCACGTGTGTGTGCAATAGCGCGTGGCCACATCCATAATGCAATGCACTCCCCCCGCGCATGCGCGCACAAACCCCCCCCCCCGCGCTGCCCCCGCGCATGCATGCAGGCCTCACTGAAGCCTCCGGACTTCCAGTAGGCCCGTTGGGTTGTTTTTCGCCCTCCCCAGGCTTCAGGAGGCTTTCCTGAAGCCTGGGGAGGGTGAAAGACGGCCCAATGGGCCTACCAGAAGTTCAGAAGCAAACTTCCAGTAGGCCCATTTTTTGCCATCCACAGGCTCAGGAGGCTTTCCTGAAGCCTGGTGAAAACGTCCTCCCCCCACTTCTGGAAGGCCAAAAATCAGCTGGCCAGTGCTCGCATGCGCGCTGGAGCTGACATAGGGCAACGCCTCGCGTGCCCTCAGATATGGCTCCGCGTGCCACCTGTGGCACGCGTGTTAAAGGTTCGCCATCATGGCACTAGATGATACACTAAAATGAGCACTCTTAAGAAAGTTAGTGTGTCCCTTAAGCCTATCCTCCAAAATCAGCCCCCTTTGAATTTTGGCTCCTCCCACTTTTGGAGTGCAGTTCTCAATGTTATGCAAAGCTTAAAGTGGCCCCTGTGACAACCCAAATTACATATTCTTGCCATGAAGAATTCGTTATTCAAAAGATTTAATCATTTAAATCATTCTAAATTAAGTCTGACCAATTCTTCAGGCTATTGCAAAATGGAATGGGCCTAGCAAGTTGCTCTCTGTTTATTGGATATATAGTCTATCATAAATGAGATGAAATTTGGGACAGAAATGGCAATATAAAGAAACACCATGTATAACACCCAGAGTTGGAAAAACAAGCCTATAAGAAAAAGATTCCAGGTTTCACAAGAAGGTTCTCTAGCAGGAAAAATAAGTGAAAGATATTCTGGAAACTTTTCCCTCTCTTATCTTTGCTACAGGAAATGGAAAAGAAATTAAAAGATAATCTATTTAACCAAGTCTCCATTGTGGCTGTCTTTTCCTACTGCACAATTTAAGATGACAAGGCCTAATAACAACTAAAAAACAAACAAACAGTACTTTTCTTGTCCTTTCTTCTTCCATTATTTTTTTTAGAAAAGAAACCCATTTTTTTCTTTCTCAGTGAAAGATTCTCTTGAAAAATAATAGGAAATGAGGTTATGAAGAACTATTACTTACTCCAAGGATTCTTGCTTTGGAGTTTCTTCCACAGAGTTTGTGATAACTTCCATGCTCTGTTCTTGTACAACAGAAGGAGCCGCTGGCTGTACCTGCTCGTCTGTTGAAGGAGCTATCCCAGCATCATTTTCTGTAACTGGAGCCACAGCAGAAGGCTCTGTTTCTGGAGCTGAGGCTATGGCAGGAGCAACAGGGGCTGACGGTACAGGTACTGGCATTTCAGGAACACTGGCGGCAGCAGCTGGAATCCCTGGTGCAACCGCAGATGATGAAACTGGAGCAGATTCTTCGGATTTGCTGTTATAGAAATAGAAATCATTTTTTGTTCTAAAAATCCTGCCAATTTCACAAAGATCATATTTTCCACTGCACATCTGTAAATAATGTTCCCCCATGTTCCCCCATGATTTACAAGACACGGATAGCATCAGCTTCTATCTTTCTGCATCACCTTCAGAATAGGCAAGCCATAGTGTTTGACAGCATTAATGCCTTAAAAATTTCTACTAAAAGTCTAATGAAATGCAGGCTGTTCTATTACATATAATTCCATGTATCTGCAGCTATAAATAGAATATCAACCCAGCACACTTAATTTAGTAAACATGGCTATTAGTTATTAATAGAGCTGCCAATTAATATACTTCTTAACACTTCAAAAGCTATTCAAGACATTAATGAGAATCAAATTCTGTGCAAATCACTACTAATCACACCTGAGATAAAATGTGATTTTTATTATTCCTAATCTGCTCATCAATTTCACTGGATATATTTAAAGTCACTCATTAAGACAGGGCAAAATCTTCCTATACCTTCAAACTTACAACTTCCACACTTGTTTTTACATAAAACTGAGAGGCAAGCTTCTTCCTTTCAAATTACAAAAATTAGTTGCTAACATACATTATTTGTGCATATTTAATTAACTGATTTCTAAATTAAAATTTATATAGGCTGATGTTCCATTATTAATTATGGTTCTCCTTGCAGCTTCATGCTAAGGTTTTTTTTTTTTTGGCAGGAGGTAAATCTCACAAACTTCCGAAGCCCCTTTTCTATTGTTTTTAAGACTTAAGGAACACAACAATAGGAAAAGCCTCAGATTGTGACTATGTTCCTCAAAATTAAGAGGTCACAATACTATAATTTGCTGTCAACGTGCACTCATTTTAACTAATTTTATGAAAAAGTGAATCATTTCCTAGGGAAATATCAATTACTTCCTTAGAAATGAATATCCAGGAAAATCCATTCTTTGTTTATATCACAGTTATTGAACAATTAATACCAGCAGGTTGAAAAGCTAAAACTGTGTAAAATTCAGCTGCTGGGATGCAAACCAGGAATGATATAGTACTAGTATTGTTTCAAATCCTGTTAAGATTGTCAATCGTTTTCTGAATGTAATTCAAAATACTGGTTTCAACCTTGATGCTACATATATAATTACCTAAGTACTTTCCGAGATGTTGTATTTAATCTCTACTTTTTCTGGTTCCAAAAAGGTTTTTAAAATGAATTAATATTTTCATCAGTTTTGACCTGTATTTTAGTTTAAGTACAAAGACATCTTTAAGAAAAGTGTTTGTAAGCATACCTGTTTTCTTCTGCTTTAATCATTGCTGTAAAAGAAAAACAAAGAAGTATTTATATATTAAAGATATTGTATATCATTTTAGAGATAGACCCTAAAACATTTTGCATGTGAAAAAAATCACTGTTTTGATTTTTAAGTGAAAATATAGTATAGCCCATGTCAAAAGTTTTTCATGAATGAATGAATGAATAACTTTTTCAGACCACAGAACACAAAAGGTATTTTAAAAATGCACAGTCGTCAGGCTTCCGGCGGAGGTATGGCGAACTGAAGACATCTTTGCAAAAACAAAGCCAATGACCGTGGCAAAGACCAAAGAACCAGTGAGTAAACCAGTATTCTGGAACCTCTCCAGATAAAGAGAAGACGAGAGATCGCTCAAATGTGTTCTGGATAGCTGCTCTTCACAAGCAGACAACAGGACAGTGATTTTCCACAGGTCTGAATGCCAGGGAATAAAGGGATTAACCATTTTGTTTACAACCATAGTTGAGCATTATAATGACCCTAAATTTGCAAGCCCTGCTGTCTAATCACTTTTGAAAATTACCTATTAACTTAAAAGCTATTAGAGATTTTTGGAACAACATTTGAAAACTCATTGGGTAAATTTATCTTTAGTTCTGAATAAAAGAAAAAATAATTAAAAGTTTAAGAACTTAATTTAAAATAGACAGCAAAAAGCTAAGTAAGATTTTGATATATTAGAGTTATAAACTACTTAAGGAATTTAACGAATTTGGAATACTGACTTTTACCATAAGATTTTGGAATTGGAGGGGGGCGTGGCCAAACACCGTGGCAACACTGAGTTCCCTCGCCCCGCAGGGGAACCCCGATATCCACGTCGCCAGGGGACCTGGTTCGGTCAGAACCAGGTTGGAACCACCCTGGAGGGGTGGGAAGAGAGACATCGTCAGCGACCTGAGAGGGGTGGCAAACCCCCCAGGGAGCTGGCATAGAGCTCTCGACCGGCGGTGCTGGAAAACGACTTGCAAAAGTCGTCCAAGTCGCAGCGGCCACAAACGATCTGATTGTTTGTTTTGAAGACAGGACGTCATCTGGGGAAGAAGACTCAAGATTAAGTGCTGGAGAGAAGAATAGAAATTGAAGCTGGTGAGTTATACTGCTGAAGGGAAGCCTTGGGATTTTTTTTAAGCCTAAAAGGGGAACAAAAGGACTGAAAAGTGACTAAGCAGCTATCTAGCAAATACAAGACTACAGAGAAACTAATTTAAGGAAAGTGGTAACTAAAGCCCAATTTTGAGAACTTTGAATTGTGGGATGAAAGATCTGGTGGAGTTTTAAGCGGTTGGAAGATAAGAACAAAAGAAAATATTTTGTTTAAATTTGAATCGATTTAAAATATAAGTATATTGCCAAACAAGAAAGACAGACTTGTGGGATTAAGGAAGAGTGCCACCTGCTAGTTGGAGGAACCATTTTAACTGTGGAAGACTTTTATGGATATTTTGACAGCTGCTGACCTTGAACTGGGAAATTATTCTGGATAGTCTGAGAAAATATAAAACAACGATTAATTTGTTATTACTCTAAAAGACACTGTCTCCATCTGTTTCGATTGGAAGAAATTTGAAATGAATTTGAAATGAACTTTATTATGCTAAATGCTAAAAACGGATATTTTACTTAAAAGAAGATAATTACAATAGGCTGTGAAATAGATACCTGTGGGCAGCTGGATTGAAAGACTTGTGAATTGTGATTTTGACAAAATGGAGGCATGTGATTATGAAAAGTTTGTAGCTCTCTTAAAATATTTTTTTGAGGATTTAAAGAGATGCTTTTCGGAGTTTGCAGATGGAGTTAGAAAAGAAAAAGAGAAAGTACTAGATGACAACAAGGACTTTAAAAATATGATGACAAGGAATGAAACTCGAATGAATGCAGAACAAGAAGGCAGCGGAGAGGAGAAGAAATTAGAAGAGGAAGAGCAGGTGGAAGAAGATGCTGAGACTTACAGTGATAAAAGGAAAGAGGACAATAAAAAGGATTTGACTAATGACTATATTGAATTTTATGATGATTACACTGGGGTTAACAGTGACAAAAAGAGAATAGGGCGAGGATATAGGCCCGTGATGGCGAACCTATGGCACGGGTGCCACAAGTGGCACACGGAGCCATATCGGTGGGCACGCGAGCTCAGGTCCGGCGTGTATGTGTGCACCAGCCGGCTGATTTTCGGGCCTTCTGGGCCCACTGGGAATCGGGAAACAGGCTGTTTCCAGCCTCCAGAGGGGGTGGGGAAGGCCGTTTTCGCCCTCCCCAGGCTCCTAGAAAGGCTCTGGAGCCTGGGGAGAGTGAAAAATGGGCATGCCATTGCATGCTGGGAGCAGGGGGGTCATGTGTGCATGTGCGGGGGTCATGGAATTATGAGTGTGGGCACGCACACACGTGATCCCCCGCATTCCCCCCCTTTTGGCACGCGAACCAAAAAAGGTTCGCCATCACTGATATAGGCATTGGATACGACAAATTAAAAAAGGAGAAAACAGGGGGAAAGGATCAAGAAGAGCTGAAGGAAGATCCATACAACTAATATATATAAAGAGGAAAAAAGGAGAGTGGGAAAGAAGCTGGGGGTACAAAGGTAAAAGAAAAAAAAGGAGAAATTAAGAAAAGGAGAATGGAAATTTAAAGAAAATGGATGATTGTTTTTTGGGGGAAGAGAGAAATTCTTTTCTCATTATTATATAACATTTGTTTCTTAATAGTGGAAAAAATTGATGGAGAAATAGAAAATTTTTATATACAATTTAGCATGGTGACTATATTTGACCATGACAAATTATCATTGATAGTGAGTAAGATATATTTTAATATTTAAACACTAATATAACCACTTATATGAATATGAACTTATATGAATAGATGATATCTTTGGGAAATCATAATGTCATTATAGACTAGATAAGCTTTGTTTGTTGGATTAAATTTAAAATTGATGTAAATATATATTTTGTACCATCAGAGGGGAAGACAAATTATAACAAAAAAGAATGAATGAGTTAATGTGTGGAAACTTATGGAATTGGAATAATTATTATTTCCTTTCTTTCTGTATAGGATACTAATTTGAAATAATATACAAAGAATTTAATGTGAACCAATATTTTATTATAACTTATATAAGTAAATGTTAAACTTTTATGGGGAAATTACCGTATTTTTCGGAGTATAAGACGCACCAGAGTATAAGACGCACCTTAGTTTTGGGGGAGGAAAACAAGGAAAAAAGGCCTCCCAGCAATCTGCCAAACACCAAACAGCACAGATGATATACACTGTTTACTGTGTATTTCTGTGCATGTGTGTCTGACCCATAGAAATAGCAAAGAATTGGAGAAATGTACATTATGGCAGTATATTAATCCCAGAAAGTTTTCTTAAATGTAATCACACTAACTCCTCCCAATTATTTAAATAGATCTATTCCAAACATGACTAAGTCAGTGTTTAACTCAGCTGCCTTATTTTAATACTAATACTTAATACTTAATACTAAAACAGGACATTTCAGATTATACTTTTACAGATCTTTAAAATTTATGTGACTTTCTGGAAGTATTCTTTGCTATTTAAAAGAAGATACAATAGCACTGGGCCTCTTCAGATCAAGCATTTATTTTAAAAACCTTCTTCATTTTGTTAAGTTGTCTAAACAATAAAATTCTATCTTTGCCTCTCCCTCCAGCAATTTGACTCCGTGCAGCTTTAGTTTCACTTTCATTTTAGCACGGGCTTGCCGGCAACTTCAATAAATCAGCTGAGTGTCGGGAGGCAGATAATCAGTGGCTTGTGCTAATGAGGCTCTGCTGCTGTTTGCTGCAAAAAGGTAAATTGCTGGCAGGCAAAGATCAAAGAGTGGGGATGGCTGGATGGGGCTACATTCGGTGTATAAGACGCACCCAAGTTTTCACCCTCTTTTGGCGGGTAAAAAGGTCCATCTTATACTCCAAAAAATACGGTAGTTATGAGAAAAATAGGGATTAGAAAAATGAATGATGAATAAAGAAAATAAGGAAGAGAAGGAAGCATTACGGCTTGGATTGAAGAAGCAAGAGAAACAATAACTAGCTGAGGAGGTAAGCTATAGCAGTTAATTTAGTTTGAAATATTGGAATCAATTGGTGGGATTCCCAGAAGACAAAATTAGACTTTTAATGGAGGCAGCATTAGAAAGATAACACATACCTAAAACACAGCACTAGGTTGATACAATACCTATTTAGACTATAGGATTATAAATATAGAAATAACACCAGATAACTATAATGATAGTGTTAGGAGTGGCACCGTTAATCTAAGAGTTTAGGAAACATCAGTCTGTCAAATATGAGGTGAGTGAGGATGAGAAGCACTCAGGGGAAGGTAAGACAGACTGACGAATAAGAGTTGAAAATTGGTGCAAAATAAGATATTGACTTATGATTGACTGATTTAAAATGTATGTATATCTTTGTTATTGATATATTTAAGGTATGTGTGTATTGTTATATTATGGCATTTGTAGAGAAAAATTAAAAAAAATTAAAAAAAGATTTTAAAATTAACTATAAAATAATTTCTCATTAGAAACAGACTTATTTTGGCTATCCTGGCTATTGTAAATCATACCAAAGATTAAGTTACTTTATGATTTTAGGACACTAGACACTAAAGGGGACCAAAGATTCTAAGCAGAAGGGAAAAAAATACTAGAGTGTTCTAGATGTCAGTTAATAGTGGGACTTACAAAATGACACAAAATGTTATAACATCAAAAATATTAGAGAACAGACTTCCGGTTTGGAGCGCTTCATCGCGGACGTCCCTTCGTCGGACGCCTTTCCGATCTTTGTTAAAAGCCGCCAGAACAGCTGTCTGGCGGCTTTGAAATCTCTTCCCCGGGCAAAGGGGAGAGATGAGAGCCTGACAGGTGGGGTAGAGCCCCCCCAGCGCCCTAGGAGCCATCTGGTAGGGCGCGAAGGGAGAGCTCCCCATGCAGCCTGTCTCCAGCTCCGAAGATCAGGAAACCTCTGCCTTTGCAGAGCTAGATGTCGTGACCAGCCGCTGCTTCAAGAATGGGATTTATAATTATATTTAAACTACAGAAGCAGACAGAGAGAAACAGGCGTGAGATGGGCAAGTACTGAAACCTCTTTTTTCCTTTTTTTTTCAACTCCTGGGGAAGCTTTCACTTCGGCAAGGGAACAAAGGAAACAGAGTAACAATATGGCGATTGAGAAGTGAAAGTGACTTTCGTTTTCCCAGAGGCTTTTTTTTTTCCCCCCTCTCTCTCTCTTATGGAAACTTTTAACTTGGAAAAATGGTTTTTTCTCTCTCTGTCTCCTAACTCTGGATTAAAGTTATAATAGAAATATTTCCAATAATAAAAGACTATCTGATTTTTAAACTGGAAAGAACTTTAATCAGGCATCTGGCTTTCTCTCTTTTTTGTACTCTTTTGAAACACCAATGGCTTCAAAGTCTGGAAAGATTGTTTTGACTAAAAGAAATGACTATTCATCTGGATATATTTCTAAAATGCAACTTAACACTGAGCTAACACCTCCACAGCTTTTGACACCTGAAAATTTATTAAATAATTTAAAGATTATGAAACATGAACTTACTTTGGAATTTAATCAGAAAATAAGTGAGATAGACAAAAAAATGCAGGCTGCTTTGAAGAATATGAATCAACAACTCAGATTTGATGTGTTAGAGGTTTGCAAAGGCTTAGCAACAAATATTGAAGTTTTGGCAGAACGTATTGAAACAAATAAACAAGCTTTGGCAACTTCGGTGAATTACATAGATAAAATCCAAAATGATATTGCAAATTTTGAAAAAGAGGTCTTAATGACTCAGTTCAGATCCATGGAAGTTGCTATAAGGATTAGAGGTTTGAAAGAAGGATTATATGAAAATCTAAAAGGCAGGATGGTTGACATATTGGATCAGGTGTCTGGAATTTCTAAAGTGGAATTGGCTACACAAATCGACAAAATTTACAGAATCAATTCGTGGTACGCTAAACAAAAGCATTTACCAAGGGACATTGTCATATATTTTACCACAAGAGCTCTACGGAACAGAATTATACAAGCAACGTTTAACAATAATCTTATGGTGAATGGTCAGGAACTAAAGATTTGGAAAGAAATCCCCTCTAAAATGCTTAAAGCCAGAAAAAGCTATACTTTTTTGATTGATGAATTTAAGAGATTAAATTTACAATATAAATGGGAAGCGCCAGTTGGAGTAGCAGTGAAATTTTCTGGAAAAAGATACCGGCTCAACACGATAAAAAAAGCTACTGAATTTTATGTCAATGTTCTAAAGGCTGATATATCCAAGATTCCAGAGGAAGGATGTATGAAAATAAAAGAGGAGGAGGAGGGGAAGCCACCTTTGATGGATCAAAAGGAAATAGATTCAAAAATCCAAAAGGAGTGCCTGAACCAGATAGCTGGGGAAAAGGAGATGGAGGTTTGGGATCAGACGGGAGACGACTCGACAAATTCGAATTTAGTGAACTATTAAAAGATGAACTATCAAGATACAAAACGATGTGATGTTGAAATATATTGGACGGATAGAGACTAATATGATTGTATTTTATCTTTTCCCTATCTAATGATTACTTATGCAATATTTAGTTAAGTTTTATATAATTTTGAGGTTATTTTTAATGTTAATAATATTAGATATATATAGTTTGTTGAAGATTTGTTTATTCTTCTTTTATTTTCTTTTTTGTTTATTGAAGTTAGTAAGTTAATTTAGAATAATATTATCTTATTAATATCATGACGAAATTTAATATTTGATGATCACTTATGTAACATTTAGTTAAGTTTTATCTTAGAGGTTATTTTTAATGTCAATAATATCAGTTTAAGATTTGTGTATTTTATATTTAGTTATTACTTTTGTAACATTTACCTTGTATAAGATAGAGGACTGAAGGGAGGAGGTAGGAGGTTTGTTTGTTTGTATTGTTAAAGAGTTTTCTCTTTCTTTCTTTCTTTTTTTTTCTTTTTTGTATCTTTACTATTGTATATAAATGCGATATATTAGTAGTGTATAATCTGGAGTTGAAGTTTTTTTAAAAAACAGTGTTCTTTTTTTTCCTCTTTTTTTTCTCTTTTTATTAACAATTTAAATTTATTATTATGCCCTGTATTATCTCTGGGAAGTCCGGGGGGGAGGTGGGGAGGGAAGGGGGTGGGTTCGGGGGGGGGGGGAGAAAAAAACAAAAATGTTTGTACTTTATATTTAATATTTTGCTACTACTTATGTAAGTCTGTACTAATAAAACTTTTTGAATAAAAAAAAAATATTAGAGAACAGAGCCAAAAACTAGTAACTACAACATCAACACTGTCAATAATGATTATCTGCTTCTATGGCTACACTATTCTAAAAGGTGTTAACGAAGGAACCACAGATGTGGAACAAATTTAATCTGACATAGCAGAGAAAGTACCGTTTCCCCCAAAATAAGACATCCCCTGATAATAAGCCCAATCGGGCTTTTGAGTGCATGGCAATTCCAGTCCCAAATGCTAAAAACAGATCACTGCCTAAGATCCTTTAGAATTGCTGTCTGAGAATTGCTGCTGGTTCTGTGCAACAGGTTGTTCCTCTATAGTTACTGAGGGTGACTGTATCCTTTTATCTTTTGTCAACAATAATTTATCCAATTATTCCTCTAACTAAAACATTTAAAGTATCTTAGATTATTTCATTATATGGTCTGAATTTCCTACCTTCACTAACTGGAATTGCCACTATCTATAAAGTAGCTTATGTTGAAGATAAAACATCATGATAATTACCTTCAAGATCTTCAAGTTCTTTGGGTTTTGCCCAACGTGATTCCTTTGTTTGAGAGTTGTAGTAATAAGGCTTTCCAGAATCAGATTTGAATTCTTTCCATGGGCATTTTGACAACAATTGCTAAGGGGAAACAACACAATATCTGAAACAATTCTATAATACAGAAATGAATGTAGTAAAATGCTTTCAGAATCTTTGGATGAAGATGCAAAATTGCAAAGATACAAGTTACACACAATTCCTTTCATGAAATAAAACTCTTTGGGCATCCCCTGCCTAGTGCAGCATTGATACGAAGACTAGGATAGTAGAACTGCACATCGAAAGAAACATTTTTCTTAATAGTAAATATGTCTTTTTCATTCAGTGAGACATGGATAGTTAAACAATTATATGCTCAATTGCTTCTTTTACCTCTGCAGGGGTTTTAAGATCATCTGGCTTCTCCCAGGTAGACTGCTTGGTCTCAGTATTGTAATAGTATGTCCTCCCATCTGGTGACTTATGTTCTGACCACATAGATTTCTAAGGAAAATAGAACATTCTATAGAAAATTTCTGTCTTGGGATTTTAAGGCAGAGCATAACAAAACTGTTAAGAGAAAAACATGACACCTGTTTTGAGGGCTCTTCATTAGTAGAGTTATTGGTTGGAGTGGCTTGTTGCACTGCACAAACTGGTGGTGTAGGCTAAATAAAGAAAATATGAATTAAAATTTAATCCAGTGAAATGCAGTTGTTTTTATTCAAGAGATAAAAGGGATGACCTTGTTCCTTAATTTTATTTCTGTACTTTAGAAAGCAAAGGTTTTGATCACATAGCTTTTTAAGCCGTTATCAGATATTAACAACAACAACAACAACAATGTCACTATAAACTAATGTGTTTCTTTCAGTTATACAATGCTTTTAAATAGTCCCAATGAAAAGTTCATTATCTGGTTGTCTTGATAGATTCTAAATGCTAGGGAGGTAATCAAGAGGGATGCATGCTTGTTTATTACATAGTTATTTACCCAGTCACATTAATAAATTGATGGTGGCAGTTTGTGCCAATGGGATAAGACCAAATCTTATGAGTTATTTATTTATTTATTTTATTTATTTATTTAATCAATCTTATAGGCCGCCCAACTCCCAAAGAGACTCCGCGGTCCCGCCAGCCGACATTGTTTGGCCGACGGGACCCAAAGGAGACCGACTCTATGGGCTCTAACCGGTCGTAGGGAGGTATGTGGTAGTAGGCGGTCCCGCAAGTAACCTGGTCCAGAGCCATATAGGGCTTTAAAGGTGATACCAACACCTTAAATTGTGCCCAGAGATCAATAGGTAACCAATGCGGCTGGCGGAGAATGGGTGTCACGTGGGTGTATCTTGGTACACCCACCACAGCCGCATTTTGCACCAGTTGGAGTTAATGGTCCAACTTCTCAGTTGGATTTCGAAAAGCAAAGCAATTGGAACAAAACCTTACTGAACATTCTCTGACATGTTCAATATAAATAAAGGAATCTGTCATTTCAAGATCATAAGATGCTATTGCCATCTCTGCTGCTAATCATATTTTTGATCTACCTTGTTTCTGATTCAAATCTATGCACAATGAAATATATCCCAATCTACAAAATGGCAGTTATTCAGAAATGAAAGGTACTTAGGTTACAACAATGGTGAATAGGAAACTCCTGCTTCCATTAAATGTAATAATGCTTACCAGAATAGCCTAGCTTTCATTAACTATAGTTTAATGTGTTTTTTTTAAATAAATCTGCATTATATAGAAATGAAATCACTGATTGCAGTGATCAAACCCAAGTCTCAAATGTGCTGATAGTAATGGAGAAGTGAACAGAATATGATCTTAATTATTTTATAACAGGTGATTGCATAGCTATATGCAAATAGCTATGTCTGAAATTAAAAAAAACTCAAAAAAAGTAATGGAGACATGGAAAAATAAATTTATACTAAAGATGAATACTTTTCAGATGTGAGGACATGAAATTTGAGATTTCAAGACAGTACTTGCTGTCCTTTTCAAAGCCTTTCTATAAGCCACACTAGTCTACAGCAGGGGGCAGCACCTAATCAATTCTGATGTCAGAAACCTTATCGGTGTCATCAGATGTAGGAAATAAAGTTGAAAAATACATCCAAGACGACGATAATGGAAAATCACTTCTACAATAAAGCCAAGAAAATTCATCAACATATTAATATGATTACAAGGAGTCAAAACTCACTGTAGGGATACTTTTATATACTTTTCCTGTATGGAAAATGGAGCCTATAGGGATTGCTTATGAAATGGTTACAGGTAGAGTTCGCGACTTATGACCATTTGTTTAATGATGGTTCTAAGTTATAATGGCCTTGGAATAAGTGACTTACAACCTGTCCTCAAAGTCACAACTGCTGCACCGTCCCTGCAGTCTTTTGATTGCAGTTCGGGTACTTGGCAACTGGCAATAATTTACAAGGATTGCAACATTCTGCATTCACATAATCATGATTAACGGTTTTCCCAGCTTGTTTCTGACAAGCAAAGTTAATTGGGGAAGCTGGATTCACTTAAGCACGATTCACTTAACGACCAAGATTCACTCAATGACTACAGTAAACTGGTTATAAAATGGGGTCTGGCCACATGACGACTCATTAAGGATTGCACTGCTTAGCAATCAAAATTCCGGTCCCAACTTTGATCCTAAGTTGAAGATTACTGTACATTCATACCCTTGAAAATTCTTAAGGATTCAATAAGTAACAAAAACATTTTATACCGTATTTTTCGGACTATAAGACGCACCGGTGTATAAGACACACCAAGATTTCAAAGAGGTATGTAAGAAAAAAAAGTTTTTGTCCTACCTGGCCCCCAGGAGCACTCTGCAAGCCTCCCAAACCCTCTGCGTGCCCCCCCCTTTTTTTGCAAAAATTGGGACGTTTCTGCCTTCCCCCAGGCCCCAGGAGCACTCTGCAGGCCTCCCAAACCCTCTGCGCACCCCATTTTTCACAAAAACGGACCCGTTTTTCACCTGTTTTTGCGATGGGCACGCAGAAGGTTTGGGAAGCCTGCAGAGTGCTCCTGGGGGAAGGCAAAAACGCATCAGGTTTTGCGAAAAACGGCCCGTTTTTCACAAAAATGGGGTGCGCAGAGGGTTTGGGAGGCCTGCAGAGTGCTGCTGGGGGAAGGCAAAAATGCCCCATTTTTTGAAAAAATGGCCGTTTTCCCTCAAAAACAGGGGTGTTTTTGCCTCCCCCCAGCCCCCAGGAGCACTCTGCAGGCGTCCCAAACCCTCTGCGCACCCCATTTTTGCGAAAAACGGGCCCCCAAAATGGGACACGGGGGCGGGGCTTTGGAAGGCCAAAAATGGCTGTATTCGGTGTATAAGACGCACTGACATTTCCACCCTCTTTTAGGGGGGAAAAAGGTGCGTCTTATACTCCGAAAAATACGGTAACTTAAAATTTGTGTTTCTGTGTACTTTTGCATTATAAAAACATTTTCTGATATATTCATAACATCCTGACTGGAGTTAAATATACTATTACAACAGATTAAGAAGCATTTCATTCTGTTTTTATGAGAAGAGTCAATGGGAGACACGTGGCATAAAAAAATAATCAAATAAACAAAAAGGTACAATTAGTTAAGAAGAGGGGTATCTACATATTGGTGGAAAGGCTCAAAAATCTACAAAATAGCAGGCATGGCATTGGGATCCAAGCCCTGCCCAATTTGTACACATGTACAGCAGGGCTTGAATTTTAACATAACACCTGAAAACATGTAGATTTTGAACATCCTGTAGGTTTCCTTAGTTAAGAATTATGGCTAGTTTTTAACAGTGGTTCATTAATACTCCAAATTATCATTATTTAATAGTTTGTCCTGGTTTGGATATAACAAATCAGAACTAGCTGAAACATCAGGCATGATCCTGCCGTAATTAAGCACTTTTGAATGAATCCCATCAAGAGAAAATGTTTACAACGTTTTAAATGTCATTTAATGTAAAGTTTTGAATAAAATGAATGCACACAAAGATCATATCTAGTTCAAAATTGTGTAAGTGGTAACTGTATGTATATGATACAAATTATGAGTTCAAAATGTCCTTTCTTACCTGAGTCCCAGGGGGAGCTAAACCTATGCAGAAAAAAATTGAGAAATCAATTTTATGGAAATACTAAAACAAACCCTTCCTGATTTACTTAATGTGATTCAAAAAGCTTTCAAGGTTATTAAAATAAATTGACACACAAGTCCTATATTTAACAGCTTACCTGCCAGGAATTATTTCAGGCAGAATGTCATGGATGTACATTTTGACAGAGGTCACATTTAATTAATACAATTTAGACTCTGGGCAGTTTACACTTAAAAAGAAAGGCAGAAATAATAAAAAATAAAAAGGCAGATCAGGTGTTCAGATGTTAGTTATGTGTTACATGCAATCAGCCAAATCACATTTTAACTACCTAATTTCCCATTATTCATGTCAATATTCCAAGTACTTCTCTTCCAGAGCAGCGATTAGATTCATATACTGTACAAAGTCAACTGGGTTGGTTAGATTCACTTTCGCATGTTGCGTGAATTCAATCAGTGTGCTCTCCTTTTTATTGTTTAGCAAAAATTATGGTTTATTCAAAAGATAATACAGGGAGTCCCTCGACTTAACAACAGCAATTGGGACTGGAATTTCCATTGCTAAGCAATATGGCCATAAAGCATGGACACATTGCTTAGTGAAGGCAATCCCTGCAGCCCCAGTTGATGTTAACAGAATCTCATGTTTATTAAGCAAGTAACCAATACAACCAAAGTCCATGGGAAGGCCAGCAGAAAGTCCTAGGCCCACAGGCAGGTAAGTGGCTGCTGCTTGGTGGGGGAAGGAGCAAGAGAGTGCATAGGAGAGGATGGGGCAGGCATGCAAGAGGATCAGGGAAAGTATGAAGGGGTGTGCAAAAGGTACTACAGTATTTGGGTCAGGTATGCAGGATGACAAAGATGCAAGGAGGTACATGAGAGGTGCTGGCTGGGGAAGGTGCAAAGGGATGTGCAAGAGGCTCCACAGAGGCCAGGTAGAATACAAATAAATTCTTACTTATGCTTTTATATTTTGTGAAAGGTTTTTAATATAACCACCCAGTCACTCAGGTGAGACGTGTGGTATAGAAGTGTGATGAATGAAAAAAATAAATGAAAATATAGCTGGTGGGCTGACACAATCCGGACCACTCTGTTGTTAGAATTCTTTCCTCTAATAATTGTTAGCATTTTCTCTTGTATTTTTCTAAACTTTTATCCAAAAAATATTATTTCTAAAGACTATATAGTTTGTTTGTTCCATTATAAAAACAGACATTTTCAAATTTTCTTTTGATAATTAAATTAATGGCAAAATTTAATTTTTTTTAATTAGAAAAAAATAATATTTCTTATAACAACCTAAATTACTTAACAAATAATTGATTATTCATACATACCAATTTGCGCATCCATGCTGTTCACTCCTGGCTGTAAAAAAACAAATAAATATATTTCATGCTGCAGACAAAAGCTATCTCAGGTCCAATTTGAGATGACAACACAGACTTGTTTATATATATTGGTAATAACATGGAAGTGCAACCAGTTGTTTTTTTTAACTTCCCATTCCAGTCTTTTGTGCTTGTATTTTTTGGTTATTTTTTGTCCAAGGAATAACCAGATCCAAACTTGCTTTGCTTTTCAAAACCAAACAATATTGGCTAGGAAGAAAAAAAACTACGGACAGACCTCAACATCTAACCAATAGGGCCCCAAAATTTTGTTGCTGAGTGGTGTGATTATTAAGTAAGGCAGAGTGCAACTGAACCCAATTTTACAAACTTTTCTGTAATTTGCAACTCATTTCCAGCTTCTCCGTTGACTTTCCTTTACAGAAGCTGGACGGGATGGTTGTAAATGGCAAGGTGCAGGAAACTGTGATCATCATAAATATGCAGCAATTGCCAAGCTCTCAAATTATGATCACATGACTGTGGGGCACTTTGACAGTTCTTAAGTGTGAGGACTGGTTGTAAGCCAGTTTTTCCAGCACCACTATTATCTTCGAAAGTTTGCGAAATGAATGGCCTTTAAGCGAGGAAACTACACTGGTATGTCTATAGCAGTGGTGGCGAACCTATGGCACACGTGCCAGAGGTGGCACTCAGAGCCCTCTCTGGGCATGTGCACCGTTGGCCCAGCCTCGTCGCGTTTTTGGAATTGATTGAGTGAACTTATTTTTTTAATCCCACAAACTTTTGTTTCCCTGCACACGATGGCGAGAAACGCAACAGAGAAATGCAACGGAGCTGGAAATCAGATAGGCAATGAAATGCTTGGGGGAAGCGGGGCATCTTGCCGGTGGTGGGTTTGGGTTGCATTTTGGGCATTTGGTATCTAAAAGGTTCGCCATCACTGGTTTATAGTCACCAGCTATGAAGTTCAGCTCAAAGGAAACTATTTTTTAAAAATATGTGTTAAGTATTATTGATTTTGGGAAAGTAAACAGTCACTACCATTTCATGCAGATTCCGCATGTTTGGATCTTAGGAATGTGTTTTGTGTACAATCATGCAGAATTAATGCGCTCTATATGGAGAGCCTTGAAGACCACCTGAAAGTTTCCACTGGTCCAGAATGCATTATTTGATTCAAGATGTAGCTATTACCTATAAAGCCCTACATGGCATGAGGCTCACTTGCCTATCTCCATATTATCTGCCCAATTTGATCTGCCAGGGTTGGTACACTTCAGGTTCCTTTGACCAAGCAATACCATTTATTAGGACACTAAATGCACCTTCTCTAAAGCAGCACCTGCCATCTAGAATGAGGCTTCCTAAGATACAAAACCATTTGGTGGTATTTGAAGGGTCTTGAAGACTTGATAACGATTGATTGAAGCTTCCTTCAGACTATGTGGGTTATTTTCCTTTGTTCCCATCTGGTTTTGTCATCCTGTCAATTTTACCCTTTTTTAAATCTTGTTTTTTTTCTTGGTTTAAAGTATCAGACAACTTGTAATCCACCCAGACTTGGTAGGAGTTGGGCAGCATTTACTGTAAATATAATAAATTACTACTTTCTCTTAGCAATTATCTATTTCTCTCAATCATCGATTACTAGAAAGAGGAAACATTAAGCATCCTCAAATATAATTTATATAGGCAGTTTTAGTCAGCATGCTGAGTTAATACCAAAAGTACTATATAAAAGAAGTACCACCATATAGAAAACAATATATTGTTAATAATCTCAGATGATTTTCCTAAGTTTTTAAAATTTAAAGGTAGTACTTTCAATTTTGACCAAAAACTAATGCAGTTGGTTTCAGAACATATGAGCCGAGGTGGCACAGCAGTTAGAGTGCAGTACTGCAGGCTACTTTAGCTGACTGTGATCAGCAGTTCAGCTGTTCAAATCTCACTGGCTCAGGGTTGATTCAGCCTTCCATCCTTCCCGAAGTAGGTAAAATGAGTACCCAGATTGTTGGGGTCAATATAAATATACATCGCTTACTGGTGTAAACCGCTTAGAGAGTGCTTGCACTATGAGGCGGTATATAAGTCTCACAAATAAATAAATAAATAAATAAATAAATAAATAAATAAATAAATAAATAAATAAATAAATAAAAATAATGACAAAGCCACTCCCAGAAAGCTGATATGAAGAACTTGCAAAGTCACTAGAAATGGAGATGGGAGGGGATGAGTCTTAGTGATAAGATATTTATTTATTTATTTATATCCTGCCTCTCTTCCAAGAGACCTCTCAGGTAAAAATTCAGCTTTTGAAAAAGACAATTAAAATATTAAAAGATGAAAGAGATCAGAAAATTATTTTAAAAAATTACAGGAGAATAATGTACATTTTACTGTATGGAACAAAAAACGCATATATTTTTGTAATGTTGTTCATGGAGAATTAGCATTATTTCATAATTAACTGAAAATGGAGACCAAAAGAAAGAAAAGAAATGCTTGCATGTCTAAAAAAAATCACAGGCCAATAAAAATGAAAAGCAATTGAGGAAGCATATAGGGAGAAAATATAAGTAATTCAGTTTTGGTTCTTTTCTAGGATATTTAAATTGGATAAGCTGGGTGGAAACTAGACAAAGAAAGAAAAAGATTCTATAGGAAATGCTTTGATTCATCTTCACTGGTTCACTGTATTTTTTTACTGTTTATAAAAGAGGGAATTTCCTTTTCTCAGTAGCTAGTACAGAAATTAATATACTGTAGTCTATTTAGCCATGTGAAATCAATGACAATCCCAATGACGATCAGGCAAATAGCAAAAATATGTAAATAATACAATGCAGAGAGACAATATAAAGAGAATAGGTAAAATAAATCCCTGAACCCTAAAAGATTCAATGAGGGAAAGAAAGCTGAAGAGAAACATCTTGCATCAGAAATGTTGTGTGAGCTATCAGACAACATAGAGTAACAATCTAAAACACTGATTAAGTCAAAGAAAAGAGATTGTAATGCAAAATAATCAGGAAGTATATCCTACAAATATTATTTATAATTTTTTTCACTTATTTGCCATACACATTCCACTTCTGTTCACACCATGAATTTGGCATCAATTTGGTTTTGAGATTGTAACAGAGTTGACCTTCTCAAGTTAAGTAGAGTTTACTTTGGTCAATACTTCAATGAGAGACTATCAGGAAAATATAGATCTACTATTAAACCATCAGGTATTCAGACAAGTTAATGTTACACAACAGATAACTATTAAAGCTAAACTAGCCATTCTAGTAAAACAAAATAATCTATTTTACATTTTTCATGTGTACCTATTTAAATAAAAAAGAGAATGCTGATCTCTGCCTTCTATTTGCAATCTAGATACAGGTACTGTGTTTCCCCGGAAATAAGACCCGGTCTATTTGGGGGGGTTTTGCCTCCAAGATGCATTAGGTCTTATTTTCAGGGGATGTCTTTTTTACTGTCTCACCTCATGATGGCGGCACCGACAGCCCCACCCAGCAGGAGCCCGTGTAGCCGCTGCTGGCCCACTTCTTCTGTGGCCGCTTTCGGAAGACCTCTGATGGCAAAACAGAGGCTGGGGGGCACTGCATGCATCAAGCCAGAGCTCGTTTCTCAGCTGCAGAGGCCATTCCTGAAGGCCTCAGATGGCGAAACAGAGGCCACGGGGGACGCGTGGAAGTGTCAGCAAGCGGACGCAGAAGTGGGTCGGCAAGGCAAGGCAGGTGTTGGGGTGTGGGAGGCCTGGCTACAAATGTCCTAAGGTAAGCGGGTGCAGGGCACATGGGGCAACTCCAACCCCCCCCATCCCCGCTCTAGTTTGGTTTTTACACGTGCACCTCGCCTCACCTCGTGCATCCAGGCGCAACGGAGTGGGCAGGATCTTAACTAGGGCTTATTTTGGGGGGTAGGCCTTATATGAGTCGCCATAGGTGAATAGGCGGCAATATAAATCCAATAAATAAATAAAAATAAATAAAATAAATATTGTGCACACGTGTAAAAATCAAGTTGGGGCTTATTTTCAGGATAGGTCTTATTTTCAAGGAAACGCGGTAATCCTTGACTTACAAGTTTGCTTAGTGACCGTTCAAAGTTATAACACTGCAAAAATGACTTATGACCATTTTTCACACTTATGACCAGTGCAGCAGCCCCATGATCATGTGATCAAAATTCAGACCCTTGGCAACTAACTCATATTTATGACAGTTGCAGTGTCCCAGGGTCATGTGATCACTTTTTGCGACCTTCTGACAAGCAAAGTCAATGGGGAAATCGGATTACGTAACAACCGTGTTATTAACTGCAGTGATTCACTTAACAGCTGTGGCAAGAAATGGGGCAAAATTCACTTAATAAATGTCTCACTTAGCAACAGAAATTTTCAGCTCAATTGTGGTCGTAGGTCGAAGACTATCTGTAATTTTCTTCAAATCCTTCCAGATTTAAACTAGGACTGTTAGTCTATCTCATCCAAAATTAAGTTACTCATACCCTGAGTTAATAAAGTTTTTCTCTATAGCTCACTAGAACATAAGGTGATGCATGAGGAAAATGAAATAATTAGTTTACATTTGTGATAAAACAATTAAATTAAATTCAAATATTTATGAATTTTATAGTTACACCGTCTATTAAACACCTCAGGCTACCTTATAATGAAACATGAAATGCCGTATTTTTCGGAGTATAAGACGCACCTTTCCCCCCCCCAAAAGAGGCTGAAAATTTGGGTGCATCTTATACTCCAAATGTAGCTTTTTCGAAGCTTTTTTTTCCAGCCCTAACGAGGTGCTAACGATCTTCCCAGCTCCTCCCGGCTTGTTTTTATTGCTATTCCCTCCGAAAAAGGTTTTTTTCAGCCCTAATGACGTGCTAACGATCTTCCGAGTTTGCAGGATTTCCCCCCCTATTTTCCTCCTCCCAAACTATACTCCGGTGTGTCTTATACTCTGAAAAATACGGTAATCATATTCTGACTCTAGCATTTTTCATTATATAAATTTGAAATCATTAGTTGGGGAATTGTTCTAATATAAAGGATACTGAACTGTATATTGGGAAAAAGGTACAGGAAAAAGATACAGAAATCAGTACAGTAGAGTGCAAATACTTTAAAATGGTAAACAGAATATTTACCGGTCCTGTTGGCTGCATGGGGCCATGAGACATATGGGGTGCCATCATTCCGGGCATCACTGACTGCATCATTCCAGGCATCTACAATCAAAATATGATTATTGTATTTGTTTACAACTAGACACGCTACATCTGTAACTATTTTTTGTTGATGGGAGGATATAGTTTAACCCTGTTCCCAAACAGGTAAATTGGGGCATAACAAAGGAGTAGAGTTATAAAAGGGTATATAAGTTTAACAAGGGAATCCAGCAACTGTCTGATGATGTTCCAAATAAATAGTATTAAGGCTCTAAATGACGAGAAGCATTAAAATAGGCAAGATATTAATTGCTGAGGGCCAACAAATAAGGACACAATTGTTCATCTAATCTTGATTGTCTTTCGAAAGGGAACCCAAGACAAAACATGAAGAAAGAAGCAGACTGGTATGGAGGGATAGCAGAAAGATAAACAAGAATATGGCCCCATATGCTTGTGTCATATTTTTTTAAAAAACCCAAATATTAGACTACTTGCAAGTCATTGAAGAAATGGGACCCAATCCATTTAAAACTCTAAAACCTCTAATTCCCAAACCAATTCCCTGTGACCTATGTAAACTCTATTGAGGGCTCATTTACCTCATCTATGAACAGAGGATAATACCTGAAGAACTTGTCTCACAGGGCTGGAGTAAGAGTTATGCTGCAAAGATGTTCCAAGATGAAGAGAACTATAAAGTTTAAGAATTATGACTGCAGGGTTCAAAAACATGAACTGTTAAAAAGCGGAGAAAGGCATGCAACAAGGATGCAAACTACCTTAACCAATTAAAACCATATCATTTTCCTTATTCCATAAATCAGTATAAATATAGTGAGGGACAATTCTTATTATGACAATGATGCTGCAAGACAATACACACAAGGGTCTAATACAAGTCAGCTTGGGCAAAAACCCAAGGCATTTATCATATAGAGCTAATTTCCTTGTGTATGCACATGGCCGTTAACCAGAAAAAAATTTCTGAAAGAAAGGCAGAGGTTTTGTGAAATTTTCATCAGTCCTCATTTGGGACTAAGAGGATGGCAACACATAATATAATTAATTGGCCGTATTCAGCCAATTTTGTTGGCAGATCCCACAAATAGTGCTAGGGAAATCAACCCCCAAATATGTAATGACAATCCCTGAAGGGTTGGCCAAATAACCCCATTCCCATGTATCTTCAGGGAGCATCAGGTTATTGCTCCCTCTTACCTTCCATCTTGTGTGGAGGGAGAGGTATTTGGTAGGGCTACTGCTCCACCCTCAATCCACAAGGTTTTCTTGGAAGCGTGAGGAAGAGAAGAAAGAATGGGAGTGGCCCTCCCATTCCCCACCATCCTGTAGAAGCAGGAGAAGAAAGGAGTCTTGCCCCACTGCTGCTTCCAAATAAGTGTGTTCCAACCAAGAGTTGCTCCCTAAATATCTCCATCCAAAGTTGTAGAAACACTTTCAGAATATAGGCCACCAATTATATTCTAGCCCCACAAAATAAAACATTTGTGCTTGATAAATCCAGGTTTTAGGAAAGCCACAAAGCTCCAGGGGTTTATCAATTATGTGGTGGCTCTCAAACACATGGATTTATAACCCACTGTCTCTGAATGGTAGTCCTGCTTTAAGTGCTTGGAGACAGCCTTAATTTTACGACATATCACTTGATGCACAACCCAAGATATCTATAAATCAGTGCCTGGAGAAAGGAAATACCAATATCAATAGGAAAAAAATGTTGTTTAAATAAGAATAAACTGTGTGAAATATGATAAAACAAATTGGATAAGTGGAGCACAGTAGCCCTCAAAAGCGATAAAAAAGAGCTTCTAAAGATTTGTTAGTTTTTTTCCCTTAAACAGAAAAATAATATTCCTTGAAGAAAGTACTTGGGTTGTTTAAATGAATGGACAATAACCTCATATCCAAGACATAATTCTCCATATTTTAAGTGCCAAATACATATACAGCCTGCCTTACATTTCTTGGAATTCATTTCTAGTAATATGTGCAAGAAGATCGCCCATTTGAGTTCTATGAATTCCTCATGATAGCCAAGCAGTAAAATATGCCAGGCAACAGTAATGTGAGCAGAACAATAATTTAATTCAAAGCAATGGCCTAGGGAATTTTATCAGCTATGTTAAATAGGCTGATAATTAGGGGCTTTGCAATTAATGGGTAATAAGATAAGTAGCTGAACTGCTCAAATTACTTTTCATGTTTCCTATTCATCATTCAACCTTGTTTAAACTACATGCACCTGCACTAACAAATTATGATACTGTCCAGAACGCAAAGGACTTACATGATCCTTAATGCCACTTGAGGACAGAATGCCCTTTATTCATCAGAAAAGATGAAAGCTTTTTATATTAGTGCAGGACTAATACTAAGAGTGAGTTTAAAATTCAAGGTATGAATTAGTGTAAGTATCGACAGTAGAGTACTGGGATTACTATTTAGAGTAGTAAGCAAAGATTTTTTTAAAAAAATTCTGCTATATCACACTGAACACACTAAGCTAAGGCCACTACAAAAAGGGAAAATAAAAGCCCAGATCCGAAAAGGCTAAACTACTTATTGTCATACAGGAGAAATATATTGAGGAAAAGTAAGAATTCAACCAAATAGTAAGGAACGTAAGGCCAACATACTTTCCTATCCCAAATGTTATGCAGAAGAGTAACTGACCTGTTTAAGAAAAAATATATCTTCTGAAATCATTTAAGTCAGGAATAATGAGAAAAAGAGATTAAGAGGACTGTACTGATATGAATCAGTGCCAATTCCTAATGACCTATGGAAAGTTTTTAAAAGATAAGAGATTACAGTACTGTTTCATTTATATATATATATACACATATATACATATATATATAAATAAATAAATAAATAAATAAATAAAAACTTATAAATATAAATATAAAAAAACCCACAAAAGCCCATTTACCTGTCCCATTTGTGGTCCTCCCATTGGAGGCATCATTTGAGGCATCATCCCATGAGATACTGGAGGCATGTTGGGGGGCCTTTGGCCCATAGGATGCATTCCCATGGGTGGATAGTGAGGCATGCCTGGATGTCCCATCTGAAAAACACAGTTCAGGATTTTAGGAAAACAAGCAAAACAGAAACAAGCTATCTTCAAAATCTGGTTAATTAGGACTCTAAAAGTTATTTTAAATTATTACAATATCGCCAATGTTGTCAATATATAAATGTTTTATTTTTCCCTTTATGGATATTACAACTCATGATAGTTAAAAACTTGCTATTTTATTATTGCAATTCTCCAAGAAAAAAAGTATAGTAAGTATTAGGAAAGTACAAAACATTTCAATCGATTTTGAGTTCATTTTGCACTCAAACACTACTGTTTTGTGTTTGAACAAGGCATTATGTGATTGAAACATTGTACATCAGATTTCAAATGATCCAGTCTCAAATATATTTTCTGCCAGATGAGAATGTCAGAAAACATTTTTCTGAAAATCTGAACTGTAAAATCTGATCTTGTTTTCTGATAAAATGGTAGTTGAGATATACAGTACATATAGCAGTTCACTGCCTCCAACAGAGTCCACTGAATTTGGTAGCTATACACAATTTCAATAAAACATCCAGATTTCCACTGACAGGTCTAAAGCAATTAGACCTTTAATTAATTTTAATTTATTGGTTTAAATATATTAAATAAGTAAAAGTTAAAGCATGGAAATAAAAAAATGAACACTGTTTGTATGTTTCTTAAGTTTTATCTGTATAGAATTAAAAACATAGCTATATGAATTTCTACTGGCGAACATAGACTATTCAGTGCAAATACTGAGGCAGACATGAGTTTTACTAAAAATAAATTATATAATGTACCCTAGCCATTAGCTTGTTAGTGATTTATGACTTTTAGACCCTAAATGAAATAGCATTTGGCTATCTCCTTGTGCATAATACCGACTAAAGATCACCTAAAACACCCTTTGCTTGTATTATTTTCTCCAATCATTATTAGGGTAATCTGCAAGTGGGCTTTTTCAAGTGCTACATACAGGAAACTATGTATTTCAAGTCACTCATCTTTGTTCTGCAATCAAATGGAAATACTTTTTGTTAAGATGTTATTTTGCTATTTTAAAATTCTAATGACATTTCGGGAGGGGATTAGAATAATGGTTTGATTTTTTTTCAACTATCTTTAAATTGTAAAATGAGTAGAACACATTAACATATGTATATTCATAATCTGCTCTGAAAAGTTTACCTTCAATATATTCTTAATTCTGTAAAGAAATATTTTGGGTAGCAAATCTTCAAACAGGAAAGACTTGGACAGCAAGTCTTCAAAGAGGAAATAACATGTATATTAGGCAGATTTGAGTATAAGTGGTATAATCTTTCTTAGGAATTAAGCAGTATTAATGATACAAGTTTATTAAATATTCCTGTAAATAATATTGTTATTGACCTATTTTGTTTGAAAATAGTTATATGACTTGGCAACTTGTGAAACATGAAGTTACAACTGTTCAAATGCTTCACATATATTGATCAATGGATTGCTCAGATCAATAAATGAATAAAATAAACAAATATTTATAAATAAATATACATTCATCCTAAACTGTAGTCCTCCAGAATTCTAGTTTGGTGTTCCAAATAATCATGCCAAATAGTTTCAATTTGTCAAATCCTATTTATAATTAAATTACTATAAAGCTAGCAAATCTGAAGTCCTATCTCTCTGGAAAAGACTCTAATGATGGGAAAGTTAGAAGGAAAGAGAAAAAGAGGATGACCACCACCAAGGTGGATGGACTCAGTAACACTGGCACTAAGAAGACCTGAAAGACCAGATTAAGAATAGACGATCAAGGCATCGATGTGGTTGCTAGAAGTCGAAAAGAATGCAATGGCAATAATCAACAATGCTGATTGGGAGATTTTTCAAATAATAATATTCCTATTTTTTCCTATTCAAATTCCTATTGATTCCCTCCCATAGGCACTGCTGCAAAGATTACCGCAAGTCTCACCATTCTCTAGAATGGTGGAAAAATATGCACTTTAACAAGCCCTCCTTTCTAAGTGCAGAGAAAAGAAAGCCAATTTGACAGACTGATTATTATCAAGGTGCTTCCTCACATTTGGCTTATAATCCAAGAAGCTTCTTTACCTCAGAGCTGAAGAAGCTTCTTGGATGAGAAGCAAAATGTCTTCAAAGGAAAACCAGAAAGTCCAGTCGCCTCTTGAGGGGGGGGGGGAAAGCACCTTTGGGACAATCATGACCTGGATGACTTGAGAATCTCCATAGATATCAAGCAACAAGTTGAACTTTCATCCAGCATTCAGGCATTAGCTAAATCTCCCATACCGGCTGGATGCTAAAGGGTCTAAAAAACCTGTGCCCAAAGACCGCCAGCGTACAGTTACCATTCAAATACGTGCACCTGTATACTCTGAGGGAAAAATGCAGGCAAGTCACTTGCGACTAGTCAGGGTATTCCTCCTCACACTCAAATGAGGCCAAGAGGGTTTTTATTTTTTACTTCACGGTTATGAAATTTGGGACAGCAGCTGAAACCGAAGCAAAAGCGTAAAACTTAAATTTCGCCTCCCACCCCACCCCAACTTCCCCTCACCCAAAAAAATCGCCTGCCCACCTACCATAACAGCATCTCGGCCCATGCCGCCGCCGCCGCCGGTTCCTCCCCCGCCGGCGCCCAGCCTCATCGCAGGGTTGAGGAGGCTCCCGCTGCCCGCACTGTTACCGCCGCCGCCGCCCCTGCCGAGGAGCCTCCCGCGGAGAGGCTGGCGAGAGGACGGCCCGAAGGGAAGGAGCGGTTCGGGTTCCCCGCGCGGCGGAAGGAGAGGTGCCAGAAGACTGACGGGCTTCCCGGCAGGCCAGTCCGGCCGGCCTCCCATGCGGGCGCTTTTCGGCGACTGTTCCGGCCCCGGAGCTCCAACAGGGCGCACGCCTTCGCCGGGGTTGAGCTGCATCAGAGGGGGAGGCTTGGGCAGCGAGAAGGGCAACGGCTGAGGAGAGGCCGCGGCGGCCGCCGAGTCTCCACCTGACATCACTTTCCCCGGCGCAGGCCTGGCTCCGCCGAGCCGGCTCTGCTTAGTTCCGCCGGGATCCGAGGGGAGACCGTTAGCCGGAAACCGAACAGAGAAGAAGGGAAGGGTGACCGGACCGGGGACGCGGGTGCGGGGAGGAGAGGGAGGAGGGGTTACTGGTCGGAAGTCTGCGAGGTGGGATCAACGCGCACGCGGCCGGAGGAGGAAAGAACAAAACCTCACGCCGGTATGGGAGGGGCTTCTGCTTCTCCTCTCGCCGAAGGCGGGTGAGCGGCCAAGATCGGAGTGTCTGTGTGCGGGGGGGGGCGAGTAGGAGCCGGAATGGAGGCGAGGAGGGGGGAAAAGAGACACGCGCAGCGCAGAGGACTCTGGGAAAGCAGTTCGCTCCGAGCGACGGAGGTTGATGGGCGGAGCTACGGAAGCCAAGAGGTGCCATTTCTGGGCGTAAAACAAGGCGGGAAAAAAAATAAAGGAACGTGGCGACGAAGGGAAGGTAGAGCCCGACCCACGCGCGTACGCTGAGTTTCCCTAAATGGAACAGAGCAGCATGGGAGTTCCGAGCTCAGACGGTGGGCGTGGCTAGGCGAGAGGCGGCGGCGGCGGCGTTCGGAAAACCAAGCGGGTCTTCATTTCTGTTGCTGGTGCCGCCGCTGCCGCATCAAGTTCGATAGATTTCTTCCCGGTGGGGAACTTTTTCAGGGACTCTTTGGAAGGCTTTTTTCCCGCCTTTCTGCCCCATAAAAAGCGAATATTCCACTGCCATGGAGGCGCGTCATGCAGTTGTTGCGGTTAGTTAGGGCAGAGGTGAAGGGGGCTGGTTGAGACGTCAGGCGGAGTTTACGGAGGGCTTTGAATTCATTTGTTTTTATTTTTGGCAGGGGCCCGAAGCCGCGGGGAGTAAGTGGCCGAGCAGGACCTGTTCGGTGCTCTGTTGCCTGGCGATGGTTGCCTTCCTGGCGCTCCTGATAGCCATCGCTTGCCTGGCGCTGCGAGGTGAGGCAGGGCGGGACAGAGAGGCTCCCTTTCCCGAAACAGGGCAAGGTAGACCTAACCTTAACCCTAACCCTACATACGGTTTCATTGGCCATGAGATTTTCCTGGGGTTCAAAAAGAACTCGGAAAGAGAAGCTGTCAAAGTTGCTTTCTTTAGGAAAAACCTCTAAGGATCTATCCCTAGCGTTAATTTTTGGGCATGACTCCAAGAAGATCTAATCTTAGTTTCAGTTTCTTGGCGATGGAATTTTCCTATGTATTTTAAAGTCCACAAACAACTCCAAATACACAGTTGTCAACTTTCCTTTCATTCTAAAAACACTAGGAATCTGTCCCTAGCATTAGCTTTCAACCACGACTCCAAGTAGTCCTAGTCCTAACCCTAGCCCTAAATTAAAATTTTAATTCAAATGGTATTTTCCCATGTATTTTACTGTGGTCCACAAACGACTCAGAATAAAAACCTGTCAACTTTCCTTCAAAAACCTCAAGGAATCCATCCCAAACATACCAATTTGTGGACATGACACCAAGTAGAACTAATCCTAACCCTAGCCCTAATCCTAACCCTAAATCCATATTAATGTATTTTTTGGAGTATTTTGCCCCCCAAAAGAGGGTGGAAATGTGGGTATACACCGAATACAGCCATTTTTGGCCTCCCAAAGCCCTGCCCCCGCATCCCATTTTTGCGAAAACCGGGCTGTTTTTTGCCTTCCCCAACCCCCTAGGAGTGCTCTGCAGGCTTCCCAAACCCTCTGCATGCCCTGTTTTTGCAAAAAAACGAGCGAAAAATGGGCCTTTTTTTGCAAAAAATGGAGTGTTTTTGCCTTCTAATTACCCCATCTAGCATGACAGGAGGAGGAATTCTAGGAGTTGAAGTCCACTAGTCTTAAACCTGTCAAGTTTGAAGACCCCTAAGTTAGGGGTTAGGGGTGCAAGGGTCTTCAAACTTGGCAAGTTTAAGACTTGTAGACTTCAACTGCCATTCCTGAGCTAGCAAAACTGGAGGAGGAATTCTGGGAGTTGAAGACCACTAGTCTTAAAGCTGTCAAGTTTGAAGTTTGTAAAAAGTGTACATGGTTGTAAAAAGTGTACATGGTTGTAAAAAGTATACATGGTTATAAAAAGTATTCTGCTACACTGGTAATTTATTAAATAATATATTACTACACCATTTGGTTCAGAATATTTTTTCCTTGTTTTCCTCCTGTAAAATCTAGGTGCGCCTTATACTCCGGTGCGCCTTATACTCCAGTGCGTCTTATACTCCGAAAAATTCGGTAATTCAAATGGTATTTTCCCATGTATTTTACTGTAGTCCACAAACAAGTGAGAACAAAAAGCTGTCAACCTTCCTTCAAAAACCTCGAGGAATCTATCCCAAGCATTAGTTTTGGGCCATGACACCAAGTAGACCTAACCCTAACCCTAGCCCTAACCCTAAATTCATATTAATTCAAATGGGATTTTCCCATGTATTTTACTGTGGCCCACAGAAAACTCAAAACGAAAAGCTGTCAACTTTCCTTTCCTACAAAAACCTCGAGGAATCTATCCCAAGCATTAGTTTTGGGCCATGACACCAAGTAGACCAAACCCTAATCTTAGCCCTAACCCTAAATTCATATTAATTCAAATGGGATTTACCCATGTATTTTATTGTGGCCCACAGAAAACTCAAAACGAAAAGCTGTCAACTTTCCTTTCCTTCAAAAACCTCAAGGAATCTATCCCAAGCATTAGTTTTGGGCCATGACACCAAGTAGACCTAACCCTAACCCTAGCCCCAACCCTAAATTCATATTAATTCAAATGGGATTTTGCCATGTATTTTACTGTGGCCCACAGAAAACTCAAAACGAAAAGCTGTCAACTTTCCTTTCCTTCAAAAACCTCGAGGAATCTATCCCAAGCATTAGTTTTGGGCCATGACACCAAGTTGACCTAACCCTAACCCTATGAATTTAGGGTTAGAGCTAGGATTAGGGTTAGGTCTACTTGGTGTCATGGCCCAAAACTAATGCTTGGGGTAGATTCCTCGAGGTTTTTGAAGGAAAGGAAAGTTGACAGCTTTTCGTTTTGAGTCGTTTGTGGACCACAGTAAAATACATGGGAAAATCCCATTCAAATTGATATGAATTTAGGGTTAGGGCTAGGGTTAGGGTTAGGTCTACTTGGTGTCATGGCCCAAAACTAATGCTTGGGATAGATTCCTCGAGGTTTTTGAAGGAAAGGAAAGTTGACAGCTTTTCGTTTTGAGTTTTCTGTGGGCCACAGTAAAATACATGGGAAAATCCCATTTGAATTAATATGAATTTAGGGTTAGGGCTAGGGTTAGGGTTAGGTCTACTTGGTGTCGTGGCCCAAAACTAATGCTTGGGATAGATTCCTTGAGGTTTTTGAAGGAAAGGAAAGTTGACAGCTTTTCGTTTTGAGTTTTCTGTGGGCCACAGTAAAATACATGGGAAAATCCCATTTGAATTAATATGAATTGAGGGTTAGGGCTAGGGTTAGGGTTAGGTCTACTTGGTGTCATGGCCCAAAACTAATGCTTGGGATAGATTCCTCGAAGTTTTTGAAGGAAAGGAAAGTTGACAGCTTTTCGTTTTGAGTTTTCTGTGGGCCACAGTAAAATACATGGCAAAATCCCATTTGAATAATTATGAATTTAGGGTTAGGGCTAGGGTTAGGGTTAGGTCTACTTGGTGTCATGGCCCAAAACTAATGCTTGGGATAGATTTCTTGAGGTTTTTGAAGGAAAGGAAAGTTGACAGCTTTTCGTTTTGAGTCGTTTGTGGACCACAGTAAAATACATGGGAAAATCCCATCTGAATTAATATGAATTTAGGGTTGGGGCTAGGGTTAGGGTTAGGTCTACTTGGTGTCATGGCCCAAAACTAATGCTTGGGATAGATTCCTCAAGGTTTTTGAAGGAAAGGAAAGTTGACAGCTTTTCGTTTTGAGTTTTCTGTGGGCCACAGTAAAATACATGGCAAAATCCCATTTGAATTAGTATGAATTTAGGGTTGGGGCTAGGGTTAGGGTTAGGTCTACTTGGTGTCATGGCCCAAAACTAATGCTTGGGATAGATTCCTCGAGGTTTTTGAAGGAAAGGAAAGTAGACAGCTTTTCGTTTTGAGTTTTCTGTGGGCCACAGTAAAATACATGGCAAAATCCCATTTGAATTAGTATGAATTTAGGGTTAGGGCTAGGGTTAGGGTTAGGTCTACTTGGTGTCATGGCCCAAAACTAATGCTTGGGATAGATTCCTCGAGGTTTTTGAAGGAAAGGAACGTTGACAGCTTTTCGTTTTGAGTTTTCTGTGGGCCACAGTAAAATACATGGGAAAATCCCATTTGAATTAATATGAATTTAGGGTTAGGGCTAGGGTTAGGGTTAGGTCTACTTGGTGTCATGGCCCAAAACTAATGCTTGGGATAGATTCCTCGAGGTTTTTGAAGGAAATGAAAGTTGACAGCTTTTCGTTTTGAGTTTTCTGTGGGCCACAGTAAAATACATGACAAAATCCCATTTGAATTAATATGAATTTAGGGTTAGGGCTAGGGTTAGGGTTAGGTCTACTTGGTGTCATGGCCCAAAACTAATGCTTGGGATAGATTCCTCGAGGTTTTTGAAGGAAAGGAAAGTTGACAGCTTTTCGTTTTGAGTTTTCTGTGGGCCACAGTAAAATACATGGGAAAATCCCATTCAAATTAATATGAATTTAGGGTTAGGGCTAGGGTTAGGGTTAGGTCTACTTGGTGTCATGGCCCAAAACTAATGCTTGGGATAGATTCCTCGAGGTTTTTGAAGGAAATGAAAGTTGACAGCTTTTCGTTTTGAGTTTTCTGTGGGCCACAGTAAAATACATGACAAAATCCCATTTGAATTAATATGAATTTAGGGTTAGGGCTAGGGTTAGGGTTAGGTCTACTTGGTGTCATGGTCCAAAACTAATGCTTGGGATAGATTCCTCTTGATTTTTGAAGGGAAGGAAAGTTGACAGCTTTTCGTTTTGAGTTTTCTGTGGGCCACAGTAAAATACATGGGTAAATCCCATTTGAATTAATATGAATTTAGGGTTAGGGCTAAGATTAGGGTTTGGTCTACTTGGTGTCATGGCCCAAAACTAATGCTTGGGATAGATTCCTCGAGGTTTTTGTAGGAAAGGAAAGTTGACAGCTTTTCGTTTTGAGTTTTCTGTGGGCCACAGTAAAATACATGGGAAAATCCCATTTGAATTAATATGAATTTAGGGTTAGGGCTAGGGTTAGGGTTAGGTCTGCTTGGTGTCATGGCCCAAAACTAATGCTTGGGATAGATTCCTCGAGGTTTTTGAAGGGAAGGAAAGTTGACAGCTTTTCGTTTTGAGTTTTCTGTGGGCCACAGTAAAATACATGGGAAAATCCCATTCAAATTAATATGAATTTAGGGTTAGGGCTAGGGTTAGGGTTAGGTCTACTTGGTGTCATGGCCCAAAACTAATGCTTGGGATAGATTCCTCGAGGTTTTTGAAGGAAAGGAAAGTTGACATCTTTTCGTTTTGAGTTTTCTGTGGGCCACAGTAAAATACATGGGAAAATCCCATTCAAATTAATATGAATTTAGGGTTAGGGCTAGGGTTAGGGTTAGGTCTACTTGGTGTCATGGCCCAAAACTAATGCTTGGGATAGATTCCTCGAGGTTTTTGAAGGAAAGGAAAGTTGACAGCTTTTCGTTTTGAGTTTTCTGTGGGCCACAGTAAAATACATGGGTAAATCCCATTTGAATTAATATGAATTTAGGGTTGGGGCTAGGGTTAGGGTTAGGTCTACTTGGTGTCATGGCCCAAAACTAATGCTTGGGATAGATTCCTCGAGGTTTTTGAAGGAAAGGAACGTTGACAGCTTTTCGTTTTGAGTTTTCTGTGGGCCACAGTAAAATACATGGGAAAATCCCATTTGAATTAATATGAATTTAGGGTTAGGGCTAGGGTTAGGGTTAGGTCTACTTGGTGTCATGGCCCAAAACTAATGCTTGGGATAGATTCCTCGAGGTTTTTGAAGGAAATGAAAGTTGACAGCTTTTCGTTTTGAGTTTTCTGTGGGCCACAGTAAAATACATGACAAAATCCCATTTGAATTAATATGAATTTAGGGTTAGGGCTAGGGTTAGGGTTAGGTCTACTTGGTGTCATGGCCCAAAACTAATGCTTGGGATAGATTCCTCGAGGTTTTTGAAGGAAAGGAAAGTAGACAGCTTTTCGTTTTGAGTTTTCTGTGGGCCACAGTAAAATACATGGCAAAATCCCATTTGAATTAGTATGAATTTAGGGTTGGGGCTAGGGTTAGGGTTAGGTCTACTTGGTGTCATGGCCCAAAACTAATGCTTGGGATAGATTCCTCGAGGTTTTTGAAGGAAAGGAAAGTTGACAGCTTTTCGTTTTGAGTTTTCTGTGGGCCACAGTAAAATACATGGGAAAATCCCATTTGAATTAATATGAATTTAGGGTTAGGGCTAGGGTTAGGGTTAGGTCTACTTGGTGTCATGGCCCAAAACTAATGCTTGGGATAGATTCCTCGAGGTTTTTGAAGGAAATGAAAGTTGACAGCTTTTCGTTTTGAGTTTTCTGTGGGCCACAGTAAAATACATGACAAAATCCCATTTGAATTAATATGAATTTAGGGTTAGGGCTAGGGTTAGGGTTAGGTCTACTTGGTGTCATGGTCCAAAACTAATGCTTGGGATAGATTCCTCTTGATTTTTGAAGGGAAGGAAAGTTGACAGCTTTTCGTTTTGAGTTTTCTGTGGGCCACAGTAAAATACATGGGTAAATCCCATTTGAATTAATATGAATTTAGGGTTAGGGCTAAGATTAGGGTTTGGTCTACTTGGTGTCATGGCCCAAAACTAATGCTTGGGATAGATTCCTCGAGGTTTTTGTAGGAAAGGAAAGTTGACAGCTTTTCGTTTTGAGTTTTCTGTGGGCCACAGTAAAATACATGGGAAAATCCCATTTGAATTAATATGAATTTAGGGTTAGGGCTAGGGTTAGGGTTAGGTCTGCTTGGTGTCATGGCCCAAAACTAATGCTTGGGATAGATTCCTCGAGGTTTTTGAAGGGAAGGAAAGTTGACAGCTTTTCGTTTTGAGTTTTCTGTGGGCCACAGTAAAATACATGGGAAAATCCCATTCAAATTAATATGAATTTAGGGTTAGGGCTAGGGTTAGGGTTAGGTCTACTTGGTGTCATGGCCCAAAACTAATGCTTGGGATAGATTCCTCGAGGTTTTTGAAGGAAAGGAAAGTTGACATCTTTTCGTTTTGAGTTTTCTGTGGGCCACAGTAAAATACATGGGAAAATCCCATTCAAATTAATATGAATTTAGGGTTAGGGCTAGGGTTAGGGTTAGGTCTACTTGGTGTCATGGCCCAAAACTAATGCTTGGGATAGATTCCTCGAGGTTTTTGAAGGAAAGGAAAGTTGACAGCTTTTCGTTTTGAGTTTTCTGTGGGCCACAGTAAAATACATGGGTAAATCCCATTTGAATTAATATGAATTTAGGGTTAGGGCTAGGGTTAGGGTTAGGTCAACTTGGTGTCATGGCCCAAAACTAATGCTTGGGATAGATTCCTCGAGGTTTTTGAAGGAAAGGAAAGTTGACAGCTTTTCGTTTTGAGTTTTCTGTGGGTCACAGTAAAATACATGGGAAAATCCCATTTGAATTAATATGAATTTAGGGTTAGGGCTAGGGTTAGGGTTAGGTCTACTTGGTGTCATGGCCCAAAACTAATGCTTGGGATAGATTCCTCGAGGTTTTTGAAGGAAAGGAAAGTTGACAGCTTTTCGTTTTGAGTTTTCTGTGGGCCACAGTAAAATACATGGGAAAATCCCATTCAAATTAATATGAATTTAGGGTTAGGGCTAGGGTTAGGGTTAGGTCTACTTGGTGTTATGGCCCAAAACTAATGCTTGGGATAGATTCCTCGAGGTTTTTGAAGGAAAGGAAAGTTGACAGCTTTTTGTTTTGAGTTTTCTGTGGGCCACAGTAAAATACATGGGAAAATCCCATTTGAATTAATATGAATTTAGGGTTGGGGCTAGGGTTAGGGTTAGGTCTACTTGGTGTCATGGCCCAAAACTAATGCTTGAGATAGATTCCTCGAGGTTTTTGAAGGAAAGGAAAGTTGACAGCTTTTCGTTTTGAGTTTTCTGTGGGCCACAGTAAAATACATGGCAAAATCCCATTTGAATTAATATGAATTTAGGGTTGGGGCTAGGGTTAGGGTTAGGTCTACTTGGTGTCATGGTCCAAAACTAATGCTTGGGATAGATTCCTCGAGGTTTTTGAAGGAAATGAAAGTTGACAGCTTTTCGTTTTGAGTTTTCTGTGGGCCACAGTAAAATACATGGGAAAATCCCATTTGAATTAATATGAATTTAGGGTTAGGGCTAGGGTTAGGGTTAGGTCTACTTGGTGTCATGGCCCAAAACTAATGCTTGGGATAGATTCCTCGAGGTTTTTGAAGGAAAGGAAAGTTGACAGCTTTTCGTTTTGAGTTTTCTGTGGGCCACAGTAAAATACATGGGTAAATCCCATTTGAATTAATATGAATTTAGGGTTAGGGCTAGGGTTAGGGTTAGGTCTACTTGGTGTCATGGCCCAAAACTAATGCTTGGGATAGATTCCTCGAGGTTTTTGAAGGAAAGGAATGTTGACAGCTTTTCGTTTTGAGTTTTCTGTGGGTGACAGTAAAATACATGGGAAAATCCCATTCGAATTAATATGAATTTAGGGTTAGGGCTACGGTTAGGGTTAGGTCTACTTGGTGTCATGGCCCAAAACTAATGCTTGGGATAGATTCCTCGAGGTTTTTGAAGGAAAGGAAAGTTGACAGCTTTTCGTTTTGAGTTTTCTGTGGGCCACAGTAAAATACATGGGAAAATCCCATTCGAATTAATATGAATTTAGGGTTAGGGCTAGGGTTAGGGTTAGGTCTACTTGGTGTCATGGCCCAAAACTAATGCTTGTGATAGATTCCTCGAGATTTTTGAAGGGAAGGAAAGTTGACAGCTTTTCGTTTTGAGTTTTCTGTGGGCCACAGTAAAATACATGGGAAAATCCCATTCAAATTAATATGAATTTAGGGTTAGGGCTAGGTTTAGGGTTAGGTCAACTTGGTGTCATGGCCCAAAACTAATGCTTGGGATAGATTCCTCGAGATTTTTGAAGGGAAGGAAAGTTGACAGCTTTTCGTTTTGAGTTTTCTGTGGGCCACAGTAAAATACATGGGAAAATCCCATTCGAATTAATATGAATTTAGGGTTAGGGCTAGGGTTAGGGTTAGGTCTACTTGGTGTCATGGCCCAAAACTAATGCTTGGGATAGATTCCTCGAGGTTTTTGAAGGAAAGGAATGTTGACAGCTTTTCGTTTTGAGTTTTCTGTGGGTGACAGTAAAATACATGGGAAAATCCCATTCGAATTAATATGAATTTAGGGTTAGGGCTACGGTTAGGGTTAGGTCTACTTGGTGTCATGGCCCAAAACTAATGCTTGGGATAGATTCCTCGAGGTTTTTGAAGGAAAGGAAAGTTGACAGCTTTTCGTTTTGAGTTTTCTGTGGGCCACAGTAAAATACATGGGAAAATCCCATTCGAATTAATATGAATTTAGGGTTAGGGCTAGGGTTAGGGTTAGGTCTACTTGGTGTCATGGCCCAAAACTAATGCTTGTGATAGATTCCTCGAGATTTTTGAAGGGAAGGAAAGTTGACAGCTTTTCGTTTTGAGTTTTCTGTGGGCCACAGTAAAATACATGGGAAAATCCCATTCAAATTAATATGAATTTAGGGTTAGGGCTAGGTTTAGGGTTAGGTCAACTTGGTGTCATGGCCCAAAACTAATGCTTGGGATAGATTCCTCGAGGTTTTTGAAGGAAAGGAATGTTGACAGCTTTTCGTTTTGAGTTTTCTGTGGGTAACAGTAAAATACATGGGAAAATCCCATTCGAATTAATATGAATTTAGGGTTAGGGCTACGGTTAGGGTTAGGTCTACTTGGTGTCATGGCCCAAAACTAATGCTTGGGATAGATTCCTCGAGGTTTTTGAAGGAAAGGAAAGTTGACAGCTTTTCGTTTTGAGTTTTCTGTGGGCCACAGTAAAATACATGGGAAAATCCCATTCGAATTAATATGAATTTAGGGTTAGGGCTAGGGTTAGGGTTAGGTCTACTTGGTGTCATGGCCCAAAACTAATGCTTGTGATAGATTCCTCGAGATTTTTGAAGGGAAGGAAAGTTGACAGCTTTTCGTTTTGAGTTTTCTGTGGGCCACAGTAAAATACATGGGAAAATCCCATTCAAATTAATATGAATTTAGGGTTAGGGCTAGGGTTAGGGTTAGGTCTACTTGGTGTCATGGCCCAAAACTAATGCTTGGGATAGATTCCTCGAGGTTTTTGAAGGAAAGGAAAGTTGACATCTTTTCGTTTTGAGTTTTCTGTGGGCCACAGTAAAATACATGGGAAAATCCCATTCGAATTAATATGAATTTTGGGTTAGGGTTTGGTCTACTTGGTGTCATGGCCCAAAACTAATGCTTGTGATAGATTCCTCGAGATTTTTGAAGGGAAGGAAAGTTGACAGCTTTTCGTTTTGAGTTTTCTGTGGGCCACAGTAAAATACATGGGAAAATCCCATTCAAATTAATATGAATTTAGGGTTAGGGCTAGGGTTAGGGTTAGGTCTACTTGGTGTCATGGCCCAAAACTAATGCTTGGGATAGATTCCTCGAGGTTTTTGAAGGAAAGGAAAGTTGACAGCTTTTCGTTTTGAGTTTTCTGTGGGCCACAGTAAAATACATGGCAAAATCCCATTTGAATTAGTATGAATTTAGGGTTAGGGCTAGGGTTAGGGTTAGGTCTACTTGGTGTCATGGCCCAAAACTAATGCTTGGGATAGATTCCTCGAGGTTTTTGAAGGAAATGAAATTTGACAGCTTTTCGTTTTGAGTTTTCTGTGGGCCACAGTAAAATACATGGGAAAATCCCATTTGAATATGTATTTAGGGTTAATGCTAGGGTTAGGGTTAAGTCTACAAGGTGTTATGTCGAAAAACTAATTCTGGGAAAGATTCCTCAATGTTTTTTTTTTTTATTGAAAAGTTTTAAGAGTACAATGTACACACATTTTTATCTTTTCTCCCCCCCCCTTTTCCACCCTCCCCCCTTCCCCCCAAGCACCCAACCCCCCCTCCCACCCACCCCGGACTTCCCAGAAAAAACACAAGGTATAATTGCAAAACAAAAAGTATAAAGCTATAAAATACTAAAACAAATTATTTGTTTTGGAATACCTTATCCATTCTTAACTCTATGTAACTCCAAGAGCTTGAAAGTATAATCTAAAATTTCTCAAACAAATAACTAATAAACTATTTGTGTTATCTTAATCTGATACTTTTTCTGAATATATTCAGTCCACCTACTCCATTCCAATATATATCTTTCATTTGAGTGATCCTTAAGATAAGATGAAATCTTGGCCATTTCAGCGAGATGTGTCACTTTTACCGTCCATTCTTCAATTGTAGGTATATCTTCCTTCTTCCAATATTGTGTCACCAGTAACCTGGCAGCAGTTATAAAGTTCAAAATCAACTTAGTCTCTATAACAGAACAGTCCGTAATTATTCCCAGCAAAAAAAACTGAGGTGTGAACTTGATCTTTTTCTTTAAAATATTTTGTATAATCCACCAAATTTTTATTGAAAAAGCCTTAACTTTTTTACAAGTCCACCATATATGAAAGTATGTAGCGTCCTCGCATTCGCATCTCCAACATTTTGGCTGTAAATTTGGATACATACAAGCTAGTTTTTTTGGGTCTAAATGCCATCTATAAAACATTTTATAAAAGTTTTCTCTTAAATTTTGGGCCTGTGTAAATTTAACATTTCTGACCCATATCTTTTCCCACATATCCATCATTATAGGTTCTCCAATATTTTGAGCCCATTTTATCATACAGTCCTTAACTAGTTCTGATTCTGAATCTAATTCCAATAAAATATTATACAATCTTTTTATATGCATAGGGCCCTTATCTTTTATTTGTATAATCAGATTATCCTCATTTTTCAAAATACCAGTTTTTTATCATCTTTCCATCTAGCCTGTAATTGTCCATATTGAAACCATGTTCTAGTTATTCCTTCTTCTTTTAATTTCTCGAATGGTTTTAATTGAAGTGAAATTCCATCTTCAAAGAGAAGTTCTTTATATGTAATCTTATCTAATTTTTGTTCCAAGTTTATATTTTCTATCGCGTGTCTGGGTACTGTCCATAAAGGTAATTTCTCATTTAATTTGCCTTGGTACTTTTTCCAGACACGCAATAAAGCATTTCTTAGTATGTGACTAGGTTCCTCAATGTTTTTGAAGGGAAGGAACAGTTGACAGTTTTTCATTCCTAGTTGTTTGTTGATCACAGTAAAGTACATGGGAAAATGCTAGTACTTTTGAAAATTAATCTATGGTCAGAGTTAGGGTTAGGGTTAGGTTTACTTATAGTCATGGTTGAAAACTACTGCTCAGGATAGATTCTTAAAGATTTCTAAGGAAAGCGACATTGACATCTTTTGCTCTAGTGCTCTTCGTGGACCACAGTAAAAAACCACATTTCCAATCAAAATGAAACAAAAGTTAGTGTCAGGTTTAGGTCTACTTAGAGTGAGTTCCAAAAATAGTGCTTGTGTAGATTCCTAGAACTTTTCAAATGGAATAAAGTTGATAGGTTTTCTTTTGGAGTTTTTCTTTATTGACGTCAGTAAAATATGTCAGAAAATCCAATTGCAAATGAAAATTAATCTATGCTTAGGGTTAGGGTTAGATCTACTTGGAGTGATGGCCGAAAACTTATGCTAGGGATAGATTCTTAGATGTTTCCTAAAGGAAATAAATGTTGACATCTTTTTAAAATTAACATAAGCTTTATTGTCATTTTTTTTACTCTGAGCACACTGGCATACATTAAAAATGAAATTCTGTTTCTTCCTCTCAAAAGAAAATGTGTATCTATCCATACCCATACCGTGTTTCCCTGAAAAATAAGACCTATCCCCAAAATAAGCCCCAGCATGATTTTTATGTGTGTGGTTAATATAAGTCCTACCCACAAAATAAGTCCTACTTAAGAGACTGCACAGTCTGCCACCCATCCATGCCATCTGGTTGCTCACGGTGCCGCCAACATGAGGTGAGGCGAGACAGGTGGGAGGGTGGAGCTGCCCCGCACCAGCTTACTTCAGGGCCCCCGCAGCCAGGCCATCCATGCCCTGACAACTGGTTCCTGGTGGCGGCACTGGCACCCATGTGGGGGCATGCGCGTGCAGGAAAATAAACTTCTGGTTTCCGGCTAATCTTCCTGTTACTGGCGTGCATACGCGTGCGACAATCAGCTGGCCGGGGCGCATGCTCATGCCAGAAAACAGAAGACCAGTTCTTCTAGTTTCCGGCACTGCCGCATGCTTGAAGGCCAGCTGATCGTCACGAGCACATGCGTGTCAGAAACCCGGAAGAGGAACGGGCGCCGCCGCACGTGCCAGGCAACATGGCTCCCCGTGCCACTTCGGGCAAGCGTGTCATTGGTTCGCCATCACGGCTGTAGCCTGATTCTACAATTGTTGGAATTCATGTTTTCCTCATTTATCTACACTTAGTACCCCATAATGATAAAGTGAAAACAGTATTTTAGAAATGTCTGTAAATTTATTAAAAAGAAAAATCTGAAATATGACATTGGTATAAGTATTCAGATCGTTTGCAACAACGCTTGAAATTTAGCTCTGGTTTCTTCCATTTCTCTTGACCACTGCTGACATGTTCCTGCACTTTGATTGGAGTCGACCTGTGGTAAATTAAATTGATTGGACATGATTCGGAAAGGCACAGATCTCTCTAGAGAAGGCCTCACAGCTGACAATGCATACTATAGCAGAGCAAAAGCCATGAAGTCAAAGGAACTGCCCGCAGAGCTCAGAGACAGGATTATTGCAGAGGCACAGATCTGGGAAAGGCTACAATAAAATTTCTGCTGCACAGCGACCTACATAATTCACAAATGGAAGTAGTTTCACACAACCAGGACTCTTCCAAGAGCTCGTCGCCCAGTCAAACTGAGCAATCAGGGGAGAAGGACCTTAGTAAGAGAGGTGATCAAGAACCCGATGGTAACTCTGACTGAGCTCCAGAGATCCTATTTGGAGATGGGACAGAGTTCCAGAAGGATAACCGTCACTGCAGCCTTCCACTGACCTGGGATTTATAGACAGAAGCCTCTCCTCAGTGCAAAACACATGAAAGCACACTTGGAGTTTGCAAAACAACAACAACAACAACAACACTTGAAGGACTCTCTAGACTGTGAGGAAGAAGATTCTCTAATTTGATGAAACCAAGATTGAACTGTTTGGCTCAATTTTAATATTAGAAATCCAGGCACTGCTCATTACCTGCCCAACATCATCCTAACAGTGAATGAAGCATGGTAGTGGCAACATCATGCTGTGGGGGTGTTTTTCAGCAAAAGGGACTTTTTCTTTTTATATTTTTTGTAGTTAGTGTTTGTTTTCTAATTGCAATTATAATAATCAAAAATTATTTAAAACAAACATATGTTTGATATCCAGTAATATTTCTTCACATTACTGTGACTTACTATGGTGATCATAGTCACAGTGACACACAATAGCAGAAAAAATTAATTCCAGCTTTTTTCGTTGTTGTTTTTCCCGTTATATACATGATGTACAATGACAATAAAGGCTTTGAATTTTCAAAATATAACTCAGTGCTTTTCACTGAATATTAAAGTGAAAGCTCGTTTAGTAGGAAAACTGTTGTTGATCTCTTGTCTCCCATTCCATAATAATTGGCTTGATTTAAAATTTCTTGTAAATTTTAAAATTCTTTAAAAAAAATTAAATTTTAAACTTTAAAGTAAAAATAAACTATTTTTATTTACAGATCCAGGACATGAAAAAGAGAAAATGGATAGTACGGAAACCAGCATTTTAGGTGAGGCTTATTTTGTAACTTCATTTTGAAATTGTGACAATTTCCTTATATTTGGTAGGTATTCCTTTTGACAGAAATGGAACATTTTGCAATTCATTCATAAATTAATGTATGCTGCTGTATCATTAAAATACCTATAAGTGATCTGCTTTCCTACAAATTTGAATTTTTGTAGTTATTTTTTGTTTTCTAATTGTAATCTTTAATAAGAATTATTATTAAAAACAAAGCATATATTATTGTTCTATACCTAGTAATATTTTCATGAGAGTAGAATGGATGGGATACAAAAACATTTAAATTTCAAATTGTATCAAATTGTGTAATATCCACAAAGTATGCTGGTAGTCATAAGAGTTTAAGAGTTTTGTGTATAATTTTATTCTACCCACTCCATTTCTCTATTTAAATTGATGATCACTTTCTACAGATCAATAAGATGAAAAAGTAAAGCGCAAACACAGTAATCATGACTGGAATCCTAAAAACAGTTAAATAGAGGCAGGTCCAGTATAATTAAGGGACTAACTAAATATATTTTGGGTTATGTTGTGTTTTTTTTTCCTTGGACATGATATAAGTCTATTAACTTTTGGGTTCATTCCAGATAGTTGTTAACATTTTTTGGCGGTAGAATTGGGACACTTTTGTTAGGGATATGCACATTTGAAATGTATACTAATTGTATCAGAAGTGTGTTCAAGGTCAAGATGACCTCTTTTTGAAACAGGAAAGTTGTGTGCTTGGGACACTTCCAGACATACTGGTCCAGCTTTTTCTAACTTAAAATGGGGCATTTTGAATTCAGCATTTTGCATATCGTATATTAATGCTGAAGTTGTAATTTTGAGATTTCATTATTCACATAATTTTTATTTCAAAAAATTCAAAAAGGACTTAAAAGCTAACAAGAACTAATATGAAGAAAAGGGAGAAAAAAGAAAGTGCAGGTAGTCCTTGAGTTATGAATGTAATGGAGCCTCCCCATTCCATTTGTAACCCGAGGATTCGTGGGAGTGAATCTCATACTTTGAACGCTAATCAAATGTGAGGCTCGTTAAGTACACAAGAGGTATTTCAGGGTGGGGAAGGCCATGTAGAAGAGGCCACCTGCCTAAGACCACCCAAGGCCTCCCCGACCCACTGAAATACCTCATGCTCCTCACAATTGCTTCCCCCCGCAACCTGCCGCGCCGGGTCACTTATTGTGCGAAGATCAAGCAAGCAGTCTCCTCTCCAGCCTCCCAGCTGTGTGCACTCCTCTGCAGTTTCGTTTAGGCCTGCACAGGCCTCGCCCGGCACGTTGCATTCTCCATTTCGGCCTGCAATGTGCCGGGTGAGGCCTCCAGAAGCCCAAACGGAGCGACCTGCACTTTGGCTGGCAAAGTGCAGGTCGAATGTTGCAGAGCCTCTGCAGTTGTTTGTAAGGGCGAACAACTGCTGTGGTGCTGCAAGATCCGTAGTTTCGGAACTTGTTCGTGAATGCTAGGGGGCGCTTATCACGTAACTTCGAATGTTCGCTAAGGGAACGCTTGTAACCTGGGGATTACCTGTAAAAGCTAAATGTGCAAAAAGAATGAATGGAAAGAATTAGAAGTAGTTTCTTATTTTCTTTACAGCAATTATAAATACAAATACAAAATTACCTCTTATTCTATAATTATCAAAAAACTATCTTTTTTCTGCAATTTATTTTTCTTATCATAAGTCATCAGTTCATTTTTTTCTGTTTCATGCAAAAAGACTATCAGGGGTTTCCATTCAGCAATAAACATAGTTTTTTTTTCTCTAGTCAAGGAAATAAATTTAACCATTTCTGCAGGTCCCATCATCATTATTAACCGTTCCTCCATTCTCAGTGGTGCCAGATCTTTCCACCTTTGTGCCTATCATAATCTCACTTCAGTTATCTTGTATAAAAACAAAGATCCTTGACTTTTTTTCCAGCTGTTTGTCCATCTATCCCAAGGAAATAACCTCCTTGTTTCAATTGCATATTAATCTTTAAAATCCTCTGAATTTACATCCAAAACTTTCTAGCCTTCATTATTTACAGTTGAGTTTTTCTTCCATAAGGATTTTGGAGTCTTCTTGTTCTAGCCATGATGACTGGACTGTCGTGTTGCAGTTTTTCCTGGACAGTTATCTATTTTGATTCATTCGAACCAGGAATGTTTCCTCCTACTCCACTCTCACCTGCACGATTTAAGTGAGTATCAGTTTAGAAAGTATCAAATGTGAATGGATATTGGGCTTAGAAATCTGCCATAAGAAATGGATACAATATGCATTCTACGTTTTCATATGATCTCCTGCAATACTGAGGAGTTTTCTTGGTTAATTTATACTTTTTATTGTTATGAAAGGACTTTATGTAAACACTTTGATTGGCAAAAGTCATAATGGGCAGTGGAGAACATTATCTACTGGCTCATCTAGTGATGACTATAAATATGGAAGATTGTGACTTGCAATGTAAGAGGGGAAAAAAGTAACAAGCATGAATTAACAATTGAAGGGAAAAAGAAAAAGCAAGATTAAATGAGTCGATTTTATAAATGGATTGATAAAAATAAGATGAGAGGGTATAGAAAGATCAGTTGGGCCAAGAATGTACGAGAATCATGATAGGATTAATGAGAATCGCTGATGTTATGTGGTTTAATAGTAAGTTTATTAATACACACCAAGGATAAAGGAATGACTATAAATATCAAAGCATGATTTGTTTGATTGTTTCAGACAGAGGTGTCAAACTCAATTTCATTGAGGGCCAGATCAGCATTATGGTCGTCCTCAAAGGGCCAGGTGGATGTGGCTGGGTAGTCAAGTGACTGGGTGGGTGTGGCCAACTCGAGCTGGCCTGTTCGACATTGCTCATGTTGAGGGGCACCTGTGATAGGCCAGACAAAGCTGGGAGGGGTGATCCACGGTGAGCGCCAAAACCTGGAGTTAGGGTTAGATGCTTGCGCGTAACAGGGGAGGGTGCCTGGGGAGTCGAACGTTGCTGGGATGCAGGGGGGGGCAGCTGAACTTCCCATTCGGTTTTAGGCTGGAGTCCAGGCGCAGAGGCAACAGCAGTGGGGAGAGGTCAAAATGGGAAGCCCCTGCCTACTGCTACCTGCCCATTGCCCGCGGCGGCTTCCCATTTTCACCCCTCCTCCCCGTTGCAGACCGTGCAGTACTGTTCGACCCCCCAGGCACCCTCCTCAGCCACACACAAGCAGCGATTCCCTGCAATTCGTGCAGTGCTATAGTGCAATATCACACGAGATCAGTAGTGTGAAATCTTGCACTACTGATCTCGCACTACAGTAGTTTAGGCCTATGTTCTCTGTGAACTGAGGCTTGTACCAGATCCGGCTGAAGAGCATTAGCAAGACGACAAGATTTGGGTCCCACGGTGACCTCCAGATGCAATGGCTCGCCGCCTTGCCCATGGGCGCCCCTGGCCAGGCCCCATCTGCGGGCACCTCCTTGGAGCGCAGGGCATGGGGTGAGGCTCTGGCAGCCTTTCCTCCGCCCACAGATCAGGAAACCCAGACCAGCTTTGCTGCTGGAACTCCTACATCAGCCTAGTCCCCTAGACATGTGCTGGCCTCCTGGGTGAGTGGGGAGCACTCAGAACAAAGTCAGCCTGTGGAGCAAGATGGCCCCCAGGGACACCAGATCCTGTGAGCTCACCGCCTACTGTGCACCTGCCTAGGAAAGAGGGGGTGGTCCCCCGCTGGCTCCAGGGTGGCCCCATGGATTTAAGGCTGACCACATTCTGGCCCAGGATGGGCCAGGATGGGCTGCATGTGTGCATGACAGAGGTTTAAGGGTATTTGGAAAGCTATTTGGCATAAATCTGATTGAAAGACTATGATAGCTTACTATGAGCAGAATTTAATTAATGAAATATAGTTTTATGGTAGGAATGGGGTGTAAGCACACTATTCTACACAGCAGTCGGGAGTCTTTTTTATTTTTTTCTTTCTTTTCACACACTTTTAAATGTCTCCTCTTTTTGGTTCTTTTTTTTTCCTAATTTTTATTACATATTTTATTTTTTCTTTGAAATTTAAGTATTTTTTTAAAAAATATGAATCTAAAAATAAATTTATTGAAGGCTGCACAATTATGTTTGATAAAGAAAATGGCTGTAATATAAACAATGTAATTTTTAATTTTTGTTGTTGCAAAAAACAACAACAGAATAAGCTCATTAATTTGTGTGCTTTAAAGAAGGGAAACTGGATGGAAAAATTTAAGAAGTGGAAATGATGACAGAAAAATATGTCTGTAATATATGGTGTATTGTGAGGAATTGTATTTGTCAAAAGAAATAAACACGACTATTATGGGTAAATCACAAAGTACTTAAGGGTGTGGTAAAGCAAGAAAATAAGGATCAAGAATGAATGGACCACAAATTTACTTTTTAAATAGGTTCAATAATTTGCTTTTATCTAATAGAAATTGCCTTTTGTTGGCTTTTGTATCAGGAGCAATGTTCACATTCGTATACTAAGGCAACAAATTAAGCAGTTTCAGGAGTTGGCCAGCAGAGTGTATTGTAGCATAATTTTTTACAACCCAAAGCATAAAATTCTTTTCTTTTCTTAAGAATTCCAGAAAATGTAAATATATTGTAAAAAAGATGTAAAATCCATATATAATAGATCTTGATAGGCCAATCAGAATTCAGTCAGTTGAGTTTGAATTCATTGTTATTCTTACTATCAAAATATAATACATATCTTACAGCTAGAGACTTTGTTGATCTTGAATGTTAAACAGTCAGGCTTGGTTAAAACTGAAATGGGAGGCCACTATGGAGTGCCAGGTTGTAGGCTATACTTAAGAATGAAAAAATATACAGTGCATTCAGAAAGTATCCAGACCTCCTTCACTTGTGTCAATTTTGTTATGCTGCAGCCTTGTTCTACAGTTGATGAAATTCATTTTTTTCTCATTAATCTATACCCCATAACGACAAAGGGAAAATAGATTTTTTAGAAATGTCTGTAAATTTATTAAAAATAAAAAACTGAAATATCATATTGGCATAAGTATTCAGACCCTTCATTCAATACTTTGTTGAAACACTTTTGGCAGCAATTACAGCCTCGAGTCTTTTGGGATATGGCGCGACAAGCTTTGTACATCTGGATTAGGGGATTTTCTGCCATTCTTCCTTGCAAATCTTCTCAAGCACAGTCAGGTTGGATGGCGACCGTCAGTGGACAGCCATTTTCAGGTCCTTAGAGGGATGCTCAATAGTGTTCAAGTCAGGGCTCTGGCTGGACCACTCTAGGACATTCACAGAGTTGTCCCTAAGCCACTCCTGTGTTGCCTTGGCTGTGTGCTTAGCATCGTTGTCATGTTGGAAAGTGAACCTTCGGCCCAGCCTGAGATCCTGATGCTGCCACCACCATGCTTCACTGTTGGGATGATATTGGGAGGTAATGAGCGGTGCCTGGTTTCATCCAGACATAACGTTTAGAATTGAGACCAAACAGTTTGATCTTGGTTTCATCAGACCAGAGAATCTTGCTCCTCACAGTCTGAGAGTCCTTCAGGTGCTTTTTTTTGCAAACTCTAAGCTTTCATGTTATTTTGTATATTCCAAAAGAAGGCAGTGGCAAACAGTGTCTGTACTTCTGCCAAGAATAGCAAATTTTTATGTGTAGTTTTCATTGTATGTGTTACTACATACAAATAGACAAATATATACAGTAATGTTCTGCCCCAGCACCGAGCCCCAATAATTATGCAACACTCAACCATTCAAACATAGTTTGTTTTAGTCAGTAAAGCAACATCTCATTAAACACGAACACCGAACAAGATAGACAGAAGTCCAAGAGATAATTGCAAGTCTTACTGTTCTTGGAATAAGTCCCAAAACTAGCAGATGCCAAACACAAGACTTGTTCTGGAATTGCAAAGTGGAAACGCCAAAGTCCATATTCAGAAGCCACGTTTGCCAGAAACAAGAACCGGAAACTAGAATGCAAACTGGCCACGCTGGAGGACTGGCTTCAGAAACCATGATGCCAGAAACAAGATCTGGACTGGACTGCAAACTGGAACTGCGTAAGTCAAGATTCAGGAACGACGATGCAAACTGAAAACTGGAGTCATGATGCAAGATTCAGGATTGGCGTTACAAACTGGAAACTGGAGTCATGATGCAAGATTCAAGAGTCACGATACAGACTGGAAACTGGAGTCAAGATGCAAGATTCAAACTATGATTCAGACGGATTTTTCCCAAGTTGTTCTCTGCAGCTTCCCAGTTGCATCAACTCTTCTTAAATAGACAAGGGCGTGCTGGCCAATTAGCCCCAGATCTTACTCCTGAGTAGACCTCCTCTGGAGTAGACCTTTCTGCCTCTTGGCAGCCCGACGTGCTCTGGCATTCAGGAAAGGAGGGGCTACTCCTTTCCTATCACTGCCACGAGGCACTGAAGGCTCCAAAGGCCCTGGCTACACAGGCTGCTAGGCAGGCCACAACAAGTAAGTCTAAACATGTCAGGTTAAGTAATATTTATTAGTGTTTTCATACACGGACTATATTGTGTAGTGATCATTTAAAATATTGAAGAAAACGTTTTTAGGCTAGTTGCCGGTCTATGCTGGCACAAACATATGCCTAAAAATTAGTTGTATAATTTGGGTGGTCTTAAAACTTATTGAGAGTTCATTCCTCCTCAATTCCTTATTATCCAAATCCTGTTTGATTGGGATATGGCAGCATGTTTCACCCAAGAACTTTTACCCAAACATTTTTAAGACTACGTAAGAAAATTATCTGCAATATTTGCCATAATGGTTTATAAGCCTGGCTAGTCGAGTGTGCATGAGATATCCATATGGGACATTGGTACAAATCTTAGATAGTGACTAAATGCAAAAGTTTGTATACAAATTTAAAATGCTGAGAAGGAGTGAAAGTTTATGAACAATGAAAAGGGCAGCTCACTAGGTGGTATTACTGTGTTCAGAGGCAGATACATATTAGCATATAGTAAGCATTAAAATGAAGCCAGTTTGTCTATTTAAAATGTTTCATGGCTTGAAATATCTGTCCTCTCTAATCTATTAACCAATTAATTGATCTTTTCTTTTCAGGCGATTGACGGGACACTCTTTTCACATGGGTTATAGTATGGCTATATTGAATGGAATCGTGGCAGCTTTCACTATAGCCTGGTATCTTTTATAATCTGCTTTTAAATCTGTATTTCAGAATATAGCCCTTGAAACCAACCAGGCAGCCATTTGTATACAGTATGGTATTTGCCACACTTCCCTTATTTGTTTTGTTTAATACGAGGGAAAATATTAAAACACATGAACTGATGGAATTTGACAAGCAAAGTCAACCCACGCATTTAAGGAACCATTTTCAGATTCCACTTGACAGCCTCGACTAAGAATGAATGGTGATGTTTAATCCTGAAGATCTTCCTACAGTATTTTTTGTATACCATTAAATAAATTCAAAATAAGTTCTTATCTTGATATGCCTCATATATAGCAACAATTTATTGGATTTGTTCTTTATACTAAGTAATTCAAAGAGTTTTATTTACTGGAATTACTGTAGATTTTTTTATATATTATTGATCAACGGGGGTCATGTATCGAGCTTAAATTGCTTTGAAAGGTATTTTTTTCATTGATACAATGATTTGAAGTGGTATTTTCACATGCGTGTATTCAATATGCAGTATTAACCCTTCTGCCTTCCCAGCCTTTATGCCTCAAATACTTTGTATTAGAGAAGCCTCATTTCTAGACTCCCATGGACTAGAAATTACGGGAAACAATGAAAATTATTGTCTAAATAGCTTGGTGTTCTTGGATGCTAAATTGGTATTTTGCAGTATTTGCAAATAATTAAAAATTAAGGTACTTATAGTTGATCAGGCAAAATGAAAAAATTGAAGTCTACATTATTTGTAATAAGTAAAAATATACATGTTTTTATTAAAATGTGTTGACACAGAAAAAAATCATGTATTTGTTGAATTATGATTCTGTATTTCTAAAATACTATGGCAAAAGTTCCTATTGCACATTAGAACAACAGGAAAAATTAATGAGTGATTAAGGGTTTTGTAGTGAAATTAATTCAGTGAAAACCTGTTTATTCTCTTTCAACATAAGGAAGGGTTGAAAATATATTTGGTTGAAACCAGTTTACATTTGATAGATGTAAGGTCTTTTCCCCTTATACCTTGAACTTGCCAAAAGAGATTCATCAACTATCAGGAACAAAATTTCAGTAGCTACAGGAACATATCAGTATCTGCAGAAACTGAAAGGCTCACCCCTCTTATTGATTATTCTTCCATCAATGAGTTTGGATCTAAAATGTTAGTTTAATTTCTTTCTGGTTCTTAAGCAATGTCATATGATATTACATTTTGATTATACAGTAAAAAAAAATTGTTAAAAAAAAGCCTTTGTCTTATACTTCTTTGGTCAACATCCGGTAAGAGAACAAAGAATTCTAGAAGTGAACTACTGGCTAAAGGGTTGGTGTCACCAAAAAAAAACCCTTTGGATTCCTGGACCATGGACTGTACTACCTCCAAGATGGGCTCTTGGCAAGGGACGGGTTACACCTCACAAAGACTGGGAAGAATGTTTTCGGAAAATGACTGGCCCAACTTATCAGGAGGGCTTTAAACTAAAAATGAGCGGGGAGGGTGACCACTCTATAGGATCTCCAGGACCTAACCACAAGCAAAAACCCCTAGTAAGCAAGGCAAATAATGAACTAAAGAGGGATGGGAAGGAAGACAAATCCAAACGCCAGATAGGAGACACAGGAAGCACACCCAGAGTCAGGCACAAAAATCTCAAGTGCCTATACACAAATGCACAAAGTCTGGGGAATAAACAGGGTGAACTTGAAATATTAATACATGAAGGTAGATACGACATAGTTGGAATAACAGAAACTTGGGATGAAACCCACGACTGGAACATACTGATACAAGGATACAAACTCTTCAAAAAAAACCAGACCATAAAAAAGAGGAAGTGGAGTTGCACTCTATGTTAAGGAACACTATATTGCTACAGAGTTACATGTAACCAAAGAAGAAAACCTCCTGGAATGCATATGGGTCAGCATAAAAGAAAAAAAAGAAAAATAGGGCCATAGGAGTATACTATAGGCCACCCAATCAAGCAGAAAAAATGGATATCCTTTTTGCCAGCCAACTAATAAACATACAGTATATAGGAAACACACAACAGTGATAATGGGGGACTTCAACAACCTGGATATCAATTGGAAAACTAATTCTGCACCAAGTGAGAAATCAAATAGGTTCCTAACCAACCTAGCTGACAACTTTGTTGTCCAAAAGGTAGAGGAGGGAACTAGAGGGACAGCCATATTGGACTTAATAGTTACAAACAGAAGAAATGATAGAGGGAGTTGAAACTGCAGGAATCTTGGGTGAGAGCGACCATGTCATACTAGAATTCAACATAACGCAAACACAAACAATAGAACATAATAACACCAAAATCTTAGATTTTAAAAGACCTGACTTTGATAAACTCAGAGAGAACTTGGGAAAAATTCCTTGGATGGAAGTCATAAAGGGAAAAACAACCCAAGAATCTTGGGAAACTGAAAAATATGATCATAAAGGCCCAGACCAGTACAATACCGATGAGAAAGAAAAACAAGAAATCCAAGAAGAAACCAGCATGGCTGCACAAAGATCTCTCTGACAAATTGAATGAAAAAAAGGACAAGTACAAAAAATGGAAGGAGGGACACATAACTAAGGCAGAATATCAGCAGATAGCCAGAATCTGTAAAGATGAAGTAAGGAAAGTAAAGGCCCAGAATGAACAAAGACTTGCAACAAAAGTCAAAGATAATAAGAAAAGTTTCTTCCAACATATAAATAACAAGAAAATAATCAAGGAAACAGTTGGTCCACTAAAGAGAGAAGATGGCAAGGAAGTAAAAGGCAACAGAGAGAAAGCAGAGCTGCTTAACTCATTCTTTGCATCTGTCTTCACAGAAAAAGAAACTGTAGCCCAACCTACCAGAAATATAACTGCAAAAAAAAAAAAAAAAGACTGGAAACTAAAGTTAAAATAAGCAAAAAAAACAGTAAGAGAACACCTTTCTGAACTTGATGAATACAAATCACCAGGACCAGACGGATTACACCCCAAAGTACAGGAGCTGGCAGATGTCATCTCAGAATCATTGCACCACATCTTTCAAAAATCCTGGAATATCGGGGAACTGGCAGATGACTGGAAAAGAGCTGATGTGGTTCCCATCTTCAAAAAAGGAAGAAAAAAAATGACCCAGGAAACTACAGACCAATCAACCTAACATCAATACTTGGGAAGATACTGGAAAAGATAATTAAAAAACAGATCTGTCAACACCTAGAAACGAATAAAGTAATACATAGCAGCCAGCACGGGTTTGTTAAAAACAGATCATACCAAACCATTCTCATTTCATTCTTCAACACCGTGACTAAACTAGTAGAACAGCGAAACACTATGGACATAATATGCCTAGACTTCAGCAAGGCATTCGACAAAGTAGACCATAACTTACTTCTTCATAAACTAGAGAAAAGTGGGATGGACAACCTCACCACCAGATGGATCCACAACTGACTGGCAAACTGTACTCAACAAGTATTCCTTAATGGGTCTAAGTCCACATGGAGAGAAGTAAGCAGTAGGGTACCACAAGGTTCCGTCTTAGGCCCAATACTCTTCAATATCTTTATAAACAACTTAGATGAAGGAATAGAAGGGGAACTTATTTGCAGATGACACTAAACTGGCAGGAATAGCTAACACCCTAGAAGATAGGCTCAGGATCCAGACGGATCTTGACAGACTTGAGTGCTGGGCCCTATCTAACAAAATGAAATTCAATGTAGAAAAAAGTAAAGTCCTACACTTAGGTAAAAAAAGCCAAAAATATACATATAAACTGGGTGAAACCAGGCTTAATAGCAGTGACTGTGAGAGGGATTTTGGAATCCTAGTGGACAACCAGCTAAACATGAGCCAGCAGTGTGCAGCGGCAGCCAAAAAAGCCAACGTAATCCTAAACTGCATTAACAGAGGGATACAATCTAGATCAGTGGTTCCCAAAGTGGGCAGTACCGCCCCCTGGGGGGCGGTGGGATGACTTGGGGGGGGTAAGAGGCAAGGGGGGTGGCAGGGGGGCACTAAGAGGGGCCAGGGGGCGGCAGATGCCCTGCAAGGTGGAAGCCCTGCAAGGAGACGCTGCTGCCGATGTGCAGGAAATCTCCCCCCCCCCCGCGCCACCTGCAGATCGTCCTTTCAAAGAGAGTTTCACCAGGATGAAGAGGTGTCTGGAGGCGGAGTTTGCTTCGGGTTGGGCTTTCTTCATGAGGGGAGAGGGACCATCTGGGGAGCGAGAGATTTAGGAAGCCTGGGCTGGCGGGCGGTTTCTCCAGCGAAGTGTCTGATTCATCCCAAGGGGTGAGCGTCTTCAATGAACTTCGCTCTGTTTGTCTGTGTCTTGCAGGCAGCAAGCGTCAGCAGCATTTCCTCACAGGGCTCTTTCCTCCTCTCTGATCTGGTTCTCAAATATTTTCAAGCAAAACACTGCTGAGAGAGGGAAGTATCTGTTCCCCCTCCCTCACCAAACTTTGCGTGTAGGCATGACGTTTCGCAAAGCACCTTAATCTGCGGCTGCTGCCTCCCTCCCTTTGTGCTTTTTATATACATACCAACATACCCACCTTGCCTGGGGATGCCGTTTCCCCCTCCCAAGACTCACATTTCCAAGGAAAGAAGAGCGCTGGGGTGACACTGGACTCCCCCCCCCGGCTCCTCTCAGCCTGAACTCAGCCTGCTCCTGAAAGCCTGCGGGCCACTTCTCTGCTTGAGCTCTGCTAGAGCTTGGTTCTGGGAGAGACCCTTGGAGAGCCGAAGGGGGGATAAGGGCAAGGGGAAGCTGATCGCTTCCCCTTTGCCTTCTCTCCCAAAAGCGTTCCTCGGGCGCAGCCACTTCTGCAGCAGGAAACTCGTGCCTAGTTCCAGCCTTCCAAAGGGTACTGTAGCAGCAGCTATCCACACTTTTTTTACCCTTATTTTGTCCCGACTCACGTGGTCCAGTACCGTACTGGGCCACGTGGGTCGGGACAAAATAACGGTTAAAAAAATTGTGGATAGTGGCTGCTACAGTACCCTTCGGAAGGCCGGCGCGTGGGGCGCATCGCTTGGCCTCCTGCTGCTTTGGTGGCTGCAATCGATGGCAAAAGCGGCTGCGCTTGCTGGAGGCGCCGGCTGGAGCGGCACCCACAAGGCAGCTGTTTTGTGGATGGAATTGCCTGCTGTGACTGTTACCACAGGTAAAGAGAGCGTGAGGCATGTGGAGTGTATTTCTTGGCCTCTGGCTTCTTTTGCAGCCGCAATTGGCTGCAAAAGTGGCCATGCTTGCTTTAGGCCGCAACCTGAGCGGCACCTGCTAATCAGCTGCTCGTGAATGATGGGATGGCCTGCTATGATCCTTCGGGAAGCTGACACAAGGTACCGCTTGCCCCTCCCCACCTCATACCGGCAGGGGGGTTAATAAGACCAAGGCCATATTTTGGGGTTCAAAAAAATATAAGGCCCTGTCTTATTTTCGGAGAAACATGGTAGGAAGGAAGAAAGCTAGTCAGAAAGAAAGGAAAGAAAGAAAGATGGTAGGAAGGAAGGAAGACAGATAGAAAAAAAGATGGAGGGAAGGAAGGAAGGAAAGAAAGAAAGATTGGAAAAGGCATGGATGTTTCTCATGTGCATTCACACATTCAGGGATGCCCTTACTTTGTCTCATCCAGATATATCTGCACACATGGAACCGTTTTATAAGCCATAAACTCTATGTCAAGAATTCCCTGTCTTGGGGGTTGGTGAATAATTTGGAATTTTAGGAGCATCTCATAGCTGCTGTCACAAGATATTTGCCTTGGGAGAGGTTGCTTTCTACTGCAGAAGAAAGAGAGGGAGGGAGGGAGGGAGGGAGGAAGGAAGAAAGAAAGAAAGAAAGAAAGAAAGAAAGAAAGAAAGAAAGAAAGAAAGAAAGAAAGAAAGAAAGAGAAAGAAAGAAAGAAAGAAAGAAAGAAAGAAAGAAAGAAAGAAAGAAAGAAAGAAAGAAAGAAAGAAAGAAAGAAAGAAAGAAAGAAAGAAAGAAAGAAAGAAAGAAAGAAAGAAAGAAAGAAAGAGAAAGAAAGAAAGAAAGAAGAAAGAAAGATGGTAGGAAGGAAGGAAGACAGAAAGAAAGAAAAAGAAAGAAGGAAGGAAGGAAGAAAGGAAGACAGACAGAAAAAGAAAGGAGGGAGGGAAGGGAAGGGAGGGAAGAAGGAAAGAAAAAGAAAAAGAAAGAAAGAGACTTATGATCACAATTGAGCCCAAAATTTTGGTTGCTAAGCAAGAGCGTTGTTAAGTGAGTTTCATCACATTTTACAAGTTGGCCATGCCCACCCGGTCACCTGACCACCAAGCCACGCCCACCTGAAGGGGGTGGGGGCACTGAGGATGAGTTTGTAGCACCAAGGGGGCGGTGGACTGAAAAAGTTTGGGAACACCGATCTAGATCAAGGGAGGTACTAATACCACTCTATAAAGCCTTAGTTAGACCACACTTGGAGTATTGCATCCAGTTTTGGTCACCAAGATATTGAGACTCTAGAAAAAGTGCAGAGGAAAGCAACCAGGATGATCAGGGGACTGGAGACTAAAACATATGAAGAGCAGTTGCAGGAACTGGGCATGGACAGTCTAGCGAAGAGAAGGACCAGGGGAGACATGATAGCAGTATTCCAATATTTGAGGGGTTGCCACAAAGAGGAGGGAGTCAAAGCACCCGAAGGACAGACAAGGAATAATGGATGGAAACTGACCAAGGAGAGATTCAACCTAGAAATAAGGATAAATTTTCTGACAGTGAGAACAATCAACCAATGGAAAAGCTTGCCTTCAGATGTTGTGGGTGCTTCACCACTGGAGGCTTTCAGGAAGAGATTGGACTGCCATTTGTCAGAAATGGTGTAGGCCCTAGGGTCTCCTGCTTGAGCAGGGGGTTGGACTAGATGACCTACAAGGTCCCTTCCAACTGTGTTAATCTGTAATTTGTTGGTATGTTTTTTTCTACAAAACTGGTAACACAGCATGCAAAAACATTTGTATTGAGAAGGCAGGATAGTAATCCATTTGATGAATAGCAAAACACAATTGTAATATTTATCAACTGCGGTATTTTAATTTTCCGGTGTCTACAATGAGCAAATAATTGAATTATTTTAAACTATTCTTAATTCAATTTTTCCTCTCACAGCTGGAGGACTGGTTGTGGGCTCAGAAAGTCATGGATGAATGTTTTGGCCAGGTTAGTTAATGTTTTGGAGGTTAAATGTAGGAATGGCAAATGAAGCCTCTCGGTTGGAATCAGTTTCCCATTTCTGTTCTTTTAAAAGCACTCTAATTCTCTCAACAAAATGATCCAAATTGTGCTGTTGGAATCAAACTTCAACAGTATAATTTGGGATTAGGTGTTAGGCAAAAATAGAAGTGCTTTACTTCCCAGGAGTTTTTTACTTCTATAGCTAGAAATTATGCTTCCAAAATTTGACCATTGTGCCACTTAGCCTTGGCAGTGCAATATTGGAATTCAGTGGAGCTACAATTGGACTTTTCTATGTCTTTGATTCTCTCTCTCTGACATCTCTCTCTCCCCCTCTTTCTCTCTCTTCCCCTCTCTCTTTCTCTCTCCCCCTCTCTGTCTCTCTCTCCCCCCCTCTCTGTCTCTCTCATATCTCTCCCTCCCCCTCTCTCTCATCTCTCTCTCTCTTCCTCTTTCTCTCTCTCCCCCTCTCTGTCTCTGTCTCTCTCATCTCTCCCTCACCCTCTTTCTCTTTCTCTCCTCTCTCCCCCCTCTTTCTCTTTCTCTCTCATCTCTCCCTCCTCTCTCATCTCTCTCTCTCTCCCCGACCCCTCTCTCCCTCTCCCTCTCTCTCTGCAATTTTTCTTCCATTACAAAATAGGCATGTTTTTTATTTAAATTATTTGATTAAATTTCATCACAGCTCAATTGCATCCTCTTCTCAATGCATCCTTATCCCTCTGAAGGAAGGCATTGCTTCTTAAGCTTAATTCTCAATCTGGCCAGCACTTTTCATGTCGCAGCAATCGTACTGTAGTTATTAAAGGGTTGAACTAGGACGGGAAGACCCAAGTTCAGTTATCTATTGTTTGTTTGATTTTTGTCCCACCTTTATTGTTTTTTATAAATAGCTCAAGGCGGCAAACATACCTAATACTCCTTTGTCCTTCAATTTTCACCAGAACAACAACCTTGTGAGGTGGGTTGGGCTGAGAGAAAACGATTGGTCCAAAATCACCCAACTGGTTTTCATGCCTAAAGGCTGCATTAGAACTCATTCTCTTGGTTCCTAGCCTGGCGCCTTAACCACTATACCAAACTGGCTCTCAGTGCAACCTTGAATCTTTCTCTGTAGTTTTGGAACAGTGGCGAATGCTTTGTTCAAGCCCCGTCAAGCTGGACTGCTCAGAACTTTGCTTATCCAAATTCTCTTCGACTCCCATAATTCTCATGACATTTGCTTCCTGGCAGCACTTGCAAATTCAGCAGGAACCTCTTATTTCCTGGAAAGCAATTTGGCTTCCACACAAGGCAGGGCTTGGCTTTTGTGGAATCCAGTATGCGTAGAGAAAGTCAAATGATGTCAGTGGGGATGGGGATTACCTCCCAGAAGAGCTGTAGATTGATAATGCCTGCATGGGTTTAGCTCTCAAGATAGTTCTTGAGAGGATAATACAGCTGCTGGAGGAGAAAGGACCCTGAACACCACACTGAATTGCTTGTGGAAAGGTATACAAGTGTGATTAATTATTAGAAAACCCAGGATAATTAGTTTTGCAGCTCTTTGCTTTCCTGATCTATGTTGCATGAAGAAAAGGGAACTGCAGTGACAGGAATTAGGAGATTTCGGTAATTATGATGTGGATAGATAATTAAATATTAACAGATTCCATGAAAAAATGTTAGTTAAAGAAGAATATTTTATGAAGGGCTGTATGAAGGGCAATTCATACCACCCACTTCTGAAACCCTTTCAGTGTTACCTGGACACTTTGTCAGCAACCAGAGAAACATAAAGAAATGTAGGCAAATTTTTTGTAGTGGCCTGAAGGAACAGAGAAGAGATGTAGGACTGTCCTTGGATAGATATCAAAGAACAAATATGCAAGACTTTCAGGTTGGTCCTTCCTCAATTAGTAGGAAGTCTAAAGATTTTGAAGCACATTAATCTGCACTTGCTTAAAAAATGAAATCCAAATATGAGATTTTTTAAAAATAGGCTTATATGTATATTCCAAATTTCTCTTTGGACTTCTCAAATGTATGTTTGTGTGTGTGTGTGTGTGTGTGTGTGTGTGTGTGTGTGTGTGTGTGTGTGTGTGTGTTAGTGTGCTACTTGATATTTTTTATGTTATATTAGCCATTTGTATCTCTGCCACTATAGATGTGTTTTTATGGTAGAGAATGTGATAGAGAAAAGTTTGAAATAAAATAAGTTTAGAGCAGCTCTTTCTATCTTTTTTCCAATTAAATTCACACAAGAGAAGAAAAGGCATTTATATAGCCCATGTAAGTAACTAAAGCAGCCACTATGGGTAATACTTAATATCTGAATAAAATAATGTTCACAAATCAATTATTCCCATTCAAGCAAAGCATATGTTAGAAATGTTTTCTATAGATTTATTATTATTACCAGGATTTCCTATGTACTTTTAATCTCAGTTGTTAAGTATACATACTTGCTTGGAGAAAAATCTTTTATTTTAAAGTATTGGTTTTTTAAAAAAATTCAGATTATAAACTTGCATGAATTCCTTTGGATGCGTACCAAAGCATATACTAAAACATAATTGGAATAGTGTAGATAATTACCTTTCTAGGAAATACAATTGAGCTTTGTTCTGGCTTTTATATTACTTTATTGACCTAGAAACATTAAACTGCATAATCGTTCACATAGAAGCAATTTTATATTTAAATAGTGAGTGAGTCTGACTGAATAACTTAATAAATATATGTTAGGATATATTAATACCATAGTATCTGTGGCTTTTGAGAGCCAGTTTAGTGTGCTGTAGTCAGTAGTGGGTTCTAAAACCCTTTACTACTGGTTCGTGCGCGCTCATGCACGACACTTCTGCACATGCACAGAAGCGTCCCGGGCGGGTGGGCGGAGCCTCCTGCCGCCGGCGCTACCGGTTCTTAGAACCGGTCCGAACCGTGAGCAACCCATCACTGGCTGTAGTGATTTAAAAGGTTTAAAATATCAGCCTAAAAACGTGGCAACTGGGAGTTCTAGTCCTACTTTAGGCACAAAGTCAACTGATTGATTAGAACAGTCATTCTCCCTCAGCCTTAGGAAGAAGTCCATAGCAAATCACATCTGAAAAATATTCAATTTAAGAAAACTGCATGGAATTGTCCATGTAGTGCCAGTAATCAAGATAGGCTGGAAGGCAAATCCTTTCACCTACCAGTCCCACCACCCTTGACCTCATAAAACCATATGGCATTTAGTTCATTATAAATTTACATTTACATCTTGAGCTGGAGTTTTGCATTATGCTTCTAGGGCTTAATTTGGCATTTTATTATTATACCACCTGGGTTATGCATCAGTCTTCAAACATAAATTCTAAGATTGGTGGCTGTTTAACTTTGGCCTTCAGGTTTCAAACTATTTAACTTGGCTGTCATTCCCTTAGCTCTCAAAATATCTGGAAGGTTGCAGAAGGGGGCTTCGCAGCATTTTTGCTCTTAATGTTATTTAAAGTGACCAGATATTTTTTTTTAAGCAGGACGGGGGGGGCCTGGGCGCCGCCATTTGTTTTGCCCTCTGCGCATGCGCAGAACGCTGCGCATGCGCAGAGGGCAAAACAGCAAATGTCGGCGTCCAGGTGAGGTGGGGGGAGGGGGGGAAGCGGGAGGGCGCTTGGATGCCTGCAGCTCACGACAGGTAAGCTGCCAGCTGCCTCCTTTCCCCGTCTCCCGCCTCCCGTTCGTTGCTTGCCAGCCCGGCCGAAGGGAAGGCGGGAGGCGAGGAAAGGCCTCCCGAAAGGGAGGCGGGCTCCCGAAGCCTCCCCTCCTTTCGGGAGGCCTTTCCTCGCCTCCCGCCTTCCCTTCGGCCGGGCTGGCAAGCAACGAACGGGAGGCGGGAGACGGGGAAAGGAGGCATCCGGCAGCTTACCTGCTCCAAGCATCCAAGCGCCGCGGTCTCCCGGTCGCCCGCCCGGCCCCAGGGCAACGGCGGCAGTGAGGCGACGGGGGGAAGAAAGGGGAGGGGGACGAGGAAGGGCTGTTTGCGCCGCTCGTAAACTCAAAGCGGCGACGGCTCCTCGTCCCCCACCCCTCCCAACCGCAGCGGCGCCTCCGAGGGTGGGGCTAGGGATGGGGCGGGGGAAGGAGAGGAGGAGCAGCCTCCCTTCCCCCTCCCCCCAGCTTCCAGCCGCCGCCGGAGGAGTCAACAACGCGGGACGCCTGCCCGCCGCCAACGCCGCCCACGGCCGGCCCGAGCTGAGAGGCCTGCTGCCTTTCAGGCCGATTTTTTGAAAGAATGCCCTAGTCGGGCAAACTTTGAAAAAATCGGGACTTTTTAGAAGGCGGGTGGGACGCGGGACAAATGATGAAAAAGCGGGTCTGTCCCGCCAAAATCGGGACGTCTGGTCACCTTAATGTTATTTCTCCTTCGCTACTGTTGGGGAGGGAACAAGGTAGAAGCAAATTAACCTGCATTTTAAAAGAAGGTTGCAGAAGGTTGTTTGCATTAACCCAGAATCCAAGCCATTTCAGAACCAGTAAGTGATTGTGGCTAAAGTTTGGGCTAGAAGCAGAGAAACTTAGGTTTTAGTGTAGCCTTAGCCACAGAAGCATACTAAGTGATTTTGGACCAGTGTCTTAGCTCAACCACTCACAGTATTGTTGTAGCAAAAAAAGGGGGGGTATTTTATACACTACTCTGAAGCCCTGAATGAAAGGAAATATATAATAAAGTCAAATCAAAGCTTTCCTGAGTGGCAATACAAAAATTTTTATATGCTCAAAAGTTCTAACCATGCACTCTCAATCTCTTGCTTTTGTTAATACAAAGGGCATTACATGGTCACATGTAGAATCTAAGGAATGAGGTTTACATGTTTTGAACAGCTCACTTTAACTTTGCAGAATCATTTTTTTTGGAGAAAAATATTCAGTATTATGGCTAATATAATTTATAGCAGACTTGAAATTTGTTTTTAAATTTCATACCTTTAGCATGCTAGAGGTTTGCAAATTAAATGCCGGTTGGATCATATGTGATCTGCAGATTGCTGACTGCATCCATACTATAAAACAAATATAGACAGATGTTCTGTAGATATTTTGCGCTACCTATACCATAAATTTCAGCTAACACAATAGTAAGGAATGATGACCAATACATTTTGGAACACTTCAGTTTGCTTCCTGCTGCCTTAGAGAAGAAAAGAAGTTTAATATGATTTATTTTATAAAGCAAAGATTAAAAGACTTCTTATCTACTCCATTGTCCTCTTTCTAGAACAAGCACTTCCTCTGTCATGTTAGGGATAAACATGTTTAACCAAAGAGTTGGGCAAAATGCTTGTGACCTGAGAGAAGGGTTCATTGCTTAGTATTTTAATTCTGTAGCATATGCTATTTGGCTAATGTAGCTTTGGGATTCTGGTTTAAGATAATCATTAAAGTTTTTGCTTTTTAAAATGGTTTTTTCCCTCTCAGATTTGCAAAATGGCTTATCTTGAAAGCACACCACTTTACTGGAGTGATGCCTGTGATAGAAATTAAATTCTAAGCTATGATTTATCTGTTCTTCCCTTCAATTTTAGTTGCGGCAGTACAACATTTGTTCTCAGAATGCTTTCTGTTTCTTCACTATAATGAGGAACTATAAGGGGTGAAGCCTTGAATTATGAAAAAGGAAGAAAAAGCCAAAGCAACTGAAAAAAACGCCTAAAGGCAGAAGTGACATAATTGCCACTAAAGTTATTGTGGTCCGTTCCTTTCAGTAAGATTTTGCCTAAGAGGTGTACTTGGCTCAGCATTCATGGCAGCATAATCATGTCTCACCCAAATGTTTATCTCTAGGGCGAATGCTGGCTGGGGAATTCTGGGAGTTGAAGTCCAGACATCTTCAACTTGCCAAGGTTGGGAAACACTGCTCTAGGGAGACCTGAGGCAGAACAGCAATCTTCTACCTACTACTCAGGTACTGGGATCAGCAATGTGAGACTTTGGTATGCTCCCATGCTGCCTATATGGATTCCTCAATAATCTACGCTTGAGATGTATTCAAAGAAAGGGAAAGACTTCCAGAGTTGGAGTGAGGCATTATTCTGAGCCATTGCTTGGAGAAAAATAGTCCTCTGTGGTGGGAGAACCAGACAGACTTTTTATCCCTGCTCTTCAAATGCCTGCTCTGAAAGATATTGTAATAGCATTCAGTGTCAGGCTAGGACAAGAGAAAGCCTTGTCTGGATGACTGGGCCAAAGTCACTTGGGGACCTTTCATAAGTAAAGGTTTCATAAGGTTTCATAAGTCAAATTAAATCTTCCCAATCCTGGTACAACACCTCAAACTAGGAAGTTTATTACTACTGTATTTTTCGGAGTATAAGACGCACCTTTTTACCCCCCAAAAGAGGGTCAAAAACTGGGTGCGTCTTACACTCCGGATGTTGCAGCCGCCGCTGCCCGCCGCCGCTGCCCGCTGCCACTTTCCACCACCGATGCCCGTCACCGATGCCCGCCGCCGATGCCCGCCGATGCTTCCCGCCGCCGCTTCCTGCCGCCACTGCCCGCTGCCGCTTTCCGCCGCTGCTTCCCGCCGCCGCTTTCCGCCACTGATGCCTGCCACCGCTGATTGCTGCCGCCAATTGCCACCGCTGCTTTCCGCCACCGCTTCCCGCCACTGCCTGCCGCCGACGCCCACCGCAGCCAGACCAAGGGAAAGCCGCCGACGCCGGACCACAGGAAAGTCCCTGCCACCGTTGCTGGCCGAAGTCTGCTCCTGAGGCAGCTAAGTAGCCGCCGCTGCTGCTGCTGCTGCCCAAAGCGAGCCCACAGCTTTGAAGACCAACTTCCAAGTTTGAAGACCCCTGGTTAGGAGTTAGGGGTGCAAGGGTCTTCAAACCTGGCAAGTTTAAGACTTGTGGACTTCAACTCCCATTCCTGAGCTAGCATGCCTGGAGGAGGAATTCTGGGAGTTGAAGTCCACAAGTCTTAAAGCTGTCAAGTTTGAAGACCCCTGGGTTAGAGGTTAGGGGTGCAAGGGCCTTCAAACCTGGCAAGTTTAAGACTTGTGGACTTCAACTCCCATTCCTGAGCTAGCATGCCTGGAGGAGGAATTCTGGGAGTTGAAGTCCACAAGTCTTAAAGCTGTCAAGTTTGAAGTTTGTAAAAAGTGTACATAGTTGTAAAAAGTATACATGGTTGTAAAAATTATTTTGCTACACTGGTATTTTATTAAATAATATATTACTACACCATTTGGTTCAGAATACTTTTTCCTTATTTTCCTCCTCTAAAATCTAGGTGCGTCCTATATTCCGGTGCGTCCTATACTCCGAAAAATACGGTATTTATTTATATCTTGCCTTTATTATTTTTACAACTCAAGATGGAGAACATATCCAACATACAGTATCTTCCTATTTTCCCTACAACAACCCTGTGAAGTGAGTTGGGTGGAGAGAGAGGGATTGGCCCAAGGTCATCCAGCCAGCTTTCATGGCTAAGGTGGGACTTGAACTCATGCCATTTAGCCTTAGCTGTTTCATAGGGGAGTGGCAAGATTCAAATGGGATGGGATGTGTACTAGTCTTGGAGCCAGAGTGTAATATAATATAATCAGTGAAATAAGGCTTTGAATACAAGTAGTCCTTGACTTACAACACTTCGCTTAGTCAGGGGTGGGTTCCAACTTACCTCACTGCCGGTTCACTCCCTCCTGAGCTGCGTGGGCAGTAACAAAAAAAAAAAGCTAAAAAAAAAGATGGCAACTGCATGCATAGTGCCGGAACTCAGCTTCTGCGCATGCTCAGAAGGAAAAAATAATATTTTTAAAAAAAAATTTTTTTTAAAAAAGATGGCGGCGCCCACGGACCGGGACCGACCGATCTGGTTCGGTGACATCATTGTGATGTCACCAGCGGGTCGCTACCGGTTCAGGCAAACCGTTCCGAACCTGGAGAAACCCACCCCTGCATTTAATATTCAAACTTACAATGGCACTGAAAAAAGGGACTTACGACTGTTTTTCACACTTATGTCCCCACAGCGATGTGATCAAAATTCAGTCGCTTGGCAACTGAGTCATATTTATGATGGTTGCAATGTCCTGGGGTCATGTGATCACCTTTTGCAACCTTCTGACAAGCAAATCACTTAACCATGTTACTAACTTAACAACTGCAGCAATTCATTTAACAATTGTGGCAAGAAAGGTTGTAAAATGGGGCAAAACTCAACTGTCTTGTTTAGCAACATAAATGTTGGGCTCAGCTGTGGTCGTAAGATGAGGACTAGCAGTATCTTGCATCAGTATTTTATGTCTGTTTACATAAGCTATTGAGTTATTATTTTTCCAATCTATACAATAACTAGGGTTCTGTGAAGACACTAAAAACTTAAAACTTTGTTTAAAAAAACCACATTGATAAGGAATCAGTTAATACAGTGTCATCATTTTTAAAAAATGGTGAAGTTTAACAAACCACAGCAAAAAATGTACTAGTTATTTGTATAACTTAAACTATAATATAACTTGTATTATTAAAAAATAATCCTACATTATAGTATTTAAAATACATCAATCATAAAAAGAAATATGAAAAAAAAGAAAGAAATAAGATCCATGTTTTCTATATCTTTTCAGTTCTGGAATATAAAAAAACATCCAAAATTAGTAACCAACTTATATATCTTATTCATAGAATTCATGGTCTGCCGGTTTCTAGCCGGGGCCTTTAACCACTACATGCAACTGACCCGCCATATTCCAAATTACCATGTAAGAAAAATAAATGAGCATTTTCTTAATATGTGGTGCCTATTCTGAATAGCCTTAACTGGTACAGTAGACCTTTTCTTAAGATCCCATAGACTTGTTAAAAAATAGTCAAAGCTAGCACATTTTCAATATTCTGGGGATTTCTTTAAAGCTAGCAGAAAATGAAAATTGCTTTGCGGCTTTAGTTTTCATAGGAGTTCTGTTAAATGAAATACTAATGAAACAGAATTGGTTAGCCAAGTATATAGATTGGCATTTATTTCCCAATTGTTTATCTGTGCCTATCTCATATCTTACACATTTTATGGTGCTAGGTGTTGCTCTTTGAAACTTAAAGAAAGCAAAAGAAAATTATATTAATATCAGCTGCATGTTCTGTAAACAACACCCCACTTCTGCCCAGAGTCTTATAAGAAGAATGAATGGGAAACAGATATAATGGGCTTTTTTAATATCACCCCATCTCATTTTCTTGAATTTTTCTTGTGAACCAAACACAAAAGATATCTACTATTTATAACCTTCATGTGGTTCACTACTACCCACTACTTATAGACTTAAATCACAATGCCAGTGAATTTATAATTCCTACATAAATTCTCTTAATCCCACTGATTTCTCTTGGACTATCTAAAATGAGACATTGTTAACTAATAAGTTCCTGAAATACATTACTCAAAAGATCTATATCTAGCTAGCTATGGTTTTCTTATATTTAATACCAAACGAATATCTGAGAAGCCTTTTGTGAGTAACATGAAAGAGGTACATAATATGTAATTTTACCATTACCTCTAAATGCTTTCTCAGTCGCCTTATCTGTATATATGTAAAGCTAGGATTTTACTACTGTTATTATTACTGGTATTACTATGCCTATGGAGATTCTCAATCATCCCAGTCATGGTTGTCCCAAAGGTGCTTTTCCAAAAGGCACTAGACTTTCTTGGTTTTTTTCCTTGAAAACGTTTCGCTTTTCAAATTCTAAAGTTAGAACTAAAGAAGCTTCTTGGATGAGAAGCGAAACGTTTTCAGGGAAAAAACCAAGAAAGTCCAGTACCTTTTGGAAAAGCACCTTTGGAACTGTATTACTACTACATTTACATTTACTTGAACTTCAGCACATATGTTTTTGACTGTTTGCCATGCTTTTGTGATCACCCTGGCTCTTTCTGACGAAGGTGAAATTTATCTCACAAAGGAGAAATAGATCTTTTCCCGGACATCAGACATTAGAAAAAGAAACTGCAGTTTAAAAGTCTAAGTAAAAATATTTATTTCGGTACAAAACAATAAATCCTCATTAGTCTACATTTCTGATATGAAAATAGGTCTTGCTTCGATGGAAGCTAGGAACAAAAGGAATGAACGGAGAAAGGAATGTGCACATGCGTACAAGAACATATCAATCACGTGCTCAGGAATAAACCATTATATTAGATAGGGATGCTTCTCCCTGCATATACATATAACAGGCAATATAAAATCACTGCGTGACACTTTGAAAATACCCTCAATCAGAAACATCTGACAGGACAAACTGCCCTTCCATTTTTTCCCCCAGGAGAAACTAAAACCAGTTTTTTTCATAGATTCAATAGATGCCAATCTATTCCACTTCAGACTACTTTGATTGAATTCCTACTTTTTTTCTACCATTCTTAAGTGCTGGTGCCACTGATTTATCCACTCTGACTGGAAGACAAATTGGCACTACAACCTTGGGAAATTTATTGGTAGTTTTACAATTAAAAAGAAGTATATCACTCTTTATGATAACAGTGATATACATTACCTTTCCTTAAATAAAAAATGTTAATTAAATGCAGACTCTTTGCACCTTAAGGGAAATACAACAATTTAGCATCTTAATGAAATCTATTTTCATACTTTGATTTGCAGATACTTTGCGTTTTTAAGTATACAGTAGTTGCAAACTCCTTTATTTTATATCTCCAGAGAACATCTGAGATAACTATTACATTGTGTTTGCCTAGAAATCTGATATACAGTATGTAAACATCTGGAGAAAGTTGATATAAACTGTTATAATGGTGGATGGATTTAATTAAGCTCTGTTAACAAAGAAAATCAATTTACATGCAAACTTTTAATTTCATTTTGTAAGTAGATATTTTAAACATTATAACAACAGGAGGCAGTGTGGAACACTGATTAAACTTTTAAGGGATTGCTATTTTTTGTATTATTTTTGTTGTGATAAGAATTAGGTAATGCAACTTTAACGTTATTTGATTTCAAACTGTTACTACTTTTAATTTGCATTTCAGTAATTGCACACATGTGAGCACATGCTGATTGTCTTGGAAAGCTTGGAAAATGGAACAAATAATATATTTTGACAGTTTCCATTGCTTTGTGTGGCACATTTTGCAAATTAAATGAGAATAAGTGTTGTTTTTGTTGTCTTTTTCATTCCAACTGTCATTCTTGCTTGGGATTATTTTGAGGCAATCATTCACTATTCTTCTCAAAGAAAGAAAATGCAGGTTTAAATATGCTTCTATACTACTACAAACTAACAGCAATGAATTTATTCTGTAGGAAATGTGATTTCTACAGATATAAACGCATCTTCCAGGTTGCCCTTGGAAATGATCTTTTCCAAATATCCAAAGCTTAAACAGGCAGCAAAGCATTTGCTTTTTCATTATGAATTTCTGCCCTCTAGTGCAGTGATGGCGAACCTATGGCACGCGTGCCACAGGTGGCACGCGGAGCCATATCTGCCGGCACGCGAGCCGTTGCCCTAGCTCAGCTCCAGCGTGCATGTGCACACCAGCCATCTGATTTTCGGCTTGCACAGAGGCTCTGGGAGGGTGTTTTCGGCTTCCGGAGGGCCTCCGGTGGGCGGGGGAGGGGATTTTCACCCTCCCCAAGCTCCAGGGAAGCCTCTGGAGCCTGGGGAGGATGAAAAACAGGCCTACTAGGCCCACCAGAAGTTGGGAAATGGGCCGTTTCTGGCCTCCAGAGGGCCTCCAGGGTGGTGGGGGAGGCCATTTTCACCCTCCCCAGGGATTGAATTATGGGTGTGGGCACTCGTACATCTGCGATAGCACGTGCGCACGTACTTTCGGCACCAGAGGAAAAAAAGGTTCGCCATCACTGCTCTAGGGCTATTTGGTCTAAGCCAGTGGTTCCCAATCTTCCTAATGCTGCGACCCATGCCCCGCCCCCACGCCCCCACCATGACCCACCCCGCCGCCGCCATTTGGGTTCTTTTACCCTCTGTGCATGCGCAAAGCGTGCTGTGCATGCGCAGATGGTAAAAGTACCCAAATAGCGGCAGCGGGGTGGGGCGCGGTGGGGGCGCGGGTTGGGAGGCGCGATATGGCCAGGCTTGTGGCAGTGGGGGGGAGCTGAGGATGCCGGGGCGACCCCTAGGAAATAGTCGTTCGACCCCCAAAGGGGTCCCAACCCCCAGGTTGGGAACCGCTGGTCTAAGCTATGCTGAAATACAAATTGTATTTTATTATGTAGCCAAAAGTAAAACCCACTGCACTTTTTTGGCTTGTCACAAGTACATACCCACACAGGCATTGCTTCTTTAACATGGAAGAGAGTTCTACCTTGTGCTTTTGATATTTTCATTGATATAAAAAAGGATAATAGAGAAATGGCATCTTCTCTTCTACATGAAAATACGTTTAGTAGGTAATGTCTAACTGAAAATGCCAGATAACATTTGGTTGAAACATCATACAATGAACATAGAGAGCTGAGGTGGCGCAGTGGTTAGAGTGCAGCACTGCAGGCTACTTCAGCTGACTGCTAGCTGCAGTTCAGCTGTTCAAATCTCACGGGCTCAAGGTTGACTCAACCTTCCAGCCTTCTGAGGTCGGTAAAATGAGGACCCAGATTGTTGGGGGCAATATGCTGAACTCTGTAAACCGCTTAGAGAGGGCTGTAAAGCACTATGAAGCGGTATATAAGTCTAAGTGCTATTGCTATGGCTATCCTTGGATAGTTTAGTGTTCCTATAAGTAGGAGATTTCAATTGTCACTTGCCAGTCAGGCCTTCCACCAACCGATTGGGCATAGGAGCCAGAGGAAGATAGGAAAGAGGGTGGGGATACACCCCTCCCAGTAGTGGGTTTTAAAACCCTTTACTACCGGTGCACACGTGCTCGCGCAACGGTTCTGCACATACACAGAAGCGTCCCGGGAGGGTGGGTGGAGCCTCCCCGCCACCAGCGCTACTGGTTCTAAGAACTGGTCCGAACCAGGAGCAACCCACCGCTGAGGCCTTCTACTTTTCCTTGCTCCATGCAACCTATGGATTTCTGAGAAGTGTAGTCAAAAATCACAATCACTTGAGCATAGCTAACTGTGGTGATGCAGCAGCAGCTATAAATTTATGAATGGAATGGTCTTAAGATCTTTGAGATTTCAATCCCGCAGGAGTAATGGTCCTGGAGTTTGGATGCATTTTTTAAGTTACCGTATTTTTCGGAGTATAAGACGCACCCTTTTCCTCCCTAAAAGAGGCTGAAAATTTCAGTGCATCTTATACTCCGAATGTAGCTTTTCTGAAGCTTTTTCCCCCAGCCCTAAGGAGGTTCTAACGATCTTCCCGGCTTCCTACTCCTCTTTGCAGGCTTGTTTTCATTTCTACTCCTCTGAAAAAGGTTTTTTCAGACCTAACGAGGTGCTAACGATCTTACTGGCTTGCAGCATTTTTTAATTCCTACTCCCTCCGAAGTAGTTTTTCCTGCCTAAGTCTTTGCAGGCTTGTTTTCATTTCTACTCCTCTGAAAAAGGTTTTTTCAGACCTAACGAGGTGCTAACGATCTTACTTGCTTGCAGCATTTTTTAATTCCTACTCCCTCCGAAGTAGTTTTTCCTGCCTAAGTCTTTGCAGGCTTGTTTTCATTCCTACTCCTCTGAAAAAGATCTTTTCAGCCCTAACCAGGGGATAAAATAATGTGCTGAAGCTGAACAGACAAAGGATGCTAGCCAGATGAATACCTGGTAGGTAGATTTTTTCCCTATTTTCCTCCCCCAAAACTAAGGTGCGTCTTATACTCCGGTCTTATACTCCAAAAAATACGGTAGTCGATTTGAGATACCTTGATTTAAAAATTGTTGCCCCATGATGCACTGTTTCACCCAATTAAAGATTACAAAAAGATATGAGAGCTGTAGTAGTATAAACTTTCTTGGCTCATAGGACGTTTAATGTCTCAATATTTTTTACATAGTGCTCCTAGGCCAAAAGAAACACTGAATAGTTCCATTTATTAAGTAGATAGGTTCAAACATCTTAAATAAATACTGTATGTCCTAGTAACTTAGTAGCCATATGAACAAATAATGCACATTCATTGAAAGAAAAGATATTTTTAATTTTTAAATAACCAAAATTACTTACAAAAAGGATGTGTATCTGATCAAATATCCTTTTTTGCTTTTCACAATCTTAACATTTACATTATTTTAATAGCTTGGAATGATTTGACGTTTCATCAATCCAAGAGGAATTTCCCAAACTATCACCAGCCTATTTTATAAACCCCACAAAGAAGCATCACCCAGGATTTCTTGTTGCACCTGTTGCACCTGTTCCATCAGATCCTGTCTTTTGTATTCCCATTTGGATAATCTCAATTTTGTTATCTTCTATAATGTTTTATGTTAGGTAAAAAAAATGTAATCTCATCTACTAAAAAATTATCCATTGATATATGTACATCTTTCTGAGATGTTAGCTATTAAAATTATTAAAAAGTTTTAAAAAAATTTAAGGGAACAAAGTTATAGCTGGCTTAATCATTTTTTAAATTCTTTTCTGTCTAGTCCTTTGGTTCCCTCTAGTGTCCATTTTCAACCATCAAGCCATAATTGCTAGATGGGTCTAATTCTTCAGTTGTTTCCCACATTATTTAATTATGTACTTGTTTTTTAAATCTTACAACAAAAGTAACCAATATTCCAAGCTTCACTGGCCTCCCAGTCTGTTTAAAACTTTCTTAGATCAAAATCCTTTTTCTTTTTGCCCATTGTATATTATTTTAAATTCTTAAGTCTCTGTTTAAAAATTTTTAAATCCAAAAAAAGAGGTCAATCTCACCAGGTGTCAAATTAAGCTTGTCTTTTTATGATTTTGTCTCTAATATCTATAAGGTGATTGAACTGAACATTTCTGAATCAGCGGCGGGTTGCTGCCTTACTGGTGCCGGTGCGCTGTGCGCGCATCTCCACGCTTCGGGCGCGGGTGCGCTCGCTATGCGCACGCGCCCCCTTGCGGGATTTTGCTTCTGCACATGCGCGGAAGCAAAATCGCACCAAAATCTCGTGAGGGGACACGCACGTGCATGAGATTTCGACGAGATTGTTTTCCCGCGCATGCGCAAAAGCAAAATCTCGCCGAAATCTCTCTCTCGCGCGCGTCCCCTCGTGAGATTTCAGCGTAATTTTGCTTCCGCGCATGCGCAGAAGCAAAATTGACCCCAAATCACCGGGAAAAAATGGCGATGTGCGCGTTGGACCGGCAGAGAGGGCTCCGGAGCGGTTGCGCAATCTGCTGCTCCCTACCGGAGTTGTGCACTGGGCGGCTCCGGCAGGAACCCACCTCTGTTCTGAATGTGATTAGAAAGTGAGTTTGTCTGGTTTAGTGTCCTTATTAAAGCTCAGCTGCTGCTGAGAACAAAGATGTCATCTCCCTTGGCTCCTGGCACTCAAACCTACAGGAAACTGCTGTTTTAGTCTGTGCCATTCAGACCACTCATGGGCAATTGCTTATTCTCTTGTTCTCCTGAGAGCTTGAAGGTCTGGTCTACTTGCTGGTTATTCATGCTTCCCAATGGTCATTGTCTCTGCTCATTTGCAAAGACATCTTCAATCAGCCATTCACATTGGAAGTTACAGCTGATTTTCTGTTAACTTTCAGGTCAGCTGCTTTATTGGCCATATTGAAGTTATTTAGACCAGGGGTCCCCAACCTTTTTGGACCTCAGAAACCACTACATTCATAATTTTAAATCCCACGGACCACTAATATGAATCCAGCGCGCCGTTTGCTGAAGCGCCTTGACTCCCAGTGACGGGATGGAGTCCTTCAGGCATTCTCCCCCCCCTCTCCCCTCTCTCTTTCTCTCTCTGCCCCTTTCTCTCTCTCTCCCCCTTTCTCTGTCTCTCTCTCATCTCTCTCTCCCCCCTCTCTCATCTCTCTCTCCCTCTCTTTCTCTCTCCCTCATCTCTCTCTCGCCCTCTCTTTCTCTCTCCCCCCCTCTCTCTCATCTTTCTCTCCCCCTCTCTTTCTCTTTCTTCATCTCTCTCTCCCTCTCTCCCTCTCTCTCTCTCATCTTTCTCTCTGTGACATCTCTTTCTCTCTGACATCTCTCTCTCTCTTTCTCTCTCCCACTCTCTTTCTCTCTCCCCCTCTCTCCTCTGTCTCTCTTCCCTCTCTCTTTCTCTCTCTCATCTCTCTCTCCCTCTCTCTCCCTCTCTCTCTCATCTCTCTTTCCCCCTCTCTGTCTCTCTCTGTCATCTCTTTCTCTCTCTGTGACATCTCTCTCTCCCCTTTCTCTCTCTTCCCCTCTTTCTCTCTCCCCTCTCTTTCTCTCTCTCCCCCCTCTGTCTCTCTCTCATCTCTTCCTCCCCTTCTCTTTCTCTCCCCCTCTGTTTCTCTTTCTCTCATTTCTCTCTCCCCCTCTCGTTCTTTCTCTCATCTCTCCCCCCGCTCTCATCTCTCTCTCTCTAACATCTCTCTCTCCCCCTCTCTGTCCCCCTCTATATTTCTCTTCCTCTCTCCTCTCTGTCCCCCTCTCTTGTTCTTTCTCTCTCTCATCTCTCTCCCCCTCTCTCTGTTTCTCTCTCACCTCTTTCTCTCTCTCTCTGACATCCCCCTCTCTCTTTCTCTCTCATCTCTCTCTCTCTCTCCCCCCTCTCTCATTCGGATTCTCTGGTGCTCTCTGGGTCTCGCGGGCACTCCTTCGGAGTTTGTTGGTGCTGGACGCTTCGCTCCCACTCTGGAATTTGGAGCAAATCTCCATCCCCTGCCCTCCCCTTCTCAGGCCAGGCGAGGAGTGACTGGGAGGGGAGGGTGAGGGGCGGGCCAGCCACTGGTGGGTTCAGCCAACTGGAAGCCACAGCAGGGGAAGAACAAGCCACAGGTTGCCGACACCCATTGCTTTGGCCCACCTGCACCGCCCCCCCTTGCACCATTACCTCGTTCCAGCCGGCGAGGGCTGTGCTGCAAAGTTGCAAGTTTCACATAGCTCCCTCTATGGCGGAGATTTCCAACCCCACCATGAGCTGCCTGGCCAGTCCCATATTCCAGAACTCTAGTCACAGGACTGGCCATTAGTCATCCTGGAGCAGCTCCTCCACCCGGGTGTGCCGCGGACCACCAAAATTTTCTCACGGATCACCAGTGGTCCATGGACCACCGGTTGGTGACCTGTGATTTAGACTCTGTTTGGCTTCTCGGATATTATGATGGATTATGACGGTGTCATTGGTGAACTGAAAATGAATGATGTCATGTTTGTGTCAAGTCTGATTTCATAGGCCTTGATTATTTTTAAGCATTTACCTTTGCATGTATTTCTATGTCAAATGCTTTTTCATAATCAGTGACCTTAAGGCACAGAGATATGTGAATATCTTTTACTTGTTCTATCAGCAGGTTAATTGTGTGAAGTAGTCAATGGTTGAGTATCCTTTGCAAAAACTAGGTTACTCTCATGAATGATGTTCCTCTAAGTTTTCCTCTATTTTGTTCTGTATAACTTGAGTAAAGAACTTGTAATCTAAAGAGAGAAGATAGATCTGGCAGTAGTTAACAGGTTTTTCTAGGTTGTCTTGTTTGAATATTAGAAACAAAGTTTTCCATAGTTCAGGGCGATCATTCATATGTTCATATCATTCATAGGAGCCATGGTGGTGCAGTGGTTAGAATGCAGTATTGCAGGCTAACTTTGCCACAGTCACGAGTTTGACCCTGACTGGCTCAGGGTTGATTCAGTTTTCCTTCCTTCTGAGGTCAGTAAAATGAGGACCCAGATTGTTGTGGGGCAATATGCTGACACTGTAAACTGCTTAGACAGTGGTTCTCAACCTTCCTAATGCCGCGCCCCGCACCCCGCCCATGCGCCCCCGCCGCGACCCACCCCGCCACTGCGCCCGCTGCCGCAACCCCCATCCCGCCGCCACCATTTGGGTTCTTTTACCTTCTGTGCATGCACAAAGCGTTCTGCGCATGCGCAGAGGGTAAAAGAACCCAAATGGCAGCATCTGGGCAAAGTCTCCCGACCCCTGTGAAAGGGTCGTTCGACCACCAAAGTGTTCGCGAACCCCAGGTCGAGAACCGCTGGCTTAGAGAGTGCTATAAAACACTAGGATGCGGTAGATAAATCCAAATACATTTTCTTTTAAATGTATTTTAATGTTTATATTGTGTTTTTTACTTGGCTGTTCACCGCCCTTAGTCCCCTGGAGAAGGGCGGTATATAAATTTAATTAAACTAAACTAAACAAATGCTATTGGTATTTAGGCAGTCATTCAAGACTTCAGTCAGCTGTTTCGCTTGGGATTCTCTACAACTTTCTCAATTTATAAGGTGGTACCATTCTAGCCCCGAGGCTTTTCCTGACTGGTCTTTCAAATTGCATGGTGAACCTAATCTGAGTTGATTTTTGATACTGTTGAAAATTGATCTAAATGTTGGTTTGGGAGATGGATATTTTAAGACAAAGAGGTCACAGTAAAAATGCTGACATGGATATTTTAAGGCAAAGAGGTCACAGTAAAAATGCTGGCATTCTTTGTCAACTTCTCCTCAGTTAGTTGTGGTGTCTTATCCTGCTTAAGGGCCTTTAAAAGTCTCTCTCCCTCCACCACATTTCAGTTACTTCCAGTATGTTTTCATGCTGCTTCTAACCTCAGCTGCTTTCATGAATTGTTGTCTGTCGTAAATTTCATAGTTGTCTTCTAGCTGTCATCTTACTGTATCTTGTGGTTCAGCTCAAATGTTTTTTCCCCTTTGAATGCCTTCCTCTTCTCTCCTCACATGAAATTCAGTTTACTGTATTTCAATTTTTAATGTTAAATTACATTTGCATTGAATATATATTTATGTATTGTGTTTATTTTTAAATGAATCCCATTCCAATTAATTCCATTCATTTCATCTAAAAATAATCTTGACAAATTCACCCAACACATTAATTGAACTGAAATTAATTGCAAGTATTATTGCTATTTATTATGTTCTAGTTTATATAAGTGGAAGGGAAGGTAGTCTTTCTCCCAAATAAAAATAGGATTGCTGTACCAAAAAGTTCAGATGCCTCTGCCTTAGATAGTTGAAAAGCTGCATTATACATGTAGAGCTGTCATTTTAAGAACTCCTTGCTCCTTTCTGCTTTCTGCTTCTTGTGTTGCCTAAAAGATTTCTGGCCTCACTTGATTTTCTCTTGATGCAATATATTGGTTAACAATGCCAAACATTTGGCATGGGCATTCCCCCTCCTTTTAAATATTATTGGCTATGTTTTCTGACAAAAAAAGTTAGTCTACCAAGGGACAGCAGAACAAATAAAATACAGTCTCGGTGGAATTCACAGCAATGATTCATCCATTTATAAAAACTGCATAACATAGCAGATGATAGTGCTTTTAGTAGCTGGAATATGCTCAATATCTTGTACCCAAGAATGCTAACCTGAACATCTATCCATAACTGTATATTTAAGGTTCAGATATCTACCTTCAAAAATGAATGAATGGCAATAATTATTGGAAAATCGTATCTCCAAATTTTGGGGATATTTGATCTCTTACCTACAAGTAGAATGTGAAATGTATCTCATCCGTAACCTCATATTGCCTTAATTGAATTCAGTAATTAAAATCTGCAACAGGACTACTCATTCTCCTGCTGATTTTTAATGAAGAATTATTAAGTAAACTGATAATATCACCACTGTGTTTAACCAATAGCTATGAGCTCCAAGAAAGGAACTCGCAAGTAAAGAACACGGAGATAAAAATCATAGGCAAGCTAGTTTGGGTATTTATTAATTCAAGGGGCACTTTAACTTTTTTTTAAAAAATCCCAGTGTAAAATAGTGAGAAAGAATGTAATCAGCAGAAGTCATGATTGTAAAAAAAGCAGCTGGTGAAAGCTGCTCCAAAAAATGACTCTTATTATGGACATCTGGCAATAGACATTTATATATGACTGGAGACTAATTTTAGTCTTCACAGTACTAAATTGGCAAGACAAAAGGGATATAGAACTGAGGTAATAGGAAAAGGAAATTTCTCCAAAACAATTTGTTTTTCATTGCTGCACAAAACTAAATTCATACAATTAACAAAAAGGAAGCAGTAAAATATTCAACTGATCTCCTGGTTGCCATGTAAAGACTCTCTCTTTCTTTCTTTCTTTCTTTCTTTCTTTCTTTCTTTCTTTCTTTCTTTCTTTCTTTCTTTCTTTCTTTCTTTCTTTCTTTCTTTTCCTTCCTTCCTTCCTTCCTTCCTTCCTTCCTTCCTTCCTTCCTTCCTTCCTTCCTTCCTTCCTTCCTTCCTCTTCTTCTTCCTCTCTCCCTCCCCCCCTCTTATCCCTCTAGTAAATCAGAGAGTATATGATTTACATTCTTTCTCCTTTTCAAAAAAGGGTCAGCTAGAAGCCCCCCCCCCCATCACATTACCTACTTTGAAACAGCCTGGTTATTCAAAACGAGGTGCATTTTTCCTGATAAACAACAGTTTCAAAAAGGTTCAAAAATAAGAGAGATCTTATATCTGAGCATGATTTTGGCAGACAGAAACAAAAAAAAACCTTTCATCCTTAGTCCATTACATCATTCCTGTCCATCAGGGCAATTTAACCCACCATCGGGACAATAATAGATTGATAAGCACTTCTATTCGGATGGAAAACTCTGATGGAACTCTTGGAATATATGCACCACAATCTTAACCAGACTGAATACTAATCATTACATGTCTCCAGGGACTTGGTTATCCCCAGGGAATCTGGGAAATGTCATACTGGATGGGAGGGTAAAGGACTTCAGTAAAAAATAAAATGCTCAATATGCTCACCTAGTTGTATTTTCTAATTTTTTTTTTAGGGAAGCCATAGCAACTGTGCCATCTGCTATAAAATCAATACAAGTCTGATGTGCAGACAATGCCCAGTGAAAATCCATATTTAGAGGAAAAAATATGCACAAATTGACAAGAAAACTCTGAGCATGGTTTGAGAAGATAAATGCTTCAACTAGTAACTATAGGGGATTTAGTTACCTTAATTACTGATGATCCACTATTATCAATCTTCAATCCACAAAAGGGGATTCTGCTTATAGCCTCTGCTTGAATGCAGCTTGGATCTTACCTGTTTCCCCCAAAATAAGACGTCCCCTGATAATAAGCCCAATCAGGCTTTTGAGTGCATAGCAATAAGGCCAAGTGCTTATTTCAGGGTTCAAAAAAAATATAAGACAGGATCTTATTTTCGGGGAAACATGGTAGATAGATAGATAGATAGATAGATAGATAGATAGATAGATAGATAGATAGATAGATAGATAGATAGATAGATAGATAGATAGATAGATAAGGTAGATAGGTAGGGGGCGGAGAGAGAGAGAGAGAGAGAGAGAGAGAGAGAGAGAGAGAGAGAGAGAGAGAGAGAGAGAGAGAGAGAGAGAGAGAGAGAGAGAGAGACCCTGTTTCCCCCAAAATAAGACATCCCCTGATAATAAGCCCAATTGGGCTTTTGAGTGCATAGCGGAAAGGCCAAGCACTTATTTCAGGGTTCAAAAAAATATAAGATGGGGTCTTATTTTCGGGGGAAAATGGTTGTTCCTTGGACAGCACACATACAAAATAGAAGGAGACACAATCACACAAACACTAGTGGGTTGCTTGATTTCATTGAGGGCCGCATCAGGATTGTGTTTGACCTTGGGGGGTGGGGAAGGAGCATGGCCAGCTTGACGTCACTCATGTCGGGGGCACCTGTGGTGGCCTGAGTGCTCTGCCAGTGAAAATGGGCTCCTGAGCTCCGATTTCGGCTGTGACGGTCTCCTGCAACCCTCTGCCAGCAAAAATGGAGCTTCGGAGGGCTGCCTGCAGCCCTCTCCAGCTCTATTTTCGCTGGCAGAGGTACCACAGGCTGGTTCTTTGCTGTTGCCAGGGCAGCCCCGCAGGTCAGATCTAAGCACCCCGCAGGCCGGATACGGCTCCCAGGCCTTGAGTTTGACACCCCTGCTCTAAAGGCATAGCTTGATAGCTTTGATTTAGATATTCATTTTTTTCATGAATTGCTATTTCTGGGCTCATATTAGATCTCAAACATGTAGCCTTCCATTCCCGAATGGCCAAATGACAGGGATGGGATACCATTGGTACAGCAGTCAGTATAATTCATCTCTGCAATCAGCATTCAGATGCTTCAGGAAATGACCAGGGAAGACTATACCTGTTTTCTATTGGGGGTGTCCCGTGTTTCTAGTTATGCATTATAACACTGAACTGGAAAAACAATAAAATCCCATATAGATCTTGCCTTGAGGTATAATTTACCATTGCACATAGATGGCGAGGAGGTGGAGAGGGTTAGTAGTTTTAAATTTCTGGGTATTTATATCTCAGAGGACCTCTCATGGACTATGAATGTAAACATGCTCGTGAAGAAGGCTCAGAAGAGGCTGTACTTCCTGAGAATGCTCAGGAAGATAAATCTATCTCAGCATCTACTGTTGTCCTACTATCGCAGCACCATTGAGAGTGTCCTGACCTATGGTATTCTAGCATGGCATGGAAGCAGCTCTGCAGCAGACAAAAAAGCTCTACAGAGAATAATTACAACTGGAATGTCCAGAATATCATTGGGCTCCAGCTACCAGCCCTGGACGATATCTCTGCATCTCGCTGTTCTAGGAAGTTGCACAATATTCTCAGAGACTCTTCTCATCCTGCTTACAATCTTTTTGAACTGTTGCCTTCTGGCAGAAGATACAGAACAATTAAAACTCGGACCACACACTTTCTGAATAGTTTTTATCCCAGAGCTATAATTGCACTTAATAATGAAGTGAAGGGTCACCATCAGTGAGCTGTTGGATAGTATTACTTGGTCTGTTGTATGGATGTTTGGGTGGTTCAGGGTGGGGAATTTGTGGTGGGTGGGGCGTGTTTTAGGGATTGCTATGTGTGTTGGGACTGGTCTTGAAGCGTTATGTGAATTTCGTTGTATGGGTGTACTGTGTATATACGTACAATGACAATAAATTGTTATTATTAATTTGTAGCAATCTTTACTTAAAACATGGGTCATTTGACAGATAAGATGCATCTTCTCACCTGAGCCAATCTACCTTTTCCTGCACAAGATGGCAATGTTCAAATCAGATGCACTGTTGCCTAGTGACACTAACTCCGTAATCAGGAACAATTGTTTTTGAAGGCCGAGGCACAGCAGGGCTATTTCCACGAAACACTCATGCTGATTTCTTTGCTTTTTTTTGTTTCCAAAATGGCACCTGTTTTACTGTCTTAACGTGATTAATAATGGCAATATATGTTGCTTCAGTTGGTCAAGCAGATCTGGCATCCGAGCTTGAGAGGTTCTTGGAAACTCAAAGCTGAATTTAAGATTTCAGTGCAGATATCAGAAGGCCGCATCCAGGAAAGAGAATGAGGTTCCAATTGTTTTCTTCAGTGGATTTCTGAGGAGGCCTTTTTAAAAATACTGAATCAATCTGGATTAGCAAGTACCTTTTTTTTAAAAAAAAAGAAAAAGCTTTCATTCTGATAAACAGAATGGAAACATTTTGAAAAGCTGTTATTCCAGATGTTGAGGGGTTTGACATCAAGGGACATCAAGTGGATGTTATCACTTCACCAGACATGGCTAATTTTTGGGGGTGGTGTGTTGGTTGGGGTAAGAGCAGGAGACCCTCAGAGGAAGATTGCTCCCATTTTCATTCTTTAAACCCACCTTGAGTGAAAAATTGTCTGCTCTGTGGGCCAGGGTTTCATTCTGGAGATGGGGGCAGATGGAAAAATGGAAACAATATTACCATTGTTAAACCCACCTCCCAAAAGAGGTCAAAACCAGCGGTGGGTTGCTCCCGGTTCAGACTGGTCCTTAGAACCGGTAGTGCCGGCGGCGGGAGGCCCCGCCCACCCTCCCAGAACACTTCTGCGCACATGCGAACTGGTAGCAACGGGTTTTAGAACCCACTACTGGTCAAAACGGTGTTGCTGAAATCTGCTAAATATTGGCTTAGTCATTTGGGGATGGCCTAACCATAATGATAGTGAAAATCATGTTTTAACACGCATTCTGCCCTTTTGCAGTTATATTACTATGCGTCACACACAAGTACATAAAAGGAGAAATTCATGATGTCATTCTGTGGTGACACAGATTTTGCCACTTGTCCTCCTTTCTACCTATGGGGCATGTGTGTGTGTGTGTGTGTGTGTGTGTGTGTGTGTGTGTGTGTGTGTGTGTTTGTGTGTATTGGGGAGAAATGGGTTGCAGAGAATCTCCATGAAAAGCAAAGGCTGCAGTTTGCCAGCTCAATGTTATTCTCTTCAGAGAAAAGTAAAGTACTAAATTACATCATATTGATTAGCCATAAGGCAAGAAAGTGCTACCAGTTGTATAAAGCCAGGAAATGTTAAAGGAAATCTCTTATATTTTCAGTATTATTACTCTGGGTCTCAGTCTGGTGAACCGTAAATTTGACAAATTAGTTGTCCTGAGGTTCATAAATATTTTAGCCATAATTGCTAAGGAAAATAATATAAAACATTAAAAAGCAGGGAAGTGAATGTTGAAATGAAGGCAGGGAACAGAGCCATGCATGTAACATCTGCTTTTCTTTTTTCTTTTAATTTACAGGCTCTAAAGCAGTCTTCCCAATTTGCAGATCTGGCGATTGTTCTAAATATTTTATTTTTGTAAAACAATAGAGTCAAAAGGCATGAGACTGCTGAACGTTCAGTAGTTGTTCAGTAATTAATGCCACAGGTGCTGCTTTGTTTGGTACTTTTGAATTTTCCCATAATTTGTCATAATGGGGGAAAAAGATGCCTGGAATCTGTAACAGTTTTGTAACTATCAGGCTTTGAAAGCATTGCATTTAGATAAAAAGCAGTCATAATTATAATGTTTGTTATGAGTATATCCAGATCATATAAAAGGAGGTAAAGAGAAATTGGGAGAGAAAATGGGAATTTGCCTGAACTGTGTAATAATAATAATCATTAAATGAATGATGATGACTGAAATACATATTACATGTCTATTAACAAATTAATGAATGGCAACATTTTGATACTTGTTCTGCTGCAAAATGGCAGAGGATATGTTGATTATGTAGCAGTACTAGAAAAAATAACCAGCTATGTTTTAAAAATGTTCAATAGAAAACCAAATGACATGTCCTCATCTAAAATGAACATGTCTATCTAGTCACTAGGATCTGGACGTGATTTAAGGAAAATTTACCCACTCTACTTTTTTTTTAGCTTTGCTTTTAGTTAGTATCATATCCTGAATCCGGAAAATGAATCTGACAGGATAGGAATGTGTAACCTTTACTTGGTTAGAAGGAAAAACAGGTTGAAGAAACCCAGAGCAATGTTCTCTGAGTGAAACAAGCTATATTCCAGAGCAAGACGGTAATATACATAAATTCTGCATTGCATACTTGGCAAAAAGCTCAACACAAATTTTCATAGCCCCACATGATCCTTAGCCAATATGAAACAGAGCTCCTGTTCAGACTGTGCTGGCTTTAATACAAACTAAAGATAAATCCTCTCTTTATTTACTCCTTTGTGGGATACAATATCATTACCTGCAGCACATTTACAGATACAAATGCAGTCCTACTTGCCTTCTGATTCAAAATCCCTTCCTTCCTTCCTTCCTTCCTTCCTTCCTTCCTTCCTTCCTCCCTCCCTCCCTCCCTCCCTCCCTCCCTTCCCTCCCTCCCTCCCTCCCTCCTTCCTTCCTTCCTTCCCTTCCTTCCTTCCTTCCTTCCTTCCTTCCTTCCTTCCTTCCTTCCTTCCTTCCTTCCTTCCTTCCTTTCCTTCCTTCCTTTCCTTCCTTTCCTTCCTTCCTTCCTTCCTTCCCTCCCTCCCTCCCTCCTTCCTTCCCTGTTTTATTTGAGCTTCAGATTAGTCCTTACAATCTATTTGTTATGCTAGAATTCAGGCCTGTGTTCTTGCCTGCAATAATAATCTACTATTTGCTCCCCAATAATAAGATTAAGAAAGGAGAAACTTTCAGAGGGCATGATTATAGACAATCTTCTCAGCACTGACATCTTGCTTTTAAAACGACTCCTGCTTTTCATTGGGAAGGCTCTCTTCTGTGCCCCGTTAACATGATCAGACCTATCACTATTATTACTGAAGCCTACTTTGTACGTGGTTCTTCTGGCCTAATTTTCTGGGTTGGGGGAACAGCACGGCACATCTTTTTCCATGTTGCCACACGTCTGTTTGCCATAAAGTTTATCTTTTTCCCTAAGGTACTGTCTGCCAGATGATGGTCTTTTTGCTGCTCCATTAAGACATGTTCTATGCCTCCCATCAATCTTTCTCTCTGACATACTCATGTTATATTTATCTTATTTTGCATTTTCAGTGTTCGCTGCACTGAATGACCTGAGATGGCACAATAAATTATCTCAGGCAATGAGTCACTTCTATTGACTGGGGAGATTCACATAGCTCAGGCTTCATCCAAAGCTGCCATCATATGCTGATGATAAGGTATATTTTCTGACATTCAGAGAATTCAGAAATCAAATGCCATATGTTGTTAGGATCGAGCTGGAGATTTGGGAGTGAAAGTTCTTGAACAAGGACAAAGGAACAAATGTACCAAACAACACTTACAACCTTTGAGTTGTATTTGATGGATTGCTACCAAAATACCTTAAAACTGTATCTGAAGAGTATATGCAATACGATAGCCTTTGTTCCAGATGAAAGTGATATTGCTCTGGATCATTTTAACCATCTATCATACTTTAAATGACTGTCTCCTTTAATAATCCTTTTTCCTATTTTTAGAAGTATTTTTAAAAATTTCCTCCAGTGAGTCCAGATGGCATTCGGACAGCACCTCTTTGCCCTGCATTCCTCTCCCAGTCCACTGACTCATCTTTTGTGGCAGCATCCAATCCTAGATTACTCAATAGTCATCCAGAAGCCATATTTTTAGCCCACAAACTGAACTGCCACAAGGAGACTCTCAATTTTATCCTCACTTCCTACCATTTATTGATTTTTTCCCTATGCAATGACAATATCAGGGTAACCCCACTGTGGACATTTTCAAGAAAGCTATACTTTCTCCATCAGTTACTGTCCTCTTTTCACTCCTACGCTTGAACACTGAAATAACTCTAAAGTTGGAATGTCTAGAAAACCTTTTGATGCCTCTGCAGAACCTTGTCTAGAACATAAAAGTTGAAAAGATCAGTTCATGTTTCAGTTCATGTAGCACAACACAAGAACAATTGACCAGAGGAATATAATATAACACAAGACTTAAAAAGACTAAACTCTTTAAGGATTTAGACCTGTCTTTGTACTAATTGGCTGAACGCATTAACTTTGATTTAGAATTCATATTACCATCAATCCATGGTTGACTCAGTTATTAAGCAAAAGAGCCAATGGGATTTTCTTTTTCTGTAGCTATACAATAAGAACTCGTCAAAGAACATAAAACTAAAGGAGAGGCCTCAGGCTTTGGTTGCTCAAGCCAAAACCTGGGGTCTGAGAAGAAGCTCACAGGCCATGGCCTATAGTTGGCTGCCTCTTGTTCTGCAATCCCAGAATCCTCCTCATCCCCTAACTGCACCATCAGAATGCAGTAGCAAACCAACAAATAATTTTGTTGCAGTTTTTTTCATCAATACATAGGAAATGAGAGAAAAGTATGTTATTATAGAGGCTTAACACATCTATTTTCATTTATACTGTCGAGAAGAGAGAATTAATCTCATAGAGGCGATTTGGATCTTTGTTTGGAATTCAGACAGTTAGAAATAAAGCCGAGATTAAAAGTCTAATAGAAATATTTATTTGGGTACAAAAACAATAAATCCTGAATAATTACATCTTTGCTAAGAAAACACGACCGTTCAGGTCGACAGCTAAGGCAGAAGAAGTTAATGGTGGTTTAGGAATGCACACATGCGTACAAGATCATATCACGTCTTCTGCCTGTATGGGAATATACCATAATATTAGGATAGGGGTGCATCACCCTGCATAGACATACAACTGACAATATTCACACCATGACATATACCCCAACTCAAAACATAAGGATAAGGCTGTGCAGTGCTTCAGATTGGAAGGCAAAAGGTAGTTGAGAGTGTGCAGGGTAACAAATGTAGCACTCACTGCAACTACTGAAAGTAGCTGCCTCTTTTCCAGGCATTATGCACTGACCCCTGCAGCTGCAGCTGCCCCAGGAAAAGATATGTTTGATTTAAAGGGTTGTAAGCAGGTCATCCATATATATTTTGGCATGTTACATTTGTCTTTGGATTTGAAATAGTGACTGTGGCATTAGGCCACTGCAATGCCTTTTAAAACTTTCAATTCCTAGAAAATAATCTAAAGCAGAATCCTGAACTGCAAAATGGGTGTCCCCACCAGTGGAACCTATCATTTCTGCTTGAACCAAGTTTATAGCTTTGATCTTGTTCATTTGTGCAGCATTGTTATTGGTGTATGTTCAGCCTATATTTGGAAAGGCTTTTCAGTACTGGCACTTTTAGTTTATTCTCAATAGTCTCTGTTTACAACTTCAGCAGAATATAACAGGCAATAGATTAAATAAAGTAAAACAAACACAATCTTTATGCTGATTGACATTGCTAACCAATGTCAGCAGAACCCATTTGATGGAGAGGTGATATACTGTAGTATATCTGATGGATAAGAGTTTGGTATTTCTATTCTTATTACAGTATTGGAAATTCAACTCTCACTCAAAACTCTTCAATCAAAAGAACTGTTGCTCATAATTTCTTTTCACACTTTAAGGACTAAAATCAGCATCAACATATTGCTAGCTCATATGAAGAAAAGGGCCTAATTTCAAAATTCATACTTCAAAATTTTTCTCCCTAAATTTCAGGTTCTCTTAGGAAAGCAGTTGGAGGGTGTCAGCTTTTGAGTGAAAAATTAGAAAAAGAAACAGGGAGTGTTCTGTCCTCCCACTGTTTCATTTTCTTTCTTTTTAAATTTTTACTGAAACATACAGAAATCAGTAATGTACTGATAATAAAAAAGATTAGAATAGGGAAAAGTAAACAAGAAGCACACAAACTCAAAACAACACAGCTGTTGATTTGTAATAATTAAGAGATAAAATGTTAAACATTTTAAACAAATTCTTATTAAGAGTCAAACTTGACCCCTGGTGAGTTCATGTGAATTTCCTTTAAGCAAAGGGTGGCAAACTCACGGCCCGCAGCCCAGATGCGTCACGTGCTGGCCACCTCCAGTTTAGCAAAGGGGAAAAGTCGCGATATGTCATGTGATGATGTGATGTTGCGAGTTTGACACCCCTGCTTTAGGGGGGTTGGCAATAGGATGAAAACAATTACCCTTTGATTTCTGATTTATTTTTGCTTTACTTCCCAGTCTACCTATAGGTCTGGTATTCTCAAATAGTATTCTATTCATGAAATCATCAATGCAGATATACTTGAAGATAATTTGGAAGAACTGCTTTGGAACCTGATGGGTTTACTTACTTACCTGATGGCCCCATGGTACAGCAGAGAGGGAAAAACACAACTTTAGATGCAGAGCAAAAATACCTAAGTAGAGATTGCTTTCCCAACATTATAGGGGTAAAGGGAGGAGGATGTCATTTATTCTTGCCCTCTCACCTGATAGACAGCTGGTCCTCACACTGGGTGGGTGCAAGCTTAGAAACATTTCCTTGAGAATGAACCAAATCAAATCAACTTGCAGGTGTCTTGCAGTCATTTGCTCTCTTTTAAGAAGGAAGTCAATGACAATGAGAGGAGGAAAGGATTGAGGGGAGAGAGGAAAATTGCAATTTCCCCCCTTCCAAGTAGATTGAAGTTTGCCACATCTAGATAGCAGAAGCAAGGGATTAGATATAATGGTGTCAGCAACCTCCTGCTATTATTACCCCATGGCAGCGGTGGGTTGCTCCCAGTTCTGCCTGGTTCTGTGAACCGGTAGCGCCAGTGGTGGGAGGCCCCGCTCACCCACCCACCGAGGATGCTTCTGCGCATGTGCAGAAGCATTGCGCGCATGCGCGAGCGCGAACCGGTAGCAAAGGGTTTTAGAACCCACTACCACCCCATGGGCAAACACTATTCCAAGCAAAGTTACTAAGTGCTTACTCTTTCTGCTCCATTCCTTTACATCTTCAGATACAGAGCAATATATTCAGGGCTGGGCAGGAAAGGAATGTAAATAATTTTTTTTTAAATTGCATGCTTCATTGTGCATTAAGTAAAGCAATCCCCTGTGGATTACATAAAACAATGTCCTCTTGTCACAAGCATTAATCATGTCATCCAAGATTGAAGCAGTACCTGAATCTGTCATTAAACAATGGCAAAAAAAAAGCGTTTGAATTGGGATTCAGAATAAGAAGTGTAGCCACAAGGACTGTTGGTTTACTAAAAGTCTGGGCAAAATAGCATCTATTTGGAAAAGGTGACATGTTATTTAATATGAGAAGCTGAGGGAGACAAATAATAGTACTGCTGTGCTCATAGAAGTTCAGTATACTTGGACTTACTCGAAATGAGATTAACAATGGGCTTTTAAAGTCATTAATGATAGAGACTTCCTGTTTGCTTTTAGTCTTCCGCGTGTTCTTTTTTTATCATTACTACTGCTTGTAGGATATAAGAAAATTCAAAAATAAAATAGTATATAGACATTTATATAAATATAGAACATTTAATTCTGCTTGGGCAGAGGGGTTGGATTGGAAGGCCTTTAGGGTCTCTTCCAGCCTGAATTTGTTAAACATTAGTTGCTTAAAAATATATGCTGACATATATCCTTTTGTTAATTAAGAAAGGGGCCCAACTAAAAAGGGACATTCCTTAATGCTAGGGTGAGGGAAGTAGAAAGATGCTGTACTTGCAAAATATGTTATTGGGAAGGTGATGAAAGAGATATTGTAGATCTCTCAGGCATTACGGAGTAGGTGTAATCGGTAAATGTATCCGATAGGAGGGGCTTGGGAAAGGCATCGGGGTAGAAACTATAAATTGTAAAGCTTTTGAAATCATAAGTGTGTCTTTCAGCTCAAACCTCAATTTGAGGGCAGCCTGGGAGGTCCAACGGCACTTTGCAAACTGTCATCTTTTTCTTTTTAAAAATAAAATCTCTTTGTTTCAACTGACCCAGTTGTTGGTTTTATTTCCAACATGCTGAAGGACTGAAATCAAAGAGACAAAATCAATTGAGGTTTTTTTCTATTTTTCCCTAACAAGTGCTTTCCTATCCACAGGTGAAGAAAGAGATTGAGGTCCTTAGGATGTCATTCCCAGCAACTACAAGATGAATTCATTTGAGGCAATTATTTTGCTTTATGGTAGGAGTAAACTTGACCTTGATGTTTTAGACACTCCAGCATGATCAATGGCAAAGGATTCTGGGCATTATAAGTCAAAAAGACTGGCTGGGTAGTATATTATCTATTCTTATCCTGTAGGTATCATTTTACTTCGGACCAAGAGGCAACTTTTTTTAGATTAAAAATAGCAATAGCACTTAGACTTATATACCGCTTCATAGTGCTTTACAGCCCTCTCTAAGCGGTTTACAGAGTTCAGCATATTGCCCCCATCAATCTGGGTCCTTATTTTACCGACCTCAGAAGGATGGAAGGCTGAGTCAACCTTGAGCCTGGTGAGATTTGAACAGCTGAACTGCTGAACTAGCAGTAGCCTGCAGTGCTGCATTTAACCACTGCACCATCTCGGCTAATCCCCTGATACCTATGACGGATATTTATGAAATTGCAACATGAAAAGCAACTTGAAGAGCTAAAGTATAACTATAAACTGATATTATTTTCCATTTTTGTGTGACCTTTTATAAAGGCAGTATAAAAGACAATATTATTTTGATTTTCATGGTCTGTGGAAAAATGCCACTGATCGTCAGCAGAGAGCTGGCTGGCACAAGGGAGGATGCTTCTCTCTATATTCATATCTGTAATTGCACTTAACATTTGAAATAATGGAATAAAGCTAGAAATTGATTGTAATTTGCATTTACAGCATCCATTACCATACCCCTTGTATTTTCCTTATGTGTATGTATTGTTCAAGATTATATTAATTGAGAAGCCTAGAAAAACTGGAAAAAATTCCGGGGAAATTGACAGCACAAAATCAGAAGAATTCACAATCTGTGAATATACGATATTTAGTAATATCTTTATTTGGACAGAGGAATACAAAATAACCAGCAAGTAGAGGAGGGAAAATAGATTCCAAATTACAGTAAAGCAGACCTACTAACTCGTGCATTGAGGGCCTCATACGATCCTGCCAGCAACCCATTAGTGTCCCTGGAGTTCACCAGAGTAAATGGGAGTAACACTTGAGTTCCGTTTTGCATGAGGGTGGGGGACTTGAGTGAATCAAATGGCTGCCCTAAGCTTTGCCAATGCTTAGGAAATCCATTGCAGCCCTCAAAACCTCTGATTTCTCCAAACCTTCTTTTGTCCATTTGAAGGGATTTAAAGAGTAGAATGGAAGCCTGAAATCTCTATAATGCTTAAGATACCAATACTACTTCAACGAGACTTAAAGCACCAATATGCTCTCTAAGCCCAAAGACCACATATACACATGTACACAGTGGTGGGTTCCTACCGGTGCGGTCCACTCTATCGCACCGGTAGTGGCAGGCTGATGATGTCATCAAGAGGGTACCGACCTGGTGCGGTCGGTTGCCGGTTCCTAGGAGCTGCCATCTTTTTTTGTGACTTTTTCAGCGATTTTTGCTTCTGCGCATGCGCAGAAGCAAAATCGCGCTAAAATCTCGCGAAGGGACACACGCGCGCGAGAGATTTCAGTGAGATTTCACTTCCACGCATGCGCAGAAGTGAAAAATCACCAAAATTGTGCACATGCGCCCCCTCACGAGATTTCGGCACGATTTTGCTTCCGCGCATGCGCGGAGGCAAAAATCGCTCGAGGGGGCATGTGCATGTACCGAGCACGCGCATGCATGAAACATGGTGATGCGCACACAGCGCACTGGTAGCAAGGTAAGTGAGCAACCCGCCCCTGCATACACACACACACACACACACCCCAGGTCATAATGTCATCAGCCATCTCTGTGTACTTTTCATGCAGAGTAGAAAAATATAATATGGCTTTCAACTCCCCAAATTCTTATTCTGCAGTAAGAATGTGTGGGATGCTTCTCTTTTGGCATTGCTGTTCTTATTACAACATTGACAAATTCACAAATAAATTGCCTGGAAGAAAAGATCTCAGTGATCTTTTTTTCCCCCAGAAAGATTGATGATCATTCTAGAAACAGAGTAGCTGTAGACACCCTGGTTATAAATTATTACTCATTTTTTATATTTACAAGGAAATCTTGCTTTTTTCTCCACAGTAATTTTGCCTAGAAATAAGAGTATATTTGTGTATGTATAGGCTAAATTAATCTTGAGAAAAATTGCACATATATGCACATTCACACACATATATACAGTAGGTTTGGATTATTATATATGTAATAGCATTTTCTTATTTGTGATGACTATAATATATTTCAATTAAAAGTCCCCCCCCCCCAAAATAGCACATCTGGTGTTAAAATTGGCAGTTAATTAATGAACATGTTTCCTAATGATTAATTGCTGCATAAATATTACGAGGAATTGTTGATTGTAAAGTTGTTGCCTACCTCAGGTATTTTTTCAGAGTGGGTTTTACCTTATTTATGGCTTTTCTTTATTGCTTAATTAATCATGTCTTCTACACATTTCACTAGACTGTGAAATCAAATTCATACTGCAAACATCACACATATAATATTTAATAGATAATAGTAGATAATAATAGATAAAAATAGAAATCACCACAAATCCAAATTATAACATAAAATCATTTTCAAAACAATTCAAAACAACCGAGGTGGCGCAGCGGTTAGAGGCAGTACTGCAGGCCACTTTAGCTGACTGTGATCCGCAGGTCAGCGGTTCAAATCTCACCGGCTCAAGGTTGACTCAGCCTTCCATCCTTCCGAGGTAGGTAAAATGAGGACCCAGATTGTTGGGGGCAATATAAATATACATTGCTTACTGGTGTAAACCGCTTAGAGAATGCTTGCACTGTGAGGGGTATATAAATCTCACAAATAAATAAATAAATCTTAAATTCCAGGAACAGGAAGGATCAATTAATTTCAAGTTCTAAATTGCAATGCAACAAAATTGAAATGGCGTGGACTCTTCTTTGTGTTGCTGTGTGTACTTGTCCTATGCTGTGACAACTCTTCCTCCAAGACGTGATCAATGCAATCTATTTTGGTATCCTATATGGTGTGTTGGGACAATATCACCAATTCCTTGCCTAGTTATTGTTCTGGTATATACGAAGATGGCCAAGTTGGGGAAGGTGGCATAATTGTTAATAATGTTCGTGGGCATGGCTTAATTCTTTCGTAGACTATTTCTCTAAAACCAGCCAGCCTTCTCAGGAATACAAAAGTTGGACTGCAGTTATGAGGCTTTTTAACTTAGCAACAAGCCAGAAATACATGTCGCAAGGCAAAATGGTGCACACTTTTTTCCCCTTTCAATGCTAATTTTCATCATTGCATCATAAATACTATGCTTGAGAGTTCTTGAATGATGAAGGAGAGTTATGATGTTTTGAGTCTGTGCTTTTCAGCCTTTCTAATAAATCAAATTAGTGCTTGTTGCCAAGAATCATCAAGGAAACAAAGTGTAGCAGGCATTTTGTGGAGAGAAAAATCTTTTTCTCTTTTTAAGTTAAGGCCTACTTCATTTAATAACAAGCTTCCACTGAAGTCAGAGTGTCTGGATGTCTTTGAAAGCAATGGATTGATTGTGTTGCTGTGCCTGCTGTCTCCTTATTGACTGGCAGCCTGTCGCTTTTTGAAGGCAGAGCTGGCATTTACCATCTGTGCACTCTGAGACTGGCCCTGCTTAAAGCAGACAAAGCGGTAGCCTCCTCTATCCATTTTATTAACAATAAGAGCTAAGTGTAGGTCTGTGTGCATTAGTAATAGTTGTCATAACTCAGGGGCAATAGAGAAACAATAGGGAAGTTAATGGAAAATTACTTTGGGCATTATGGATCTTAAGATCAGACTTTTCTAGTCTGGCCAGTCTATTATTAAATAGAGAATGAATTGATAGTACAAAATGTGATAGCCATAAGAATGAAAATGTAAGATTTTATCTTGCTTGCAGCTAGTGCTGCACATTCTAGGGGGAGGAGGTGCCAAAGGAGAGATACAGAGCAAATAGCTACCACAAAACATTAAATGACCACCCTTCCCTTTGTTGCAAGTGTAATGTCACATGGGTTCAGCATTATCCATGGAAAGGGAGTATCTCAAAAAAAGTCAAAATGGGAATCACTATCGTGCAACAAAACCCCACATGTAAAAAGAAAAGAAAAAAGGTGGGGCTTCAACCATTACTACCCTGTTTCCCCCAAAATAAGACATCCCCTGATAATAAGCCCAATCGGGCTTTTGAGTGCATGGCAATAAGGCCAAGCGCTTATTTCAGGGTTCAAAAAATATAAGAAAGGGTCTTATTTTTGGGAGGGGGAAACACTGTATATCTTGTCACTCCCCAGGTCCTGCAGGGATGCTGGGCTTCCTTTGAGTAAACTGTGAGACATAACAACATTCTTCAAATTAAGTTTTCTCTTCTTTTCACAGCCAACTCCACTTCTGTTATTTTAAACGACTAATGTTACAAACTCAGCTGAATTTTGCTATTTTTGAATAGGGTTAGGGCAGTGATGGCGAACCTTTTTTTCCTCGGGTGCCGAAATAGTGCACACACGCGCTATCGCACGTGTGCGCGTGCCCACACCCATATTCTCCCCCACGTGCCCCTGCTCCCCCATTTCCTGACTTCCGGTGGACTCAGTAGGCCCATTTTTTGCCCTCCCCGGGCTCCAGAGGCTTTCTTGGAGCTTGGGGAGGGCAAAAACGCCCTCCCCTGCCACCCTGGAGGCCCTCTGGAGGCCCTCTGGAGGCCAAAAACGCCCTCCCAGAGCCTCCGTGCGAGCCAAAAATCAGCTGGCGGGCGCCCACATGCACGCTGGACCTGAGCTAGGGCAACAGCTCGTGTGCCAGCAGATATGGCTCCGCATGCCACCTGTGGCACCTGTGCCATAGGTTCGCCATCACGGGGCTAGGGGCCTGGTTCAGTAGAAGAGCTTTTATTCATTCATCACTCACTCACTCATTCACTCACTCACTCACTCATTCAATATTCTTCATTTTTCTTTGGGAGTTCATTGCAGCATGTATAGCAATTTTTCTGCTCCAGTAAGGAAGGGTCCTTGTGAGATTATTTTTGGTTAAGAGTAGGCTTAAATTGGGGGCAGCCTTAATTGTTGTGCCACAATATGAAATCTCTAGCATCCCCAATTCAGTGGCACTTGAGAAGGCAGCCAGTAAAGGTCTTTTTGTGGTCTAAGCACATGACCTTCAACTAGATGATAATTGACTCACAACAAGTTAATTTTGAATGCTGACTGGACAAACACGGTATTCCATCACTTTATTTGTCATTTATAAAGAGGTTTAATTTATATATTATGTTTATTTTTTTTACACCAAGATTGTCTTTACCTATATATCTCTCTCTAATGCTTCTTGTATTTCTCAGTGAGAGTGTGAGCATTTTTATATGCTGTGATATCTTGATCTATTGGACAATCTACTGTCCTAGATACAATGGTGTACTCGGAAAGAAAAATGAAGCAAACAATATTCCTGTAACCTAACACATTTGAGAAATTGTACTTAAGGGTAAAATGGAGGGAGGGAAAAGACAGAAACATATGAGGCCCTGCATTGACTTACAAAATAGTGGTGATGGTTTCCTTACAGAAGTGATAGACAAATCTTCCTGCCTATTTTGACCTGGACAATGCATTATACCTTGGAAAGTGATATACCTGAGCAGTGTGTGAATGTTTCGTGGCCTATTTTCAATCATGTAAAGTTGTGTCCTGTTTTTGATAAATGGAAACATTGGAGTTGATCTCCTATTGGAGCTTTTCAGTACTTCCAGCATTTCTGCTACCCAGTACCTCAAAAGAAGTTTTAAGTTCACCAGTGATGAAATCCAGTGCTGCTAACTTCAAAATACTGAGGAGACCATAATTGCTCTCTGCAATTGATGAGGTGGCACAAATAACAGCATTCAATCAATACTCTGCCCTCCCATTCATTTTTTCTGTAAAGATTCAGTACTCCGGAGATTGAGCACTTTTAGTGAAAGGGAGTTGTAAAACCACCAAGCTATTATCTCTTAGTTGCACACAAAAGATCTGGAAAACACAATAGCTGAGCCTTTATGGGGAGGGGAGGGAGACTGGTTAGGGGCCAGTAACTAGGAAGAAGCAAGAGTTCTCATGTATTTGAGAAATTGGACAATCAGATGGCTCACAAGTTCTGCAAAAAGTTTGTCTATAGTGCTGTTTTACATCCATCACTCTTGAATAGCTTAGCTGCTGAACACAGATGGTGCTGTGGGATTGCACAGATACAGAATGGATTTTAGACAATGCAAGGGATGTTTGAGGAAGATCCCTTTGTCTGGAGGTGGGGTTTGTAGACATTGATCAGAACAAAGCAGTTTTGACCACTGATAAGTTACAGAGTTATAATGGTATATAAATATTTAAAATAACGGCTTAGGTTGGGTGTGGTAGAGAAAATCTTGTTAATAACAAATCCATTTAGCTTCTTGTGGTGCTCATCATGAAGGACACAGGCTGACATTTAAAAGGTAGAACAATCAATCGATTAAATTTATTGGTTGAAAGTCACATCCTGGCCAATCTGACCTGCATGTTCACAGGAAAATTCTGGTTCTGATAACTTGGACAAAAGGATGAAGATATTAAGAGCTTGACAGTGGGAAGCATTGTTCTCTTAAGAATGTATAACTGGCAACTGAAATGGTCTCTGACAACTTTGTAGTGAAGATGCTCAGATGCACAAAGAGAAATTAAGCCTGTTTGCAGCTAGCCTTTGTTAACGTTTAAGAATCACTTTCACCTTGTCAGAAGCTTTTCCTGGTGCTGATGGAATATTTTCTAAATGCACAGTGATGATGATGATGATGATGATGATGATGATGATGATGATGATGATGATGATGATGATGATGATACTTTTATTCATTAAACATGAAACTCAGTCAACTGAACATTTAAAGATGGATCGCAAATATTATTGACTGGCACTGATGGTTGCTGCCAACATCCTAGGTATCAACCAAGTATCTTCTTAAAATGTATGATGTTCCGAGTAGCACAGTTTTTTCCTGTTCTGCTGGTGTTATTGCAGTAAGCTGTAATTTCTTGATGTATTTTGTAAAATTCTTGGAAATGGTGCCAAGTGCCCCGATGACAATGGGTATCACTGTTACATGTTTCATCCATAATCACGTAGTTTTGATTGTGATATTTCATGATTTTTTTCTAGTTCTTTTTCTTTGACTCTGGTGTCTCCTGGTACAGCAATATCAATAAGTTGTACGCTTCGGTTTTCAACAACTGTGATATCTGGCGTGTTGTGTTCTAAATGATGATCCATCTGTATTCGAAAGTCCCACAAGATCTTCACCTTCTCATTTTCGACAACTTTTTCACTTTGTGTTCCCATGACTTTTCGGATTCAGGTATGTCGTATTTTTTACATAATGACCGGTGGATTAGTTTAGCAACTCGGTCATGTCTAGCTTTGTATTATTATTATTATTATTATTATTATTATTATTATTATTATTATTATTATTATTATTATTATTATTATTATTATTATTATTATTATTATTATTATTATTATTATTATTATTATTATTATTATTATTATTATTATTATTATTATTATTATTATTATTTGTAATGTCTAGCTTTGTAAAAAGTTGTATTTTTTACATAATGACCAGTGGATTAATGTAAAATTGTACACAATTTGCACGATTTTGCTGCACTCACATATTAAATTTATTTATTTATTGTATTTATTTATTTTGTCAAACATGTACAGGATAGTAGTTGTTTGTATAAACATAACATAAGTAAAAAGTACCGATAAAAGAGGACAATAGGACAGTAGGACAGGGACAGTAGGCACAGTGGTGCGCTTATGCACACCCCTTATTATTAAATATTATTTTAATATTAAATGTGAAACAGTTTCAACTTTGCCGTTGCAAAGTTGGCAGTTTGGATTGTCAGTGGATTTTTGTATATCTTTGTTTTCATGGCATTAGTTTCAGTGGTGGGTTTCACTTACCTTTGCTACCGGTTTGGGAACGGGAGCGCACGTGCTTGCACTTAGCGCACGCGCAATACTTCTGTGCATGCGCAGAATCTTCTGTGCATGCACAGAACGTCCGTGATGACGTCCGGGCGGGTGGCAGAGCCTTCTGCCGCCGCTGCTACCAGTTCGCCTGAACTGGGGCGAACCGGTAGAAACCCACTACTGATTAGTTTGTAGTGTTTGTTCTTGAGCAGCAAGTATTAACTCTTTCGTTTCTTTCCCGATGGTTTCCATCTTAAGCCATGCCCATGTCAAGTTGTCATCACATTTTCTTTCAATGTTTTTCAAGTGCTGTCCATGCAAAGCTTTGGTTTTCCATCCATTTAATCTGTCATCTAGCTGTTTTTTCTTATATTCTGCCTTTGTTTCTGTTGTTTTAATAATGTTCTCCATTTTCACAGCCTGCAGCAATTTTTCTGTACTTTGGTTCACATAATCATTCAAACTTTGCTTTTTAAATTATTGTTGTTATTGTTATTGTTATTGATCATTGCACAGTCAGCCAGATGTTCAGACTGGGTTTGGCATTTTTGTCTATCTATCGTGTCTTTACCAAGGTCCTGGGACAGGCAAATCTGGATATTTGACGGTGTTACAGATATTGTTGAAGGATGGAAGCTGTTCCAAGTAAAGACGCCTTCTGCAATTGACTGATGGCAAATTTGTCAATGCCTATGGTGTTCAAATGGTGCTCCAGTTGTTTTGGGATTGCACCCAAGGCACCTATTACTACTACTACTACTACTACTACTACTACTACTACTACTACTACTACTACTACTACTACTATTATTATTGTTATTATTATTATTATTATTATTATTATTATTATTATTATTATTATTATTATTATTATTATTATTATTATTATTATTGGAGTTCATATGTACCATATTTATTCATTATGTTAGTAAAAGTTTCATGTTTAATAATAGCCTGTTGTGGCATTTTTCAAGAATGGCGCATTGTGTGGAGGAGAGTCTTGCATGCAGCATAAATGTCAGTCTAATTTTCCCTGAATGATTTCTTGCTTCACCATTTTTCTTTTGCCTGTTGGGTAGCACGTGGTATTTCAGTGGGACAGATAATGACTGGAGGCTAGGTATTCAAAAGAGCAGAAAAATATCACCAGAATTACCATTTTTTCATAATGTGTGTTTACAGAATATGTAAATTTACAAAATGTAATGTTGAACTTTGGTCAAGCACTATCTTCAGGTTTTAAATGCTAGTAATACTGCACATTTTAACCAAAGTGTACAACTGAAAGCATACAGTAAAGGCACATATGTTTCTATCATATCTCTTTTTCATCCCTATCGCTTGATTCTGTTTTTTAAAAAAATAGGATTTCTTCCTACAACAACATAGTTCACTGAGACCTTGTCAACAACCTTTTAAAGTACTGCATAGTCCCATCTTATACAGCTTGCAATAGCCTGGTAAGATAAATAGGTATTATTGTCCCCATTCTGTAGCTTAAAAAAGTGAGGCTGAGAGGAGCCATCTGTCCAAAGCATGTTTAAGTCTAGAGGTGAGGTGGAATGAGGGATTTCTTGGGTGCATAGTTCATCTCAGGATGGATGGGGAATTCCCCTGACAGATCTATGGCCAGAGTTAAGCCTCCATTGGCTCCCTGGGATCTGGTTTGAAAGTGGGATTTTTACTCATTTCAATAGAAGAGAATATATGTAGCTCAGGGTTCAGAGATCATCAAGGACTCCATAGTTTTAGTTCTTTATCTCCTTATTCTTCTTCTCCTCATTTTATAGTCGACCAACCACACTGATTCTAGGTGTGCCGTGACTGAGGTGGGTGAGTGACCTTCTGGGAGATCAGGATGCTTGGGCATTTGCAAGATGCTTGATCTGGTTCTCTTATCATCCCCCCTTCAGAGCTTTCGCTTTCAGAGCATTATGAGTGGAAACTTGATGCTGCTTTCCCACGGGCTGGTGTCCCAGGAGAGGGCACCGAGGGAGGTTCATGGCATTTAGCAGTCCTCAGCTATCCTTCCCTGGAGGTTGGTATTGATTCTTTAGTTACTCTGTCACCCCCAGCAATGCAAGAGAGCAGCTAATCAATTGCATTGACTTGATTGCATCAGATTAACATTTATTTATTTTTTACGGAACTAACCTATAGGTGCTCTATCTGGCTACATGCTTTTAACATTTACTCCTCCATTGCATTTGTTATTAAAAATAAAGCACCCAATTATTTTATTTAGCATTTTGGACAGGGGCTTTCTCCACTGTTTTGTAACGGTGTGCCATTAATGCATTTTTAAACAGTTTGTTTTGTCATGTTTTTTTAATGCAGGCCTTGCTTCTATTATGAAGGCTTCTTTGTATTTGTCTTCCCAACTCTACAGTCAATGAGCAAGCTCAGTGCTGTGAGAACCATTATTTAAATTTGATCTTTTCATGCTGCTTCTTTCCTAGCTGAGCTCATGATGTGGCTTTGGCTGCATTAAGGTAATTTATCGAGTAACCAACTGTGATTGCGAAGGACTGTGGCTTGAAATAGGAACAAGCTGTTCACACACAGAAATTTCTGAAACAAAATCTAAGCATGCTGTTGTAATGTTGAATTTGAGAGAACTTTTAACAAGCTGGTATTCGTCAAAAATGTTTCTACTCTTAAGCAAAACGATGATGTCTATTAAATGGTTTTGTCCATCAGCTAGGAATGGAATAAACTGAATTTGATAAGATTAATTCAAGGTGTTCATTTAACACATTACAGAAAATCAAATTGATGAGCTTTGCAGTTAGTCCAGTATTTTTTTTTAAAAAAATTCAAAACATGGACAGCATTGTGTTTTTATTATGACCAACCTAAAAGTTACAAAATAATCAGCAAACTTTTTGGAGTTTTCTCCAAATAAGTGAAACCAAAAGGACCTAAAGGGAAGAGGTTTTATTGGAAAAAAAAGAACTAGTATCTATTATATATATAATAGATTATATACCGTATTTTTCGGAGTATAAGACGCACCGAAGTATAAGACGCACCTTAGTTTTGGGGGAGGAAAACAAGGAAAAAAGGCCTCTGCCTCCAAGCAATTTGCCAAACAGCAAACAGCAAACAGCACAGATGATATACACTGTTTTGCTGTGTATTTCTGTGCATGTGTGCCTGACCCATAGAAATAGCAAAGAATTGGAGAAATGTACATTATGCCAGAAGGTTTTCTTAAATGTAGTCACACTAACTGCTCCCAATTATTTAAATAGATCTACCCCAAGGTAACTAAACTCAGATTATACTTGTACAGAGCTGTTAAAATTAATTAAATTTTCTGGAAGTATACATTATTCTCTATCATTTAAAAGAAGATATAATAGCACTGGGCATCTTCAGAGCAAGCATTTATTTTAAAAAGCTTTTTTTATTTTGTTAAGTTGTCTAGTTTTACAGGGATCTCCAACCTTGGCAACTTTAAGACTTGTGGACTTCAACTCCCAGAATTCCACAGCCAGCAAAGCTAACAAAGCTGGCTGTGGAATTCTGGGAGTTGAAGTCCACAAGTCTTAAAATTAGCCCTGGCTCTAGAACAATAATAAAAGTCTTTAAAAAATAAGTCTAATAATTTGAACATTCTACAGACATTTATAGTTATTCACTTACCCCCTTCCATCCAGTTCAGCAAAAAATAAAAATCTGCTGTCTCTCCCAGCTATTTGCCTCTTTGCAGTTTCACTTTCATTTTCCCACGTGGCAAATCAGCTGTAGATCGGGAAGTGCTAGTGACTTGCTTTGCTTTACAGGCTCTTCTCTCTTTGCTGCAAACAGGTAAATTGCTGGAAGACAGAGGCCAAAGGGTGGGGGTGGGTGGGTGGGTGGGGCTACATTCGGTGTATAAGATGCACCCAAGTTTTCACCCTCTTTTGGGGGGTAAAAAGGTGTGTCTTATACTCCGAAAAATACGGTATTTTGTGTCCTCCGTCCTGGTCTCAGAACATAGAACATTACTTTATACCAAGTCAATCCTTGGTTCCCTTAATAAGAATCATCACTCCTGGCTGGCAGCAGGGTTTCAGGGTCACTCCCTCCCACTTTGAAAATGCCAGAACCCATCCCACAGGTTGGCTGGACCTTGTTGGTGAGAAAAAACGGCGCCTTGGGCATCAGGTAAATACCACGCAGATCTCTGACTTCTTTTTCTTGTAACTAAGCAACCACAAGCTGCACTATCTCAGGGTGACGTAAGGACATTATTGAGAGTCCTACATTGGCAGATTGAATATTTTTGAAGGGCACATACCTGCAAGTGATTATTTTAAATATATATATATATTAATCCCCCATGTTCTATATTAAAATACTGCCTGGATATAGCTCTGTATTTGGAGTTGTCTCAAGCCTAGTAGTGAAATCCTGAAGGTCAGCTCTCTTTTTCTTCATTTTTGAAATTCTATCTATTCTTTCTCTTTTGTGATTTTTGCCCTTTCCACTGCACTGTCACTGAGCTTCTTTTGTGTCCTTTGTTAGCACCCTTCTATTTTGCAACTTCTTAAAAGGACACATATAAGCTCTTCTTCTCTAACAGTTCAAGACTGTAACTAATTCTTATGATCTCTTACCAAATGTCCTTTGTTAAGACAGGTGGTATGGAGAAAGGGCAATTTTTGACAAAATCTATCAAAGACAAATTTCTGTGCACATATGCTACCTGCAGAAATAGGAGTACAAAGGAGAATTATCAGTCATCAAATGTGCAGTTAATGCTTTTGTTCCTTATTCTTGTCAGCATTCAAAATTGACATGCTTCAAATATTTGGGGATAGTAATTGCATCTCTGACTGAACAAAGGCTTATGTTTCTTATACTGCCCTTAGCAGTCAGACAAAGGCAATTATTGTTCTTCAGATTTTGAGCTCCAAAGACAGAGGTTATATTCTTGTTGCTGTCAAATTATCTGAAGCAAGTAGGTTGATAGAGCTGCTGTACAATATTCAGTTAGTTCCTTTTCTTGAGCTTGCTTTCCTGAAGTAAGGTTAATCCAGATTTTTGAGGACTATATTCCAGGACCTTTGAGGAGTACTTTCCCAGTTCATCTTGTGTCATAAACAATTAGAAGAGACTTCTGAGAATACCATAGATCAAGGGTCGGAAATTGCGGCTCACGAGCCAAAAGTGGCTCTTTGGGCCCTCTGCCATGGCTCCCTGTCCCATCACTGACTGCCCCGCCCCTCGCCCTCCCTTCCCTTCCCTAGCCCAGGGAGATTCCACCTCCCCCCAGCCTGAATCATGCGCGATGATTCCCATCGGAGGAAAGTGAGAACGTGAGCCGGGAGGTGGCCCCGGACCCGCGAAGGGGTATGTGCGTGTGTGTTTGTGAGAGCGCGAGCCGGAGAAGCCGGGTGTGGTGCATGCGTGCTGCGCTGCCCCAGACCTGCCGCGGCCGCAGTCACTTCCTGCCCTACCGTTGGGACGCTCTGCGGGAGCGTTTCCCTTTCCCCCTCCTCGGCGGAGGCAGGGTCGGCGCAGCTGCCTGTGAGAGGACTCGGCCGGCGCCCGCTGTCACCTTCCGCTGCCTGGAGAGCCTTGGGCGCTCGGCGTTAATTACCGTATGTGCCGGCGTATAAGACGACTTTTTACCCCTTGAAAATCTCCAAAGTTGGGGGTCGTCTTATACGCTGGGTACTGAAACTTCCGAGCTGGGGGGAGCTCAAAAACTGTCGCGGCTGCATCCTCGCCATTCTCCAGCCAAGCAGCCAAAGGAGCCCCGGAGCCCCGATGCTGCCCTGCGTCTCAGTCACCTGCTGGGAAGGCTGCAGCCGCCACCGTCAGCTGGCGGCTTAAGGCAAGAGGCAGGCGGGCGGGAGACGCGGGCAGGAGCTGGCAGCGGCTGCGGTCGTGCCGAGGGAGCGCGCTGCTGAGAGGCATCTCACGCGGGGAGGGAGGCAAGCAGCCCGCTCCGCCACTCAAGCCAGTGGCCACCGGAAGCAACAAGGGTGTTAGGAGAAGAGAAGGAGAAGATAGAAGTGAAGGAAAGAGTGCTGGCGGCAGTGGCGGCGCTCCTCCTTCTCTTTTCCTAATGCCCTTGTTGCTTCCGGCAGCCGCTGGCTTGAGTGGTGGAGTGGGCTGCTTGCCTCCCTCCCCGCGCGAGATGCCTCTCAGCCGCGCGCTCCCTCGGCGCGACCCCAGCCGCCGCCAGCTCCTGCCCGCATCTCCCGCCCGCCTGCCTGCCTCTTGCCTTAAGCTGCCAGCTGACGGTGGCGGCTGCAGCCTTCCCAGCAGGCGACTGAGACGCAGGGCAGCACCGGGGCTCCGAGGCTCCTTCGGCCGCTTGGCTGGAGAACGGCGGGGATGCGGCTGCTCTTTCCTTCACCTGGGAAAAAGGATCTTGCGGTGCTGAGCGCTAGGAAAGAGGGAAGAAGAGAAAAGGGAAGGAAGGAAGGAAGACCAGAGATGAAAGGAAGGAAGGAAGACCAGGAAGGAAGACCAGAGATGAATGGAAGGAAGGAAGGAAGGAAGGAAGGAAGGAAGGAAGGAAGGAAGGAAGGAAGGAAGGAAGACCAGAGATGAAAGGAAGGAAGGAAGGAAGGAAGGAAGGAAGGAAGGAAGGAAGGAAGGAAGGAAGAAAAAAGAAGACAGACAGACAGAAAGAAAGAAGTTAGGAATGAAGGAAGACAGAAAGAAGGAAGGAAGGAAGAAGAAAGAAGAAGACAGAAAGAAAGAAAGAAAGAAAAGTTAGGAAGGAAGGAAGACAGAAAGAAAGACAGAAAGACAGAAAGCAGAAAGAAAGAAAGAAAGAAAGAAAGAAAGAAAGAAAGAAAGAAAGAAAGAAAGAAAGAAAGAAGTTAGGAAGGAAGGAAGATGAAAGAAAGAAAAAGAAAGAAAGAAAGAAGTTAGGAAGGAAGGAAGACAGAAAGAAAGAAAGAAGGAAGGAAGGAAGAAGAAAGAAAGAGAAAGAAAGAAAGAAAAAGAAAGAAGTTAGGAAGGAAGGAAGGAGAGAAGATAGATAGATAGATGATAGATAGATAGATGATAGATAGATAGATAGATAGATAGATAGATAGATAGATAAATAGATAGATAGATAGATAGATAGATAGATAGATAGATAGGTAGGTAGGTAGATAGATAGGTAGATAGGTAGATAGGTAGATAGGTAGATAGGTAGATAGGTAGATATGGATGGAGAGAGAGAGAGAGATAAAGAGATGGAAAGGGAGAGATGAGAGGGAGAGAGAAAGAGAAGATAGATAGATGATAGATAGATAGATAGATAGATAGATAGATAGATAGATAGATAGATAGATAGATAGATAGATAGATAGATAGATATGGATGGAGAGAGAGAGATAAAGAGATGGAAAGGGAGAGATGAGAGGGAGAGAGAGAGAAGATAGATAGATAGATAGATAGATAGATAGATAGATAGATAGATGATAAATAGATAGATAGATAAATAGATAGATAGATAGATAGATAGATAGATAGATAGATAGATGATAAATAGATAGATAGATAGATAGACAGACAGACAGACAGACAGACAGACAGACAGACAGACAGACAGACGATATGGATGGAGAGAGAGAGATAAAGAGATGGAAAGGGAGAGATGAGAGGAAGGGGGAGAGAGAGAGAGAGAGAAAAGAGTTTTGTGGTTCCCAGTTCTCTGTCCTAATGACCGGCTGGGTGGGCGTGGCTAGGGGGGGGGTCATGTGACAGGGTGGGAGTGAGTGATGTCAAGTTGGCCACGCCTACCCAGGTTTTGTGGCTCTCGGTTTTTTTCTGTGGGAAACGGGTCCAAATGGCTATTTGAGTGTTTAAGTTTGCCGACCCCTGCCATAGATAAACTTGAAAACAAATGGATTGTCAGATAGATCAACCCAGAGGCTGCAGGTGTGAACCTCTAGTGAAAAGTGAAAAGGTGAAAAGTGGAGGGTGGATGGCCCTCAATCTGCTGCTCAATGCAACCTCTCTTTCACACCTGTGCTATCAAGGACTCTATTTCTGAGCTCAGATAAAGCGGCATCTAGTCTTTCCAAAATTGGAATGGAATAGGCAAAAAGTCATTCCTCCAAATTATAAAAATAGTCAAAAGTATGACCGTGTGGCATCTCTTCTTAACAGAAATAACAGAAAACCTGTATTGGACCCAATGATGACAAACCTGGGTCTATTTCTAGTTTGTCCTTTTGTGTAGCACAACACTAATGCTTTGCCAAGACAGTGTTGGTCCTATGTTTAAAAATCAGATCAAGTGTTGTGTCGATAAACAGTGCTAAGTCCGTTTTATAAGGAATCTTAGTAAGACTTGAGAGGTGCTATTAAGCGTGGCTCTCAGAAGCTGCTCAGAGAGATACTTCTGTGAAAGATAGGCATCTTATCTTTTTTGTGGCCCAGGCCAAATGGCCATGTAGGCAGTTCCCAATGCATGGAGGGAAGCCTAATATGTCCAATAAGAGCTGGGCAACTCCCAGCCTGACTGCATCACCAGCCAAATCACTGGTGAAGTAGACCTGCTTGCTGGTTCCTGGGAGTGAGGACAAAGGAAAGCTGAAGTAAAATCGTAAGCATGGTTGTAGTATTGTATTTTTCCACTTAGCGACTGCTTCACTTAGCAATCAAGGTCCTGGTCCCAATTGTGATCATTAACTGAGCACTACTGTAAATCTATCTCTTCCCACTTTTTGCAAGTTTCTTCTTCTTCTTCTTCTTCTTCTTCTTCTTCTTCTTCTTCTTCTTCTTCTTCTTCTTCTTCTTCTTCTTCTTCTTCTTCTTCTTCTTCTTCTTCTTCTTCTTCTTCTTCTTCTTCTTCTCCTTCTCCTTCTCCTTCTCCTTCTCCTTCTCCTTCTCCTTCTTCTTCTCCTCCTCCTCCTCCTCCTCCTCCCTTCCTTGTGTTCTTTGGCCTTCTTCTCTTTTTGCACATGCCTTGTTTTGTATAGAATTCTTTCTCTCCAGGTCATCAAACCATTTAATTTGCTGGTTTTGTATGTAATTTAAGATTGTTTCTATTCCAGTACTTTCTCTTATGATCTAATTTTTGATTTTATTGTCTTGTTCCTTAATTTATTCTAAAAGAAATCTCAGTTCAATTGGGAACTGATCTTCATGAGTTTCAGGAATATCCATAATTTATGGAGATATTTAAAACAAATGTTTGATGGTGGTCATGCATTTTCAGTCTGCATGGTAAGTTCTTCCTTTCCCCTCACCTTACTGCTAAAACAAAGTAAAATAAGTAAGAAATAATGCATACAAATGTTAAATAGCTTAGGCCATATCTCAGAATTGAACTTCAGGCAACAAAATCACAACAGGAAATTGCTAAACAAACTATGTAAATCCATGCTACATATGGCCGTACGTACGTAACATGAACATATTTGGTTAACCCAATATTAGCCACTGATAGAACAATAAACAATAATCACACTTAGATCAATCTGAGGATTTTGAGCTTTGGAATGTATGACTCTGTGTGTGTGTGTGTGTGTGTGTGTGTGTGTGTGTGTGTGTATGTGTGTATGTGTATATGTATGTACGCACGCGCACACACACACATATATATATTGGGGGGGAGGGAAAGCATGGCTATTTTTTCAAATATGCCTGTATGCCTATATGTGTGTGTGTGTGTGTGTGTGTGTGTGTGTGTAATGACAACAGTTTTGTATCAGTCCTTTTTATCTTGGACTATATAAGTTATGACAAAAAACAATTTTCACCTCCATATATTGGTTAGAAAAAGGAAGGCATGCTTCTTATTATCAAGAAAGCAACCAGGCAAAATATATTTGCTTTCTAAATGTAACAATTCATCAAATGTTGAATTTTGCTCATGAAAAAGGAGGATGGATGTGTGCCAGAGAGAGATCATAAATAGTGCCCTCACTCTGTCTTGGCTTTTGAACAATGCATTTTAAACAATTATAATTATCGATTTAATTATCGATTTAATGACTGGTTATGTGCCATCAAGCCACTATTCACTCCTAGTGACCACCTATGTAGACATGTTTTCTATATAATTAATACTGTACTGAAATAAAGTCTGAGTCCACATTTTGGATGTGGGGGTGTAAAAAAGGAGGTTCATGTTGTTTTCAGCCCTCCCTTTTTTGTCTACATTCTACATTGTCTTTTTCTGTTATTCTGTTGTTATTTTACAATGGTAGCAAACCTGGTATGAATAAAAATGCTCTTAGCCAGAACCAATGATTCTTTGCAGAGATTGAGGCTTTGATATATACACATAGCTACATTTCAGTTTAAGAAGTAGCTTCCTATGTCTAAAGGTGTACATGTGCAAAGATCCTACTTTGTGGTAATGAATCAAGTGGGGGAAAGTCAATATATTCAACCATGTCATGTGGATCTCACAATGTCACAGGTTGTTTCTAGCTGTTGCAACAAAGGTGGGAAGATATTTATCTATTTATGTATTTATTTTCAGGAGTGATATGGATGCCTATTTCATATTAGCCCACTATCTGGGGGAAGGAGCCACATCTTCATGGCCCGCTGGAAAGCTAAATAGGTAACAATATTGTCTTCCAATGCTGCTGAACTTCAGTTGCAATCCCAGTGATGTCTAGTGGTGAGGAATGCTGGAAACAGGGGTGGGTTCCTCCTGGTTCGGACCAGATCGCCCAAACCATTAGCGACCCACTGGTGATGCAACAATGGTGTCACGGATCCGGTTCGGTCGGTGTCGGTCTGTGGGCACCGCCATCTTTTTTGGGGAATTTTTGGTGAATTTTTCCGTGTTTGGATGGCTTCTCCTCTTACGCGGCTTGAAAAAGAGCCCTCCCGCCCGCCCTCGGGTTAATACTCACCTTTATTTCTTCACCTGAAGCACAGCTGATCAACTCCACAGCTTTGTTTCGGGCTGAATCCTGCTACTGAACATGTGCGGAAGTGAAATTGCATGGGGATAACGCGTGCGTGCGTGAGTGAGTGTGTGTGTGTGTGTGTGTGAAACGTTGTGATGCGAACCGGTGGCGAAGGTAAGTGGAACCCATCCCTGGCTGGAAAGTGTGGTCAAGCAACCCTTTGAGGTGTAAGGTTATAAGATCTCCACCCCTGGATAAGAAAAGGGCAGCAAATGATCTTTCATTGCCCATGCTATAGCCCAGTGGTTCCCAAAGTGGGCGGTACCGCCCCCCAGGGGGCAGTGGGAACCCTTAGGGGGGCAGTGAGAGGCAAGGGTGGTGACAGGGGGGCGGTGAGAGGGGCCAGGGGGGCAGTAGGTGGTTCGCCATGCTTTTGCATTTGAAGCTCCCTCACGTTCGTCGCTCTTGTGTGCAGGGAATGGAATGCGACGGAGTTACAAGTGCTAGGTACTGAGTGCGGCACAGCGACGAGGGAAGCCAACCACTCCCGAAACTGCTCGGGCGAGCACTCGCAGACCCGCGGGAAGGCCCCGCTGTGGAACCCGCACGTGCACGGACTTTCCTGCCCGGCATCCCCGTTGCCTAGCATTGTGTGCAATTCGGCGGGCTCCCCTCCAGCATGGCGCACCCGTGGATCTCAGCCCAGCTGCCCCCCGACATCGACCCCACCAAGGTGCCTGTGGCCTTCGGCCGCCGAGACCTCCCCAAGCTCAATGAAGAGCTGCAGCACCCGAGCTGCTGACGCGGCAGCCGGCCTTGATGGTGCTCTGCGACCTGGTGCATGACCCAGAGAACGCTTACCAAGCCATCGGCCTGGGTGAGCGGTTGCAGCGGCCTGGCCACGGCTGGCGGGAGGGAAGGGAAGGGAGGAAAGAAGGAAAGAAAAAGGAAAGAAAGAAAGAGAGAGGGAGGGAGGAAGGAAGGAAGAAAGAAAGAAGAAAGAAGGAAAGAAAGAAAGAAAGAAAGAAAGAAAGAAAGAAAGAAAGAAAGAAAGAAAGAAAGAAAGAAAGAAAGAAAGAAAGAAAGAAAGAGAAAGAAAGAAAGAAGGAAAGAAAGAAAGAAAGAAAGAAAGATGGTAGGTAGGAAGGAAGATAGACAGAAAAAGAAAGGAGGGAGGGAAGAAGGAAAGAAAGAGAAAGAAAGATGGTAGGAAGGAAGGAAGATAGAAAAAGAAAGGAGGGAGGGAAGAAGGAAAGAAAAAGAAAGAAAGATGGAAGGAAGGAAGGAAGAAAGATGGTAGGCAGAAAGGAAGACAGACAGAAAAAGAAAGGAGGGAGGGAAGAAGGAAAGAAAAAGGAAAGAAAGAAAAAGAAAGGAAGAATGAGGGAGGGAGGAAGACAGAAAGAAAGACAGAAAGAAAGATGGTAGGAAGGAAGAAAGACAGAAAAAGAAAGGAGGGAGGGAAGGGAAGGGAAGGGAAGGGAGGGAAGAAGGAAAGAAAAAGGAAAGAAAGAGAGAGGGAGGAAGAAAAAAGAAAGATGGTAGGAAGGAAGGAAGATAGACAGAAAGAAAAGATGGTAGGAAGTAAGACAGACAGAAAGAAATAAAAGAAAGAAAGAAAAAGAAAGATGGTAGGAAGAAAGATAGAAAGAAAAAGAAAGAAAGAAGGGGGAAGGTAGAGAAGAAAGAAAGAACGAAAGAAAGACTTATGACCATAATTGAGCCTAACATTTTGGTTTGCTAAGCAAGAGCGTTATTAAGTGAGTTTCACCACACTTTACAAGTTGGCCATGCCCACACGGTCACCTGACCACTAAGCCACGCCCACCTGAGGGGGTGGGGTGGGGGTGGTGAGGATGAGTTTGTAGCACCAAGGGGGCGGTGGACCGAAAAAGTTTGGGAACCACTGCTATAGCCTGTTCTATTAAGATGGTCAAACTACTTGTCTTTTTCAGAATAATTAATTCAGTTATGGATTCAAAGGGGGAAAAAAACCCCAAGCTACCCTTATTTAGCAGGATGCCTTAGAAACCCTAAGTTCATTATGTATCTGGATTTTGCAGCATCAGACTTATCATTTTAGCTACTCCGTGGATCAATCAAAGTGAATGGCAAGAGAGATATTTCTTTTGTTCCTTGTTTCCATTATTCTATTCACTCTTTCATTTTGTTTGCTGCCCCTTGGCTGAAAATGTCTCTTTTATACTTTTTGGGATCTGACATTTTAATTGACATTCTTGTCCTCTCCGTCAGCTCTGTAATTCTGAGCATTAAGCAAGCACTGTGGAGATGAATTAACACCTTTTGCTGTTGGTTATTCAGCAAGGTTTTTTTTTTTAAAAAAAAAAAGCCTGACAGGGGAAAGTGCTTAAGGCGGCATGCTCATTTAGGCATAGCATGAGACTATAAAGCTGGCAGCTAGAGTGAAAACGGGTCCAAAGAGATAGAAATAATCATTTGACAATTTTCTTCCATGAATGAGTACAAGCCAGAAGCAAGGAGAGGCAGTGAAGAAAGGAATGGGCCACAGGGCTTGCCCATTCACATAATGAATGTACAGTACATTTATATAAAATATAAATTTATCAGAAAGCAAGTGGTGATGTTGCTCCCTGACATCGTCTTTAATTTCTAAAGATAGCGACTTTCAACCTCCTATTGAGTGATGTCTTCTTTAGTGACCAATTGGCCCCACTACAAAATGCCCGGCTGTAGTCTTCCACCGTTTTTGTTTTCTGAGAATATCTATGGCCCCTATGTGGAATTCAAAAGTACAGCTGTAGATGTTTCTGGAAGCTGGGCCTTTGCATTTTCCACAGGACAGCTAATTAGAGTAGGTCAGGAAGCCTGCTGGAAGTTAAAAGAAATGTCTGTGGCCGTGATGGCGAACCTATGGAACATGTGCCAAAAGTGGCACACGAAGCCATGTCGCCTGGCACGCACGGCCTTGCCTGTTTGTCTTCCGGGTTTTTGGTTCGCATGCGCGCACGATGATCAGCTGTCCTTTGCACATGCAGCAGTGCTGAAAACCGGTGTGCGCATGTGTGCTGGCCAGCTGATTGTCAGGTGCACATGTGCCAGAACCCAGAAGTTCGGCATTTCTGGAGTGCGATCCCTTCACGTCCGTGGCAGTGCCGAAAACTGGCCTGCACATGCGCACCGGTCAGCTGATCATTGGGCACGCATGCACGCTAGAACCCGGAAGTTCGGCTTTTCTGGACTGTGGCCCTGACCAGTGCGTGCAATGTTTCTGCGCAACCTTTTCGGCACTTGGTGCCGAAAAGGTTCACCATCACTGGACTATGGGCACATTGGGTGTATGGGATGCTCAGGGAGGGGTAGCACCTCTCATGTAGGGACATGTCGTGTCCTTTTACAGCAGCTCATTTTAGGGCAGCTTTTAGGGCAGCTCGTTCACCTTTGGTCCCCACCTGTCACTCAGCTCTCACCTGTGGCTCCTAGCAGCTGTAGCATGTGCAGTGGCCACACCCCGGGCAACAGCTTCGACAGGCTGGCCAAACCAGGTTGAGAGTAGCCGTTGGGTCATCAACCTTCGGTGAGATAGGGACTTGTCTATCCTGAGCATGTGAAGACAGATTCTGGCGGACTGAGCAGATGAAACCTACTAGAATAGGACAACGGTCATGAAGGCAGTCTCTGCAAGCGATGTGGTACGCTAAGAGCACGGCAAGACACGAAAGACACCCTGGTCAACCACTGCGCCCAGCCCATCTCCAACTGTCTCGACTCTTGTCCTGCTATTTGGAGCAAGATGGAATCTGGGAAGAGAGAGTGAGGCTGACTACGCACACCTCTCCTTCACTTTAATCCAATTCACGCGCAAGTCTTGACACCCCCCCCCCCCAATTCCTGTATTGATGTCAAGGTCATCTTCGAATACGATTGATGAATATCATCATCATGGGCACATTGAGGACATTTAGTATACTTGTGAGAGCATCACTTGTCAAATAGCATACTTTATGTACACTGAGAGCATATGCACCAAAGACAAATTCCTTGTGTGTCCAATCACTTGGCCAATAAAGAATTCTATTCTATTCTATTCTATTCTATTCTATTCTATTCTATTCTATTCTATTCTATTCTATTCTATGCTATGCTATGCTATGCTATGCTATGCTATGCTATGCTATGCTGTTCTGTTCTGTTCTGTTCTGTTCTGTTCTGTTCTGTTCTATTCTATTCTATTCTATTCTATTCTATTCTATTCTATTCTATTCTATTCTATTCTATCTCTTCCAATACATGCCTCTAGAATGTTGAATTCTTTGTCTATTTTGTCGATCCCACAGCTGGGAGAAAGGCCTTATGTCGCAAATAGAAAGTACTCTTTGATGGTACCCTGGAAGCCAGGCTATCACTGATATTATTTTCCTTTGGGGACCTGGAAGGCCTGTCTTTTCACCCAAGCATTCAAGCCTTGGCATCCCTTTTGTTTTTTAGGGACACTGCTGCTAAGGCTATTTGTTTAATCATTAAACTTGCAAATTTTAAATTTGCTTCATTGTTTTATTTTACTTGGTTCTATTTGTTTACCTTGTTTATGTGGACTGTAACCCATTGTGAGATCATCCAGATAATGGGGAGATTATAAATACTTAAACAAATCCTCAGAGTACAGTCCCTACTCAACAACAGGAGAAGAATAACAGGTCATCAAGGCTTGACTGCTCTCTCTTTGTAGTTGGATCATTGGCAGAGTAAACATAGGTATTACAAGTTTAAATTTAGATTAAGTGTAAATCACTACTGTGTGAGAGAAGCCAAATACAAATCATAGTAACACACTAATGTTACATACTGTAAATGGCTACTTTGGGATGATCTGTCAAATGCTTATTTATTAGACAGCATCTTCGTCAGTTTCATACTGTCCTTGCCATATTACTTCCTACCAAACCCAACCTACCGTATTTTTTGGAGTATAAGACGCACCTTTTTCCTCCCTAAAAGTGGCTGAAAATTTGGGTGCGTCTTATACTCTGAATGTAGCTTTTTCGGAGCTTTTTTCCAGCCCTAACTAGGTGCTAACGATCTTCCCAGCTCTTACCTTGCAGGCTTTTTCATTGTTACTCTCTCCGAAGAATGTTTTTCCAGCCCTAAGTCTTTGCAGGGTTTTTTTTCATTGCTCTACTTGCTCTGAATAAGTTTTTTTCTAGCCCTAACCAGGTGCTAATGATCTTCCCAGCTCTTACTGGCTTGCAGGCTCTTTCATTGTTACTCTCTCCGAAGAAGGTTTTTTTTAAGTCCTAACCAGGGGATAAAATAATGTGCTGAAACTGACCAGACTAAGGACTCTAGCCAGATGAATACCTGGTAGGCAGATCCCCCCCTATTTTCCTCCCCAAAAACTAAGGTGCGTCTTACACTCCAGTGCGTCTTATACTCTGAAAAATACGGTATATATAAGCAGACATATTTACCCTTACCGCAGTCCATTTAAGACAGCAGTTTCTCAACACTTTGACTTATTGCAACTATTGTACTTTATATACCTTTTAGTACATAGAACAAGTATATAGCACAATACAAATCACAATGTGATTTTAAAATGTAACAATTGGACCTGGGTTGTGAATTCTCTGCTTCCTACTGCAAAGCTGTTTGGTCAGTAAAAGTTCTTAGACTTCCAAGGCAATATTTCCTCACACAATTTTCAGGGAATAAAGCCACTAGTTTACTGTCTTCCCTGAACACCCCATATTAATTTTCAGCATTAACAGATTAACAGAGTTGGAAGGGACCTTATATAGGTCAACTAGTCCAATCCTCCGCTCAAGCAGGAGACCCTACACCATTTCTGACAAATGGCAGTCCAATCCCTTCTTGAAAGTCTCAAGTGATGAAGCTCCCACAACTTCTGAAGGCAAGCTGTTCCATTGGTTGATTGTTCTCACTGTCAGAAAGTTCCTCCTTATTTCTAGGTTGAATCTCTCCTTGGTCAGTTTCCATCCATTATTCCTTGTCTGGCCTTCAGGTGCTTTGGAAAATAGCTTGACCCCCTCCTCTCTGTGGTAGCCCCTCAAATATTGGAACACTGCTATCATGTCTCCCCTGGTCCTTCTCTTCTCTAGACTAGCCATGGCCAGTTCCTGTAACCGTTCTTCATATGTTTTAGTCTCCAGTCCCCTAATCATCCTGGTTGCTCTTCTCGGCACTTTTTCTAGAGTCTCAACATCTTTTTTATAGTGTAGTGACCAAAACTGGATACATTAGGTGTGGTTTATAGAGTGGTATTAGTATCTCACTTGATCTTGATTGTATCCCTCTGTTAATGCAATTTAGGATTGCATTGGCTTTTTTGGCTGCCGCTGCACACTGCTAGCTCATATTTAGCTGGTTGTCCACTAAGACACCAAGATCCCTCTCGCAGTCACTGCTATTCAGCCTGGTTTCATCCAGTTTATATGTATACTTTTGGTTTTTCTTACCTAAGTGTAGGACTTTACTTTTCTCTACATTGAATTTCATTTTGTTAGATAGGGCCCAGTGTTCAAGTCTGTCAAGATCCATCTGGATCTTGAGCCTATCTTCTAGGGTGTTAGCTATTCCTGCCAGCTTAGTATCATCTGCAAATTTGGTAAGTTCCCCTTCTATTCCCTCAGCTAAGTCATTTATGAAGATATTGAAGAGTACTGGGCCTAAGACAGAACCTTGTGGTACCCCACTGCTTACTTCTCTCCATGTGGACTTAGAACAGGGGTGAAATGCTCCCGGTTCGGGCGGGCCGGTCTGTCGTCGTAGAGCCGATAGAGCTGATAGCGATTGCAGCGCGAGCCTTCCCCCACCCGCTTCCCCTGCCCGCCTGGATGCCGCCATTTGGGTTCTTTTGCTCTCTGCTCATGTGCAAAGTGTTCTGCGCATTCACAGAGGGTAAAAGAACCCTCCTAGTAATGAAAATTTGAATCCGTTCGTGAATAGGGATGAAAACAAATCTTCCTGCTGCTCTATTCAGAGGGACCGCAAAGACACTATGTTGTTTAAGCAGTGGATATATATATATTCCTATAATATTACATTCCATTTGTAACCACAATTTTAAAATCTTTGCCTTTAAAAAAGGATGGTATGGCTTCTACAAAATGTATCCTCCAGTGGAGATCCATCTTTCTTATATGTCATGGGCCTGATATTTATTCCAGGAAAAACCTTATGGAGCATATTTAGAAGAGAGAACTGTTCAGGGAAAGGAAAAAATAAATCATTCAATGAGTAGAAAGTTACTTGGGCAACATTGGCTATCTCGTAGAAACCCACTTTTAGTACAGATAGTCCTCAATTTACAACAGTTCATTTAGCGATGGTTTGAAGTTACAACGGCACTGAAAAAAGTGACTTGTGACTGTTTTTCACACTTATGACTGTTGCAGCATCCCCATGGCCATGTGATCAAAATTCAGAGGCTTGGCCCCGACTCATAGTTATGACAGTTGCAGTGTCCCAGGGTCATTTGATCACCTTTTGTGACCTGCTGACAAGCAAAGTCAATGGGGAAGCCAGATACTAACTTAACAACTGCAATGATTCCCTTAACAACTGTGGCAAGAAAGGTCGTAAAACGGGGCAAAATTGACTTAACTGTCTTGCTTAGCAACAGAAATTTTGGGCTCAGTTGTGGTAGTAAATCAAGGGTTACTTGAATATAATGAGATATAGGCAGTGGAGGTACCTGAGAAGGAATAGCAATAGCAATAGCACTTAGACTTATATACTGCTTTACAGTACTCTCTAAGCGGTTTACAGAGTCAGCATATTGCCCCCAACAATCTGGGTCCTCATTTTATCGACCTCGGAAGGATGGAAGGCTGAGTCAATCTTGAGCCGGTGAGAATCGAACTGTCGAACAGCTGGCAGTCGGGAGTCAGCAGAATTAGCCTGCAAGTGCAATACTGCATTCTAAGGGAAGGGGAATAAGCGCCTGTTGGAACGTAAAAACAGCTCCGGTACCCCCTCCCCCGCATCCTGGGGAGGCTGTAAATTAGAGGTAGATGAACCGTGTATTCTCATGACTGCCAACTCTTAACAAAATAAATCCGGGGTATAAAGTCTAAAAACATATTTATTATAAAAAGACAAAAGAATATTGATGATTACATCCTACCAGTAGATATACGTCCAGCCGGACGAAGTGAAAGCAAGTAAGAGAACAAAAGAAAAAACTAGACATGCGCAGTAAATCAAGGATCACAAGACAGTAAATCACGAGACACTTTGAGATAAGGAATTGCTCTGTCTACAGTACAGTCCTGAGTAGAATCTCAGCTCAGCTGGCAAACGCTAAAAAACACAGTGACAGCACCCCTCATAACTGATGCACCCTCCACTTTCCTAATTTTGGGATCTTAAAGTTAATGTGAAACATGTTATGATTTCTATTTTCAAAATCAGACTTGTAGGACAAAACTTGCCTGATTAGAACTGTACTTTACTCTACCAACCTATAATCCTCCACACCAACCTGCCTCAAATTAGCGTTAACCAGATATATTCAGATTACAATTCTCAGAATGTAAGATACAAATCCAAGGTTTCAAAAGCTCAAAATACCTGATAGGTGAGGGAAAGCATTTTCTGAGCATTTTCAAGGAACACATTAAACTGGAATTTAAAAGAAACAAACACAAAGGTATTTCATTGATATGCAAAATGTGAGTCCTGGACTGGTAGTACTAACTTTGCTCATAGATGTAAAATACTTTTCCCATTAGACATTAGAACTCTCATTTATTACCAAGGAATAAATTGGACTATTTTGTTTCCTGCTACATTCAGAACAGAGGTGGGTTCCTACCGGTTCTATAGAACCATTAGTAACTTGGCAGCCTGGGTCGCTAGAACAGGTAGCAACCCAGGCTTGCCACGCCCCCGAGCTTGGCGGCGCCATAGGTGCCACCATCTTGTTTTTTGCTTCTGCGCATGCAGAACCGGCAGTAGCAGAATCCGGAACCCACCCCTGATTTAGAATATACATGTCATCCTCTTTCTCTAAAAAAACATTTCTTGGTGAACAGGGCATAGAGAATAATACATGCTTTAAAAAGGCTAGTCAGTGTAAACTACTTCCTAAAGATTAAAAAAATATATGTAGAAGAGTTGACTCAATAATTTGATGCCTACTAGTCTTGAAAATGTGTCTATATCCACTGAAATAAAATGAATAGCTAAGGTTTTGTGATCTTTTGTGAAAATTTGCATGATAACATGGACATCTCATTATGTTACTAAAAGATGAAATTTCAATGATCTTTTTTTAATGTGCAGTCAATTGTAGAAGATTGCATGATAGTGTTGTGGATTGGACAAATCAATATCATAGAGTTTGTAGAACTGATCTGATAAAACTAATGTGGTTGTTTACATTACCAAGAACTTAATCCTACACAATTTAGCTAGATTTGTCAAATAACCTAGTGGTTGATTTTTTGTTTTAACTCAGTTAATGCAAAGTTATACAGAGTTTCATTAGTCATCGGCCATCCTAGCTGGAAGTGATAAGGTTTGGAGTCCAGAAGCTTTGGGTGAGATCAGATTGGATAAGGTATTTAGAATATAGATATCAGATGTGTGTATTTCCATATCCTTCTGCCATCAGGAGGTGCACATTAATTACCTCTGGAAGTGCTGGGACCACAGTACCCCATTTGGGGGTACTGTGGACAAGAAGGAAAGGAAATGCACCTAGTTCACCCTTTTTTTCCTGAAAAATGCCAGAACAAACTCATGCTTCTAATTATCTAGCTATTTGCCCATGAATTTTAATATACAGCCTGAACAGGAAAACTCCCTTACAAAAAAGGGGAGATTATCAACTTAATGTATCTTATGAGCTGTGGCTTGCCAACCTGGGATGAACTGTATTGCATCAAAACCCATCAACAACAGCATTAAATCAAATCAAGAACATTGTTGAAGGATTTGTGATCAGTTAGTAATTTTTGTTAATTTCCTTCTATTCTTCTCTGCTGTGTCACATATCCTTGATCTTTGATTTCTTCATTCTGAAGTAAAGGCAGTGTTCTGTTTCAAGCGACAGACTGCTTGGCACAGACAGATAAACTCCACGGAAAGGGTATCATGCATATTACTTTTATTTGTCAGGCATTCTCAAAACAATAACTCACAGTCATCGAAGAGATTCTTCTGAGGTGTATATAATCTGTTCCCATTCAGGTAGGTGAAACAAGGTAGTTTGTCCCATGTTGAGGGAGGAAGGCGCTTCCGGTAGGGCTGGAATTCAAAAAGCCCCGCTAGCCTACATGTAGCAAGTTTGCCCTGCAGCCAATCAGAAGTCTGACCCAATGGCCAATCAGAAACACATATGCGACCACATGACATAAACTACATTCCCCAGAAAGCAAACCCTTAAGGGGATGGTTCTTAATTCCCAAACTATTTACTCTAACCAGCACAGGCAATGTTGATTGAGTTCTTAAAGCTACACAGCACCACGTTTGCAAAATATCAGATATTGTCTATAATAAATGATATATTTATTATAAATTCTACAATGTGAAATAACAATTAGGTGCTCACTCAACATAGAAAATTTCCTCAAAGACTTGCATATTCTGTACTGTATACTATATTTATTTATTTATTTGTTTATTTGGCAGTTTTTCTATGCCGCCCTACTCCCTCAGGACTCAGGGCAGCATACAACATTTTATAAAAACTCCAAACAAATCATTAAAAGACAACTTAAAAACAGTTAGAAATATATATATATATACACACCATACATACATGGGGGAGACATCAGATATAGAATCGTCTCAAACTCACCCCACCTGCAGGAAGAGCCATGTCTTAATGGCTTTTCGGAAGGCCAGCAAGGTGGGGATAATTCGGATCTCTGGGGGAAGTTGGTTCCAGAGAGCAGGGGCCCCTACAGAGAAGGCCCTCCCCCTAGGCCCCGCCAGTCGGCATTGTTTGGCTGACGGGACCTGGAGGAGACCCACTCTGTGGGACCTGACCGGTCGGAGAGAGGAAAGCGGCAGAATGCGGTCCCGGAGATAGCCTGGTACTAAGCCATGTAGGGCTTTAAAGATGATGATCAGCACCTTGAATTGTACCCGGAGACCAATGGGCAGCCAATGCAGCTGGCGGAGTATAGGTGTTATGTGGGTGTACCTTGAAACACCCACCACAGCACGCGCAGCTGCATTTTGCACCAGATGAAGTCTCCGAATACTCTTCAAGGGCAGCCCCATGTAGAGCGCATTGCAGTAGTCCAGTTGAGAGGTGACAAGGGCGTGAGTGACCGTGAGTAGAGCCTCCTTCTCCAAGTATGGTCGCAATTGGTTCACCAGGCGAACCTGTGCAAAAGCCCCCCCTAGCCACAGCTGCAAGGTGTTGGTCTAATTTTAGCTGTGGATCTAGGAGGACTCCCAAATTGCGAACCCGTTCTGAGGGAGTTAATTTTTCTCCCTCAAGAACCAAGGAGGGATAGTCGATATAGTCCTTCGGAGGCAATATCCAGAGCCACTCAGTCTTGTCGGGGTTGAGTCTGAGTCTGTTCCTCCCCATCCAGATCCTAACGTCATCCAGGCACTGGCACATCACATCAACCGCCTCCCTGAATTTAGACGGGGTGGTGATGTACAGCTGGGTGTCGTCAGCGTACTGTTGGAAACTCACCCCATGTCTACGGATGATCTCCCCCAGCTTCCCAATATAGCAGTATATCAGTGGTAAAACTTAAGCTTGTGCACATTTCAAAATCTTTCAAAATCTTTCACACCACACATCACTCATTCTTTTAAAAAAAATCTGATTTTTCAGGCTCCAGCATGAGCCTGTTTTAAAGAATCAATTCATTAAAGTTAATGTACCGTATTTTTTGGAGTATAAGATGCACCTTTTTACCCCCCAAAAGAGGGTGAAAACTTGGGTGCGTCTTATACATTGAATATACCCCCACCCCCACCCTTTGGTCTCTGCCTCCCAGCAATTTACCTCCTTGCAGCAAACAGAACAGAGCCTGATTAGCACAAGCAATTATCAGCCTCCCGAGACTCAGCTGAGAGGCTGCAGCCAGGTGCTAAAATGAAAGTGAAACTAAAGCTGCAAGGAGGCAAATTGCTGGCAGGGAGAGGCAGAGTTTTATTTTCTTGTGTTAATGAGTTGCTGAAACGATGCAAGGAGATAAGTCAATAACTATAAATGTCTGTAGAATGTTCAAATGATTAGACTTATTTTTTAAAGACTGCTTTATTATTGTTCTAGACAACTTAACAAAATGAAGAAGCTTTTTAAAATAAATTCTTGATCTGAAGAGGCCCAGTGCTACTGTAATTATTATTATGTAATTATGTATTGTAATCTGGTGCGTCTTATACACCGAAAAATACGGTAATTTTTGAAGCAATGGCATCTTTTATTTTCAGACTAGCTAGGAAATCTAAAACAGTTAGACTTTTTTTAATGAATAGGAAAGAGGTTCTGGCTGTATTTCTGCTTACATGAGGTAATATCTTCCAAATAATTTTGGAAGGATGCAGAGCTATAGTAAAAATGCATTTCCTTTGTTGAAGCATTGTTTTATGGTTTTTTCCAACTTAATATTGCAACGTTCAGTCATGAACTGTTCTTTTTCTGTTTTATACCGGTTTTTCTGTGTGCAATTATAAATGCATTTTCTCGTTTCTCTATTAATTAATCTGGGCTTTTAAAAAAGAAGCATAAAAATTGGCATTATCCTGAAAGCATAATTTCCATATTGAGTACATTTTAAAGGAGGAAACTATCAAAAACTTCAGATGAAAAAAAATGATATTGTAAATGTGATTCAAGTTTATTTAACAATGTTCATTAACCATGGTGACCATTTGCAATAATCTATCTTCTTTATAACAAACATGGTCAGACATAATTCTACTATCTTATGTTTGCCATCTTTACCAAAATTAATAGTAAGTTGGAAAAAAATACAGGGTAGTGCTTTTAATAGAATAGAACTGATAGCATCACCTTCGGAGCACTAATGTAATGGATACTTTCCCCACTCTCTCAAGTGACCACAATGCTTTTAGCTTACTTTCATTTGAAATAGAACATAGGAAGTTAAAAAATGAGAAAAACAACACTTTCCTTTTCTTTGATGGTGTTCTATTTTCACCCCAGGTTTTTTAAAAATAAAACCTGTGGGGTTTTTTTGCAGAACATTTGTAAAGACTAAAGGTGGCAGAAGATCTTTTGCTAAAACTTACTGCGTATTGCAGTCAAAACAAAACCCCACTGAATTGAATGGAGTTTCTCTCCCAAGTATAAAGATTGTGTAGTGGTACCCTATCTGGGCTACAAAAATCTGGATAATCACTAAATTACAGCAAAGAATTAAAGTGTTCTGTATCTTTGTATCTTATCAAATCGTCATCCAGATTTTTACAGTCCTGATATGATAGCCCTAGATTTGTGGTTACAATTGCATATCCAAATAAATTAGAAATTATGGAATATATTACTGTTCTTTGTGCAAGAACATACTACCACCAGTGGTGGGTTCCTACCAGTGCGGTCCACTCTATAGCACTGGTAGCGGCCCGCTGGTGACGTCACAGTACCAGTGCGGTCGGTTGCTGGTGCCTTGGCGCCGCCATTTAAAAAAAAAATTTGAATTTTAAAAAAATTTTCTTCTGCGCATGCCCAGAAGCCGAGCTTCGGGCACTGTGCATATGCTGCCTTCCTACCCCACAGTGAGTCCAAGCAGGGGAGGATGGCTGAGGGAGCGCGTGAGACACTGAAAGAACAGGCAGCAGGAGCTATCTCCATTCCCCTCCCTTTAGCAGTCTGAGAAGCCACGAACGCGCGGTGATGATCCTAGGCATTTCTGCACGTTCGAGGCTTCTTGAGCTGCTGAGGGGAGGGGGAATGGGCGGCAGGATCTATCTCAGTTCCCCTCCCTTCATCAGTCCGAGAAGCCATGAACACACGGTGATGATCCCAGACATTTTTGCACGTTCAAGGCTTCTCGAGCTGCTGAGGGGAGATGAATGGGCGACAGGAGCCTAGGATCATCGAATGGGGAGAAGCATTCAGGCCAGACGGAGCCTCCTAGAAGAACCGCTGCCGTGGTCTTGCTGCTCCCGCTGCGGGGGGCTGCGTTGCGGGTGGGAAATGCCCCCCCTGTTTCTCCGGCCACTGCCAAGCTCCCGAGGCCCACGTCCACCCGGTCACATGGCTGGCAAGCCACACCCACAAAATAAGCCACGCCCACAGAGTGGTAGTAAAAAATTAGGAACCCGCCCCTGACTACCACACATGAGAATCTGCAGGGGGAGCATCCTCTCAGGATCCCACAGGTAGGAGACGCACATTATGGAGAGAAATGGGAAAGTGTCTTTGGAATTCATTCACTTTGGAATAGAAGCCAGAAGGGAGAGGGGGAACTGCTTTCAGTGCTAGATAAAGTATTATCTTTTAATAGTTTCAGTCAGGATCTAATGTCTACCATCTTAAGTATTTTCTGTCAGTGTTGTTATGATTATTAATACAGGTTTACATTATTTTTATTTGGCTCTACTATTTTATGGATTGCAAGTTTACCTAAAAATTGAAGTTTCGTTTCGTTTCATTTCGATTCATTCATTCATTCATTCATTCATTCATTCATTCATTCATTCATTCATTCATTCAATTTTTAACGAGTGCTCTAGTTTAAAAGAAAAGAAAAGGGGGCTCCCTGGATGGCTTACAAAAATAGTCTTTAGTCTCAGACTTATAGACAAGAGAAATAAGGAGATGAAATGGGACGGGGGAGTAAAAAATAGGTGGTAGCTGGATAGGATATACAAACTATTTACAAAGAGTTATCTTCAACTTCTGGAAAAAGCCACATCTCAAGGGTGATCTCTTGGCTTTGTTTTGCCTATCCTGTAGCTTCTTTGGAGATGAGAAAGTGGTACCTTGCTTCTTGAATGAAAGACAATATTTCAAATATTCAGTTTGCTTTGGGGCAGGTTAGGCAAACTGCATCAGGGACTATTCTAGGTAATCAACACATTTTTTAAAAATAAAAACGCCAGACTTGTCTGATTCTGCTGAAGCAAGCTGGTTCTTATGGGTGATTATTTTTTGTACTTTGGAAATGTGGCAATTAGTAGCTCAGCTAGAGAATGCTAAATGGAGCCCAACGTTCCTTTAAATCCTACCCAAGCGGCAGAAGCTCCATTGAATTACTGTCAAGGTAGGATATAATGAGACAACATGCAAGCAAAATGCCTTAGGTAAAACACTTCTAGCATGTCCACTTTAAAAACAACTCCAATGGAGGTGTTGACAATGATAGTTCTCTGCCCATTTTCAAAAGACAATGTTTGTAATTGCAAACAATCAGACCTATACTTCTAATTCAGATTCTGTCATCAGATTTGATGGAGGATGATCATTATTACTGAAGCAACATTTAGGAGACAAGTTAACTTGCAGAGGTGGGATTGATGGACAGAGTCCTGATCTTTGCCTCAGGCAACAAAATAACATGTCTGAGAATTATTATAAGGACAAAATGGATGCCTTGTCCTTCCCCTCCCCCATCATATATAGCAGGGAAAAACAAATATTTTATTTATTTATTTTATTTTATTTTATTTTATTTTATTTTATTTTATTTTATTTTATTTTATTTTATTATTTTATTTATTTTATTTTATTTTATTTTATTTTATTTTATTTTATTATTTATTTATTTATTTATTCATTCATTCATTCATTCATTCATTCATTCATTCATTCATTCATTCATTCATTCATTCATTTATTTATTTATTTATTTATTTATTTATTTATTTATTTATTAGTTGTTCTTATAGGCTGCCCCACTCCCGCAGGACTCAGGGCGGCGTACAACACAAGGCAAGAACAATCAATAAGAACATAATAATAAGAATTAAAATAATTACAAAAATTAAAAACAGAGCCACCATTCATACAAGGGGGATTGATCATTGTTTCACCCTGCCTGCAGGAAGAGCCATGTTTTCATGGCTTTTCGGAAGGTCAGCAGGATGGGAATAATCCGGATCTCTGGGGGGAGTTGGTTCCAGAGAGACGGGGCTCTCACAGAGAAGGTTATTAAATAAGATACAGCACAGGGGAGACAAAACAGTATTGCAATCAATCATCAATTTTTAAAAAAACTAGACAAACAAATATAATGCTTTCCATTAAATGTCAGCATCTTACCATAAACAAAGTATACTGTTTGACAGAGAGGATATGTGCTTTATGAAGATATAAGCATTTGATACATTCCATCATTATTTACCTTTAGGCAGTAAGTGGCTTTTTGGGCTTTTTAGGCAAAACTGACTATGCATTTAACTATGTTCATGTCAGACATTTGTGAATGTAAATGAACAGGTGAGGAACGTTGGGCAACCCCTCCCCTCTAGAAGTCCCACTGGTGACATCACTGAAGAGCTGTCTCCATGACTACAGTGATATTGTCCACAGCTGGAAAACTGGTACAAAGTCAATCTTGCAGTATTCTGATTACATGGAAGCCTTTGCATGCATGCACTGAGTTCCCACTGCAGATACTTGTGCTGTACCTATTGAGGGCCAGCTCTTCAGAGATGTCACTCATGTGAATTGGAGAGTGGAGGGATTGCTCACCGCTCCTTAAGTGTTGAATTGAATATGTTGCCCGAATAGGGTTCCTGTGAAATACAAAAAAGTTGACAATTACATTTTTCCCTCTGAAATTTAATATAGTAATATAAAACTAAACTAAAGTTTACTTTGAACTTTTGCCATTTCTAATTTAGTTGTCACCTGGATGGGATAAAGTTTTGATTTTACATTTCTCAGGACAAGAGCTGTGTAATGGTTAAGATTCATTGTGGGGATAAAACTGGAGGAAGAAATATCCTCCCGTTTTGAAATATCATTGCCAATACCTCCTTTAAATTTTAAAGAAAAGAAGATACACGAACTCAATAAACCTTACATAGGTAAGGAGAGGCAGTTTGCTAATTGGAGAATATTTGCATGAAAGGTGCTTGAAAACTGAACCTCTTCTGACAATATGATTTCACACTATGCAGATTAATATGGTGATCAGAACATATTATCCCTTAGATTTAAATTAGACCCCTTAGATTTTATCCCTTATATTTCACTCTTCATTGAATTTCAAATGTATATGAATATATGAATGTGTAGTACGCGTATATATATGAAATTATATTTGAATTTGAAATGTAGTTTTTGTTTCCCTAGTAATTGGTACTTCTTGTTTGTGGTTTTTTTTTAAAAGTACCATGTTTTTCGGAGTATAAGACGCACCCTTTTGTCCCCCAAAAGAGGGTGGAAATGTCGGTGCGTCTTATACATCGAATACAGCCATTTTTTGGCCTCCCGAAGCCCCACCCCCGCATCCAATTTTTGTAAAAAACAGGCCTTTTTTTGCAAAAATTGGGACGTTTTTGCCTTTCCCCACCCCCTAGGAGTGCTCTGCAGGCTTCCCAAACCCTCTGCATGCCCTGTTTTTGCAAAAAAATGAGCAAAAAACAAGCTGTTTTTTGCAAAAACTGGAGTGTTTTTGCCTTCTAATTACCCCATCTAGCATGACTGGAGGAGGAATTCTGGGAGTTGAAGTCCACTAGTCTTAAAGCTGTCAAGTTTGAAGACCCCTGGGTTAGGGGTTGGGATGCAAGGATCTTCAAACTTGGCAAGTTTAAGACTTATGGACTTCAACTCCCAATCCTGAGCTAGCATGACTGGAGGAGGAATTCTGGGAGTTGAAGTCCACTAGTCTTAAAGCTGTCAAGTTTGAAGTTTGTAAAAAGTGTACATGGTTGTAAAAAGTATACATGGTTGTAAAAGGTATTCATGGTTGTAAAAAGTATTCTGCTACACTGGTATTTTATTAAATAATATATTACTACACCATTTGGTTCAGAATACTTTTTGCCTTGTTTTCCTCCTCTAAAATCTAGGTGCGTCTTATACTCCGGTGCGTCTTATACTCCGAAAAATACGGTAACTTGGATATATAAGTTTTACAGAGCTGCCATTAAAACTCACCTGTGTTCCCAAATATCCAGAACCACTTTTATACTGGCCTAGGAATAACTCCAGATCAACCAACCAGTACTTCTTCAGCCAACTGATGGGGAAGTGAAAAATATACCCTGAAAGGCTATCTTACTCAGGATCCTTCTTCTGTCATGCTAGTTTTCATTGTGATAAGCAAGCAAACAAATTGCCTTCTGCCCTACTAAAGCCAGGAGATCCTACTAATGGGGAAATGACTGGCTTGGCCTCAAAATTCCATGGAGCTCCAACATCACAATTTGAAAAAAAAAGTTTGTATGTCCTCCTAGATCCACAGCTAAAATTGGATCAACATCTGTCAGCTGTGGCTAGGGGGACCTTTGCACAGATTCGTCTTGTGCACCAATTGCGACCCTACTTGGAGAGGGAGGCTTTGGTCACAGTCACTCATGCCCTTGTCACCTCACGGCTAGACTATTGTAATGCGCTCTACATGGGGCTACCCTTAAAGAGCATCCGGAGACTGCAATTGGTGCAGAATGCAGCTGCGCGAGCTGTGGTGGGTGTACAGAGATACACCCACGTAACACCCATTCTCCGCCAGCTGCATTGGTTGCCTATTAGTCTCCGGTCGCAATTTAAGGTGTTGGTTTTGACCTTTAAAGCCCTACATGGCTCAGGGCCAGGTTACCTTCGGGACCGCATCCTACCACATACCTCCCTACGACCAGTTAGGTCCCACAGAGAGGGCCTCCTCCGGGTCCCGTCGGCCAAACAATGTCGGTTGGCGGGGCCGCGGGGAGGGCCTTCTCTGTGGGAGCCCCATCCCTCTGGAACCAACTCCCACCAGAGATCCGGACTATCCCCACTCTACTGGCCTTCCGTAAAGCCGTGAAAACATGGCTCTTCCGACAGGCGGGGTGAATAAGGAGATCAGATTCCCCCATGTGTGTTTTTAATAATGTTTTAATATTGTTTCATTTTTAAATTGCTATAATTGTTTTTTACTGTACGTTTCTTATCCATGTTGTACACGGCCCTGAGTCCTACGGGATTGGGCGGCCTATAAGAGCGTAGAAATAAATAAATAAATAAATAAATGAAGCTGATGCTGAACTGGAAGAAAATCAGTTCAAGGAGCAACAGTGACAGTGAGGTGAGGTGGGTTGCAGAGCTTATCTGGAAGACTGCTTCTTATGAAAGTGTGACCTAATACCCAAATGAGAACAACAGGGACAATTTAGCTCACTCTTCTGCAAAGTGCTCTATGGCTTATTAACAATAAAATTATGACCTGACCTTCTTTCACTGAAATGCTTATGTACCGTATTTTTCGGAGTATAAGACGCACCCCCCCAAAAGTGGATGGAAAAGTCTGTGCGTCTTATACAGTGACTATTGCGGCGGGGGGAGGGGGTTGGTGCGGAACTGATCAGCTGTTCTAGAATGGGCCGCGGTGAATGGGGCACAGCGGCGAACGGGGCATGGCGGCGAACGGGCCAGATGTACTTTCTCTTGTATCCCTAAAATATTTTCTTGGAAAGCCAGAGCACCTTCCCAAAGGGGTGTGAAAGATCCTTGGGGGACAGTGAGACTTGTCCTAAGTTAGACTTCGAGCCCCATTTCCTGCTCTCTCAGCAAGTGAATTCTTTCTTCCTATCTCTTGAAAGAGTGTGTGTGTGTGTGTGTGTGTGTGTGTGTGTGTGTGTGTGTTTGTGTGTGTGTGTGTGTATGTGTATGTGTATGTGTGTGTGTGTTTTGGTGAGGTGCTGATTGCAGCACTTGCAGTGGGAGGGAAAGAGAAGTAAAAGTAAAACTTTCTTTCCATTATCTTTCTTAATTGATATAGCTTATGATCCCAGCCATTGTATTTTAAAATGGAGCACTTCTAGTTGAGGCTTTCTGTCTGATTCACAGAATTTTACAGTGTTTAATGTCATCTGCCTTTGGAACCCTTTCATATTTTCCGACCACTTTTCCCTCTTTTTTTCTTACCACAGAAAATGCATGAAAGAGGAAAAGATCACAGACTTGCACAAAAGTACCTTTTTTTTAATTAAGAGCAGTGAAAAGTGCCTCTCTGAAAACATCCACAGAGACATATACTGCTCTGTTCATTTGTCATTCACGTAGGATAATGCCAGCCAGTGTAATATCATAGTTAAAGTGCTGGCTTTGGACTGGAGAGACCCACATTTTACTTGATGGAGCACTCCCTGGGGGGCTTTGGGCCAGTCACTATCTGTTAGTGCAACCTGCCTTACAGGATTGTTGTTAGGAAAAACTAGATAAGAGAATTGCATATACTATATATGTTGTCTTGAGAAAAAACAAGGAAAGTCAAGGTAGAAATGTTGGTGGTGTTGATGATGATACCACTAGCAGAACCTTTACCCTTGACCATCTAAGAGACTTTATTGCTTCTACCCTCTTTTCTATCCCTTCTTCTGATTCCAGCTATTATCAGTAATGAAGAATTCACTTGACTCCTTTTATATAAATTGATTTTGTGTTTTTTGTTTGATCGAAGATTGGGGCCAGAAGGCCTCTAGGAGGGAAAATGCTTCTATTCTCACTCTTAAACCTATCTGGCCAAACCCCATAAATCTGTCCTAATTAATGCAGCCAGGTTTCACCCCCCTTCTCCCTCATTCCTTTCAGTTCCACTCCACTCTGCCTTCGTGTGTGTTTGCATACATCAGGATCCACAATTCCACCCCCTTCTCCATGGGGATGCTAGTTCAGGGGAAGACTGGCAGAAGGAAGAGCTGGCACCATGAAGAGCGAGAGAGGAATGTGGGAGATTCATCCCTTAGAGTTTCATCCCTTAGAGGGAGAAGGGGGGTGGATTGTTCTCCCATTGCTATCTATCGTGGATCCTCATGTATGCAAACACACACGAAGGCAGAGTGGAGTAGAACTGAAAGGAATGAGGGAGAAGGGTGGGAACAGGAAGGAATGAGGGAGAAGGAGGTGGGATTGAAGGAGGGAGGAGAAAAGAAATGAAAGGGAAAGGATGTTTGTTGGTGAAGGTGAAGGGATTATTCGCATCCCCTTTCCCTTTTTTCCTTTTCCCTTCCTTTCTTTTTCCAACTCCCCTTCTGCTTCCTCTTTCCCTTCCTGCCCCCATTTCAGTTTTACTGTTTCCCTTTCCATTCCGGAAGACACAGTGCAAATTCCCCATTCATTGGGATCAGCCTTGATTGTGTCGTTGGATGGGATCACACACAAATGCCACCTCCTCCTGCCCCTCCCTGCTTCCCTCTCATCTTGCCCGTATATACGGCTGTCGTGCCCGCCCTGCTCCCTTGCATGGGGGGGGGGCAGTAGGAAGACGCCGCACCAGCTCCAGACCAGCCCCCTCCCCCTTCCACCGACCCTGAAGTCCTTGCCCCTGCCAACACCCCTCGTTCCCCCCATTTTTTACACTCACACACACACACACACACACACACACACACACCTCACCTAGAGAAACAGGCTTCCTTTTATTGACCTCATCAAACCACAAACACCTCCGAACAGGGCACGGATCTCTAAATAACTGGGGGGGGGGGGCAGGGTGGCTGCTGAATCCTGTGATGGAAACTCCTTCACGGCGGCGGGAAGGATCTTCAACTCGGTCTCACCGGAGACAATATTGGAAGGAAGGGGAGGACCTGGAGGTGCCCAGCCTCCCTGGCTTGGGGAGAAGGACGGAACATAACGGGCCTTAGCGCAACAGCTGCTGGGAAAGGCAGAGACAGAAAGGGGGCTTTTCTGTCCTGGGGGGGGGGTAGTTCGGTTGCTGCTGCTGCTCTTCGCCTCTCCTTCCTCCTGCCGCTTCTCCCCAGCCCAATGACTGCAATCCAGAAGGGAGAGAAATTCATCCAGACCCAGATGAATAAAGTTGGACCTGAGGTGACTGGGCGGAGAAACAAACCCCGGAGAGGAAACTCAAGTGGATGAACACTGAATACTTTCTCCATCTCCCTCTCTCTCTCTCTTCCCTTCCCTTCCTCCGATTGGTTGGCGGAGAAGTGTCCCCGTGTGCCCAAAAAGCCCAGGGTGAACGGGCTTTTGGGCCCATTCGACGAATGGGCTGGAATCGAAGGGGCTGGGATGGGAGGGGCTGGGCCGTAGGGGCTGGGCCGAAGAGCTAGGGCCGTTTCAGCCAAGGAGAAAAGGCAGCACCGAATGGTTGGGGGTGGAACCCTGGGGACCAACCAGGCACGGCCAAGCGGAGGAGGCGAACAGTCATAGACCCTACGATGATTGACTAGGTTCTGTTCCTATTATTCATTGGTTCTTCCTTGGGCTAGCTGATGATGGTTGTGAGTAACACAAGTTTGTTTGTGCTACAGTTTGACAAGGTGACCATTCTGAAAGCCAAGTCAAGTCTACAAGGATGAGCCCAATTAAAGTTGGTTAGAATTATGACTCTCACTTTTCTGCCTAAGTTAAATATATTTTTGCAAGTACAGGCATACAGTGGGCCGCACTGGGCCTGTTATATAGATTTAGGTGGGGATAGCAATAAGCCATAACTGAAGCTCCAGAGCTTTATGAATTTCTCCCAAAGCCTAAGATAATACCTTCTAAAATGTCACTAAGCCATTATTTTTAATATGGCCAAGAGGGAAGATTATTAAAATATAATGAATAGTTGTACTTACAAATTAATTAACATTAGGTGTAAAGATAAGTGAAATTCAACACATTGTTTTAGCCCAACTCACTTGGTGTTTGTCTGCGTGTTGGAGAACACACCCCAGTGAGCATCTCAGGGACTAATATAATGAATAGTTGTATTTACAAATTAATTAACATGTGTAAAGGTAAATGAAATTCAATACCTTTTTTTTAAAGCGCAACTCACTTTGTGTTTGTCTACATTTTGGAGAACACACCCCAGTGAGCATCTCAGAGACTAAGAGCAAATTTGGCCTACAGAAAGTTACATGTCCTTGCCATAACAATATACTAAGAGCCTAATGAGTGAATTAGCTTCACTAATTTTGAGCAGGGAGGGAGCTGATCAAAACCATCAGTGTCCATTTACTCTAATTTAGCTCCCATTTCATTCTTAGTCATCCTCTGTTTTAGCATTCATTTTCCAAAAGAGACAGTGCCGTAATAACAGGCCCATTTCACTCCCCCATCCAGCTCTTTAAGGTGCACTTGGACTTCTATTTACACATCCCTGTTCTGTTTGTTCATATAATTGCTGCTAGTCTCTGCTAATAGGCTGAACTTTTATCTTTTCACAAACCCTGCAGATAATTTCTCTGCTTGCTAAGGTACATCTTGTGATTAATAAAGGAAAATTATTAAACCCCACAGAGTTCCCTATCAACAACTGGGATTATGAAAAGTTCACCCTAAACATATTGCAGTCTTATTAGTAAATCGAAGTATATGGAAATCTGAAACTAGTTCAAAGGCATACATTTCTTCTACCAAATTCTTTCAGCAAATGGGATGGGCAATTTTATTTTATTCACATAATTCTCATTATGAAAGAAACGATTCACATACATATATCTGATTTCCCATTGCTCAAGTCAGTCAAGATGATATTTTTTCAGATGCGATTGGATATATGCATATGCCCCACTGAAGGACATTCTGTGAAGTCCTTTTTTTCTGCCAATATTCTCACCACTTCTGGACTTTTCTACAGAGAATAATCTACTAGCTCTCGATTCTTCACATGGCACAATTAAATAGTTATTTGGTGATCTTGGACCTGGAGTTGTTTTTCTACCGTGCAAATCCCATTTGAAGATGCAGGCAACAGATATCCACTGCCTCTCAGGTTCTTTCTAAAATTACTAGACTTTTGAATTTATCTATGACTCTTATCTCAAATTCTGTATTAAAAGAACAAAAAATCTTTTTATCTGATCTGTCCAGATCAACTGTTGTGCTTATAGTTGAAAAGAAAGGTCTATTTCGTTCCAAAGGATGAAAAGGGCGTTCTTAAGGCTATGGATTTTTTTGCTAGCACCAGCTATCAAAGATACACTCTTTTTCTTCTTGCATATTAGATCCATGGGCAGAAGCTGATAGAAACCAGCTTTTTACATACTGCTTTCTTGTGTGCTATTTTACTTACTGCTTTTGCTAAGGCATGGGCTGTACATCTTTTTCTAAATCAAGAGTGCTGTGCTCAATCTTTGAATGCCCTGCTGAGTGCCTGATTCTGAAAATTACTGGGTAGGGCCAGGATCAAAACAATTGGATTTCCCCAGAACTTTATCTATTAGGAATTATTACAGGTAACTACTCGAAAGAAATATATTACTTAATAGTACATATTGTAACAGCCGCCAGAATAACTTAGGCAGCAAAATGGAAACAAAATGACACACCTAGTGATGAAGAAATTATAAAGAAAATTCTTGAATGTGCGGAGATGGACAAAATGACTAAGGAGCTACAGGACAAAGAAGATTCTGAATACTATCTAACATGGAACAGACTGTATGAATGGTTAAAGAGTAAGGAGAATAAAGTATAAGAGGTGTAAATATTAATATAATAATCAGGAACAGAAAGTAAATGTGTATATATTGAAGAGTAGAGAATATAAATATTTATATGTATTAGATAGATTTATAAATAGTATATATATGAATTTTGAGTAACCGATCTTCAATTGTAATAATGATTGTAATATATATTACAATGTCTTTAAACGTAATAAAAAAAACAATTGGATTTCCTTTCCCTTACCTGTAATAAATTGAATTAAAATTAATCATTAAACTTTATTTGTCTTCGGTTATACATTTCAACATTTTCTCCCTTTTTTTGGCATAAGAACAATTGTATGCTGTAACAAATTGTACTTGTATCTGAAAGCTAAAACCCATTGTTTTCAAAGTCTGGATACTCAGGTTGTGCGTATCTGTGTAGACATAAAGGAACATCCTGACATAGATTCCTTTTCATCCATGTTGTCAATATTCTCACTATTGCTGGATATTCTATGGAGAATATCTACTAACTCTTGATTAGTCACTGTTTGCTTAGACTTATGCAAACAATGAAGTACCAGCAATATCATTCAAGTGTTTAAATACTGGTGCAAGCTCCTTGTGTTATGTGCCTGATGTTACTTTGTAATCCAGTAAAAGATATGCTAACTTTTCCCTTTGAGGATCTGAGCTTCCAAGCTAGCACTGAAGGCATTTACCATTTTCAAAAGCTGCCAATGTATACATTACAAAACAAAAAAACAAAACAAAAAACCAAAGACAAATGTGTAGGAACTCCCTGTTTTTTCTTTCCTTTACAATTTGGGATACACAATTCAGGATAGGACTGGCATGTTTGGTTTCATGTAAAATGTAGTCGACACTGAAACATCCAAAGATGCATGATACAGAGCAGTGTGTGCATTAGAAGCAGAAGTTAGGGACTTCCGGGGCGGGGCCATGGCGGAGCGAAGCTGAGAAGCAAACTGCTGCAACTTAGCTCGACTTTCTCCGTTTAGCTTGCTTGAAATCCGCAGCATGGAGCCTTGTAGGGGCTAGCGTAAGGAAGGGGAACATTGTGCGAGGACGGGAGGAGGTGCAAACCCCCGCCGAAGCAGATGGAAGCCCTATAGCTGAACGGAGAAGAAACCAGCAGATTGTGCTGGTCCAGAGGTATGGCTGCCTGAGCATACAGCAAGGAAGGTAAAAATAGAGAAACGGCAATATATTGACAAAACTATCGGAAATACCCAAATTGAAGTGGATTACAACCTTTTCCGGAGAGTACTCCTATTGAAAAATGAACGGCGGGCACTACCGAAAAAGAAGTGAGTCTCCAAAAAGGACCAAGTGGCGCCTTAGCGGAAAGGAGCAAAAGGCTAAACAAAATTAAATCAAGAACGGATTGCTTTAAAGGGACACAGACTGGAAAGAACTACCAAAGAAACAACTGACGGCAGAAAGGAAATTTACGTTATATCTACATCCCAAATTCCTTGAAACTAAAAGACATTGACTAACGACTTTGAGCCAAGGGAAAGGAGGGGGGGAAAAAAGAGACGGTGACAAAGCATTCTCTTGGAACGCAGACATTTTGAATGGACAGTGAAATTGAAACAGAAGAGAGACGATCTCCCCTAGGAGACATTGGATAAAATTTTATTGGGCCAAGAACAAAAAACAATAACTAAAATATACAAATTCCTGCTAAAATACAAAATGCAAAAAGAAACAATAAAATGAAATATGATAAGTTGGACCAAAAATTTTGGACATGACATACAGCTGAACCAATGGGAAAAAATTTGGAACCAGAATTATAAAATGACAAAATCAGTTTCGTATAAAGAAAACTATTATAAACTATTTTATAGATGGCACCTCCCCCAGCGAGATTGGCCAAAATGTACAAAAACTTAACACCCAATTGTTGGAAATGCCAATACAAAACAGGATCTTACTATCATATGTGGTGGACCTGTCCAAAAATAAAAAGCTTCTGGAATACAATCAAAACCTGGCTAACAGAAATTACGCAACAGGAAATAGACATAAAACCAGAATCATTTCTGCTGGGAATCGTCAATCAGAAAATGGAGAAAAAATATTATTATATCATGTTACACATACTAACAGCAGCAAGAATAACAGTAGCACAATACTGGAAACAAAGCGATGTCCCTGATGAAAGTAGTATAATTAGAAAAATTTTGGAATGTGCTGAGGCAGATAAATTGACGATGGAATTAAAAGGAAAGGAGGACTCCGATTACTATGAAATCTGGAATACATTTTACAAATGGTACGAAAAATGAAAACAAACACGATTAATACAATAAATACAAATATAAATCAAATGAGACATGTATAAATATGACCAAGAAATCTATGGGAAAACTAGCTTTATTATACATATGTATATATATGTTACAATACCAAAAAGAATATTATTTCTTTATTACTATTATTATTATTATTATTACTATTATTATTATTACTATTATTATTATTACTATTATTATTATTATTATTATTATTATTATTATTATTATTATTATTATTATTATTATTATTATTATTATTATTATTATTATTATTATTATTATTATGGTTACTATTACTAAAATCACTATTAATATGTTTAGTACTACTTATTAACATTTATTGTACAATACATGTTATATAAATATATAAGACAATGAACTGAAAAATATATAGAAATAAATTGCCAATATATAATTGCCGTAAGATAATTATAGAGATTGAAAGTTTTACAGCTGTATGCGCTTTTTATGTTTCTATATGTTTGTAATGTATTTGTTATCGTCATGCATTTTTTCTTTTGTATGTTTTTTAAATGTAAATAATTTAATAAAAACTATTTTTTTTTAAAAAAGAAGCAGAAGTTAGGAGAGGGTGGCATAAGAACAGCACAGCCAGTGGCTTCTCCCTCACTTTCCCTCCCTCCCACATTGGGCTATAGCAGGGGTCAGCAACCCGCAACTCTGGAGCCGCATGTGGCTCTTTCATCCCTCTGCTACGGCTCCCTGTCACTCAAAATATGCACCACAACTGTCAATGTGCGAAACCCACCAACACACAATTTATTAAGCTTTTTGACCCCCGGTGGGCCAACCATGGATAAATCCAAGAAAAGAAAAGTTTCAGAAGAAAACAAAATCTTTAATTCAACTATATATGCTAGTTTTGTGGCCGTTCAGGAAATAGTCAGGCACGGGAAGAGTTTTGTGGCTCCCGGTGTTTTCTTTTCTGTGGGAAATGGGTCCAAATGGCTCTCTGAGTGTTTAAGGTTGCCGACCCCTGAGTGTCTGTTGGAGTCTTGCATGATCAGGTTGGTTGAAGGAGTGGGGTGGGGTAAACCTGAAGCCTCCTGAGACTATGGGCACCATGAGAGCTGCTTCCTATTATTTGTATGCCCTTGAAAAAACTCAAAAATAAAAGAGTGTTTAGCATAAATGTGGCTATAGGGTGTGGAGAGAGGGCGGGAGTACATTTAACAATGTTCAAGGCAGATGGAGCTACAGTGAGGAGGAGGAAGATGCAAAGTGGATGAAAGAGTGTCATGCTCATTGTTCTTTTCCCTCAGATGTTCAGGACGTTGGGGGTGGAGTTTGAATTCATTCTATTTTAGAGCTTGCATTACATTTTTCATGCCTTTTCCATCACAAATAGCTAGAAAACTTGCCATCAATTATCAGTACTTCTTCAGCAAAAAGCGGCCTGGGATTATATGTGACCCTCATCTCCCTGACCATCCTTAAAAAGACTTTATTTAATTATTTGGGTCTATATATAAAGTTTTTAATGAAATGTATGGGGTTTATATTACAGATTAAAAGGTGTTTTTTTTAAAAAAACTTCTTGATTTTTCCACATACCAAATGAATTTTGTTTCATTGTTTTCACTCCTGTTGCTTTTATAGTCTTGTTCTCTGTTAGATCGTCATTGACAATTATGTGATTAAGTTTTGTTTGCATGATGCTTTTCAGAGAAAAGAGATGATGATGTTCATGATATTGGATATGATTCAATATGTCTTGATCTTGAGTGTTATACTGTATTTGCTTCATCCAGGAAGGCACATCCTTGCTTGGAAAGAGAGATGTATGTTCAGACTTATTCTTTTATTGAGGTTAATTGAAGTACCGTATCGTCAGTTGAGGACTTGTTTAGCTGTCAACTATTATTTGGTTAGTTGTTCAGCAATTATTATTTTATTAGATTTATATTCTGCTTTTACTTGTATAACTCTAGGTGAATATAATTTTCCCATCTCTTCGCCCCTCCCCCCGGCCCAGCAACTACACTGTGAGATGGGTTAAGCTGAAAGAAACTGGCTGAGCTAAAGTAGGCACACTCCAGTTCCTATCTACAGATAGTCCACAGGGGTGAGTTCTACTTACCTTCCCCACCGGTTCACATCGCGACGGAAGTGCACGTTTTGCACTTCCCGGAAATGACCCTCTGCGTATGCGCAGTACTAAAAAAAAAGCTTCTGCGCATGCGCAGAAGCAAAAAATAAGATGGTGCCACCTATGGCGCCGCCGAGAGAACTGGCTTGGGAGTGTGGCAGGCCTGGGTCGCTGCCAGTTCCAGTGATCCAGGCTGCCAAGTTACTACTGGTTCTATAGAACCGGTCCAAACTAGGAGTAACCCACCTCTGGTAGTCCATGATTGGTTTTTTAATGACTATGCAACGTTGTAACAGTTTGTAAAAGATGCTTTATGTCTGTAAAGTACTTCTGGCTGTCATAAAATGTTGCACTGGTCTCCCCCCACATGATCATGATCTAGGTGCTTGGCAATCTGTTTGCACTTATGACCGGTTGCCATGCATTCTGCAATCACATGATCACCATTTGCAATTTTCTGGGCCAGCTTGCCCAGAAAATCAGTGGTGAAGCTGACAAGGAAGGTTGCAAGTTGCTGCTACCTGCCACAGGATTTTTCTTTTCCTCTATGTAGGATGAGAGGGGGAATACTTCACTGGGCTGCAGAAACAAAGCTTGGATCTTTGGTATTTCAGCTTCATTTCTCCAGCCCAACGCAGATGTTACCTTCTGTGCACAGAGGGGAGGGGAACTCCTGCAGAAACGAAACTCAGATGTCAAATATTCAAGCTTTGTTCCTGCACCCTACCTTGGTAGGTAGCTCTTTCACTCTATCCGCTTAACAACCTGTGTGGTTGCTTAACAATCACAACTGGGAGAACCAGGATTGCAATTATTGAGCAAAGTGATCATGTGGGCATCTTCCTTAATGACTGCTTAATTTAGAATTTTTGCTAAACAATTGAGATTTTGGTCCCAAATGTAGTCATAAGAAGATTACCTATATTAAGCAATGTCATCTAACGGGGGCATAAGAAGTGTGTTTTTGTGAGGAATAATATCTTCCTGGAGATTCATACTGATCCCACCAGTCTGACTTCTGTAAACTGTTTAAGACCTGATTATTCTCCCAAGCTCCAGACTAGAATGGGGATTGAGATCTCTTGTCCATTATTGGCTACTTGACTTTAGGGTTTTGGTTCCAGTTAGCTATCTTCCCCCCCCTCTTATAGCAATAGCAATAGACTTATATACCGCGTCACAGTGCTTTACAGCCCCCTCTAAGCGGTTTACAGAGTTCAGCATATTGCCCCCAACAATCTGGGTCCTCATTTTACCCACCTCGGAAGGATGGAAGGCTGAGTCAACCTTGAGCCGGTGAGATTTGAACCGCCGAACTGCAGCTAGCAGTCAGCTGAAGTAGCTTGCAGTGCTGCACTCTAACCACTGCGCCACCTCGGCTCTTGATGTTTTTTTGTTTTATTTTATTTTTTTATGTGTAAATTACCCAGAAAAAATATGGAGTGGGATGGCCTCAAAATTGAAATAATAAATGAAGTCACCCTACTGGCATCTATACTTAAGGGGAAAAGGGGAAACTGACAATCTCCCAGCTTCTAGTTCAACAGCTTCACCACTACATCAAACTGGCTCTTTAACGGGCAATGAAACATTAGTGTCCATCAGCACAGGAGCAAATTCACACAAATAAATTAAAGTAGCTTCACTGGCTTCAGTTTCTGTCACTAGCTCCAGAGGAACAAATTTGCTTTGGATTGATTGAGGATCCAAAAGGGCTTTTGAGGAGGTCCTCTTCTAATGATTTGTCTAGCACTGATTCTGGTGTACTCTTTCTTCTGAGCCTGGGTTTCCGTGAAATAATGCTAGGAGGAGGAAGACTGTATATTGAAGGAGCTGCTTATTTTGTTTGGGAAGATAAAATTGTTCTTAGAATTAGGGACATTTTGATTGCCATTGTTTTTCATAATTTAAATTCTCTTTTTATTTTTGTACTGCTGATATGATCTGTTTGGTTCATTGCATGGAACTTGAAAAAAAAAATCAACCAGAAGTTCTAAATCTTTGCTCAGCTGCTGTCCTGAAAATCTTCTAAACTGATTTATACTCTCAAAATAATCCAGAAGTTTCATTTTTCCAGGTTAGTTGATATTTTGTGCAATTATTTATCTAAGTATAGAAACTATCGCTAAGAATAGGTCTTCTCCTGTAAGGTTGAATGATATTTTTAACTGAACAGTCCTAGACATTAGTCAATAAGTGTCACCAGTGGAAGAATCATAGAATCATTAGATGAAATGGCAATTGGTTCAACATCTGTATTTTCCTGAATTATAGGACACAGTAATTTTCATAACCACCACCTATTATTACAATGCTAGAACTGTGTTTTGAATCTGAAATAGTATCTTCATTGGTTTCTGGAATAACAGGCACCTTTTTAAAATTCTCACTGTCATAATAATGTACCTGCCAATTGTCACCTCTGCTTTAAACCATCTTTTCTGTTGTATGAAATCTGTTTACAATAGTTCTGCTGGCGCTGATTGCTTAAATAAGTTGCAATTTGGAGGCCTACTGGTATTCAGAAGTAGTAGGTCACAAGTTGGTTATTCAGAACAGTAGCAATGAATGCTATAGTCTTTTGAATAACCAGTCGCTGTTGCAAATGTTTTGCTCTCAGGTCTGTTTCCTCCCATTAAAGAGATTTGTTTTCTCTCTTTAGTGCAGAAACCCTACATGGTTTCTTGTTTAATTCCAATTTTCAGAACATTACTTAGAATTTTAGACAGGTCTCTGAGACAAATTTTATTTTCCTCAGGCCTTGAAGAAAAAAACCTTGCTTTTAATATGTTCCAGTACATCTTCCTGACATTGCTTGAAATAAGACTATTGAAAGTCAACAGGGTCATTTCTTTCCTGTATAACAATTCCAGAGTCAGCCGGGACTAATTTATGGAAACCATATATATTCGCAAAGCTTGCCATGTTGCTGTGTTTGAAGTATTTTGGAAAAATTGCCTTGGTAAATCTTTGTTTAACCAACAAAAGGAAAGTCTGGCCATTCTGGCAAAAGGTGGTGAGCTGGTTATTCACCACAACAGCCACCAACACCCAAAGTTTACTAATAAAGGCTGGGATTGCTGTGGTTTTGTCATTTATGCAGGCTATTGACATGACTGGTTGCTATACAGTGAACCCTCGCTATATCGCGGTTCACCTTTCACGGTCTCGCTGCTTCACGGATTTGCATCGTGCATTGTGTTCTGCATTCTGATTGGCTAAACAGTCTCTCCACTTCTTCTCTAACTGTGTGTCAATAACGTTGCGGTTTATACACGTACGTAAAACAGCTTGCCAAGAGCAGTGAAATACACGTGAGTCACTATTTGTCCTACTGTACTTTGTATTTTTTTTCATAATCATTTTTCATTTTCTCCCGTTCTAATCCAATGACTCGGGTCGCGGTGGGGCGGTGCTGATCTCCGCAATTTGAAGCCTTCAGTTCGTATTGATGATTAAAATTATTATTTTACAGTACAGTAGTTATTTGTAAAAAAAACGTTTATACAGTACTTTTATTTGTTAAACAAATGCTTGGGCCTGTAAAAAGGTTTTGTTCTTTGGTTTCAATGTATTATGGAGTATTTCATTGTATAATAATTGTAAAAAAAATAAAGGTTACTACTTCACGGATTTCGCCTATCACGGGTTCTTTTTGGAACGTAACCCCCGCGAAAAACGAGGGTTCACTGTATTTCTGTGAAATGGCAGAGGGGGCAGAGAAAGAACAGTATTGATCACTGTTCATCCTTCTTTATGGCTGGTGTGCCTCATAGCATGCACAAGGGATGACTCCCAGCTCTTGCTTAAATTAGTTAGATCTTCATCTGCACAATGAGTTACCATGTAGCTGATACTTAGCGTATGATTTAGGTAATTAGCTTACAAAGAAATCCTCTGCCTTTTTGTATTAATTATTATTTATTTATTTATTTATTTTTATCAAGTATGTGTTAGTAATATACATAGATATAACATTGTTTATATACATAAGATGGGTACTGATAAGAGGGAACATTAGGACAGGGACGGTAGGCACGCTGATGCACTTATGCACGCCCCTTACTCATTCATTTTCCTCTTGGTCTTTAAAAATGTAAGATCGATAATAAAATTATGTCAATATATTTTTTGTTATTTCACTTATCTCTGCTTAGATATCTGGACATTTATCCTTATTTCTTTAGAATCAGAACATTTGATCCGGCAGTTGTCTCTGACAGAATGAGTCTATTTATTTGGGTGCTTGCATTAGGCGACTATCTCAGGCACTTGAAAAAAAATGGATTGCTAACATTGTGTCTGTTTTCCATTTTCAAATGTGACCAACAGCTATTTTAGTATTTGCAGGTTTTTGATGTCAACTGCATTCTGCTTGTACACAAGCAAAATTTTGTTTTTCTTCTAGAATTTATTTGACTTAATACAGTACTTTGGAAATAGAAATGTCATATATTGGTCATTTTGACATGTCACAGTATATTAAGATTTATTTTTTTTAAGAGTTCAACCCTGACATGTATTTTCACTGTATTTTCTGTGCCAGGTTTGAAACCTAGAATATATTCAGTATATCCAGTAAAAAAGTCAGAAGTGGCCTTGACCTGCAGAGTGTATATGCCTCATCATTGAAGGAGTGAACTCATCTGTCAATTTCACTTCTTCCACGTATTTAAGAAACAAAACTAAATGTCTCTTATGTTTTTTCCATCTCCTTTATGAAGAAGTAGAAGTAAGTTCTTCCCACATTTTGGATATAATGTAATGCTTGAACAATGGGAAAATAAGTGGACGAAAGGTTTAAACTTTACACTAAACTATAATTGAAAAGAATTTTTTTATAAGATAATGTATCGCTGGTATTTAACACCGGATAAGTTATCTAGAATGTATAAAGGTATTTCAAATGAATGTTGGAAGTGTAAGAGCATTAGAGCAAAGAAGGAACTTTTTATCATTATAGTGGACATGTGATAAAGCAAAAAAAAAAATTGGAGTAAGATTCATATTATAATAGAGAAAATTCTTAAAACAAAAATAAAAATGAAACCAGAAACTTTTCTTTTGGGTTTAATGGAAAAAGACTTGGAGAAAAAATTTGGAACTTTGATTTTGTATATGTTGACAGCAGCAAGACTATTGTATACACAAAAATGGAAGGACATTTCAATTCCCACTATGGATGATTGGCTACAGAAGCTGATGGAGTTGGCAGAGATGGCTAAATTGAGCATTTTGGTTAAAAATATATATATATAAGTACCTTTGTTTCCACATGGAGACTGCTTCTGAACTTTATGCTTGAAATGGAAAAAATGGAATTTTGATTTTGGGTTTTACCGATTAGATTGGTATGTTTTTATAGAAATGGCTAGTTTATATTATTATGGAAAAACAAAAAGTTGTGGTTTGATGTTAATGCTTTAATGTACTGCAACAGAGGTAGTCTGAAGTCAATGTTTCTTCTTCTCTTTTCCCCAGTCCCTACTCATCTTTCTTTCCCCCTTTCCCACCTCCACTATGTCTCCCTATTTACTTTTGTATTTTGTATTTAACCTGATAAAATGGTTAAATTGATATTATGCTGATGATATTTTATTGTTTATCTCTAAATCTCATACTTCAATTTCGGCTTTGTTATATCTGATTAAAGTCCCCAAATACAGTATATCCTATTAATTGGTTTAAGTTGGTATTGTTGATGTAGGTTAAGATTTGATTATTCATACATCAATTAAATTAATACATTTTTTGTATATGTACTGAAGTTATCATGTTTTTTGGTATTCTTATTCCAAGTTTCTTTTTCTATTTCTCAATAGTTACACTGAATAGCAATAAGATCTATACAGCAATTTATCTGATTATTGGTGCAGGGGAGTTAATAAATATTATTCCTTGCAGTAGAATAAATACTCTTAAAACTTTATATTTTGCAAGGAATAGATACAGTATATCAATTAAATATTCACACATACATATAACACACCAAAATATATGACTAAAATATTTTCAAAAATTTAACACACTATTTTGATTTATTCCAAAAAACTTTGTTAAAAAATGCAATTGCCATTTAAAAATAAGGTTTTAAGTTTCCCCCAACTGAAATTATACCATCATAGAAAGTTCAGATGTCTTTACTTAGTGCAAATTCTCCTTCTGAGCACTTTGGAATATTTATACATGCAATAATTAATTGAATAAATTGATTTAATTTTTTTAAATGGAAGATCTGGATAGATGCTGGGAACTGTATATTAGGCTAGGTCAGGGGTTGGCAACCTGCGGCTCCTGAGCTGCATTGAGCTCTTTGGGCCCTCTGCTATGGCTCCCTGTCCCATCACTGGTTGGCCCCACCCCTCACTGCTTTTAGTTCTTTTTTGGATATTTTTGGAAATCCGGGCTGAGGAATGATCGCCAGCCATGACGGAAGCTTCCTTTCGGGTGATCCTCTCTCTCCTCCCCTCGTGGCCCTCTGGCTGGCTGTGGCTGAGCCAGGAGCATGTGCAAGCTCAGGGAGACCCTCCTCAAGCAAGCGCCAAAGAACAGGAAATGTGCGCACAGGGCGGGCAGCCGCTCACTTAGGGAGGGTCTCCCCACATGTGCGCACTCTCTCAGCTCAGCCAGAGCCAGCCAGGGCATCATGAGAGGGGGAGGGTCGCCAGAGAGTGCAGGAGCAAAGCGCCCCTGTACCTGCCTTCACTGCATGTAAGGCAGCCTTCACTTTCTGCCGCTTCAGGCTGCAGTTCAGGCCCTCCGTGCTCGGCCAAAGAGCTGCTGGGGGTGGGGGATGACATGGCAAGGTGATGGCCGGAGCATTCGTGCAGGAGAGAAGCTGTGTCCTGTTAAGTGCAGCGCCTTGAGCCCCTTTCCCCGCAAGGGGATCTCCTCAGCCCTGGCTTAACAGACATCAGGAGAGCAGGAAGAGGAGTGGGAGGAAAGCTGGATTCCCAGTCCCCTTTCCTGCCTCCTCTCTAGGTGCAAAAGCGTTGCGAGGTTCTAGGTTGCGAGAGGAGAAGGAGGGGGGAGGAGAACGGTCAAAATATGGAAGCCTCCATCGCTGCTGGTGATCGTTCCTCTGCCAGCCCAGATTTCCAAAAAGAAGAAATAAAAGATGTAGCGAAGCGCCCCAAAAAGAGCTTGCTGGCTTGGCCCAGCCGCGACAGAGGGAGAGAAGGGGAGGGGAGAGAGCGAGCGAGAGAAACACATACAGAGTGATACACAGAGGGGGTGAGAGAGACAAAAGAGACAAACACAGTGATACACAGAGGATGGAGAGAGAGACACTGTGTGTGTCCCTCTCTGTGTGTGTGTCTCTCTCTCTCTCGCTCTTTGCCTCTGTACCTCTTTTCATTGTCCTGCCCTGCCTGCTCTCTTTTGGGCTTTTTGCCATCTGCTTTTTTTCTTCCTTTTGGAAAGCCGGGCTGGAGGAGCAATGAGTGCAACCTCCTCCTCCCCCTCCTTCTCCTCTCATGTGCACCCTCCCAGTCCCACCACAGCCAGTCAGGGGGGCAGGAGAGGGAGAGAGGGAGGAAGACAGAGAGGGAGTTACCTATTTCCCATAGAAAACACGGAGCCACAAAACCTGGTTAGGCGTGGCTGGGTGGGAGTCAGTGACATTCAGTTGGCCACACCCACCCAGGTTTTGTGGCTCCGGGTGTTTGTTTTCTCTGGGAAATGGGCCCAAGTGGCTCTTTGAATGTTTAAGGTTGCTGACCCCTGGGCTTGGTACATTTTCTGTGTTAAAATTTGTCAGTTGCCACCCACTGGCAATGTTTGCAATTACAACATATATTGGCACATTTTTTTCAGACTAGTAGCATTTTCAACCTCAGAGACATCTAAGTTATTAGAAGCAATAATTAATTCTTACCAGACCAAATTTATCATCAGTCTTTATAAATATCTGTGATAAATAAGTCAATTTAATATGCAGATTTTAAAGACTGAATAGACTAAGGAACTAGAGACCCCATTTTACCTAAACAATGAGAAAAACCTTTCAACCTTAATAGCCACGTTAGAACTTAGATTATGTTTTTTACAGCAACATTTTTCTTCAGATTTATTGAACCCTTATTGTGTTTTATAAACAGGAATCACTCTGTTCAGGGGTGGGTTCTAACTTACCTCGCTGCTGGTTTGTTTCTTCCCGCGCCGGGTGGCCGCGCCGGGTGGCCGCGCCGGGTGGTCGCGCCTCGTGAGCACACATGCACTTCACGCACGCACATGCGCAGTATTTATTTATTTATTTATTTATTTGGGTATTCTTATATGCCGCCCAACTCCCTAAGGACTCAGGGCGGCGTACAACAGTGAAAAATACAAAGCAAACAATTTGATTTTTTTTTAAAAAAAAGCTGAAAACAAGATGGCAACCGCATGTACAGTGCCAGAAACTTGGCTTCTGCACATGCTCAGAAGAAAAAAAGATTTTAAAAAATACAAAAAAATACAAAAAAAGATGGTGGCACCCTCGGACCGGCACCGACCGAACCGGATCTGTGACTTCATCGTGATGTCATCAGTGGGTCGCTCCAGTTCGGGCAAACCGGGAACCCACCCCTGACTGTTGCTTGGAGATGCATCCAGAATAATGCTTCATTAAGATATGTTTTTTCAGTATCCTAAAGTTATTAAATTGTGAGAAGAATTAATTACATATATTACTTTTGGCTTTGAGACGAAGTTTAATATTTTCAAATATGTACTGTTTTGAACTACACAACTGCTACATGAAAATTGACAGCTGGACTATGGAAATGGATTCCCCGTGTCCCTAATTATTGTCAAGAGATTAGTTCTTCAACATTTGAAAGAACAAATCTATGGTCCCAATTATCCAGTGGATTGGAAGACCTGATGTTACATGTGTTTTATGCATCAGTTGCCTACAGATATGAATTAGGGATGGACAATTGCAACTGTTATATAACAATTATCTAAATGGAGGTAGATACAGTTTTTTTTCTATTTTATCTTAAAGCAAGATATTTTCTCTTTATTTTTCCTCTCTAATTTATTAAAGAAAAAATGGAAAATTAAAAAAGAAAAGAAAATCAGATCCATGTTTTTAAGCTTTATTCCCCCCCAGATTTATTTATTTTTAATGACAACAAATCTACTCTTTGACTCTTTTGTATGACTAGCATCAAGGCTCATCATCAGAATTCCTTCCTGATTTTTTTTAAGACAAGAGGGGACTACTTGTTTAGAATGCAGGATTACCATGGTGACAGTCTGGCCAGAGAATTTGCATTTTTATTGATAAACCAGAGATGTAATTTACATGCTGCTTTCAGGAAGAAGGTGTTGCCACCTGACAACTTCTGCTGGATATGTCACATTTCTCCGCTTGAGATATTTGCAAGTGACAGATGAGTCCATTAAGACTTTATTTCATATCAGGGCAAGAAATGCACCAGCCAAAAATATACTAGGTAGTAAATATCTATATGCGATATCATCCGTGTCTACTCTAAAGACATTGAAAATAATTGAAAATTGAGGAGGTGATGATTAGGTTATCCAAATTATGTAGTAATTTTACATTGATGTATCTGTTGTAACTGTTAATCCTTTTTCTAAATACACAACTAACTTCATCTCTCTAAAGCCAATTGTCATACAGTATCTCCAAAGGCAAGCTCATTCTGGCAATGAATCTGAATCTAGTGTCTCCAAAGATGGCATGACATGTGGGTGTGGATCAGGGGTGGGTTCTAATTTTTTTTACTACCGGTTCTGTGGGTGTTGCGGCGAAAGGAAAATTCCAGAGCAGCGGTAGCGGCGCTCCAGGAGGGCGGCCCTCAGGCCCTGGGAAAGTGCACAGTAAGGAGTTGCCGCTTTGGGTCCTCCCAGTCCAGAAAACACTGCGGGAGAAACTATCGAGAGTGCCGGCAGGCTTCTCCGTCTACGCAAGCCTGGGGAGTGGCGCCAAGGAACGCCTCAGCCAGTCCTTGGGCTCACGTACACTGCAAAGCCTGGCAGCGCTCTCGGTAGTTTCTTGCCACCCCCGTACCATCCACGCCCCGTGAAGTTACTTACCTTTAGGCAGCCGCAGGAGGAGGCAGCAGTAACACAGGCAGGCCAGGAAGTCAGCAAGTGATGATGCGAGGTGGGGCGATCAGTGAGCCAGCGAGTCAATGAGCAGCGGGCGGGTAGGCAGGCGGGGCAAGCATGGTGTTACAGGCGGGGTGAGCGAGCGAGCAAGTGGAACTGGCATGGGGAGAGTGAACCAAACCATCTCAGGGGCGTGGCCAGGCTGCTGTTACTCCCGGTTCAACGAACCCGTCCGTATTTTTACTACCGGTTCTATAGAACCGGTCCGAACCGGCAGGAACCCACCTCTGGTGTGGATTTCAATTCTCAGAATTTTCAGCAATAGTTGGGGGAATGCCAGGAGCTCAAATCCATCCATTTGGAGGGCATTCAGGTTGAGTTAGACTGGCTTAGGCAATTGGTTTTTGTATCTAGATATTACTCCTTCTGCTTTTTGTACATGTACAGTATATTCCAAAGTAACTCTGGAATATAGACATCTTGATTCCACATGTTTCTCATCAAATTAGGATTTGGGCATGCTATCCTTTGTTTTTAAGCAGTAGTTCTAAATAACATTGCAATTAATTATTTTTAAATATTTCATTGCTTTTTAATCTATAACAAAAGAAAAAAACAAGTATAGTAATAATGAAGTATAAAACAAAATACAATAAACTGTAACTAATTCATAAAGAAAACAAACAAACAAAAGGAAAAAAAAACCCTGAAAAAATACACAACCAATTCATATGGAAAAAAATAGAATATAAATAAAACAATTCTCCTTCCTAAAATGAATCTTTTGTATCTAAAATTTGGAAATAGGAAAAGATCCCATGGATTTGAAAGTTATTATCCAATTGGAGATGTAAAAATTATGGTCACAACAATGGCTCATAGGTTGTAAACTATATGGTCTCCAGCAGCTCCTCTGGCACAATCTGGCTTTATTAAAGAGTACCAATCATTGGACTATATTAGATTGTTAGTTGCTTTAGGTTCAGACTTTGATGAATCAGATTTGGTGGTGGTTCTCTAACTGGATGCTAAAACAACATGACATACTGTAGATCAAATTTTGGAAATGTATTGTGGTTGAGTTTGGTTTACTTTTTAGTTTTGTTATCCAGATTGAAATGTGGTATTTAAACCCATTAGCAAAAGTTAGCATAAACTGAATTGTTTCTTTATCTGTTGGGATGCTACTCAAAAGTTGTGATGGATGTGCCATTTTCTCTTCCTTTATTTAATTTGCAATGGCAACATTGCTCTATTTTATTAAGCAGTCTAAACATATTTCAGTTATATGAATTGTTAGAATGAAATATAAATTGTAATATGCTGATACTTTATCATTCACCAATACTTACTGTTGTTCTGTATATTTGTATACTGAAATACTGTATATTTCTTATTGGTTGTTAAAATGTGCATAGACATTTAAAAATGGGGTCATTTAAATATCTTGGAATTATTATGTCTAGAAAATTTCAGTTATAGCACTGGGTTTATATTTTGATAAATCTACCGTATTACTTTTGGAAATTCTAATAATTTGTTTAAAAACTATTTTGGGTAAAATTAGGAAGTTATTATCTTACTTCCTTAATATATTGGTGAAGCCTTGATTCCAGTTCTAGTCATGATTCAGTGTAGTAAAATAGGCAAAACATATTCAAAATACTTTGGAAAGAAAATTTAAACTTCATCCAAACCCTCACAATAAAGTTACTGTGGAATAATCTAATCTTTAAATTTCTGGCAAATCATTTTTCTGGAGTTCAGTGTGAAAAACAGGAGATAATACTTGAGAGCATCTTATTTCCAATCTATTTTTCAAAGCATTTGGTGTTTTATTAAAACAAATTGACTTACCGAGAGTGCTTAACAGCAATATATATGCCATTAAAGCAACTTTTGACAGTATAGTTTGGACCAGATACATTAGCTGTGTCTAAAGTTCCTAATGTAACTGGAAATTTTTTTGCAGTTTCTGAAGTTATAATTAATCTTTATTCACAGACAAAAACTTGTATAATGGTAGATATGGATAATTTGCAGATAGTTTAGAATAATGAGCTGGAATATTTCTGTTTAACATATCAAAGAGCTGGGTTTTTAGAAAATGTTAAATTAGTATCATATGATATTAAAGTCAAATTAATCCAAGAAATTATTATTCTTCAAGTATTTTGGATACTCCAGACAATGTATTGTTGTAAGGAATATCCTTCTGGGTTCATTTCCAAGTGGGGAAAAAGACACTGGATTCATGAAAGTTGCTTGGAAAGAAGGTTTTAATATGGTGGACAGGAGCACATGGCATGAGCCCCTGTACAGAAAAGGTAGATCACATGTTTCCAGATGTGGGTGAAGAGAAAAAGGGCAGAAGAGATGCTGAGTTCCTTGTTTTATACTCTCTGTTGGGTCCCACCTCTTAGTTTCCTGTTCCTTGTGTATATAATGCAACTGATTGGTGGTCAGGCTCCCAGAAGGCCATGCAGTGGCAACTCTATAGGCTTTTGTCTGTCCCAGCTTTGGCTGAATGAAAGGGCCTTGGGCAAATCCTATTGTGGTTCTGTTATGCAGAAGACTTCCAGGCTAGGTGAGAGGAATGTGTGAGCTGGGCCCAGTCCTTAATGGCCCATTGGCAAAGGGTGGGGGTTTCTAAGAGGACTCTTTTGTCTGCTTAAAAGCATGTTTCCAGGGATATTCTATAGAATATATTCTGCCTTTTAATATTTCCTAGGATTTTTCATTTTTCTAGGAGAGGGGTGGGTGCTAACTTCCTATAGTATAATAAGGGTTGGTTTCAGCTTTTATATCCTAGAAGTATAGTATGTTGCAAGGGATTCTGATCCATACATTTTGTACTTGCTCTAGGTTTTTAAGTTATATATTTTGTTACTTTTCTTAAAACTACAGACAAGTATTTAAAATATATGAATACCATTCAAACACAACTATGTACAAAAACGTAAGTACAAAACGTGCAAAAAAATGGTTTTATATTTCTACAAACTATAAATATCATAGTTTCTGGAGACAGACTTTCCCTGTCTCCTATACATGGTTTTTTTTACTAATTTAAATAAATACTAAATAAATAAATGGACTTTTTTTTATCATGGCATGGCAATATGATCAATATGATTCTGTGTGATTGTTACCTAAGACTCAATACCATTGTATTAAATTAACGAGTTACAAGTATTTGTTGTATATTTTAGATCCTGAAATAACAATGAAGTAGTTTAGTAGCAATTAAAGAAATATTTGGCTTTCTTAAATGTACTACTTCTGTGCCATATAGTAAACAATATGCTATCTTAATTTACACATTATTATGTTTGGCAAAAGGATGAGACTCATTCAACTGAATAATTTTCCTCTCTTGTACCATTTCATTTGGGAACATGTTTCTAGCATCTAAGCATTGGTAGGCCATACAAAATAATACAGAGGGATGTTTTAGAAATGAAAACAATATTCGTCTAACATGTTATGTTTCAAAATTTGAACTATATATAACATATTAAAAGGGGAGAAAGTAAATGGTAGTGAGATATGGGATGTATGTAATTATGTTTCAACAGTTAACTTTTAAAAGGATGATTTCTTGGGAAAAGTGGATCTGTGAGACTAAATACCAGATAATACTTTTTAATATATTATTGATAATACTTTGAATGATTTTGATCACTGAAGAGCAGATCTATACATGAACATTAGAAGCTAAATTTGAAATGAGGACTTAATAGAATAAGTTAAAATGTTGCTTGATGATGGATTACATTTTGGTAATTCCAGAAATTTATCACTGAATAATTTAGTATTTCAAGCAGAAGTTCTGAATTTCTAGGGAAAGCCCTCATAGGGACCTCTCACTGCTATATCTCCCTCTTTATGACTGGAGAGATAAAACTGGCTAGAAGGAAATCTTACTTTGTAGTTGCAGGGTTTACTTCCTCATCTGATATGAATACATTTCTGCCCGCAGACTTTGCCTTTCTATAGTTTTGTGTGTGTATGAATCTTTGTATGTGTGTGTCCATTGTAGGTAGGTAGATGGGTGGGTGGGTGGGTGGGTGGGTGGGTGGATAGATAGATAGATAGATAGATAGATAGATAGATAGATAGATAGATAGATAGATAGATAGATAGATAGATAGATAGATAGATAGATAGATAGATAGATAGATAGATAGATAGATCGTTTGCTATGGAGAACCAGAATATATATTTTGGATTTGTTATATCACAGATGATATAATTTTAGAATTAAGGTCAAGTTGGTTTAATAGTTTTTGTGTTGCTATTTGTTTTCTTCCCTGAACAAGCTTTTCTTAAACAAAATAAGCACTTTAGTTTTTAATGAATAAGAACTAAAGCTGCTAATTCAACATTCTGTCATGCAGGGATTAAAAAAGTTTTAAACCTCCATTCATATAAAGATTAAATATCAGAATAGGAAGGGATTTATTTCCCCTGGCAACAATCTAACAGGCTCCTAGGAATTATTCATTAGAAGATAGTCATCAGACCTTTGCACACAACTCCTTTAAAGTAATGCTTATAAGGTATCCAGTTAGTATAGAAAAATGAGGTAGACATCTGAATACTTTTGAATTCAAAGAAGTAGCTGTTTTGAGTGGCAGATTAGGCAATAACTGGTTTCATCAAATTTGGTCTGAGTTTACCATTGGGGTCTTCTCTCTGTTCCTGTCTCTCTTTCTGGCTCAGCTGACTAGAGGATTACATTACACTTAAGTGCAAAAAGTAATTGCTTTGAGTGGCAGATCAGGCAACAACTGGTCTCATCAAACTTGGCTCAAATTTACCATTGTGGCCCTCTGTATGTGTATGTGTGTATGTCTGTCTGTCTGTCTGGCTGGCTGGCTGGCTCAGTTGAATATACTGTTAATCTGAATAGTTTAAATGCAAAGAATAAGTGTGGGGTTTATTCCGTGTTTATATAGACTAGTAGAGCGCATCATGAACACTAAATAGCAGTCAGCAGACACAATGAAAGCTCCTTAATTTCACAACACATGGACAGACTCAACCACAATTTTAATCAGAAAACTGTTAGCATCTTAGACCAATCCAAATTCAAAAATTCCAGGAAGCTTGGTATACAGAGTCATCAACAGAGACTAAGAGATGAACTATAATTATACATAATTCAAAAGAGACACTAAAAATAGCTAAGATTTTTTTAAAAAAAGACCAGAATGTATCATCTTCAGCAGCCAACATCCAAATAAACAGGGATCAATACTAGGCAAACAATTAAGTAGAAAACAATTGCTTAATCAAGGAATTACCAAGAAGAAAACCACTCCCCCACCAAAACTGGAAGATCAAGCTACTGTATATAAACAGGGAGCAAGCCCACATTTTGTCGCATTCGTGATGTTATCGACTTAGATAATAACACATCTGCAAGTAAACAACGAAGCCCTGAGAACACCAAGGCTATATATATACATGTACATATATACATCAATAAATACACATTCACATCACTCTTTGCTGCTATCTCAGTATATATGTCCAGAAAAAGCCATCCATCCATAGAAAGATGAAATGATTGACAGTTACTTTCCTGAAAGAAAAAGGTGTGTGGGGGGTGGGGGGTGGGGTAGCGGGGTTGAGCAGCAGCAGTGGGTTTTGCCAAAATATCTCAGTCTCGACAGAATTTCTTAATCCATTTTAGAATCAAGCCAGCATGCGTGTAGGACTGAAGTAGCTTAAACAGTAACTAGAGATAGTTCACGTTTTATGACCTGAGATGAGATGCAGCCATAGCTGAAGACAAAATGTAAACCTCTGGAAACCTTAAGAGAATAGTAGACAAATCTAGCAACCTATTATTCTAGACTAGTGATGGCGAACCTTTTTCTTTTTGCGTGCCAAAAATGGGAGTGTGCGTGCATGTGTGTGCCACCACACAACCCCCCCACGCATGCCACACTGCGCATGCACGCATCCCCTTGCATCCCCGTGCATGCCCCCCCCCGTTGGGCTGTTTTTCACCCTCAGGCTTAAAACAACCCAATGGGCAAACTGGAAGTTCGGAAAAACAGACTTCTGGTTTGCCTGTTGGGCCGTTTTTCGCACTCTGGAGGCTTCAGGAGGCTTCCATGAAGCCTCCGGAGTGCGAAAAATGGCCCAATGGGCAAACCGGAAGTTTGGAAAAACGGACTTCCGGTTTGCCCGTTGGGCCATTTTTCGCACTCCGGAGGCTTCAGGGAAGCCTCCTGAAGCCTGGGGAGGACGAAAACGGCCTTCCCCAAGGCCAAAAATCAGCTGGCCAGCGCGCGCATGTGCACTGGAGCTGACATAGGGCAACGCTTCACATGCCCTCAGATATGGCTCCGCGTGCCACCTGTGGCACACGTACCATAGGTTCGCCATCATGGTTCTAGACAATTCTATCAACTCAGTAAGAGGACAAAATTAAAGAGCAAATCACTGAGGCAAAATAGAAAAGAATGTCTTGGAAGGAACAAGCTAATCCTGTTAATAAGTAAGGAGTCTATGTATTTCTATCACTTTTTAAGCATCAGTTGAATGGCACTGATCCATTTTGCTCTTTTCTTAGATACAAAGAAACGTTTCTGCTTTGATGGATAAACATGCCACTTTTTGTTGTAGAATTTGAAGGAAGAGCTTTTAACTGTCACAGGCCTTTAGATAACCTTTTGGTATTTTTTTTAACACTGCAGGCATAAATATTGGTTAATTGAGTTTTTAAAAAGTCATTTTAGTGAAAATGGTCCAACAGTTAAAAAAAAAAAACCAGCATATTTTTCTTCTTACATAAAGGAGGTCTTTTTAATTTGTCTTAATTTTGTATGGTTTTTAGTCTGTGCCTTTTGATTAATGACTCATGAGTCCTGCCAGTGTAGACTTTTAAATGCTTTTTAGTCAGAATGCTGTGCTAAAAAGAATATTAACAGCTCTAAATTAAAACAAAATATCCATTGCCATTTTTCATTTTTTTTAATCCTGTAAGCAAGCAAGCAAAGATGTAGTGAGCTTGTTTCATGTAATTTAAAAATTAATTGCTTTTGAAACACTTATACATGCAGGATGTATTATATAAATATATGTATTTTCCAAAATTGCAATAAGATATATTGTGGTACAAACTGTGCTCTTAACAAAAATATGGACAACATAACATCATTTAGCTTTTGGATTCTTGCAGATTTTAAAAATATAGATTTGAAGGCTTGCTCATGGAAGCAATAGGGGAACAGTAACTAGAAGTCTAAAAAGCTGGTATTAAGTTTTAAGATCAACAAAAAGTTGGTTTAAAAAAAAAGTCCAGTGCTGCTAAGATATTTAATATTTTTAATTTAGCACTGGAAACATTTAATTTCCCCACTCTTACATATAACATATCGGTGAGTGAGCAATGTAATAAATTCACTTCATAGTTATTTCCTGAGACAAGGTAACCTACTAAAACAGAACTGTAAGATCCTTGCATTTATTGGGCAGTAGCAAATAATTTGACGATAAAAGAAGATACTGTATGTAGTGTTTTAAAAAAATGCTTCTCAATTTATGAATATTTCTTATGGTTAGGATATTTCTTTTGGTCATGGTGTTGAATTCAAGATTTCAACTGTGTTTCCTACAGCTTGGAAGTTTATGTAGTCTTTCCCTCCCCCCCCTCGCCCTTACAGATTAAAGTTGTCAAAACAAAAGATATTCCTTGCTGCTTGTACTGCTTTGTTTGGACAAAAGGTGATGAATAGGTAGTCCTTTGACACTTTTATTTCACAAAATGCTATATGACTGGAATACACATTTAAGTGTTTTTTAAAAGCCTCAGTCTCATGAAGCTGCATGTTCCTACTGCTGTTCACTTCTGAAATTAAAAAAATCAAAAGTGTTACAGGTGGTCCTTGACTTACATCAGTTCATTTAGTGATGGTTCAAAGTTACAACGGCACTGAAAAAAAGTAATTTACAACTGTTTTTCATACTTATGACCCTTGCAACACCCCCATGGTCATGTGAGCAAAATTCAGACGCTTGACAACTGACTCATATTTATGACGGTTGCAGGGTCTCGGGGTCATGTAATCACCTTTTGTGACCTTCTGACAAGCAAAGTCAATGGGGAAGCCAGATGTCTGGGTTCCAAATAGCGTTGAAAATTAAATCAGAGTCCGAGGCAAAGTATTCCTCAAGGTTCCAATTTATTAGCAGAGCCATGTTGACACATCTGGGAGAAACCCGAATCTGAAGTCCTTGAGAGTTCAAGCCCTTGTCCCCACACCCACAAATCCATCACATTGTCCAATCTTCAGCTGCCAACTTGGCAGCAACTCCCATCTCCTTCCGTGCAGGTGCAGGAGTGCAAAGACAAAGGATGACCTTGACAATCTAGAAGGAATTTGTTATGGCTACATGTAGACATCCCTCATGCAATGACCCCTCCCAAATTTCCATAGCAAAGAATACATTTTAAAATAGCATAAAGTGTGGCAGGCCAAAGCCCCCAAGTAAAATGGCTTTGGCCTGACACCAGATTCATTTAACAACCATATTATTAATTTAAGAACTGCACTGATTCACTTAACAATTGTGGCAAGAAAGGTTACAAAATGGGGCAAAATTCACCGCTTTGCAACAGAAATTTTGGGTTCAGTTGTGGTTGTGAGTTGAGGGCTACTTGTATTTACAAAGCTAATCTTTTATTTTATTTATTTTTATTGCTTTTTGCAGTGGTGGGTTGCTGCCGGTTCAGACCAGTTCTTTAGTACTGGTAGCGGAAATTTGGTGCCGCTCGCCGAACCGGCAGCGATGACCGGCGGTTCATGCTCCCGAACCGGTCCTCCTGTCGCCGCGGATTGCAAAAAAACCCTTTGCGCATGCGCAAAGGCTTCTGTGCATGCTTAGAGGGTCATTTCTGGGAAGTGATGCACACGTGCGTGCGAGCGAAGCAAACGCTCATGCGCAAAATGTGCACTTCCGTCACGATGCGAACCAGTGGGGAAGGTAAGTAGAACCCACCCCTGGATGACACCCCTCCAAAGGCCATCTTTTATCTTTCCAGTGCTGCAGTATCAATGTTTTGGCCATACCAAAGTTATGGAGAATTCATGTACATTGTCCAGTTATCAAATTCCAAGTGCTAGGTATGTAGTTCAAGGGAGTATTATTGCCTGAAAATTTTAGCTTTTGTCGCACAATCATATTTATATAATCCATTAACACGCTTACTAGAGAAGTTAAAACACTAGTCAATTGTCTATGCTAAAAAGTTAATCTGCAGAATTTTTCTAAATACCAAACCCAGGGCAACTCTCTTCCAGTTTTGATAGTGGTGCAGATTATAGAATCTCTTTCCAAATTGGCTTACATACAGAGTCATATGTCTTTTTTGGATGAGGGCAGAGCTTTTAAGATTGGATTCATACCTGAGAGATTTCTCATAATTGTGGTTTGTTAAATTGACAGTTAGCTGGATCATACTTAATACTATGCACTAAGCCAGGTCCACAGCATGGAGGGAGGGGTCATTAATCTCTTTTTCTCTGCATCAAAACATTAATGAACAAAATTGTGAGAAAAATATTGTGTTGATACTAATCTTAATTATTGCTAGTTTTAGAGCACAATTGTGATTTTGTTCTTATTTATGATATTTTGTTTCTCCATTGGATATACTGACACATGAAGTTGAAAGCACACTTCATAATGCTATGGAAAATGATCTGGTGACTATTTCACAAATGGAAAATGCACAAATGGTCAAGGCCATATAAACAGAAATATGACTCTATTACGTCTTGCCTCGAGTTATTTAAAAGTTTAAAGATTTCATGTTTTTACATTTGGATCAGATTTATTTGGTGACGCTCAATGAATTATGACATGCAATTTTGATTCGTCAGAAAGTAATGCTTTATAACCCCTCTTTTTATATGACAGTGTTCACTTTGGCTCACTTTGCAGTGACAAGAATAGCAACGTGTGAAAAGCTCCAAAAATAGTTAATTAGGATTGATCACACAGCACCAGTTCTAAAGGATTACTCATTAGAAAAATAGCAAATGCAGTTCTAAAAATATTTTTTTCAAAAAGTCAGTTTTTGAAACAAACAAAAACAGATTGTATTGTATAGAAAATGTTGTGATTAATAGTTTGGGATTAAAAAAAAAGATATTACACTTGTTTAAAATGGAATTGGTCCAAATATTGACCAGATGCTCAGCAGCAGATGGTTCATATTGTGTCTATTCCATATTCCCAAATACAGAGATGCATATTTGCATGATATGCTCTTTCGTTATTTCACACATTTGTCCCCTCAAACAGATCTTGATATTAGTGTTAGTTATGAAATCCAGTAATAGGTACTAAATTTCTCTAGGAAAATGCTCCATGGTGCCTTGGGACCACTTCAAAATAAATATGCCTAGGACAGCAGTGCTTATATCATGGGCCATCATGCAATATGGTCCTTCTGAGGCCATGGTCAAGCCCTACCTTCTCATGCCTAAAAATATTCCAACAATATAGAAATGACCATCCTCCACAAGCATGGATTCCACATTAATGGATTAATGCATTGTCTATCATTCTTTTTCCTCATTAACGTTCATGCCATTACATGATCTGGATATCTTGGTTTACATATACTACTTGCATTGGTAATTATTGGTAATTATTATATGAAACCTATTCCTCAGTGGTGTGGATATATATTACACTGAGAAGATTGCATGATCAGTCTTTGATCTGTTAAAACCAGAGTAGGCACTTAGTGAGAAAGGCTTTGTGGCAGTGATACCACATTTATGAAAGGGGCGTTGGTCTTACCTGATACACCTCTTCTCATAGGGTGGAGACAGCATCCAGGAATGGGTTGACCTTGTCTAGTTGCTGATTGGACTGTCAGAACTGTTAAGACACTCCTCTATTGCTAGGGCTTCCCAGCTTTTGGCGAAGATGAAGTGACAGACTCAACATGTCTTGTTGTCAGGCGCATTGCTCCCGGATCAGGCTGTCCTTGTCAGGTGCGTTGCTCACAGATAGATGGTCAGGCTGTCTTCAGGGTGTGACTGGATGCTGTCTCCATCCCATGAGAAGAGGCATATCAGGTAAGACCAACACCCCTTCTCCATAGTGGGTGGAGACAGCATCCAGGAATGGGACATACCAAAGCTGGCTTGTCCTCACGGGTGGGTTGCAGCCTGGTCTGAGGTCCCCCGGTCCGTGACAATGCTCTGCAGCACCCATCGTCCAAACGCCGCCTCTGCGGAAGTGAATCTATCCAGTTTATAGTTCTTAATAAAGGGAGAGGGAGAAGACCAGGTGGCCGCTCTACAGATCTCCTCTAGAGAGGCCTGCATTGCCCGTGTCGCTGTCATGGCTGCGCTCCTGGTGGAGTGTGCGGTAATGTGCCCAGGAGCCGGAATGCCCGGAAGCTGGTATGCTTTGGCTATGCATACCCTTAGCCATCTACCTATCGTTGAAGCTGACACCTTCCAGTAAGACCTTCCACTTGTCCCTGGACTCCACCAGGATGGGTTCCAGGGATTCCCCGAACAGGTGCTCCCCCCTGAAGGGAGCTAATGCTATGTGCTATTTGTGACGGGCGTCAGCCTGCCACTGGCAAAGCCAGAGCAAGCGTCGGGCAGCTACTGAGGAAGCCATGGATTTTGAGGCAAATCTTGCAGCATTGAGCTTGGCATCTGCCGAAAACTGGGCCGCCACCACCAGTTTGTTGATATCTTGGTGGGCCCTGGAATTGGTCGCTGGGATCCTCTCCTGGAGTTGACCGAGTCAAAGGAGGGAAGCCCGGTTGAAGAAGGATGTGGACATCGACGCTCTAACCACCCATGCAGCTGCCTGCTACTCCTCTGAAGGGTAAGATCCCCCCCTCCTGTCCTCCAGCTTCAAAGCCTCCTCAGGTGCCCCTGGTATGGTGGAAGCTGAATATGCCACCAATGGCATGTCTACCGTCGGGAGCTGGAGTGCTCTAGCAAGCTCAGGGCCTACATTATAAAAATGCCAATCGTTTGAATTAGGCAACAGACCCAAGGCAGGGGCAGACCACTGACGCTGTACAACGTCCAGAAATAGCCTCGGAGATTGAATGACCTCCACCTGCGCAGTAGGCTCAGAGAAAAGGGGGTCTGCCTGATTGTCAAAGGCATCTAGTGCTGGGTCAGCCGCCTGGACCCCAAGTCTGGCAGAATTTTTAGCCTTGAATAAAAGTGATTTGAAAACGCCAGGCTGGAATAAGCCGGAGAAGGCTGGCTGTTCTGGAGCTAGCACTTTGTCCTCCGAAAGGTCCACCTCACTTTGACCACCCTCCTCAGAGAGCGGTGACTGGCTCTGTTGTGAGGGCGTGGGAGAGTAGGGCTCAGAGAATGTGTGAAATTCATCCTGCTCTAACTGGAGCTCAGAAGCTGCCAAGAATGCCCGTCTCGAATGCTGTTGGAGCCCAGCGGCGATACCTTTTTGGATTGTATCTGCTTTGATTGACTGCAAACTAGGCTGGACCAACTCTGTCTCCAACTCTGGTCTGAGGCCTGCTACTGTAGGCGTAAATGTGGCCTCTGGCGCCACTCTGGTCAGCTGATGAGGCTGCTCCCGAATGGAGCCTGGGGCATTAAGATCTGACAAGGATCCCCAAAGTCCTGCACCAGTGTTAGCAAAGGCAATGTTTGGGGAGGGGGGGGAATCCTGTCCAGCTGCCTTCTCTGGGGATAAAGACATCATGTTCCTGTTATGAGGTCTGCTAGGTTCCCCAGCCTTGGATGACCCCTGAGCCTTGTGCTTGCTGGCTTGATCGCAAAAAGCAATCCAGAGCTTTGTCTCTCCTTTTTTAGAATTTCTTTTTTTTAATTTTTTTTATTAATTTTCATATTTTACATATTACAATATTTGTAGACAGATCTGCCACCATTTATTTATATCGCTACTATATTTATACAATTTATACATTATTTTATCATATTTTCTAATCCTGTGTCCTCGTCCCACACTGTTTCTTCAAATTTTTATTATTAGTCCAGTTGTACCATTTTTCCCAAACGTCGTAGTAATCTGAATTTTTTTGTCTTCTGAGTTCAATCGTTAGTTTGTCCATTTCAGCACAATCGTATATTTTTTTGATTATCGAATTGTCCGTAGGTATATTGGAATTCTTCCAGTTTTGTGCATACACAATTCTGGCTGCCGTAGTGATGTGGAGGATTAGGTATTTGATGCTTTGGCTATATTGTCCTTTGAATATTCCCAGTAGAAAAAGTTTATTCTACTGATGAGTCCACTATTTCCTGTAACCAGTGGTGTATCTTTATCCAATATTTTTTCGCTTTGGGACACAACCACCACATATGAAAGAAGGTGCCCTGCTCTTTTTTGCATTTCCAGCAATTCGAATTCAAATTTGAGTAGATTTTTGCCAATCGTGCTGGTGCCAAATGCCATCTATAAAACATTTTATAGTAATTTTCTTTATATGCCGCTGATTTCATTAATTTAAAATTTCTATTCCAGATTTGCTCCCAGTCGGCCAGGTGAATACTATGTCCTATATTCTTCGCCCATGCTAACATTGGTCCCTTCACTATGTCTTTGAATCTATCAAATTTTAATAGGTAGTCATATAATTTTGATATTGGCCTTGGATGACCCCTGAGCCTTGTGCTTGCTGGCTTGATCGCAGTTGCCTCCTGAAAAAGCACCTTTGGGACAACCTTCTGACAGCTTCTCCATTGTCTTTATTTGTTGGAAGCTGCAGTGAAGGTCACAAATGGCAATCGTGACTGTGGGAAGCTATGGTGTTGTAATTGTGAGTCAGTTGCCTAGTGCATGAATTGCAATCACATGACTGTGGGGGATGCTGCAATAGCCACAACTATGAGGACTGATTGTAAGTAACCCTTGTTTAGCACTCTAGTAACTTTGAACAGTCATCGAATGACTGTTGTGGATGTTAAACAAGACTATCTGTAATGGCCAAGAATCAGGAAGAAATTTCCCTATCATTTCTTTGTTTCTCCCAGAAAGTAGATGGATGACTGGGGTTTTTTTTTAACCAGCAGAAAGCATTCAATGTGTTTGCAACTTTATCACTCCCAGTGATGGGATGAGAACGATGGGAGAAGTTGTCCATCAATTTGTAGGGTACTAGGTTGATTTATGGAATGTTTTCAATGCTTTAGTTTTCGAATTGCACTTGGCACAACTACTCTTCTACTAAAACCAAAGCTAGTTTTTCTTCACAACTTACCTTTCCAACGGTATGCATCAAATTCTCAGTTATATTTACATTTTGCTGATAATATGTGTTGTGAAGTTTCTAATATAAATCAAATCCTTTCAAAGCAGTACAGGCAAGATCAAGCTTGAGGCACTGATATAAATCTGACATTCCCTTCTGAGCTTGTTCTCTAATGTGAATGATAAGTTCGACACTTGTTTTCTTTCTTTTCTTTTAACCCACTAAGTCTGAGCCAAACACATTCTTTATAGAAAATCCCTCTTTCCTTGTTTGGCAGCTAGGAGAACACAAAGTGCTCTGTGGAGGCATTCTGTATTTTTGCTTCATCAGATTTGGCTGTTGGATAATTCCTAAAACTGGTTTTAGAGATTAGAAAGCAAAAACTGAGGCATGGAGAAATAAATTCAGTAGAATACCTTATTTTCTTTCTATTTTTAAACAACAAAACTGCATTTTATATATTTATCTGTTGTAGAGAACCAGTGTGGTGCATAAGGTGCTGGCCAGTGGTGGGTTCTTACCGGTGCGGTCCACTCTATAGCACCAGTAGCGGCCCGCTGGTGATGTCACAGTACCAGTGTGGTCGGTTGCCGGTGCCTGGGCGCCGCCATTTTTTTAAAAAAATGCTTTTACTTTTTTAAAAAAAATTTCTTCTGTGCATGCCCAGAAGCCGAGCTTCCAGCACTGTGCATGCGCTGCCTTCCTACCCCACAGTGAGTCCAAGCAGGGGAGGATGGCTGAGGGAGCACGTGAGACCCTGAAAGAACGGGCGGCAGGAGCTATCTCCATTCCCCTCCCTTCAGCAATCTGAGAAGCCACGAACGCGTGGTGATGATCCTAGGCATTTTTGCACGTTTGAGGCTTCTCGAGCTGCTGAGGGGAGGGGGAATGGGTGGCAGGACCTATCTCAGTTCCCCTCCCTTCAGCAGTCCGAGAACCCATGCCCACCCGGTCACATGGCCGGCAAGCCATGCCCACCCGGTCACATGGCTGGCAAGTCACACCCACAAAATAAGCCACGCCCACAGAGTGGTAGTAAAAAAATTAGGAACCCGCCCCTGGTGCTGGCCTAGAAACCAAGAGATGTGAACTTTTGTCTTCTTGTGGCATCAAAGCCAGTAGGATGGCTTTTTAGCCCAATCTGCCTCACAGGCTTGTTGTTATGGGAACAATGAGAGGCAGGAGGTGTGTTTATATGTTTAAAACAGGCAGGATAAAAATATAATAATGTACTAAATTTATATTAATTAATTTGTTGACCATTTCAAAAAGAAAAGGTTAAGCTTGGGAATTTAATTTAAAAAAAATAGTAATTTTATTAAAAATTGTGACCACAATGATAAAAAAAATTAACAGATAAAGGTAACGGTTTCCCCTGTCCAGTCATGCCTGATGCTATGGGGCAATGCTCATCTCCATTTCCTAGCCGAGGGAGCCAGCATTGTAAACTGAAATTGACCTTGACTGGGGATAGGGAGAAGAATAAGTCAGAAACCTGTGATCAGATTGTCTCTATTTACTGACCATATCTCAAAGATAATATGGCTAACATGGTGATCTTGTAGGAAGGGGTAAGTAAAAAAAAGATGATTCCATTGCAACGTTGTGCTGTAATCCACCATAGAGTGTTATTGCACCCCTCGTGCAATTAGGCTTCCGCACATGCTCAGGAGCTGGAATCAGGCTAAAAAAAAGCCGAGGAGCTCATCAGCTGTGCTTCGGGCGAAGAAATAAAGGTCAGTATTAACCCGGGGGTGGGTGGGAGGGCCCTTTTTCGAGATGCTGAACGAAAAAAAAGGTGGCGCCGCGCACGGACCAGCACCGCCCGATCCACTGACGTGACGTCACCAGCAGATCGCTAACGGTTCAGGCGATCTGGTCCGAACCGGGAGGAACCACCCCTGATCAGGAATAGAACTTGGATATAGATGTACTTTTTAAACCAGAAGATATGATACATAATGCATTGGCCACCTTCTTAATTTATATTCTGAATAGCTAGATTTATGGTAATAATGTAAAAGATTTATGATAGTAATGTAGTGATGTTTTTGGGGAAGTGGAATTTTTTTTTTTAGTACTTGGGTATTACACATGAAAAAATTGAATTAATCTTATCAGAAACTTAACATGCTTCTTTCAGGACTTTCTTAAAACAAAATGAAAAACCACCTACTGAGTCAATGGTTTGTTACCTTGTTTTAGCAAGGTGATTTTGGGATGCTCTAGATCAGGGGTCACCAACCTTTCGGACCTCAGGGACCACTAAATTCATAATTTCAAATCCCGCAGACCACTAATATGATCTGCCTAATGACCAACTGGGTGGGCATAGCTAGGTGATCATATGACTGGGTGGGCGTGGTCACCTCAATGTTACTCACATTGAAGGGCACCTTGCCGGCCTCTACTCACCCCTCGCCTGCCCGCCCAGGCTCCTTAGTGCCCAACAGGAAGCAGTTGTTGGAGCTGAGCAGCCACCCTGAGAAAGAGCTGGCAAAACAGCTGGCTCAGTTCAAATTGGATCTGACCGAGAAGGAGGCTCAGCAGAAGCACCTCACTGAGGACTACGAGCATAGGCTTTCCAAGCAGAGGGAAGACCTGCGGGAGTGCAAGGCCAGGTACCGGCGCCTGGAGGCTCAGTGGGCTGAGATGGTCAGCCAGTTCCAGGTCATGATGCAGTCCCACTGGAAAAAGGCTCTCCGGCTCTTCGCCACCAGTATCACTTCCCTCCAGCCTTCGCCCAAAGCCCCAAACCAGGAGGCTGAACCAGACCCCAAGTCGGAATTTCTCCACCCCTCCGACCCGCACAAAAAGACACCGAAAGGGGAGACTCTCTGCAGCAACACAAGCATTCATTGCATGTATCCGGCCCAGGGGCTGTAGTTTGAGGACCCCTGATTTAGTGCAATATAAAAAAATGCAAATAATTTTTCTGCGGACCACCAAAATTTTCTCGCGGACCACCAGTGGTCCATGGACCACCAGTTGGGGACCATTGCTCTAGATAACATGGTTTGTGAATTGATCCCTGCTCTACACATATTGATCAGCCAAGCAACTGAATCCTTGGAATAGAAGCCTTGAATGTCTCAAAACAGGCCAGCAGAAAGTCTAGAGCAGGGGTGTCAACAGGGGTGGGTTCCAACTTACCTCGCTGCCAGTTCGCTCCCTCCTGCGCACACATGTGCAGTAACAAAAAAATCCAATCCCCCCCCAAAAAAACAAAGCCGAAAAAAAGATGGCGACTGCATGCACAGTGCCGGAACTCAGCTTCTGCGCATGCTCAGAAGGAATTTTTTAAAAATAAACATTTTAAAAAATTCAAATTTTTTTTGAAATTTTTTTTTAAAAAAAGATGGCGGTGCCCACGGACCGGCTCCGACTGATCTGGTTTGGTGATATCATTGTGACATCACCAGCGGGTCGCTACCAGTTCGGGCGAACCGGTCTGAACCTGGAGGAACCCACCCCTGGGTGTCAAACTCACAGTGTCACATTGTCGTCACGTGACATACCACAACTTTCCCCCTCTTCCCTAAACCGGGGTGGGCGTGGCCAGCGCATGACATATCCAGCCTGCGGGCCCTGAGTTTGACACCCCTGGTCTATAGTGTTGCTCCTCTCCATCTAGCTACCAAGCCATCTTTTTTCTCTGTCTCTTTTTCCTCTGAGACTCAGCAAGACCTATTGACAAGAAGTTCTTTTTATAGCCTGAGAGGATCTGAATCTGTCTTGAGCTCTGCATGCCACATGAGCTTCTTGACATATTTATATGTGTAAGTCTAAGAAATACTATAGTGGATGACTGCGATTCCTTAATGATAGAACTTATGAATTAGGCACTTCAAAGAAGCACTGAAGTGATACAAAAATAATACAGCAATTGATACTAAAATAACATATCGCTCATGTCAACTTTCACTGTCAGGGTTTCCCCCTCTTCTGTGGTACTTGATTCCTTATAAAATTTAGAACAAGGGTTTTCTTTTAAATCTTATGTGTACAGTGCCTTTGGGAAGCTTGACAGGTAAAGTGCTTTATAGAGTTTATTGCATTGCATTACCACATTGTAAACTATCCCAGGCTACAGAATTTCATACAGCCAATCAGGAAATGAATAATGGGCAGATAGTGGTGCATCAGCTTGATGTGAATTTGTTGCAAGGATTGAATAGACTTCAGCTTTGGTAACAGGCACATAATCTGAAGAAGAAATCTGGAAGATATTTTGTTTCTTTAAAAAAAAGTCCAATATTTAAAGGCTTGGGAATGTACTGGCCTTTCCCAGTTGAAGGTGTCAGACAGCAGTATTTTAGAACTATGTGAACACAGATTTCTTTTCTTGCTGTAGTGCGGAGTAATGGACATTTTGTACATTTGGCAAAATGAAGCAACCATTCTAATTAGCAGTCTGGAATGAGTGGCAAATTTGAAAGCAGATCCTTCCTGTTATTATACCCTTTCATATATAAAACAGGAATAGTCTAATTATTTTGGTAGTAATTCAATAATTCATTAGATAAGCTGTATGTAATTAAGGTAAATAACCAGCCACAAGATGAATTTCGGCAACAAGGTGGAACCCACCATTTTACATAGCAGCCTCTTATATTGGTTAACAGCTTGTATATGTATACAGGACATATCTCCTAGCATCTAACTTGAACCCATTTCTTTATAGTTTAATCACATATTGGTTCTTGTTCTGCCTTCCATCTTCCACATGACAATCCTTCAGATATTTCAAGATTGTTATCCTATCTCCCCTCACTCATCTCTTCCACATGTTAAACTTATCCAGATTCTTTTAACTGCATGCCACTGAACTTAGTTTCTAGAGCCCCTCAGCATGTTGGTAGCCCTCTTCTGAACTCACTCCAATTTGTCCCTGTCAGGGGTGGGATTGAAAATTTTTAGCAACCGGTTCTCTGCCCGGTTGCTGGGTGGGCGTGGCCATGGGGGCCTGGCCTACTCGGCCTCCTGCTCCATGGTGTGTGTGTTTTCACCCTCCCCAGGCTCCCGAGGCTTTCCTCGAGCCTCCGGGAGAGCGAAAATGGCCTCCCCTGGGCTCCAGAGGCCCTCTGGAGGCTGGAAATGGGCCCATTTCAGGACTTCCGGTACTCCCGGTAGGCCCGTTTTTCACCCTCCCCAGGCTCCAGAGTCTTTCCTCGAGCCTCTGGGAAGGCGAAAATGGCTTCCCCCAGGTCCTGGAGGCCCTCTGGAGGCTGGAAACGGGTCCATTTCCAGACTTCTGGTACTTCCATTAGGCCCATTTTTTGCCCTTCCAGAGCCTCTGCACGGGCCCTGCTCTTATCTTGCATCCAAAACGGGCTGCGTGAAGACTCCTGGGAGGGGTGAGGTGGTGTGGGCAGTGTCAGCCAGTCCTTGCAACTACCGGTTTGGCAAACCAGATGTAAAATTAACATCTGGTTCGCCTGAACAGGTCCGAACTGGCTGAATCCCATCCCTGGTGTCCTTTTTGAATTGTGGTGCTAAGAACTGGATCATCCAAGTGGGGCCTGACTAGGTCAGAATGAAATGGGGAAAAAAATTTCCCCATAAGCTGGCCTCTATGTTTCTATCATAGTATCCCAAGCAAATATTTGTCTTTTTAGCAGGTGCATCACTGCTGGTTCATGCTTATCTTGTGGTAAATCCCTTTCATGTGGACTACTCCCAGACCAGATGCCTGCCTCCATAGTTATACTTCTTAATTTTCTATCAGCAATACTTTACATTTCTCCCTCAAAATTCCATCTTATTCATTTTAGTCCACAGCTCCAATCTTTCTAGACCTTTGGAATATTCTCTATTTCATCTAAAGGGTTAGCCACCCGCAAACTTTATAGAAGTTTCCTTATCCAACACTTTGATAAAGGAAACTAGGACACTTTATGACACTCTACTCCACAGCATCCTTTGAACTGAAGAGGAGCTATTAATGATCACTCTGTGGGTGCAGTCATTCAGCTGGCTAGGAATCCATCTAATACTGATATCATCTTTTCTATTTTAGAATTTTATGAAAGAGAGTTGTATGAGGAGCTCTGTTGAAAGCTTTTGCTGAACTCTGGGTATATTATATTTATGGAGTTACCTGACAACCCACCATTTCAGAACTGATGGGTTACTTGGATCCAAAATAAATCATGATTTATTCACAATACCTTCCTATCAGGTAAAAAAAAAATTCATATCTACATTTAAATATAAAAAAATGATACCAGTATCAACAGTATTTGGAGAAAAACTTAGTTAAATGTATGTTCATAAAGCATTTTCAAGGACACAAAAAAAATGTTTATTGTGAAAAGCAGGAGCTTTTATGCTTTCAGGTTTTTTTAAAAACTAATGGAAGGTTATGCCCTCTCAGGAATATTTGAGATTTCTTGACAGCTTAGGATACACATGAGTTCTTTAGGAAAACAAGCAGAGAGTAAGTATATATATATATATAATATAATATATATAATATATAATAGTCTATAATAGTAACTATCTATAATAGTCTCCCTTTATTTTCATTTATCAGCAAAAAATCCTACATATATATATATATATATATAACCCTGAAACTTTTAAAGAAAGCAGTTAGAAGCTGAGAACACACACACACATATACACAAATACATACTGTTTGCAGAATGCCTAATAGGTTTCCACAACATTTTCTATTTTTTCCATTTAAAGGTAAAATGTACTGCATATGAATCAAGTCAACACCACAATGGTGAAGCCAGCTGACTCAACATTGAAGGCACAGCAAAGTCTCACAAAATTCCAACTGCCAGTCTTGCCGGTGGCCAATGCCATCTATAAAACATCTTATACAAAATCTCTTTATATGCAGTTGACATTGTTAATTTATAGTTTCTATCCCATAGTTGCAGCCATTTAGCTAGTTCTATTTTATAACCAAAATTTTTAGCCCAAGCTAACATTGTTTCTTTCACCTGTTCTTCTTCTAATTTAATACTCAGTAAATAGCTATACAGGTGTTTTTTTATTAAAAGTTTTTTATTTTTCAATTACAAACATAAACATTCTATCAGTCCATCTGCAGTGTGTCGTCTGGTTACAAATATCTCTGTGCAACATCATTCATCATTTTCCACCTCATTCGCATTCACATAACATTGCTTTGCTAAGCTTAATATTATAGTATATTATATATTTAAACATTATAAAGCGCTCCATTTTCTTCTTAATATCGTATGATAATAATACATTTAACATTGAATATCCATATTCTCATTATATATCTACTAACAATTTACATCTTTATCTTAATATATTTTTACTTTCTCTTTAATCATTTCATTTCCAAACTCCTTTTTTATTCTCCAGCCATTGGTAAAATATCTCCCATATCCTGCAGTTCCAATAATAACAAGGGGTCTAGGGCGACTGGGCACAGCGCTCCGATGGCATAGCCGATGAGAAAGGTCACTAAGTCCTGCCGCCCGGGTAGCAATGGCTGGAAGCTGTTGCCAAATCCACACCGCCTCTTTAATGTCCGCACCGCCGCAGGTATAGGTATAGGTATAAACATGATTTGAATACATGAAATGAATACGAATAAAAGGGAACATTAGGACAGGGACAGCAGCTCCGGTAGGGGGTGGCAGATTGCACAACCACTCAGGAGCCCTCTCTGCCGGTCCACTGTGCGCGTCACCATTTTTTTCCAGTGATTTCGGGTCAATTTTGCTTCTGCGCATGCAAAATTGCGCCAAAATCTCACACGCGCATCCCCTCGCGAGATTTCAGTGTGATTTTGTTTCCGCGCAAAATGGAGATTCGCGCGCATGGCTCCAGCAGCGAGGTAAGCGAGCAACCCGCCCCTGGATGGTAGGCACGCTGATGCACTTATGCACGCCCCTTACAGACCTCTTAGGAATGGGGTGAGGTCAACAGTACACATTCTAAGGTTAAAATTTTGGGGGTTTGGGGATGAAGCAGAGATACTGTACATATGAGAATCTCCTAGAATAGTATATGTCTGGAAGTAGAGATGGGGATCATGGCTAATCTTATCTAATATAGATAGCTCATTAAGTATAGACTAGTTTAAAATCTTCATAGTACAATATTCTGGATGCCTGCTTCATCAAGCTGATAGACTTTGCAGAACTACAAGGATCAGCAAAGTAACAATGATGTGTAGAAAACACACAGGATTCAAACAAATATTTTTTTCTAATTTATCCCACAACAATAACATAGAGATATACAGCATGAAGGTCAAGTTAAAGATTAATAGCATTTTAGTAACATAAAGTAAGATGCTGAAACTAGATAGTACACCAGGGCAGACTCCATAAGAGTTTTCCTGGAACTCTGAGATGTTTACCAAGTTCAGCAATGGCCTATGGATATTAACATGGATCAGCAAATCAGGTAGGACATCAGTGCTTGGGCTGGAAGACCAATCACAACCTGACATTCATGTTTCGTCGAAATCAGTGGTTCTTAACCTGGGGTGCGTGCACCCCTGAGGATGCGAGAGAGCATTCCCAGGGGTGCGAGAGAAATTTCAATTTTTTTAAAAAAAATAATGAACGAGGTGACCATGTTTTTATGTTATATAGTAATATTATATATATATATATATATATATATATATATATATATATATATATGTGTGTGTGTGTGTGTGTGTGTGTGTGTGTGTGTGTGTGTGTGTGTGTGTGTGTGTGTGTGTGTGTGTGTGTGTGTGTGTGTGTGTGTGTGTGTGACTTTTTTGCTGATAAATAAAAATAAAGGGAGACTTTATTTAATATAATATATATAATATATTTAAAATATATTAATTATATTAATATAATAATATAATATAATATAATATAATATAATATAATATAATATAATATAATATAATATAATATAATATAATATAATATAATATAATATAATATAATATAATATATAATATAATATATAATATAATATAATATAATATAATATAATATAATATAATATAATATAATATAATATAATATAATATAATATAATATAATATAATAATAGTTATATAGTAATATATATATATTGTAAATAAACACGGCATTTGTTTATGCAATAAATGTTTTTTCTTAAATAAAAAATATACACACATTTTTTAAGGGGGTGCAAGAGCTTATTTTCAGATTCAAGGGGGTGCGGACCACTAAAAAGGTTAAGAACCGCTGGTCTAAATGAAAAAAAAAAATACTTGTTGCTAAGGGAGCAAAAGGCTTATTGGGCTTAAAAAGGAAATTATTGATTTGGAGAATTCACTTAATTCTGGTGGAAGTTCTTAAGATATCTGTTGAGAAACGTTGGCTTGTGGAGAAAATGATTTTATTGTTTAATCATTTAATCCAGACTATGATTTTGTGATCAGTGAGCTTAGACCAGGGCTATCAATCTTCCGGCCTACGTGCCAGATGTGTCACGCGCTGGCCATGCCCATGCCTGGTTTAGCGAAGGGGGGAAAAGTCCCAATAAGTCACGTGACACTGCCGTGATCACTGGGAATGCTGCGCATTATAAATTGAACCCATCTTGGAAGTCAAATTGGAGAAGGTTCAGCTGGAGGTGGGCTGATCTCAGATTCTATAAATTCAGAAAAGTTTGAAAATATATTTGAGAGGGCTTTTGTTTGTTTGTTTTGTAGTAAAGATCTTCAAGTCTTTTTCTTCCCATATGTCCAGCTACTACAACTGCTAGGGCTTTTAGCAGTTTGAACATACTGTACATTAAGCCTAATGAGCCTTAAATTTATATGCCATCAACAAAATATACCTGATTATCCCAACAAAAGCTTAATGGACAAGAGTGAAGACAAGTATAGCTTTCTAGGATGGTTAGTTCACATTTGATTTTATATTATTGCCAGAAAAGAGAAATTATCCTGATAGCTAGTAGTGCTGTGCACAAAAAAATTTTCTTAGGAGGTATATTTTTTTGCCTCTCCTGAGTGCTTGCCTCTGGGGGGTTTTACTCTGCTAAGGGAAAAGGCTGTTTTTATTTCCTGCACTGTTTCAGGTGTTCCTGGCACTGTCTTCTTTGGGGTGCACTTCCCACAATAATATAAAACACAAAAATACAAAAGAAAATAGGAAAATTAGGGGAGGGAAAAGTGTAGAAAATAGGGAAAAAAGAAAGAAAAGGTGTTGACTTCCGACTCTCTTTGGTGAAGGACACTTTGATTCCCACAATGGATGAATGGCTGCAAAAGTTGGTTGAGTTAGCAGAGATGGCTAAATTAACTGCTTTGATTAAAGAAAAAATACAATTACTTTTGTTTCTACTTAGAAACCACTTCTGGACTTTGTGCTTGAGGTGAAAAAATGAAACTTTGATTTTGGGTTTTACCAATTAGATAGGTTTGTTGTAGGGGCGGGTTGCTCACTTACCGATACCGGTGCTCTGTGCGCACATCTCCATGTTTCGTGCGCTCGCTCGCTCGCACGATTTTGCTTCTGCACATGCGCGGAAGCAAAATCTTGCCAAAATCTCTCTCTCGCACGCATCCCCTCGCAAGATTTTGGCGAGATTTTGCTTCCGCGCATGTGCAGAAGCAAAATCGCGAAGATGGCACCGGAGTAGTCGCGCGCCTATTATGTCCTGGAGGCCATGTCTTTTGTGTTGCAGATGAGCTGGCTCAGGCCTTAATGGCCCATTGACAAAGGGGGAGGGGCTGAGTTTCTGCCTCCCTTTTAGGGGGAAATATTCTGCCCTTTTAATATTTCCTAAAATATTTCATTTTCTAGGAGAGGGGTGGGTTTTAACTTCCTACACCTTAATAAGGTTTGCTGTAATTTATGTTACAGGTCTTTCTTAGCCGTGATTGCAAGATTTACCAGACATGTGGATCTTGACACGTTTGAAGCCTGGCAGGTTTTTTTTAAAAAAATACTATGTTTCTTTGCTTGAGCAGCACACTGTGTTACTTTTTAAAAAAGTCCACTGATGTATTGTTTCATTGTTTTCTAGTCATTTGAAGTATAAGAGTATCATCCCAGCTCCCAAATAGCCCAAAGAAATAATTTATCTCTATTCTACTAGACTAGAGCAATGTGTGGACTTCAACTCCCAGAATTCCCCAGCCAGCATTCCAGTTCTGGGAGTTGAAGTCCACACATGTTAAAATTGCTGAGGTTGAGAAACACTTTATTAGAGGATCACAAGCAAAGTAAAGATACCTTGGTTGCTTTTCAAGCTAATTAGGTACTATAAAACAAAACAAAAAACCCAGCAGTCTAATTTCTTTTTAAAAATAAAACAAAGTAAAATGTTGCTTGTACTTTTCAGTATAAGGTATGAAAATGTTTGCTTGTTATTGTGTGGAGGAGAGGGTTTATGGTTGCAATGTATTCTTTTGTCTTGTGCTGTTCTGCAATCAGTAAATGCCATAATTGGAGGATGCAGGCTATTGGTGGGAAAACTTACATAATTCTTTTAAAAATTACTTCTGTATATGTTTTGTGCTGTGAATACAGAGAGTACTCTGCAATGTCCTTCATATGCATATTGCTACATATGCAATATGAAGCAATTACTTTTGGAGCAAATATTTTGTTCGCATTGCTTTATAGATTAAAGAGGCTCTGCTACAGAATTGGCATCATGAGACAAATGGAGCAAGTTATACGAATGTGGCAGCTTTATATTTGATGAATTCTAAAGTATATTACCAGAGAGTTAGCAGGAAAAAAATAGCATTTTTACAAGTGAATTTATAGATGTTTGCAGTGAGGTTATAAATTTGCAATGAAGAAGTACTATGAAGTAAAATCATTTTATCTGTGCTTTGCTAAATTCACAATGACTTAAAACAGACCCTGGGATGATTTCTTGTTGGCTTCAGGATGGATGTGAAACACAGCAATACAGCTGGGTATATGTGGTCTAAAATGACTGAACAGATTTGATTTACTCTCAAATCATCAGCGTATTTATGATAGTGAAAATAAATTATATTCAGAGTGTAGCTTCCATATTGTACCGTAGGAAGCCCCCCCCCCAGAAGAATGAAATATTTTGGGAAATATTAAAAAAAGCAGGATAAAATATTTCCCCTAAAGGAGAAATAAAAAATCTTAAGGGAGGCAGAAACCAGCCCCAATTTCCCTGCCCCAAGCAGAAACTGAGGAGGCCAGCTTTTAGAAATGCAGATTTGGTAATCCATTCAGAAAGACTGGGTCAAGAGAGAAACTCAGAGAAGCAAGAAACAAAAGGTTGACAAAATTAGCTCAGACAAGTACCTAGGATTTGCATTTCCTCTTTTTGCCTATAGAGCCAGTCATGACCCCCATAGGAATCTGACAACAGCCAATAGAATATTAAAGGACATGTTCTTACACAAGAATGGGAAGCTCAAATGCAAAGCCCAAAGAAGGTATAAAACCCACCCACTCTCAACTCCATTTGATAGCCAGTGGCTATTTGCATGCAGCTTACTGTAAGCTAGATCAAGAAGCATTTCAGAAAGAAGCATTGAATCCACATTGTCAAATATTCCCTGTACCCATTGGTAAAAAATGGAATCTAGTTTGGCACTTATTCTTGAAGCAAGCATGTGTGTAGGAGCAAACGAATCTGTCCACTCTGGCAGATTGGACATCATGCTCACTAATGAAAAAGATAAATTAACAATCGAAGGAAAAGCGCTTCTGATGCTAGAAGCTAGATGAAAAGGGAATCTAAATATTCAAAAACTCATCCCAAAATTCAACAACCTTTCTGGCAGAAGAGACAAAAGCTGTCACATTTGCACATACACATCATGCTAACAGAACATCTCGCCCTTCATGAAACTTTCTTGTTCTATTATGTGCACACTGCTGTCAACACTTTCAGCATTGGTAGAGCAACAGTGTGTCAGACTAGTTTTTGCTCATGATGGAAATGCAAGAAAGCCAATTAAAGAAACAGAGTTGCCATGATTAAGACTCTCACATTGATCAAATCTAAATAAGGCAATTTCTCACAAATCAGGTTTTGTGTCACCTGCAGCTTAGTTTATACAACCAGGAGACTCAAGTAGCAAAGCATTTATTGGATTTGACCATTTCAGGATGACAGGATAAGGGAAGACTTGCTGTATATGTTTGAACAGACAGACAGGCACATACACACAAAATGCATTTTTTTCCAATGGAAAAACACTATAATCTATACCAGAATGGTAACATCTAAAAAAAAAGCATTGCTGTATTATCCTACAATTCTGGTTGCTACAAGATTTTTATGCAGTTACTTGTACTCATCCATTTCTTATGATCATTAGCCAAATATCCTGGTTTCAAGAAGCAAGTGTGAGTGCTATATATTTTGCTGCCCCTAGGGATTCCTGGAAATGCTCATAGACACAGAGAAATGCAGTGCAAATACCTTTTATTAAGGCTATTTCCCCATGGTGTGTAAATCTAGACTTATATCCCCCAGTGACAGTCACTACAAACAGTAAATCTGAACTTCTAAGGCTGAGCACAAAGTTATTTGTGTGATCAGAACCTAATCCTCAGTGGACAGAATACAGAATTTCAAAGGAGGCCTTTTACCTCCTGGGGAAACTGTTTCTCACATATCTTCCTTAAAGATTACAGAACAAAATTTTCTCATGTTTTTATTAAAGCCTTTATATGGCTGGCCAACCACAGGACTCACTTGTGACACAAAAAAGGGCGGAGCTTTGATTACATAGTTATGGCTGCCATCTTGATTTTTTTGACTCCTTCCTGTTGACACCTCTGATTATGAATTCGTTATTCTGCTTAGTTCAGCAAAAACATTAGAGAGAGAGAGAGAGAGAGAGAGAGCACATGGATTATACACACAAGTTCCTCTTTCTCCAGAGCTGAGCTAAGGTATGGGTAAAGAAAAACTGCAGTTTGTCTGGCTGAGGCAAAAACAAAACAAAAACAAACAATCAATAATGCTCAAGGCAGATGACTGGGTCAGGTATAGTGAGACATGCAAAAGCAATTCAAAACCATAACCAGGTAATACAGTAATTCCCTTGCCCGATTCACCAATTACAGCTGACAGGGAATAGAGATTCCTCAGAAAAAGGATATATTAAAGTGCTAAATCTGCTTTGGTTAAATCAGCATTTCTTAACCTTGGCAACTTTAAGATATATGGATTTCAACTCCCAAAATTTCCCAGTGTGCTCTGCTACTCCTCAAGGTTTTGATCCAGCTCTAAATCCAATAACTACTCCTTCAGTTGATTAACATCATTGAAGAGAGAATATCCCAATGACCCAGGAGAGCCTGTGCTCCATTTTTCTGGTCTCCAAGATCCCATATGACCAAAATCACTAAAAACATTGATAGCAATGTTTTTAGTAAAGCTGGAAACCACATAAATTATAGGGCTAATCCCAACAAAGACTTAACATAGTTAAATAATTAGGAAAAATACTTTTTCTATTCAGGAAAACAAGCAAACATGCTGCCTGCATATTTAATATGTATCAATAGAAGAGAATATTTGTAGCTCAGGGTTGAATTATGGGGTCCTTGGTGCTTTCTGAGCTTGGTTGTTTTCTTGCAGACATTTCATTATTAACCAGGTAACATCATCAGTGATAGTAGGGAGTGGGGTTTGCTCTCATTTTATGTACTAATGATTTCCCTTGTCAGTGTTGGTGGGAGTGGTCTTGGTGGTTCCTCAGTTGGGTTATTGTTTACTCTTAGCTTCTTTGGCAGTTCCTTGACTGGGGTATTGTATGCTTCTTGATTGTTGGTTTAGTGTTAATCTTGGTGTTAATCTCATCTTTAATCAATCATTGATTGCTGGTTGTTGTGAAATTAAATAATTTTTATCATGTCTTCTGACTGCTAGTTAATGTTCATGGATGTGCTTTACTATTCTTCTGCCTGTTTGCCCTATACAGTGGCTGTTGTGGTTCTTACACTATATGTTGCAGATCGGGGTCCCCAACCCCAAGGCTGTGGACCAGCACCAGAAACCAGGCCATGCAAACAAGCAAAGGTCCATCTGTGCACATGAATATGCAGGCAGCATGCAAGACCATGCCCCCTCCAGTTCACAGAAAAACCTCTATCCATTGTTGTAGATGACTCTTGTCTTTTTTTCTTCAGGGGCTGCTTGTAGGAGATGACCAGGCTGATCCCAAGGGACGAGTCAAGCGCATCATCAGTCATGAGTCCCAGCATGTCCCACAAGAGATCTAAATCCAGCCCACCTTGAATTCTTTTTTATTCTTAACTCCCACTAATTTCCCTTGACGGTTAGTAGTTCAGATTCTTATGCACATCTTAAGCTTGCAATAAATCTTCATACTCAATTGAACTGCCTGAATCTCCTGATTTCCCTCGTGCTTGACATTGCTGGGTCTTTTGGTTTACTTAGGATGTTTTGGAGGATTTGGTTTGTGTGCTACAGTGATGCCATGTGGTTGCAATAATCTATTGGCGATTAGTCTGTTGAGAAGTTTTTGATGTATGGCAATGTTATCCTTTTTACAATTTGTGTTGTATTGTGCTATATTGGATTCAGTGGTCAGGCAGTTTTTGATGAAGTTGTGTGAATAAACACTTTGTTGGAAGACGTTCTATAGCTGATCAGTTTCTTTTTTCTGATATTTAGGGTTGCTGCAGTGTGCTCATCTAAATAGTGTTCTTACACAGTTTCTCTTGTGGGAGTTGGGTTGTTACTTTAATAGTGGAACACTTGGTTGGTATGGATGGTTTTACAATACACTTGTGTTTCTAATTTGCCATCACTGCCTCTGCTGAGGATGATATCCAGGAAGGGTAGCAGTGGTGGGTTGCTACCAGTTTGGCCTGGTTTCGGCGAACCGGTAGCGGCGGTGGCGGGAGGCTCCGCCCACCCACCCGGACGTCATCACGGATGATCTGCGCATGCACAGAAGGTTTTGTGCATGCGCAGAAGCGCCGCGCGCATGTTTAGTTCTGAATCTGTAGCAGCGGTAATTGAAACCCACTACTGAAGGGTAGCATGTTGTTATTTTCTTCTTCCCTAGTGAATTTTATTCCTTTGAGGATGTTGATCATTTCGGCTGTATTCCCTAGTTCAGAGGTGGGGATTTATGGCCCCTTTATAACTTGTGGACTTCAACTCCCAGAATTCCTGAGCCAAGCCCCTGTTCTAGTTGATCCTTTTTTATTAGGACAGAGGTGTCATTTACATCTATATAGGTGCTATCTATATATAAAATGCCCATCTACTTGGCACTGCTGCTGTACTTTATCCCCTTCCCAGTGATAAAAGATAGCTCCCAAGCATCAAGATTGCTTATCCTTGCAATAAGCTGCAGCTGGTTTAAACACAGTGGTTAATTTAATAAAACACTTGAGTTGGCTCAGTTTATGCATTGTAGGAAACATAAAAAGCTCCAATGCATGAAATAAGCTAGGAGTAGACTACTTTGTGGCCTTGGGTAACAATGGGGTTCTTAAGACTCCTTTTGTGGCCTCAGAGCCTTCTCTAACAATAACTACCCAAAATGGTGGCAACATTTTCTGCCATTCTAAAGTGGAACACATACAAAAAATGTAATATAAATATTGTAATATAAACGTAAATGTAATTTGTTGAAAACTAAGCACATCAATAAAAATAACAAAGCTTCCCAAAGTCTGAGAGAAGAGCCCAGATATGGTCGTAGGTACCCACCATGTTACTCACTCCTGAACCAAACCTGTTTAGTTGATCTGAAGGTGATGCTCCTTCAAAATACCCCTTTACAAAATTGCTAACAAAGCTTGACAGCCAAAGAACACACCTTCCAAACTATGAGTGGTTGCATTACTTAAGATATGCCTCCATTGCCTTCCAATAGAAATGGAGGTCCTCCTGACACAAGGGCCAAATCCAGATGAAATAGATAATACCACGAATCTCCCAAAATCACAATGTGTGATATTTCAGTTTTTTCTTTTTAATTAATTTACAGACATTTCTAAAATTCTGTTTTCACTTTGTCATTATGGGGTAGTGAGTATAGATTAATGAGAAAAAAATGAATTTCAACAAGTGTAGAATCAGGCTGCAGCATAACAAAATTGACAAAAGTGAAGGGGTTGAATATTTTCTGAATGCACTGTATGTGTGAGTTGGGCAATCATAGAAATTTGTATAATAAATAAGTCCCCCTCATACAGCACTGCAGTGAATTTGAAGGCGGTCAATCATCTTAATCAGTACCAAACTATCAGAAGATGCTATTTCTTTACAGCCTTAGAGCAAATCAAAGATCCCATCTGATTCTAATTATTGAAGTGTATTACGTCCTTTTAAATTGTCTAAGAAATTAATTTCTTCCAGTGTCTGCAATTAGTTTGGAAAGTGCAACTAGGCATTACTGCAACAGCTGTTCCTCACATCATTTTATACACTATAACATTTCAAAGTGCAGTTCTTCAAAGCTGATCATGACCCTCTCCCTAAATTACTAGTGCTAAATTTATAAAGCTCAGTCTATCATTCTTCATTAATTGGTTTGTTTGTAGTCTTTTTCTTTTATTGTTAACTCTACACTCTGATGATATTGCTCTGACACAATACCACCCTTGCTTTTTATATTTCAAGTATGCTTAAGCACCCTTGCTTTTTATATTTCAAGTATGCTTAAGCATTGCTGGAGGAGGGGAATACCATTTGGAAACAATTATGGGATTCTGTTTTCTTTTTGCCCTATTAAAAGTATTTTTTAAATAAATTTAATAAAATAAATTAATAATAATAAAATGTATTAATATTTTAATAAAATATTAAATAAAATAATCTATACTTCTCCCCATCCTTATAATGTATACTTCCCATCCTTATACTTTAATGAGGAAAAAAGGTGCCCTCAGAGTTAAACCCGTCTTCTTCTGAGATCCTTCAGTCCTGAGGTAACTGTGCCTGTGGGTGACCAGCAACTGGACGATAATCCCTCCTTGCTGCCATCATCCCTTCACTAGAAACTGGTTTCTCCTTCCCCACCAGAATTCTGTGGAGCCAGAGAGGACTGAAGGGGAAATCCTCATCCTATCCGGTCTGTCTAAGTACAAAAAGGGAATCAAATGAAAACTGTAGGAGTCTGTTGCTCAGCCAAGCTGAGGTGGGAATGAGAAGACAACTGGCCAATTGAAACAAAAATCAACTTTAACAAAGGTACCAAAAGAAGATCAGCTTCCATATATATACACTGTACAGTTTAAATAAAATTATAACACATTTCTAATTATAATTAAATAACTCTGAAACTTGCCTGAGATCACCCCCCTCATCCAGGATTTTAGCCAACACCCTCACAAAAGACACCTAAACTTTTCCCGCCAAAATCTGACAGAACTTTTCCTGCCTTTTACTCTTATTGGCTGCCAGGGATGAGGTAATTCCCTTTGGACTCATCAGGCTGTTTTTTTTTAAATTTAAAGGCCAGTTGCTCTCCACTAGAACTTGGCATTGTGGGACAGCTATCAGTAATGCCCTGTTTCCTGTGGTCCCCATCCCTCATTTATTTATTTGCTTGTGTAAAATCCAGCCTCTCCCCCTTATTCAAGAAAGTAAAGACTCTTGAAACTTGGCATTTCAAAAGGGACCTTTTATTGAAAAAGGGTGATAGCAAGACGGAATCAAAGCAGGCTCTGAGGGCCCTCAGGCAATACAGTTAGAATAAAAGAAATAAGAAACCCCTCCCAGCAGTCCAGTGTGGATTCAGCCAATCCGCAGGTGTGAAGATGTTATTGTATCGGCCGCTCTGAGAAAGCAATAAGGGAACTTTCTCAGGGTCATCTTCTGCCAGTTTTCCGGCGATGCAACCCACATGGCCCACCCTCCCCTTACATTATCCCAAAGGTGAGAAATTTCCAGGCCACTTTGGCGCCAGGGTAATGGTTATAAATCAGGTTAAAGGTTATAAAGGAATGCAATGCAGGATATAGGATACATAGGGTGAAAGCAATAAGTAAATGGAACAATTCCAATATCCCCCTCCCCTTCCCTTGAAGAATGGCAGATACACGGATCTGACATCTTGTTTATTTATTGACTTTTCTATGACAACCCACCTCGTCATAGTGTCTCTGGGCAGCTAATTAAAAGCCAAGATAATGCACACCTTAGGAATAAACACAGCTGAAACAAAGCTACAAATCCCATCAATATAGCCATCTCATGGGCTCTGCCAAACACGTCCCGATTCCCATACCCAGTGGCATAGTCACATCTTTAAGGCCTTATGAAAGTGAACAGGGTCAGGGCCAATCTAGTCTTAAAGAGGATGACGTTCCAAAAGCAGGTATCATGGCAGAAAAGATTCCCTTTCTAGGTCTTGCCAAATGAGACTCTGTGACAGACAGAACTGGTAGCAAGCAACCCCTGCCAGTTCTGATAGGTGAGGTATATACAATCGGGTAGAGACATAGCCTCAAGAAGTGCTTTATAGGTAACAACCATCACCTTGAATTGAACCCAGAAGCATACTGGCAACCAGAGCCTCCTCTTCTAATTCAGTATTTTTTCCAAGCTAAAGGTTGCTTTGACCTTTGTTCCTACGTTGCAAAGAGCAAATAGGGCCAGGACAAAAACTAATTTTGATTTCAATAGAAGAAAATATATGTAGCTGAGGGTTGAACTTTAAAGTTCTTGGTGCTCTCTGAACTTGGTTGTTTACTTGCAGACATTTCTTTGCCTAACTAAGTAACATCATCAGATTGCAAGCAAATAACCAAGCTCAGAGGGTACCAAGAACGTTATAATTCTTATTTCATTTATAATTAGTTCCTCCCTATTTAAGAGATTTCACTTTCTGTCATATTAAAAATTAGAGCTCAGTGGAAGTCTTTTTAATCTGCAATGTCAAATTACCTACCAAACTTTTCTTTTAATCATTCACAGGTCAGACTGGCTGTTCATTTAGTGGAGCAATAGAAACCCAGCACTTAAATGTCATAGAGATATCATTGAAATGCTGTAATTATGGGGCCACATAACATGCAAAATGGGATTTTTTTTTGTCTTCTTGTCTACTTTCTTCTGCAATACATGAATATAATTTAGCTGACCTAAAGGTTGACAGGTGGAGATGTAGAGTGTGCAGCTTTCTAGGGAGGCTTCCATCTGTTTCATATTTTTAATTCTTATCTATGCAAGCCAAGTGCTTATATGGAGTTTGATCTAAACAAATTGATTTTAAAAGTCATCTTATTTTAAATGCCTTGCATATATGGCCATAGTTTACTTTTTCTGCCAGGGCAGCCCACTCAGTGAGTTTGCTTCTATGCACAGTAGAAATAAGTAGAAATGGGAAATATAATCAGCTTTTGGGGGTGAAAAAAGTGACAGTCTTTCGTTTAACTTTTTTGTTAATGGAGCAACAATTTATCTTCAGGAAAAAGAGGAAACTCCTCTCCCCCTCTCTTGAAGGTTTTAGGGATTTTCAATTTTTGCAGGACCTGCAGGGAAGAGAATAAAGTCATACTGTGTGAGTGATACCAGATTTTGTTAATTCTTTTGGGGGTATTCCGGAAAGTTGTCTGAAGCTTGATTGGATTCAATAATATAACCGTCCTTGTATGGCTTGACAGAAGGAGCCACTACAGAACTTCGTAGATCATAAGAAGAGAAAAGTTGAATCTGCTGTTTAGCAGTGAAGCAAAAATTAGGCTGAATTCTTGTGCCAGTTCTGAGACTTATTGGTTTTTCACCCATCTTTCTTCTCTGCTGACTGTGATTATACAATTTGGACCAATAAAATAATCTCTTAATTAATTAATTAATTAATTTCTATTTGTATGCCGCCCAACTCCCAGGGGACTCTTGTGTGGGCTTCTAGGCAAAACATTTGTTCCAGATAAACAGCTTAATTAGACTATGTTGCACTCTGGTGAAGGGAATTTTTCATTGTGCAACATTTCTGTAAATTCCCATTATTTTTAGTGAATTGGGAAAAGCTATTTCAAAGCACACCATGTCTCCTGCCAATTTGGTAAACTCACACATAACCAGCAAATTTCTCTCCTTCTCCTTCTCCTTCTCCTTCTCCTTCTCCTTCTCCTTCTCCTTCTCCTTCTCCTCCTCCTCCTCCTCCTCCTCCCTCTCCCTCTCCATCTCCCTCTCCTCTCCTCTTCTTCACCTAGACCAGACCAGGAAATCTATTCCACAGGAAAGCAAGGAATACTTTTATTGAGATTGTCTGTAAAAACAGAACCTTGCAAGTTGGGTTGGGTTGTATCTCATGTATTCCAGTGAATTAGGGAGAGTGCCTGAAGTGCTTCTAACTATTTTGTCTTAGCTGTAGAATTAAACAATGTTTCTGGTCCTTTTGTCTAGCTGGTGGCTCTTGCATATTTCCATCAAGATTATCTTCCTTATTCTCACCATTGACTGGCTGGCTATCCTCTCTGATCAGTTCTTGGCCAAAAGAGAGAAGGACAAATTCAGAACTGGTGGTTCTTTACAAGCCAGTTTTGTGTAATAGTTTAGGCCCCAGTCTAGAAACCAGTAGCCTGTGAGTTCTAGTCCTGCCTTAAGCACAATGCTAGCTGGGTAATCTTGGGCCAGTCACTCTCTCTCAGCCCTAGGAAGGAGGCAATGGCAAACCAATTCTAAAAAACCTTGCCAAAAACCTGCAGAAACTTGTCCAGGACATTTCTGAGTACTGGATATGATTGACGGAAGGAAACAAAAGTATACCAACATATATTGTGTATGAAAATTATCAAAACCAAGGCCACATTATAGTGTGTGTAGCAGAGGTACACACTCCCGGTTCAGACCGGTTCTATAGAACTGGTAGTAAAAATAGAGACTGGTTTTCTGAACTGGCAGTAACGGCAGCCTGGCCATGCCCCCGAGCCAGTTCCGCTTGCTCGGACCCTCGCCCTGCCTCACCTTCACCACGTGCAGCCACTGCCACCTCCTGCTTTCACACAGTAAGTATTGAGGCAGGGAAGGTGGGCAGGGTGGTGGCTGAAGAAGAGGGCGGTGGCAGGAGAGGGCAGTGGTGGCAGCAGCAGCGGTGGGCAGTGCCCCGTCCCAGCTGCGGGGACAGCAGTGGTGGCGGGGCATCCCAGAACTCCCAGAGAGTTTTCCTGCGTTGCTTTGGCCAGGATACAGCGAGCAGAGCAGCCCCAAAAGCTGGCAGGGTCCCCAGCGCTGCAGAACAGAGCAGAGTCGGCATCGCCTCTGCCAAAGGCTGCTTGCCCTTCAGGTGTAGCACCTGCACCGGCTTCCTCTAATCTGCAGTTTACTCATGAGCACCATGCTCATGAGTAAATGCGCTCATGAGTAAACTGCAGATTAGAGGCAGCCGGCAGATCCTGGATTGCTCGCTCAGCTGCTCACCCCACGGAGCTCACAGGCAGCGAACAAAACCACTGGGAGGCTGGGAGGGGGGGTGCAATCATGGGGAAGGCCCGTAAGAGGCGAGAAGGGGTGCTTTTCGGCCAGGAAGGGCAACGGAGGGAAAGCCGAGATGACGACCACCACCCCACGGCGTCCCGACCTGGATATGGGGCCAGAGTGTCAAAAAGTCCCAAATATTTTCGCCACTGTTTCGGTGGGCATGGCTTGGTGTAGGGGTCATGTGACTGAGTATGCGTGAGTGACGTCAAGTTGCCCACACCCACTCAGTCACATGCCCCCCCACCTAGCCACATCCACAGAACCAGTAGTAAAAAATTTTAGAACCCACCTCTGGTGTGTAGGACTTAAATTCTCCTAATCATAGGACTGCAACTTAGACATATAAATGCCTCCACTACTTTATATACAATTGTTGTACACACAATACACTTGAGAGTGAGAGTTAAATATTTTTGCAAGCCTTTGGGAACATTGTAAATCCAGCTGTAGCCAATCTTGGATGAGTTTTAAACTGGATTCAGAAGATTTGAAAAATCAATATTCTTTTTATCTAAATTAACTTTAGTAATAACTTTGCAATTAAAAACAGTCATATCTGTTCATCTGATATATTTTATTTATTATAAACTATAGATTATATCCCACATTGATTCCATCACTCTTGAGATAAAATACAAACTTACACTTTGCTAGCAGACATATCATAGTTGATTTCTCTTTGACAATTCAGTCAATCAACTATTATTTAAACAGGATATTTGAAATATAAAACTCTGTACATCAGATGTAGTTACTAACACATCAGATGGAAACTATTTTGAAGTAATCTGCCCAATTTAAATGTGATGATTTAACTTTTTGGGGAGTGTGTGTGTAAAACAGATATAACTGAGTCAGTATTGATGAGCATTTATCTAGGGATTGAACAATTACCACAATATTTCTGTCCTTAAAGAGTTTGCATCATGATCAAACATCATTACATGCATATAAGTGCTAATTGCAACATTTACTGGTAATAGGCGATTGGTAACATCTGGAGCAGAGGTGTCGAACTCAAGGCCCACGGGCTGGGTCCGGCCCACAGCATGCTTAGATCTGACCCCTTGGGGCCAGCCTGGAAATATCAAAGGACCGGCTGGCGGTGCCTCTGCCAAATGGGCCGCAGGGGGGGCCTCATGGGGCCTCTGTGTGCCTCGTTTTCAGCCGGTAGAGTGCTGCAGGAGGCTGGAGAGGCCAAAAACAGGCCACGCAGGGCCTCCAAGCAGCCCATTTTTGGCCAGGAGAGTGCTGCAGGAGGCCATGAAGGCTAAAAACGGGCTGAGTGGGGGCCATCTGGGGCCTCCGCGTGGCCCATTTTCAGATGGCAGAGTGCTGCAGGAGGACTGGATTACAATTATGTGGCCTCAAGTAAGTGCCTGATCTGGATAGAAAACAAGCAACATCCTATGTTAATACCACAGTTTAAAGCCAGATTTTACATACTGTAGGTCCATTTAATCTACAATCAACAATCTATTCTATATTCTATATTCTATATTCTGTGTTCTATTCTGTATTCTATTCTGTACCTATAATTGACAGCCATTTCTATTTACTATCCTGGAAATTTACCTCTGCTGCTTAGATCTTGTATTATCATGTTATTTATGCTATTGTGTTTTTATTATTAGTTGAATAATAAAAATACAATAGTATAAATAGCTTTCTGCCTGGAAAAGCAATTTACTATTAAGCAATGGGGTATAAATTTAGAAATAAAAAGTTTAGTGGAATATGAAGAGTAAGTAATAAATGTTTGCCAGTAATATCTGGTAGAAGAGATAGGAAAATGGTTATAGTAAAGAACTGTGGAAAGAAAGAAGAGAAGGGGAAAAATGCATCTTGAACCTGTGTCAAATGCCCACCATGACCACGCCCAACTCTGGCCACAACCATCACACGGGCCCTCTGAGGTAAAACACATCCCTGATGCAGCCCTCAATGAAATTGAGTTTGACACCTCTGATCTGGAGAATCACAGATACCGCAACCTGTTTGTAGAGCAACTGTAGTATTTCTCTCTCTCCACCCCCCAAAAATCATTGCCTGCTTTTAAGCATAGTCCATGGGGGGGGGGGGATCTTTACAGTGAAGGCTTATTAAAACAGCAGCACAGTTTTCATTGGAAATAAGAGATACCTGCCATATTTCTGATTCCGATCTAGAACTGAAAATGTCCTTTTGTGGGAGAGTCTTAAACACTTGCCAGTGCAGAATGGATGCATTAGAAACAATTCATTCTTGTAATTTTATCTTGTTGATGTAGCTGCATGAACAAAATCCTCGAAATATGTGAGCCACCCTTCCTGCCACTTTGCTCGTCCCTGCAGACAGGGAGTTTCATATAGTCTTCTTTTTAAAAAAATAATTTTTATTAAACAGTTTTAAAATGAAAACAATATATAAATACAAAATGTACATATATACAAAATCAAAATACAAAACAAAACATCCACATTACAAGACATAAACTCACATAATATAAACTTACAGAACATATAACAGTTTATCATTATTCATTTCGCAGTTTTGCGTATCGTTGTATCGTCTATATTACTATATCACATTATTCCTTGAACTTATTTATATTAACGTATTTCTTAATTCTTACCTATTGTTATTTTCTTTGCCTTTTGACATTCAAACCAATTCTATCTACCTATCTCATCATATTCTATATACATTAATAATTACTTAGATTTACTTTTGAGTTCTAACCAGTTATACCATTTTATCCATATTTTGTAAAACTCTGTTTCCTCTTTATCTTGTAATTCCAATGTTAATTTGTTCATTTCTGCACATTCTAATATTTTTGTTATTATCATTGGGCTCGAAGGTACTATTTCCACTTTCCAGTGTTGGGCATATGTTATCCTAGCTGCAGTTATTATGTGCAAGATGAGAAATTGATTATTTTTGCTTATCTTCTCTTTCATGATTCCTAATAGGAATAGTTCTGGTTTTAACTTTATTTTTTGGTGTACAATTTCATTTATCCATCCCTGGATTTCCCCCCCAATATTTTTTTGCTTCTGACAAAGAGTTTCATATACTCTTCTACAGAGCTGATTGCTTTCTAAAGAGAAACTTTATTCCAAACTTGTATAATTTATTATACATATACCGAATATCAAAGGGGCGCTTTGTTGAAATAGGTAACTTCTGAAGAACAAGTATTCTGTAAACAAATCATGCTAAAGAATGTGTCATCCCTTGATTATGATGTGCTATAGATTGCCATTTTGACAGTTAAGGAAAAAGGCAGTGTTCCCTCCTTTCTTCAGGCCCAGAGAGACCCCAGAGGCAATCAACGTGTTTAATTTAGCAATGGAATTAGATTGGTTCCAGCAGTTGCACTCGCAATCTTTAGAAGCATGGCCCTCTGAGATGATCTCCTTTACCACCTCCCGTTCCTAATTTGATATTTACTATGATTTTGAAAGCACTAAAAAGATTTCCCACATCTACTCCCTGCCAGAAAACTCAATGACCCCTTTCACTTTCCCGGAGAAAGGATATCAGAAATGATATTAACCTTTTCACTTAATTTGGGTTCTTGTGTCTCATTAATTGCAAAAGCAGTATCTGTGTAGCAACAACTGGTGTTTCTTATGAATTAATTGCTTTGGGAGGGGGAGAAATAGGAGAAGAATGTCTCATGCTGCAGAACAAGAGGTGTCCAAGCTAATTGAGAGCCACTGTGAGTGTTACTATTTCTGTTCAATAATATTTAGCTGACGTCCAAATAATATTTGTCCCTATATAAATGGCACAGGATCTGTGTATAGTTTCACAGAAGGAGAGATATTTAAAAGAACAGATAGTCAGAGGCAAGCTGTTCGTGTGATACAAAATGAAAAGAATTGCTATCTGACACTCTGTAGAGATACTGTCAGTCAATGTTGACAATACTTGGAGAAATGGATCAGTAATCAAAATAGTATTTGACTGCTTTCAAAGTTGCTATGAGACATATAAAAGGGCTGTGTTATTAAAAACATGACAACAAATAGTGGAAAAATGGTAATCAAAACCGCTCAAAGAGATCTTCAAAATCTGCACTGCTACTTTGCAATATGAAAGGATAATAATAGAAACACAAATTATTGATACATTGCTATAGAGCAGTAGTGTCAACTCGATTTCATTGAGGGCCGCATCAGGGTTGTGTTTGACAAAGGGTGTGGTGGTGGGGGTGTATGGCTGGAGTGTGTGTGGCTGGGGTGGGCATGGACAGCTCACTGTCACTCATGGAGGGGGCGCCCAGGGAGAGGCCAAACTCTTGTCCTCCAGAGGAGCCTTGCCATCCCTCTCAGACCACGCAGAGGACCCCTAGATGGTGGCACAGGCTGTCCAGGGACCCACAACCCAGCCCAGCCCCGCTTCCCTGAGAGGGTGCCCGGCTGCGCTTACCTCCTCCTCGAAGCTGCTGCTGCTGTGCTTGCTCTCCTTGACCAGGTTGCTCATGGTGTGTGCGGGAGGGCAAAATGTGTGGGTCAGAGGGAGGCCCACTCTCTCTCCATGCAAGGAGACCCGGCTTTGTAACCAAAGCATCCAGGGAGAGGAGGAAGAGACAAGGGGATGGCGAAAGGGCAGCAGGGCTGCTGGTGGCCAAGTGCTAAGGCAAGACTTCCCTCAGATCCTCCCTCCCTCTCATTATAATCTTCCTTCCTTCCTTCCTTCCTTCCTTCCTTCCTTCCTTCCTTCCTTCCTTCCTTCCTTCCTTCCTTCCTTCCTTCCTTTTTCTCTTTTCTTCTTTTTCCTTCCCTCTTCTTTTTCCTTTCTTCTTCCATCTCCTCTTTCCTACTTTTTCCTTCCTTGCTCTCTTCCTATCTTTCTTTTTCTTTCTCTTTCTCTTTCTCTTTCTTTTTCTTTTTCTTTTTCTTTTTCTTTTTCTTTTTCTTTTTCTTTTTCTTTTTCTTTTTCTTTTTCTTTTTCTTTTTCTTTCTTTTTTCTTTTTCTTTTCTCTTTCCCTTTCTCCTTTCCTGTCCCTTCTTGGATGCTCAAATGCAAAAGGGGAAACATTTCTCGATGCCTCCATGCCTTGTGATCAATTGCCACTTTTGCTAGTAGTTTGTTTTGCTAGCACTCTTGCCAGTGAAAACAGAGCTCAGGAGGGGCGCGGGCCTCCTCCAGCATGCTGCCAGTGACAACGGCCTCCACCAGGTTGTAGATCAGTGCCCAGTTGGCTTCGGCCGGGCTGAGGCACTGTGGGCTGGTCCTTCACTATTTCCAGGGTGGCCCTGTGGGCCAGATTTAAGCACCCTGCAGGCCGGATCCAGCCCATGGGCCTTGAGTTCAACACCCTTGCTATAGAGTAAAACATTGATCTAAATATAATACCTGCAGATACACATAGATCTGATGGGTATCACAGGTTCTTCAAACTGGGTGTGAATGAAGTGGTGTGACATTCAGAAGCTTTTGCAGGCTGTGCCAACCTCAGTAAGTAGCAAAATGCAGCAGTTTGTCCTCAGACTATGCGGTGGTGACCTAGAAGTGTCCTAGAAGCAATCTATTCCAACAATCTGGAAGGCCTCAGAGCTCTTCAAATGGTAAGTGAGGAGGAGGAAGTTTTGTCTGGTAGGGTTGGAATCATGCCTAAGACCTGGAGTCCCCTTGAGGGTAGGGGAGGCCTTGGGAGAACCAGAGCAGGCAGACTTGGGTCTGTGCTCGGCCTCCAAGGACTTCCTTCATCCCCGAGTCACCCTGTGTTCCCCTTATTGACTTACAGGTTCATTTAATGATTCATTTAGGAGAGCAGGGATGGGGGAATCATTAGGTGAGATGTTCCACCTAACAATCGTTGTGACATGTGACTAAGACTACCTATAATGGGGGAGGAAAATAATAGACTATAGGATAATGTAGAGAGGAAAATTCGGGACAGTAGCAAGAAGCAATAAGAGATGGCCATAGGAATGCTTAGAAAGGCACTTAACTTGGTTAAAAGTTAGAATTAAGTCCAACCTAATCCTGTGTTTCAGTCCCATCCTATCATATCATATCCATAAACAGTCCTGCAATTACTTATATGAAAAGCTCATGTATTTGATTTTCTAAAGACAGGTTGAGTGCTAAATTATTCTGGCAACCTTAAAATTATTAACTTATTTGTCTGATTAAAATTATTAACTTATTTGTCTGATTGTTTGCTACCTGAAAATAGGAAAATGGGAATACATATTAGATACAGGGCATGTTTCTGAAACTAATAAGAGACTTGCATCTTTTACATATTAGAACAGATCCTCAATCTGTTTTCTCCATCAACTTCAAAGAAAATGGATTCTGGGACATAATGTTCAAGGTTAAAAATGATTGCAAAGAGAATTTTGTTAAAAGAAAATTTTTTTTTAGTAATAACCTGATTAGAAGTGTGAGCAGTGGGACAGAAAATGGCGGCTCCTGCCAATGTTTCCTCTGGCTTGTATTTCAACAAAGAATCAATTTCTTATGCATTTCTTTTAAATGAAACAAAATTTCTCCACTCTTAGCAATGGTACAGGTGCAATCTATTCAGCAGAGTTTGGTGCCAATAATAATTTATTAAACTTGTAGGGCAGCCATAGTTTGCTATTTTGTAATGCTAACAGTAATTTTTGTTTCATTCTACTAAAGCTTTATTTCATTATATTCAATCTGAAAAAAAAAAAATTTAAATAGACCTCTGGTTGCCCAGCCTCCCTCTTTATATGAGATTTTCTACCACATTCATTTCTTTGTACTTCATATGAAGAACTATTTCCTCTTTGACCTTGCAGGTATTATAAGAAAAAAGCATGGTAGCACCCAGGAAACTGTCTTATTCCAACTCCATTGGGTTCATGAGTTTTCCGGCATTTTAATATAAAATACTTTTCCACCCATCCTAGAAGATACCAGCAATAACCTTGAGATGAACTGCGGGCAAAAGATGCACTCTGTTCCTGAACTGTAAGCCTTCCCATGGTTTTAAATCTTTGTTCACAATTGTTGCATTCCATTCTGTCATCCCTTTTTATGTTGGTGATTCTGAGCTACTTATTATAGAGTATTATAGTGGAACGAAGAGAATGATGCCTCACATAGCAAATTGGCAATGACCTCATCATCTGTGATGGATGATGAGGTCATGGTGGTTCCCTTCATGCCACCGTTGCCTTTTCCATTCTGCTGCTACACAAGGAAGCTGTTGGAAGTTGCCGTGTCTCTTTCTTCATTCTCTGTCAACTGCAGGCGCTCTTCGCCATCTGTTCCCATTTTAAATAATGGGACACAGCTGGTTATTGCTTTTTGCTGTTTTTTTTAAAGCTGTTGGGCTAGCCAAGCACACAGAAATTGAACATCCAGTGTAGGGCTTGCACCCAGCAAAGCCAGCTGGACTGCAACAGCAGCAAACTACATTCAGCCAAGTACTCCAGCTGCTCGGCAATCTTTGGCAATAGATTGATTTCCTTCCTGTGTTTCTGCTGTGGAGGTAAGGCTGCCACAGATCCACACTTTCATCGCCCAGGAATTAAAAAAGAAAGGGAAAGAGCCTGCATGCCAGTGGGAGTCGTTTCCTTTTTTAGTTCCTGTGTGGGATAAGAAGGGAGAAAGTGGGAAGAGAATAGTCTGTGACATTTGCCTAGTGCCAGTTTCTGCTTTGAAGCTGGAATATCTAACTGGATATTCTGTTTTCTCTGATACCCCATTTGATGATCTAATATACTATGAAAAGAAGTTATAATTTCATGGTAATATTTTGTCAGAGTTACGCAATAAATCAGAAGCTTCAGAAGATAACTGCATTTTGCTGATTCAAATAACTTCTTTATAAGTAGAATAAAACATTAACAATACCACACTTTGTTTCAGATCACATGTTGAGATGTTTTCATAGCAATCTTTAATGGTGGACAGACTAAACCACACCCTTCTTCTTGCTAAGTTTCTGGACATGCTCAATTAACACTTCAGCCCAATTGGCTGACTCAATCACATGGCTCTCCCAGTCATGAATATTCCAACACTCCTCCCTTCATTACTGGGAGAGACATCAAACCTATTGGATTTAAACATTTCCTATAATGGACGCCACCCAATGGTTTGGTCATCATGTCTGCTAAATTATCCTCTGAAGAACAATGATGTAAACGTATCAATTTTTCTTTTACAGCTTCCCTGACATTACAATACTTAATGTCCACATGTTTACTTCTGTTCTTCACTCTGTCACCTGTTGCCATTTTTATACAGGCAGCATTATCTTCATAAACAGTTACAGCTTCATTTACATTTACATTTAAATCTTGTAACAACTGTACATACCAAACTACTTCAGAACATAACTCAGACAATGCAATAAACTCTGCTTCAGCAGTTGAAATAGCAACCGTTGTTTGTTTTCTGGACTTCCAACCAATTAAAGCCCCTCCAAACATTATTACAATTCCAGAATTAGACTTTCTGGTTTTTACATCATTTGCATAATCACTATCAACATAACATTTCAATTTTAATTCTTCAGTGACCTGTATTTGAAGACCCAAATTCACAGTTCCCTTCAAATACCTGAGAATTCTTTTCACACCCATCCAATGCAACTTTGTAGGTGTAGCAGTAAAGCGACTTAGAATGCTCACTGCACAAGCTATGTCTGGTCTGGACCACTGTGACAGATATAACAGACTCCCTATTGCAGAGTGATATATCTCCTGATCACAGGCTTCACTTTTATCCTCACCCAAACTATTGTAAAAATCTGTGCTCATAGGTGTAGGAGCAATATTACAATCTTTCATGTTATATTTCTCTAATAATTGTTCAATTTTTCTCCTTTGACTGAGAATATAACCCTTTTCAGTTTTTTGTATCTCTACACCAAGATAATTCTTTATTTCTCCCAAATTCTTTAATTCAAATTTCTTTTCTAACTTATTAGCAAATTCTTTAACTTGTGATGCATCCTTTGCAATGAAACAAAGATCATCCACAAATGCTAATAGTAGACAATTCCCACCTTGTAACTTTCCAGTGTATATGCAACCATCAGCTTTGCAACTTTTGAACCCAAGACCTTTCAATGCAGTATCAAGACAGATATTCCAATTTCTGGCTGACTGCTTCAGCCCATAAATAGCCTTGTTCAATTTATACACCATGTTAGGCTTTTTATTTTCATACCCTGGCGCTTGAACCATATAAATTTCTTCCTCTAATTCAGCATTGAGGAATGCAGTGGTTATATCAAAATGCCAAATTCTATGCCTGTATGCTGATGCTAATGCCAGTGCTAGTCTTATGCTCTCACCTTTTACAGTTGGCGCGAACACCTCATCATAGTGCACATTCTTTAATTGAGAAAAACCTTGTGCCACCAATCTTGCCTTATACTGTACTTCATTATTGGGTAATACCTTTTTCTTGTATACCCACTTACATCCTACAGCCTTGGTACCCTGTGGCAAAGTCACAGATGTGAACACTTTATGATTTCCCATGGATTTCATCTCTTTATCCATGGCTTCCTTCCACTTTTCTTGTTCAACTTTTGGTAATGCCAATACTTCCTTATAGTTTCTTGGCTCATACCACACATTACACACTTTAACTTTACTGGCAGAATACCTGTCTGGCGGAACCCCTCTGTTCCTACGCTCTGACCTACGTGGCATTGCCTGTTCTTGTGTTTCAAGCTTTTCTGGCTTCATATCTTGTTCAGACTCTCCTCCCTGAACATTGACACCTTCAGTAAATGATTCACCATCATTAAATGAGTTATTGTCACTAAGTGGATCACCGTCGCTAAGCGGATCACTGTCGCTAAGTGAGACATTTTCAGAATTTGCATCAATTCTGTTCCAATTTTGTTCTGCAAAACTAGCAGATCTTGAAATCACTATCCTTTTACTTCCATCGCTAAAGCGATACCCTTTTGAGCCTGGCTCATAGCCCACAAATCTGAGCTTTCTAGCCTTTTGTTGTCCCTTTCTTCTGATTGCTTTTGGAATATGTACCCAGGCAGTACTTCCAAATATTTTTAAATGTGCTAGAGAAGGCTTTCTCCCATATAGCATTGCATATGGAGTATTATTGATGGATGAACTCCACAACCTATTTACTAAATAATTGGCAGTCAGTATGGCTTCACCCCAATATGACCTGCTCATACCAGAATCCTCCAGTAATGAGTCTTTCATTGTTTGCAAAACACCATTCCTCTTTTCAGCCACTCCGTTCTCTCCCGGTGTGTAAGGATTTGTGCGCCTGTGTCTTATTCCCAATTGTCTCAACCATTGTTGAAAATTTGTTGACATAAATTCAGAACCTCTGTCAGTTTGCAACTGACATACCTGTTGTTTGTACCTTCTCTCTACAAAGCTTAACCATTGCTTAAATTGCTGTAGCACCTCTGTTTTACTCTTAAGTAAGTAGCAAAACCCAAACCTGCTGTAGTCATCCACAATGACCAGCACATACTTTGCTCCTCCCAAACTGGCTTGCATAGGCCCAATTAAATCAGCATGAACCAGTTCTAGAGCTCTTGTGGTTTGTCTTGTGCTAAACTTGCTCACTGGGAATGCTTTAGATTTCGATGCTTTGCATACTGCACAATCCAAATATGCCTTACATCCCTTCAAATCTAATCCTTCTGCAAATTCTTTCATTTGTTGAACAACCTTAAAATTAGCATGACCAAGTCGTCTGTGCAGAAGATGAACACACGAATTATGTTCTGCTACATTTTTAAATATCTGGGAACAATGTGGGACCTTTTGTCCCTGCAATACATAAAGATTATCCTCTTTTATGCCCTGTGCACAAACATTCCCATTTCTTTGGATGAGACACTTCCCATTAACAAATGTGGTTTCATAACCTTGCTTGTCTAAACTAGACACACTTAACAAATTATGCTCCATTTCAGGTACACATAACACATCAGTAAACCTGGATTTCAAATATGGAATTTGCACATCGCCTCTTCCAATGATTTTAGCCTTTTGACCATTGGCTAAGGCTACTTCTTCATGGTTTCCTGGGAAAAATCTGGAAAATAAGTCAGAATTATTAACAATTGTTTGACTAGCCCCACTGTCAATCAACCATTTGTCTCTATTGTTATTATAACAAACTTTTGCAACTGCAATCTGTCCTTGCAAATAATGTCTCTTGTCTTGCATATTTCTTCTCTGTGCACAGCTTTTCTGCAGATGATTGGTTTCTCCACAAATGAAACACGCTTTTTTAACTTGCTTGAAGAATTGTGGCTGTGTAACTTGATCTCTCCTGCCTCTGCTCTCCTCATCTCTGCAGACACCTCGGCTGTTGCTAGAGATAGGCAGCCTGTGGAAAATTTTGCTGGAGACTTGCTGTAAGTTTCCACTGTACTCCTTGTTGGGCCCCTGCCTGTGGAATTTTCCATCAGCATGGCTGAAAAGCCTTTTCTCATATTCATTCAATAAACACGATTTCAAAGCCTCCAAATTCAAATCTGCTTCTGGCTTACTTTCAAAAATAGCTGATACAGTCTCCCAGCTCTGATCCAAACTATTTAACACTAATAAAACTTTCTGGGACTCTGGAAACTTTACTCCACGTTGCTCCAATTCTAGAAAATTAGACTGCATTTTCATTAAATGATCTTCCATAGAATCTCCTGTCTGCAAACTCATTCTGAAAAGCTTTCTTGAAAGTTGGACCACATTACACGCAGAAACATTGACATGTACTGCTTTCAATTTCTGCCATATTTCTTTTGCAGACTTTAATTCAGCTACATTTAAGAATTGATCATCCCCCAGACTTAAAAGAAGATAAGCCATAGCTTTGTCATGAGCCTTTTGATCTGCTGCTCCAAGCACACCTTGTGGGGGGTCTGCTACGATGTCCCATAATTCTTTTGCTTTCAAAAAACATTCCATTTTTGCAGCCCAAATTAAATAATTTTTCTTCCCCAATTTGGGTATTGGACTGTCTTTAAATTCCATAGCAGCAGCCATCCTGCTTTATTTTTCTTCTCTGCCTGTTCCTTTAACAACACAGACAGCTTCTTATCAGCTTTAAATTACAATGCAGTTTTAACTTTACTTCTTGAGCGATTTCTGGGCCCATAACCTGTCAGAGTTACGCAATAAATCAGAAGCTTCAGAAGATAACTGCATTTTGCTGATTCAAATAACTTCTTTATAAGTAGAATAAAACATTAACAATACCACACTTTGTTTCAGATCACATGTTGAGATGTTTTCATAGCAATCTTTAATGGTGGACAGACTAAACCACACCCTTCTTCTTGCTAAGTTTCTGGACATGCTCAATTAACACTTCAGCCCAATTGGCTGACTCAATCACATGGCTCTCCCAGTCATGAATATTCCAACATATTTTCAGTTGTATCAAATATTAAAGTGTAAAGACATCTGTGAACTTCTTACTAAATAGTCAACACTATGGAAAGCTTTCTGTTTTGCTCCTCTCATAAAATGTCTAGATATTCCAAAATGTGAGTGTATAAGATGTATTCATGAACTGGAATAGACATGGTAACAAGTCAGCCAATGGGGTCTGCTTGGTGACCCAGACGGCTCGGAGCCTGGGCGTGGCTTAGGTTCACTGATCTATCTATCTATCTATATCTCTCTATCTCTATCTATCTCTCTATCTCTCTATCTCTCTATCTCTATCTATCTATCTATCTATCTATCTATCTATCTATCTATCTATCTATCTATCTATCTATCTATCTATCTATCTACCTACCTACCTACCTACCTACCTACCTACCTACCTACCTACCTACCTACCTACCTACCTACCTACCTACCTACCTATCTATCTATCTATCTATCTATCTATCTATCTATCTATCTATCTATCTATCTATCTATCTATCTATCTATTTATCTATGCTTCTGTGATTCTATAGCTTTCTGTGATTATTGATTCTGTACTTCTGGATTCTGAGTTCTGGTTCTGGCTTCTGCTATATGGTATTGTATATAAAGAAGTTTCTTATATAAATGAATCCTGCTGAATTATTTACTCGTGTGCTGGTTGGATTGCTGCAAACTCCAACACAAAACCTTTTCTGAAACCATTTTATGACTTGAGTTGGGTTTCAAGTTCCTTGGTGTCTTCAAAAATCAGCTACAGTAATATTGAGAAAAGCAGATACCTGACCAGTAGTTTAATATTCTGGAAACTCTTCTCTCTAAAGTATGGTGGTGTTTCCTTTAAACCTTTACTGACTGAGAAAAGGCGGCTGAATTGTAAATTTTCTGAACAGAAGCAGTAGTTAAGCAATGCAAAACCAAACAGGAGAAAAGGATGAGATGAAGTGTAGGAATGATTACTCAAAGGAAAAAAAACTCTTGTTATAATTTAATTAAAAAAGAAGAGATTCATTTAAATCATGTTGTGCAGGAAAACAGGTCTATTATGACTTAATCACTATTGCATGAGTAAGGGTGGCCTTCTGAAAAATCAGCAACATGATAGTCTCCAGATGTTTTGGAATGCAATTCTTACAGTTATGAAGCTTCAGATTCTTAACTCTTGGTCTAAGACTTATAAGTGCTTTATGCAAGGTCAGTCTATATCTCCATCTAGCCTGTTTTTATTCATAGCACCTCTCCAGAATTTCAGAGAAATCTTTCACATTCCTACTCTATGATGGTTTCATCCGAAGACTGGGAATTTCTATATGTCATTCATGCGTCCTCTTTCCGCTATGTATTCAAGATGGATAGTGATTAATATTTAGGTATATGTTCAGGGGAGGGTTCCACTTACCTTCGCCACCGGTTCGCATCGCAACATCTTGAGTGCATGCGTCCCTTCGTGCAATTCTGCTTCCACACATGCTCAGTAGCTAGAATCAGCCGAAACACAGCTGAGGAGCTGATCAGCTGTGCTTCGGGCGAAGGAATAAAGGTAAGTATAAACCCGGGGGTGGGCGGGAAGGCTCTTTTTCAAGCAGCATCAGAGGAAAAAACTTCCAAACAGTAAAAAATTCGGAAAAAATTCCCCCCCAAAAAAGATGGCAGCTCCCACAGACTGGCACTGACCGAACCAGATCCGTGACGCCATCGGGTCGCTACCGGTTCGGCCAATCTGGTCCGAACTGGGAGGAACCCACCCCTGTATATGTTAGGATGTAGGTATATACATATGTATGTACTGTATGTAAAGCATGTCTACATGGGTGTTATGTATGTGTACACTTTTGAGAGCAGGCAACATAATTTCATTTTTAATGTTTGCCAGTATGCCCACAAAAAAACGTCAATAAAGGTTATCTTATCTTATGTGTCACTTATGGAATGTCTCCTTTTCTACCATTGTTTCACATTCTTGCATGATAACAAGGCAAGGCTGTGCAATAATGAAGCTTTCTTCATTATTGATGTCCTAGGGTCAAAGAGGAGATCTCATTTCCATCCTCCAATAGTCTTACTCTCCATTCTGTATTCAATAAAAGAGAGTGGTAGCTAACCATTCTTATAAGGGAAAAATAGCGAACTAGACATAGCGTTTGAAACTGGGTTGGCTTTGCACTCAGTAATAGAGATTAGACATAGAATGATCAATTTTCCATACTACATTGCTCATACAAGGTTTATTCCCCTTGCAATTCTTCTTACTCTCCCCAATGGTATTGTGATGAACATTTTGCATGTAAAACAAAAACAAACTAAACATGCAGCCATTTTGATTTGCACTTAAAATAAATGAATGGACCAGAAGTGAGATCTTGTGACTTACAGACTTACGTTTCCTATCTTGGTGCTGAATTCTGGCTCGATTTAATCCCTGTGGATCTATTTCTTACACTGTTTGTTTTTTAAATTACCTTAATCTAATGATACAACAGGCTGCCTAATCAAATTTCAAATATAATTTGATTCTTGTTCTGCTTGTGAATGAAAATGAGAAAAACTCTTGGCTTCAGTAAGAATTGCCACTTGTGTTACGGAGCTATAATATTTAATATTTGGATGACTGAGAAACATTGCTCAACTTCACAACAATGTGAAGTTGGCCCCGATCTGAGCCAGTTTTCTCTATTATACTGTTTCTCATTTTAGAAACTTGGTCTGAAAGATGGAATGTGGTACATGCGTCATGTTTTTACTTAGATTTTGTTTTGGAAATGACTAAAAGTGTTAATAGCTTTGCTAAATGGTTGGTATTTAAACTAGTGCTCTTAGATTTATGAAAAGGAATATAAAACGCTAAAATGTCACACAAAGGGTATAACATTTGTGGTAAAAGTATAACTGTTTAACTTGTGAGACTGGGGTTTCATTATTCATTTCTAACTCTTTAAAGAAAAATATACAGTTTACTCATATGAATTGAATTGCTGCAAGTAAATTAAACTGAGTTGTGCTATATTTCACAATTAGAATAAAACATCTTTTTAAATATTAACTTTTTTATTTTATACAGGTAGTACTGAACTTACAACCATTCATTTAGTGACTGCTCAGAGTTACCATGGCACTGAAAAAAGTGACTTATGACCATTTTTCACACTTATGACCATTGCAGCATCCCCATGGTCTCATGATCAAATTCGGGCGCTTGACAACTGGCATGTATTTATGATGGTTGCAGTGTTTCGAGGTCATGTGATCCCCTTTTGCGACCTTCTGACAAGCAAAGTCAGTGGGGAAGCCAGATTCATTTAACAATCATGTTACTAACTTAACCAACTGCAGTGATTCACTTAACAACTATGGCAAGTAAGATCATAAAATGGGGCAAAACTAACTTAACTGTCTTGTTTAGCAATGGAAATTTTGGGTTCAATTCTGGTCATAACCTGCGGGACTACTTGTACACGGAAAAGAAAAAGAAACACTGAAAAAACCATATTATAGTTCATACAAGGATATCAGTCAGCTTAATCAATAAATAATTTTACAATTAAGCAGATTGATACAGCGTAATAGTCATTTATTCTTTCTATTGCACTGATAGAGTGCAAGTGAGTGGGGTAATATAATATCTGGCTGGAGCTGGATTTTGTGGTACTTTTAAGGATTTTTCCCCCTTTTATTGCTGTTTCAGGGTTTATACCAGAGGTGGGTTCCTGCCGGAGCTGCCCGATGTGCAGCTCCGGTAGGGAGCAGCCAATTGCGCAATTTGTGCGCGACCTCTCCGGAGCCATCTCTGCCGGTCCACCGTGCGCGTTGTCATTTTTTTTCATGAATTTTTGGCCGATTTTGCTTCTGTGCATGCGTGGAAGCAAAATCGCGCCGAAATCTCGCGAGGGGACGCGCGCGCGCGAGAGATTTTGGTGAGATTTTGCTTCTTTCTCCTTAGTTCTAAGTTACTTCTCTCCTTGTTTAGTTTCCACCCATTGCTTCTTGTTCTACCCTCAGGTGCTTTGGAGAATAGTTTGACTCCCTCTTCTTTGTGGCAACCCCTGAGATATTGGAACACTGCTGCCATGTCTCCTCTAGTCCTTCTTTTCATTAAACTAGACATATCCAGTTCCTGCAACTGTTCTTCATATGTTTTAGCCTCCAGTTCTCTAATCATCTTTGTTGCTCTTCTCTGAACTCTTTCTAGAGTCTCAACGTCCTTTTTACATCGTGGCGACCAAAACTGAATGCAGTATTCCAAGTGTGGCCTTACCAAGGCATTATAAAGTGGTATTAACACTTCACGTGATCTTGAGTCTATCCCTCTGTTAATGCAGCCTAGAACTGTGTTGGCTTTTTTGGCAGCTGCTGCACACTGCTGGCTCATATTTAAATGGTTTAATTAAAAAGTTCTTTTTCTTCTTGGTTGTCCACTAGGACCCCAAGATCCCTCTCACAGTTATTACTATTGAGCAAGGTACCACATATACTGTACCTGTGCATTTTGTTTTTCTTGCCTAAATGTAGAACCTTACTTTTTTCACCATTGAATTTCATTTTGTTTGATAGCGCCCAATGTTCAAATGTTTCCCACTTCAAAATGACAAGAAAGCGAATCCCCGAAAAGAGAATTTCAGGTCATACATAGCTGTAGGGATACAGGCTATTTATTCCTATCCTCAAACATATTTATGTACTAAATTAAAAAAGCTAATAACAGATAATTCATTTTAAAACCACAGGCGGGAGCAATAAATGTGATTTTTTCATTTGCAGCATGAAAACTACCTTGCTGCAATACTCATGCTTATTGCTTGAGTCTTGTATTTTTCCAGCAATCTAATCACTATGCTCTGTCATGAGTATAAACGTTCCATAACTAGTATTTCTGCTGATGATAATTTGAGCCTGGTCATTTGTTCCTCTAATGAGAACTCTGATAGAGTTGTTCTATCATCCATGTGCCTGTTTTCTTGGCTATCCATGGTACTGTCACCAATACCAAAGTTCAAAAGCATCAATACTCTTTCTTGTTTCTTCAAAGTCCAACTTTCACTTCCACAGACTGTCACAGAGAACCATGGCCTATGGTTTTGATCTTTGTATATATAGATATGTCATGACATTTAAATATTTTTCCCAAGGGCTTCATTGTTATTATAACCAAATGCTACTCGGTCAGAGGTGGGTTTCATCAGGTTCTGACCAGTTCTGGAGAACTGGTAGTGGAAAATTTGAGTAGTTTGGAGAACTGGTAAATACCACCTCTGACTTTCCCCTCCCCCATCTATTCTCTGCCTCCTGAGTCCCGGCTGATTGGGAGGAAATGGGTATTTTGCAGTAACCTTCCCCTGGAGTGGGGAGGGAATGGAGATTTTGCAGTATCCTTCCCCTGCCATGGCCACCAAGCCACGGCCACCAAGCTACGCCATGCCCACCAAGCCACGCCCACAGAACTGGTAGTTAAAAAATTGAATCCCACCACTGCCTAACTAGGTGATATATTCTGTAGGTTGTACACTAGACAACCTGCCACTCCGAGATATTTCCTTACCTAAACAGAGAAATAGAATGACCACAGAGAGATTGTCATCGTTTGGGTTTTAAAATTAAAGAAGAAAATATTTTATTAAAGAAGAAAGATCCATCGCAAGACAAATATGGGTTCTTTTCATTTGAGAAAGAATGCTTTTCATAAAAACATTTGTAGTTGATCTGTCTTTAAGAATACTGATCATGATTTCATGACTTCTGGTTTCCCCAGATAATTCTCTACAGTCTCCATGGTTTGTTCTTACACTTATGTATAGTGAGAGCAAAGCATGACTGTATGGGGAACTGTGTCTTACTGAAGCGGGACATCTTCACCTTCTGATAAATTGAGTATAATTCTTGAAATCATGAAAAAATGTCATTTTTTAATTCACCAGTGTTTATCTTTGTCACAATGAGATTCTTGTGGAGTTCTTCCATGGTAATCTTTGCAATCTGTGTTCACTGCAAATTTCTCATTAAAATGATGGGAGATCTTATCTTCAATTCTAGTTTATGTGGTGGCAATCCAGACAGTTCAAGTGAATCAAGGAATTCTGTTGGAAAATGAATGGCCTTAATTCCTTCACTGACAGCATTAAAGAAACATTTCATCATTCCAGGGACATGTCTAATGCATGTGAAATTGATTTTTATCATTTCATTGAGGGGAACCAAGACAGAATTCCTTGAAAACAGTTCTACGGGATTGTTGAATGTCAGGTAGATGAAATCTATACGTTCTTCCATAGATCTTGTTGGCAGAACCATCTCTTCAAGTAATTCTCTTTTCAATATTTTGATTTTTCTGAATTTTGTTTCCTCCAACATTGAATAAGAACTCAGAATGTCTTCCTTCTCTCTCACTCACTCACTCACTCACTCACTCAATCAATCAATCAATCAATCAATCAATCAATCGCATGTTTCTCTTCAACTGAAACTTGACAAAGCTTCTTTTTTGATGCATGAATTCTTCATGTCAGCATCATTTTCTCTTTTCATAATTGATACAAGCTGGCAGAAATCCCTACAGTAAATGGTTAAAATTCCCCCCAAAGCCTCATTTTTGAGAAGAGTCTGATCTATGGCTTCAAAGCTCTCTCTCCTAATCATGAGGCTCCCATCCCAGACAAAAAGTCTTGCATGTCAAAGCAGATTTGCAGTATCACAGGGTTTTTGGAAATTACAAAGAGCATTTCCATGCACTTTGAGAGGTATATTGAATCTTGAATGCACTGTCCTACCATCAGGCACCAATGTTGCTGCAATACCAGATGAAAGCATAGCAATAACAATACCTCCATGTCTCCTAACTATAGTAAGGATCAAGTTGGTGACAAATGCCTTTCCCTTTCCTCCTGGTGCGTCAATTAAAATGATCAAAGAAAGATTGGAAGCGGTTATGCACATATTCATATACTGCTGTTTGGTTATTTATTCAATCTGGGCTTTTTGTGTAGTACAAAATCCTGATTATTGTCTTGTATTGCAGATCATTGTACCATTTTGATTACTTGAACCATTTGTTGTTTTTGGTAAGTTATGCCTTCAAATCTTTTTCTGAAGTTCTCATGTTTGTCCTAGCAATATAGAAGAGCTTGTTCATAATTCTTCTCACCAATTGTTAACCTAATCTTACGTAGCTTGTTATAATAGTTGTTAACCTAATCTTACGTAGCTTCTTCTCCGGTAATATCACACTACTAACCAGAGCATACAAAACATTTGCCAGACCAATCCTTGAATACAGCTCATCTGTCTGGAACCCACACCGCATATCGGACATAAATACATTAGAAAGTGTCCAGAGATACTTTACGAGAAGAGTCCTCCACTCCTCTATTCGCAACAGAATATCTTACGTAACCAGACTTGAAATCCTGGGCTTAGAAAGCTTAGAACTACGTCGCCTTCGGCACGACCTAAGCATAGCTCATAGAATTATCTGCTACAACGTCCTTCCTGTCGATGACTACTTCAGCTTCAACCACAACAATACACGAGCACACAACAGATACAAACTCAAAGTGAACCGCTCCAAACTTGACTGTAGAAAATACGACTTTAGCAACAGAGTGGTTAATGCCTGGAACTCACTACCTGACTCTGTGGTTTCGTCATCAAACCCCCAAAACTTTACCCTTAGACTGTTGACCTCACCCGATTCCTAAGAGGTCAGTAAGGGGCGTGCATAAGCGCACCAGCGTGCCTACCGTCCCTGTCCTAATGTTCCCTCTTATCAGTACCCATCTTATATATATAAACAATGTTATATCTATGTATATTACCAATACGTACTTGACAAAACAAACAAACAAACAAACAAACAAATAAATCATAAATCATAATATTAGCATCACTGATAGCTCTCCTTTTGATTTGGATAAAATCTTCAGACTACATTCTTGAACTGGTTCCACAATTGTCATGGATTGTTGATTTCAGAGTTTGTTAGCAAGACAACAAACAAATCTCTTAGTGTTCTGGGGATTCTTGTTCTTTCAATGTCTTCCATAGTTTGTTGCCAATGATCACCAGTTTGCAAGATTGTTCACAACATGTGTTCTGTGATTCACTAGAAGATCTGTATGAAGCAATGCCAGAGGCGATTACCTGGATAGCTGAATTGAACATTAACTATGAGGCCACTGCCATATCCCCATAGAAGTTTGACATATAATTACATCGACTGTGTGTATACTGTATGTTTACTTCTCTTCTGTCATGTTCTTATCATATGCTAAATAATAATCAGCTTGCAAGAATCCTTTCTCTCTGCAGATTTCTTTGAACGATGGAAGGATATGTCAACCAAGTATGATGAAATAGATCACGATCTCTCTCTTAGGAGATGATTAAAATCATTATCATGGTTCATTATTTGATATGCATAATAACACATAGCCATTAGTTTCTTGTTCTTCATATGGAACTGATGATGCCAACCATCATTTCCAAGTGGAAAGAAAAGTATGTGTTGAAAGCTTATTATAGGAATGATGGGACTCTGAAATTATTTGCAAACCACTTCTTCCTTCTTTTAACATAATGTGCCGTGATGCTGATTTGGTGTTGTCGCTTGGTGCTATAAAACGGATCATTCCAAAGATTTCTAATAGCTGCAAAGCAGTTAAGAAACAATTTCTGAAAGTGATTAAGAAATGAAGCTCAGTGAATCTTATGTCCATATAAATCGTATTACAACCATGAACACTGATTTAAATCCCTCAACTTCCAGCCAGTTGACTCACAAGCTGACACCAAAAATCACAGTTCTTGCAGTCTACCCACAAGGAGCAGCTGTCTGAAGTGCAAATGGGAGATCTCACAATCTCTCTTTTTTCTGGAGAGATTTCACTGCCAAAATTTGTTCCTTCAGGGACATCAAATTTGCCATAAATCCTCAGTAGAACTCCCCCAAACTTTATAATTAGTTTTAAAAATAATCTATATAAATCTGTTCGAGGCTGTGGATGTTGATAGTTGCACGCTGCAAAAGCTTCACATGGGTGCATTTTACCATTTAAAAGTTATAAATAATAAACCATCTCTAGCAACGATTCTATTTTCCTTTGAATTATAGCTGCAGTTACTCCCATGATTTTGAATTCAGCTGCCATTTTACCACACATTTTACCACAGGTGGGCATCCTGATAAAGCAGTTCTAATAACATTGTGGCTTGCTGTGATAGATCTTATGGAAAAACATGCCAAGAGAAAGCGATCAGTCCTATCTTCACATTTTCCCCCCAAACATAAACTTGATGGGAACAAAATGATGTGCAGAATGCAGCTTTTCTGTCTCGTGAGTCAGGTTTTATTTGGGAGGGGAGGAAAACAGCCAAAAAGGGACTGACTCCCTGAAGAGCTTTGCAGAGACAGGTTTTGAGGGACTAGTTGTGTTAATTAAAATGGTTTTTAATAACACAGCAGCTGGCACCAGATTTTTTTAATTAAATTGTTAGGGAAGTTATAACTTATTTTTTCATTTCTCTCTGCTTTGGGCACGATACACAACAGAATGAGAGAAAGAGAGAGGGGGGGGAATGTAATATGTAATCATTTCTTGAGCAGCCTATCAAGGCAGTGGCAGCTTCATGTGCAGAGGAGGGAACCATGCTATTTCCCACCATTGCAAATATAACATAACGTAATACAGATGCTGATGAGAAAACTCCTGCGTGCAAAATTGGATTCATACAATCAATTTCTTTCCAAGGTGGTGAAAAATCGCATAAAACAAAACCCTATGCCTCAGTGATAGAATATATGCATAGAGTATAAAATATGCCAAGTTCCAAATTTATACGACCTGTTGGTAAACAGCAGACCAAAGGAATATGTGGGTGTTTCCAAGTAGCTGATGCCATTGGTTGAACTGTTTTCCCCAAGACAATAAAGAGGACTTATTCCTTCTCACCCATCTTTATCTTAACCTCAAAATCTAATGGATTGATAATATTCCAGAACAGTTGTAGTGTGCTTTGGGACTGAGAGGGGTGATGTTCGGGGGGGAAAGTCTTGTTTTGTTAAAAACAACAACAACAACAACTTAGTGTGGCTTTGGATTTTGCCATATTTTGCCAGAATTAGACTATTGTCTTCCCTGCCTTTGCAATGATTATGCATGACAAAACATGAAAACAACAGACACTATCAGAGGAAACAACATGGGTTTTCTGTCCAATTGACTTCCTGGTATTAGACAATTTTGTTTGAAGTTGTAGTGCCCACATACAGGTACTGAATGTAAAATAGTAAGTTGTTGTATAAAGTTATAATGTTGTTCAAAGGAACTGTTTAAACAAGTAAGTATAGAGCCAGACAGCTTTTAAAATGTATGGTAAGTAGAAAGGGGGAGATGTTTATCCCAATGCTCCAGAAGGGAAGGGGGATAGATGACATCATAAGAGACAGCCAATCGGATCATAGATAGCAGGGCCAGGAACTATAAAAGGCCTGGCTGAGAGAGATGTGGAGCTCTCTGTTTTGTGTGAACTTCCATGAGGGAAGGATTTAGTGAGAAGTGCTGTGAAGAGCTGAGGGAAGCTCTGTTATGTGGTAAATCCCAGGAGGGAAGGCTTAGTGTGGAGAGCTGAGGAGCTCTGTGTGTGACTTCCAAAGAGGGAAGATTTATAGAGAATCTCTGCCTGAGTTTGACTGTCCAAGAGGGAAGTTGACAGGAGAGAAAAGATAGGCCCCAGGCAGTTCTGTGGGAAGCAGGAGCCAGGGTCAGGGAACAAGATTGATTGATATATATTGAGTAATTTGTAGATAGAGATAAATGGTGAAACGTGCTCTTATCTATAGGCCTAGAAACAAAGAAGAATTGGATTTGCTTAGATTTAGTCAGGAAAACAAAGAGAGTCTCTGAAGGGAAGAAAAGAAAAAGATAGAATTAAATAGCTGCTTGTGGTTGTAACAAATTCACTTCACAATTACTGAGAAGTTGTATTTAAATAAACTGTTTACCAGTTTGTTCAAGAAGCGTGTCAACGTCTGTCTATTCCTCACATAAAGCAAATCTCAAACAATCCTGCAGAGCTTAGAGATATTGTAAAAGTAAAAGCAAGCCTCTAAAGAGAGAGAGAAGTGAAACAGAGGGTGCGACTCTTGGTCAGGGAGATATAAAGTTAAGAAAATTAAATACAAATCGCTACCAAGACATATAAAACAATAAACCTGACTGGAAGGGACGGGTGGCATCATCGCAGAAGTGTAGTAAACTTTTGTGACTCAATGGACCGGCAGCAGCAGTGGCCAGAGGTGATGGTTTCGCACGCACGTTGCTTACACAAATGGAGCTTCCTGCACTTGCCTGCTGCTTGTGTGGCTCAGTTGCCAACGGGCCACAGACTGGTAGTGGTCCGCAGATCAGGGGTTGGGGACCCCTGTTCTAAAGAGAAAAGGTACTTCACATTGCAAGCCTGTCAGCAACTCAAAACAGCTGGATCTTTCCTTGGGTTCATGCAGTAGCAACCATGCTGCCCCAGGAAAGGACAGAGTTATTTTAAGGAGATACCAATGAGGGTGAAATGTGCATGTTCATGTATACCCTAAATCGCCGTTTGTTCTTTGAATCTGGATTGCTGGACAGTCTTGCTGTAGAGCAGTGGAAAAATGTGTAATTGAGAAAAAAAAAACCCTTACAGAACCAGCATCCTATCCACAACTCCTAAAGAATGTAGAAAAAATAAATGCCTCTTTTGGGAAGAAAGAATGCTTTTGGGAAATTGGAGGCCAGTTTTTGTCACAGAACTAGTGGAAATATGCTTGGCCACAGAGTTGTGGCCCTGTTAACGTTATGGAGAGTTGTAGACAATCAGAGTAAACAATTCTGAATAAGACAGTCTAAATCAAGGTAAGAAATCTTTAGCTCAAGATATGGGACATAAACAAGATGAGCTTGACCTCATTGTACAGAAAAGAAAAATGATTTAATGGGTATAGAAAAGACACATCTAGGACGATACCCATGACTACAATAGGCTCATCGATACTGTTTGCTCAAAAAGAACAGAAGCAGTAGAAAGGGAAGGGCACATATTAAAAATATCCATTCCTGCTTAGAAATTCAAATGAATGAGATTTGCAGCATCCAAGTTAAAACAGGTAGAGGAACCAATACAAGCATGACTCCCAACCAAGCAGAACACGTAGATTATACTTTGCAAAAGCAAATTGCACATACCTTTTAAAAAGACATAAGAAGACTGCAGCCATGGAAAATTTCAGCATCCTGATTTCTGTTGAGAGACAAACTCTACCAAGGATAATCCTTCCAGAAAAGTCCTCATGTGTCTTGCTGACAAATTTTTCATTTAGCAAGTGGCGAGAGGCACAAGTGAGAAAGCTATCCTTGATACTAACCAGTAGAAAAGACTTAGTTGAGAAAGTAAAATTAGCTGGATAGGAGATAGTGACATATTCAGCTAAAACTCTGGAGTCTAAGGAAAAGTAAAACCAATCGCAGCTAAATGTGTATCTTGAACTCCCCCTCCCAAAAAAACAATAATAAATAGACCTGGGGCAAGAGAAGCTAATAGGAACTCAGGATGGGTGGGGGCACCTAAAGAAGATACTAAAAACACAATTGTAATGTTCTGAGCAAGAACACAAATGGAAAACAGCAGAAGAAACCAATACGACTTAGTGAAGGTCTGAAAATAAAATATGATACAGAAAATAGAAAGAGGGCCAACTGACAAAGAAAGGTAAGTTGCTTTGAACTGTAGGAAAGTGAAATGCCAGAATGAGCTGAGGTTAGCAGACTTTGTGAAGAGTAACAAAAGTGTTAGATATGTTCAAAACAAAAGAAAAAGAAGCAATACGCTGGCAGCTCAGTGAAGGGGGCAAAATGTTAAGAGGTAACTAGGAAGAGGAAAGAGCTGCTACTTTGGTATGCAGTCCATCAGTAAGCGTAAAGAGTAGGATAAAAGGTCAGGACCGAAGCCTGAGATTTAGAAACATGGTCAGGAAACACCTTTTCTTTTCGAATGAATACAGATCTCCATGAACCCTAACCCTAAACCTTCTGAGAGCTGGTGAAGATTGGAGGGCAAATGTTTCCCCTAGTTCAAAAAGAGAGAAAAGGAGGATCCAGCAAAGCACAGTTCAATTAGTCTCAGATTGTCAGTCTTAAATTGTTTACCTGGAAAGATCTAAACAGATTATAATGGGAAAGACAAATAAGACCTTGAAAATGCAGTAATTTGGTAAGGCAGATATGAATGTGTCATTAACAAACTAATTTTAGCTCAAATTTTTAATCAAATAACTTTTTAATAGATTGTGAGAATGCTAATTTGACAAAGTGTCATATGACATGTTGATGAGCAAGCTAGTCAGGTATGAACTGAATGACATTGCAGCTAAATAATAAATCTCAAGAGCTGAGATAGTGCAGTGGTTAAAAGCAGCATTGCGACCTTCAGCTGATTGCTAGTTCAGCAGTCCAGCTGTTCGAATCTCACTAGGCTCAAGGTTGACTCAGCCTTCCATCCTTCCGAGGTGGGTAAAATGAGGACCCAGATTGTTGGGGGCAATATGCTGAACTCTGTAAACCGCTTAGAGAGGGCTGGAAAGCACTATGAAGCGGTATATAAGTCTAAGTGCTATTGCTATTGCTAAATAGATATAGCCTTGGTTTGAAAATCATTTCAAAGAGTGCTAATCAATTGCCCTTGTTAAATTGGCAGAATTATCAACAAGCAAGGATCAGGTATTTTGCCTTCATTATATTATTGATTTGATAAAGAGGCAGAAGGAATCTTATCTCATTTTTTTGATGACACAATTTTGAGTGGACTTGCTAATATATTAGAAGACAGAACATTCAAAAGCATCTTGATAGGAAAATCGAGAAATGGCTGAAAACAACAAGCTGAGATTTCAGAGAGGCCAAGCCTTACTTAAGAAGTAGCAAATGGGTTTTGTTACACATGCAAAAAACAGATGTTGCTGAATGACAGACTGGAAATCATGATTTACCATGTTGCCTCAGTCTCTGATATAGGTGGAATTTGCAGAGCAAAATAATTTCTAGTTACTATCTATATATCACTAAAACTCTTGTTGTCATGGCCTTTAATTAGGCAAAATGGTACATCATAGGGCAGTGATGGCGAACCTTTTTTTCCTCGGGTGCCGAAATAGTGCGCACACGCGCTATCGTACGTGCATGTGTGCCCACACCCATAATTCAAAGCCCCCCTCGCCCCATCCCCCTGTGAATGCATATGCGACCCCCCACTCCCCCATTTTCCGACTTCCAGTGGGCCCAGTAGGCCTGTTTTTTGCCCTCCCCAGGCTCCAGAGGCTTTCTTGGAGCTTGGGGAGGGCAAAAACGCTCTCCCTGCCACCCTGGAGGCCCTCCAGAGGCCAAAATTGCCCTCCCAGAGCCTCTGTGTGAGCGAAAAATCAGCTGGTGGGCACGCACATGCGCGCTGGAGCTGAGCTAGGGCAACGTTTCGCGTGCTGGCAGATATGGCTCCACGTGCCACCTGTGGCACCTGTGCCATAGGTTCGCCATCACTGTCATAGGGCAACATTTTTTGAACCAAGATACCTCAAAGGGACTAAAATCTGGCACTCGTGACTCCCAAGAGAATGAAATTTGGAAAAGTTGTGGCTGCTTCAGTCCTATTGGCTGCTGTTCTGGTCATGAGATCTTCATTTTCAATATTCTGTGACAGTTTCCCAGGCAGTCTTGCAATCCCTCGCTCCCTCCCCCAGCCACAGCCAGCTGGGAAGGGAAGGGAAAGATAGGAATAGGGAAGGGAATTTTCAATACCCCCAGCCAGATTCCCACAAAGAAAATTAATGGGAAAACTGGTGGGATATTAGAAGTTACTCCTGCTCCCACTACTCCCCCCCCCGGTAATTTTATTGCTCTGTTTAGATAGGGAAATATCCCTGAAGCAATAATCCAACAGGGTATGGCTTGTCTAGTTGAATTTAAAAAGGAGTTTGATTCAAGGCTAGTCTGTTCCCTAGAGGAATAGGAAAAGATTAGTTAAGATCTGCATTATTTCTTTTTCTGTGTCTGCTAGTTAAGGTTTTATTATCTTTAGTATTTATGTTCTCTGTACATATTCAGTAAATGGCATGATTTCCTGCACCTGGAACTGCTTTACAACAAAGTTGCCTCTAAACTAGGAGATCAGACTGTGTTATGTCAAAATTTTATATTTTCCTTTATATTTTTTTCCACTGGAGATTCTTTTAAGATTTTTCCCCCCCTGCAATTTCATCTGCTCTACATTTTTCTCTAGTTCACCATCAAATATTTTGTATTTGGCTATTTAAAGTTAAAAGGGAAATATCACTGTTTCTCTTTTCCTGTTTTTTTAAAATAAAGTCAGCATTGTCCACTTTTTGTGTGATTGATCTATTCCCCCAAATGAGGGGAGCAATTTTCTCTAATTACATGCCTTGTCAAGGTCACAAGGTGTCACTATAGACTTTTATTTCATTTTTTATCAGTTTTTTGTGTGTGTTTACTTTCCAGTAAGGCACAGAATTTCCGGAATTACTATCCCAGATGCTGAGATTGTAGGGAGGACATCAACTGAGGTATCCTCTTGGATGAAAGGTTTGACGGCAATAATTTCCAAACAGCTAAACCAAAACAACTACACCAAATCAGCCAGTCTGTGTAGTGGTCAAAGCATCAGGTTACAAACTACAAGTTGGTGAGTTTTGCCTTTGGTATAAAGCCAACTGGGTGACTTTGGGCCAGTCATTCTCTGTTAGCCCTAGGAAAGAGACAATGGCAAGCCATTGTTGAAATCTTGTCAAAAAAACCTTCAGGGACTAGTCTTGACAGTTGCCAGGAGCCCCACCTAAGGAAACCCACACCAAAACAAAAAAGCTGGAACTAGGGTAAGTAGGGGCTTCTGGGAATAGAGCTTTGAGACTTCCACCCTCTTATCTCTACAGGCTCAGGCCAGTCACTATCTCTCAGCCCAACTGACCTCACAGGGTTGTTGTTGTTGTGGAATACATAGGAGGAAGGTGTATTGGATATGTTCGCTGCCTTGAGGGATTTGTAAACATAATAAAGACAGGCTATAAATAAACATATTAACAAAAGAAATACAATATAAAATTAGCAATGGAGTTACTTTTCTCCTTGGAGTTCCACCATAGAGGATTAGGATTAGGATTAGAATCCTATTTGCCATCTCTAAAATTATCTGAATGCATTCAAAAGCAAGGTGAAGATGTTAAATTTCTTTGTATAACTTTTGAGTCACTTAATAACTTACGTTTCAAGAAAGTATGTCTTAACTTATTCCTATTAGCTAGGCTCCATTAGCTGCATTCATTGTTTTTTTAAAAAATCATATTTCTTTTATTCTTATCCTGACTTTATTTTATACAATTCAAGGTAGGGTACATAATATTGTCACCTCTAATTTTTCTTTTCATAAGTTCCTTGGGGGGGTGGAGAGAATAAAGGAGAACCAGGAAAAGGCATCTGATGAAAAGGGAATGGGACAATTTGCCATAGCCAACTTGCTGTGCCCAACTCACCATGGCCAACTTGTGGTAGTCAACTCACCATGGACAACTCGTGGTAGTCAACTCACCACGGACAACTCATGGTAGTCAACACCATGGCCAACTCGTGGTAGCCAACTCACCACAGACAACTCGTGGTAGTCAACTCACCACGGACAACTTGTGGTAGTCAACTCACCATGGCCAACTTGTGGTAGCCAACTCACCATGGACAACTCGTGGTAGCCAACTCACCATGGACAACTCGTAGTCAACTCACCACGGACAACTCATGGTAGTCAACTCACCACGGCCAACTCATGGTAGTCAACTCACCATGGCCAACTTGCTGTGGGACAACTCACCATGGCCAACTCACCACGGGACAACTCGCTGCCGGACAATGTAACAATTCTATTTAATTATTTAAAATAAATTAAAAAATATTTTAATTTTTGCCATTCACATTTTATTCTGTCCCTCCTTTTGCATCCTTTCTTTAATGATTCTATTCCACCATTTCTTTGATATTAACGTAACTCTTGTCCCACAGCGAGTTGTCCTGTGGCGAGACGGCCGTGGCGAGTTGTCCTGCAGCGAGTTGGCTGTGGCAAGTTGGCTGTGGTGAATTGTCATAGACCCTGATGAAAGGCCTCCTCCGATAGTTTGCATAGCTGAAATAAATACATAAATAAATGAGGTGACTACCATGACTTTTCTGCTTCAGCTCTGTTTTCGAAAAATGCAACTGGTGCTTGAAAAATCTTGCCCTTTGTGCTGTGAGCAAAACAGCTACCATTTGGCAGCAGTTTTTAACCCTGTATCACGAAGAATGAAAACTTCACCATCTGTTCTGCATTCTAATTATATTCTCACACCTAACCAATAATAAGTAGGAATTTATTTTTCATTGTCTCACCTCAGAAATCCAGTATTTAAGAATAGGGCGTGAGATATAGTTTCCCACAAATCTGTTGACTGAGTACTTGGTATTCGATTAATGTCATAATGTTTGATGGGTTTTTATAGAAGGAGTAAAAATATCCAAAATCTTGAGCTCCTGTTCCAGGAAGACCCTTGTTAAGGGAAGTGAATTAATTGGCAGTATCTTTTAAAGAATGACACAGAATGTTCTGTTCTTGCTTTTGTTTTAAATACCCTTAGATTTGTTTAAAAAGGATTAGGATAGGGCATTTAGAAATCTTTTTAATGGTATGATGCCACACTCAGTATTTAGATTTTTGGAATATTTAGACAATAAAGTCGTCTGTGCCAGCAGAACATTAACAGAGGTACTGTACTTACACAGTATTATGGATATATCAAAATAACACTAATTTAAGGTAAGCAGTGACACAACTCAATCCACAAAGAAGTCCATCCTTGACCTGCAAAAGCTCTGCCTGACTCCTAGATTGGAGAAAAGAAGTAGGATTTCTATATCTCTTTGCTTCCTTCTAGTAACTCTCTGGGTTTTGGCAACCCAGATATAGAAGCCCTGAGATGTCAGAGGAGAATTGGCAATTGTCTCTCTTGAATGAAGGCGAATATACATGTCCCAGGATAATGTTGCAGGATCCAATCTGGGTCTTTCACCAGGACCAGGGGTTTAATCTTCTGAGCTTTTGGACTCGTGCTCACACTCTGCTAGAGATAAGTTTGTTTGTTTGTTTGTTTGTTTGTTTGTTTGTTTGTTTATTTATTTATTTATTTAGTTGTTTGCTTGTTTGTTTGTCAAACATGTACAAGATAGCAGGTATATGTATAATCATAAACATATACAAAGTAAGTACAGATAAATGAGGACAATAGGACAGTAGGACAGGGACGGTAGGCACGATGGTGCGCTTATGCACGCCCCTTACAGACCTCTTAGGAATGGGGTGAGGTCGACTGTAGACAGTCTAAGGTTAAAGTTTTAGCGGTTTGGGGAAGAAACCACAGAGTCAGGTAGTGCATTCCAGGCACTGATCACTCTGTTGCTGAAGTCGTATTTTCTGCAGTCGGGTTTGGAGCGGTTTACATTAAGTTTGTATCTATTGTGTGCTCGTGTATTGTTGCGGTTGAAGCTGAAGTAGTCATTGACAGGTAGGACATTGTGGTAGATGATTTTATGAACTACATTTAGATCAGATCGAAGGCGACGTAGTTCTAAATTGTCTAAGCTCAAAATATCAAGTCTGGTGGAATAAGGTATTCTGTTGCGAGCAGAGGAGTGGAGGACTCTTCTTGTGAAATATTTCTGGACTCTCTTGATTGTATTAATGTCCGATATGCAGTGCGGGTTCCAGACAGTGAGCTGTATTCAAGGATTGGTCTGGCAAATGTTTTGTATGCTCTGTTAGCAGTGTAATATTGCCAGAGAAGAAGCTACACAAGATTAGGTTGACAACTCTTAGTGCCTTTTTGGCAATGTTGTTACAGTGGGCTCTGGCACTTAGGTCATTAGATATGAGTACTCCAAGGTCCTTGACAGAGTGAGGGTCGTCTACAAGGTTGTGTCCTCCAAGCTTGTATTTTGTGTTCTGATTCTTTTTGCCAATGTTCCTTGAGGATGGGCTCCAGCATGAGTCCGAAAGCTCAGAAGATTAAACCTCTGATCCCGGTGACCGACGCAGACTGGATTCTGCAATTGTCTATTTCTTCAAATAGTTAAAACATTTCTCTTTTAGTCAGTTTTGAACTACAGCTGATTCTGTTTTAATGGAGCTTAGGATTCTGATGGACTCTTCAGCTTCTTATGGAAGATCTCCAGCTGCGTATAAAACTCTGTCAAGGAACTTAAGGTGCAGATAACAGATAGAAAGGTACAGGTCCCTAGCCTCCTGCCATGTATGTATTGGCTATAATGGCAGAACACATTTAACCAGGTCAGGGTAGTCAATGGTAAGATGGTCATATGGAATACTGTAAGGCAGTGGTGGCCAACCTTAAGCATACCATGCACCAATTTTTTCACAGATGAGTTCAGATGCGCCATACAACTCAAGCACGTTTTTTACCTTCTTACTTTTACGTTTGGGGTTGTAAAATAGGGATAGGGGTAGGATCTGCTTTGCTTAAGGGAGGAAAAGGAATAACTCAATCACGCAATTCAATTAATTAATTTACGCCATTTCAAAATTTGACAAACATAATATATATTTAATCTTGAATCTGTCTTTCAATCACTCTCAATACAAAAACCACACTAGTACATTCAATAAAACACTGCTTCAAACTCCACGCCACGATGGCTCACTCAGAACTGACTGACCATATCGAACACTCGCCGCTCATTCGCACATGACTTCAAAGACATGATGTGTTGCTAGTGCGCGGTGTTTGCGATCGTTTGAGCAGGAACGCGCAATGGCCACACCGATGAAAATATTCGTACGTTTGTAAACCCGCCTAAAGTAACATCTCACAAGTTCCATTCTAAATTTCAGACACCAAGAAGTTGAACATTACCGAAGGCTGTACGAATTGAACTGAGATCACTTTGGTGTTGAAAATATTAAGATGGATTCAGTTATGACACCTATTTAAAAAAAATAAGTAGGCGCAAGGATGCAATGCATCACTTGTAATCATCCAATGCGCCACGTTTGGCGCATGTGCCATGGTTTGGCCACCCCTGCTATAAGGGCTTTCCCAAAATTTTATACTGCCCTATCCTGTTCTGTGTACTGGGCTGGCTTTAGTCCTGGTGATGGGATACCATCCATTATTGCTTTTGAGATACAAAGGTAGCCCAGCACAAACCTTATGGCATAAACACGTTTTTCCTCCAACAAAGGGGAGCATTGCTTGGGGGATGATCTGCCCTTTCTTATCTGACTATCTTATCACTAGGCATTATTCACATTATTACTTTTCCTGCTTATGAGTCTAGATCAATAAAAACTGATCTGTTTTCTTATTCTGATTATCTTACGTTCCTCTCTATCTTCCTGGCTGTTCCCCCTCCCCTCCCTCTCCCTCCCTCCCTCCCCCCCTCTTCCATCTAAAAATAGGCAACTGAGTTCACATATTTCACCAAATAATACTCCTTTTATGCAATTTCCTTTGATTTACCTAGCCTTAAAAGTAATGATCCCCAGGTCAGTCTTTTTGCGTGTGTGCGCTAATTGGTATAATTGCTATTCATCCTTAGAAACATTTTCCTGCTCTAACCTGCTTTTACCAGCCTTTTTTCCCCCCTGCAAGATGAGAAGGTCGTCTTCTTTAGGAGGTGTAGATTTTTTCTTGCTATTTTATCAAATGCTGTTTCATTATTTTTAATATTTTCCTCTCGCTACCCCAGTATTTAACTCTGCTGTTTTACATTCTACATGTTTGTCTTTAGAGAAACGTTTTGATTATTGCTGCGAATGGCCTAGAACCCTGTGGAGGGTCGATGGGATATGAAGTTTTAAATTAGGGCAGGCATCTCTTTGTTGTCGGAAGTCGTGCGGTCGTCATTGTTGGGGTGAAAATAAATTACTACTTGGGCTGTGGGGAAACGATATGTACAGCTCACGTTTTTGAGCTTTCAAGATGTAACCAAAAGACAAAAGTAATAATGTTTCCTAAAGCCAACATTTTTACAAAAGATAAGGCTGCTTGTGATTTGTGTTCCCAGGGTTGTCTATCTGTTTAAAATACATACATTTTGGAAAGATGTTATTTTGGGGATATATTTTTCAATGATGAATTGGTTACCTAGGAACAAATAGCTACTACATTCATTGAGCGACCTTCATTTGAAGTTATAACAGCACTGAAAATAGTGATTTATGACCATTTCTCACACTTACAACCGTTGCAGCATCCCCATGGTCACGTGATCAAAATTCAGACACTTAACAACTGACTCATATTTATGACGGCAGTGTCCCAAGGTCATGCAATCACCTTTTGTGACCTTCTGACAAGCTAAGTCAATGGAGAAGCCAGATTCACTTAACAACCATGTTACTAATGTAACAACTGCAGTGATTCACTTAACAATAATGTTTCAGAAATTTTGGGCTCATTTGTGGTCTTAAGCCGAGGGCTGCCTGTACTGTTTAGCAATGGCATCCCTTTTTCAGACAAATTTTTAGATGATTAGATTTTTCATGAAAATAAATTATGAGTCTCATTTAAATCTCTGCTTCATCAGTATTAGTGTGTGTGTGTGTGTGTGTGTGTGTGTGTGTGTGTGTGTGTGTGATGAAATGCTCCCGGTTCGGGCAGGCCAGTTGGTTGTCGTAGAGCCGATAGAGCCAATAGCGATCGCAGCGCGAGGCTTCCTCCACCCACTCCCCCCACCTGCCTGGGGGAAGCGTTCTGCGCATGCACAGAGGGTAAAAGAACCCAAATGGCGGCGTCAAGGCGGGTGGGGGAAGCGGGTGGGGGAAGCCTCGCGCTGCGATCGCTATCGGCTCTATCGACTCTACGACGACCGACAGGCCCGCCCGAACCAGGAGCATTTCACTGTGTGTGTGTGTCTGTATGTGTGTGTTTGTGAGAGAGGGGAGGGGACTGTGTTTTTGATTGCTACTAAAATGATCCAGCCTTAAGGAATCCTGAAAATATAATTTACTGCAGGATCCAATCTGGGTCGGTCATCCGGACTAGAGGTTTAGTTTTCCGAGCTCGGAAGACTGGTCCCAGTGACCGACCCAGATTGGATCCTGCAGCATTATCCAGGGATATGTATATTTGTCTTTATTTGTGATATAATTTTCTCAACATTTCTGGTTTTTGCATTTCTTCACTGGGAGGAGGTATTTTAGCAGCACATGGATGGCCAAAAGCTAAAGCACATTAGGGATACGCAAAGCAATTTTCTTTTTCTTTAGAAACATGCTATTGGTAAGGTTAAAAATTCAATGGAGAAAATATATGGCAATATCCTGTTGTTTCAAAGCTATTATACATGATTGGCATCCTATACTTATTTTATCCTTCATTAAATTGCCACATAAAATTAAATATACTGTAAAGATTGGTTTGGTGATGAATGCCTTGAGAGAGTTCTTATGTTCACAGCAGCCAAATGAAATGTATGCATAAAATGTTCTTCATTAAAAAAAAAATTATCCCTTTCCCTTTCTCCTTTCTTATCCCTCAAGAACATTGTTGAGATTAATTAGCTGGATGATACAATGTCAGGCACGTCTAAATGTAAATCTCACAACATAATATGCCTACCATTACAAATAATATAATAATTTTTCAAAATATTATTTTTATTATACATTTTCCTTTGTTATACATCACATTTCCATTTCTGCAACGATAGTGTACTGTGTGTATCAAATCTCTTTTGAATATACATAATATTATCCATCATAATTATAGCCATTATTTTCATAATATATACAATGTAATCTTCACTTCTAGTCGCTATATACAATTTAATCTGTAATCAAATATAATCCAATTATAATATTGCTTATAATGTTATGCTTATATATATCTATATATACATTTACCTCTATTTTGTTGATCATCCTTAATTATAAATTTACTAACTTCTGCTTCTGTTTTCTAACCATTTATAAAATAAGTCCATGTTAAATAATACTGTTTCCTCTTTATCCTTAATTTTCATTGTTAACCTGTCCATTTTGGCGCAGTCTAGTATTTTCTTTATTACATTTTCATCCATAGGTATACTTTCATTTTTCCAGTTTTGTGCATACATAATTCTTGCTACCGTTATTACATGTAATATTAAATATATAATTCTTTTGTTGTATTTCCCCAGTAGTATACCTAATAAGAACAATTCTGGTTTTAAATCTATTTGTTGTGCTATCATTTCTTCTAACCACCTTTTTATCTTTGACCAATATTTTTTTGCCATTGGACAAGTCCGCCACATATGGTAATAGGACCCTGGTATCTGTTTCCATATCCAGCACACTGGCGATATGTTTTGGAACATCTTTGCCATTCTTGCTGGTGGCAAATGTCATCTGTAGAACATTTTGTAAAGGTTTTCTTTCTGTTGACATCGTTAGTTTGTAATTTCTTTCCCAAAGTTTTTGCCAATTGTCTAGTTCTATATTATATCCAAAATTTTTGGCCCATACTATCATGGTTTCTTTTACATGTTCTTCTTCCATTTTAAAGTTCAGTAGGTAATTATAAATTTTCTTTATTAATTTGTCATCTGTCCCTAGAAATATCTGATCTAATTCTAGGGGTTCCTTGTAAAATCCATATATTTCTGCGTCTTTCTTGTGTCTCGTTTGTATTTGACTATATAGCCACCAGGCCAAATCGATTTCTTTATTTTTTTTAGTTTCTGTTTTGATTTTAAGTCCCCTTGTTCGTTTAGGATGTCTTTGTACTGTACAATTTTTTCCAGTTCTAGAACATTAGGATATATTAGCGCTTCCATCATGACTAGCCAGACCGTATTTTCATGTAATGATTCTGTTTGATTTTTTTCCCATACTGAAAGCACAGCATTCCTGATATAGTGCCTTTGGAAGTATCTGTGTATTTTACTTTTCCCATACCATACAAATGCATGCCACCCCAATTGTCAATTGTGTCCTTCTAACGTCAATATTCTTTTGTTCTTCAGATTTATCCACTCCTTTACCCATGTGAGCGCTGAGGCCTGGTAATACAGCTCCCAATCCGGTAGCCTAACCCCCCTATTTTTGGTGTCTTGTAGCATTTTCAGTTGATTCTTGGTTTTTTGCATTGCCAGACAAACTTTAGAATCAATTTGTTTAAGTCCTCAAAGAACTTTTCCCCTAGTTTTATCGGAATTGCTTGAAATAAAAATCTCCTCTCTGCTTTCCTGTTCTTCATTTGCAGTAAAATGGTGTTCAAAGAATCATGTGCTTTATCTAGTGTATCCACCTTAATTTTTTTTATCTTGCCAGGTGACCAGAATTCTTTCTGGTATCAGCCATCTAAAAGTCACATTATATTTGATCAGTTGTGCTGTCAAAAATTGGTATTGTCTCCTCTGCTCTCTAACTCTCCTAGGGATCTGTTTTAAAGAGTCCCCTGGGAGTTGGGCGGCATAGAAATCCATTTAAATAAATAAATAAATAAATAAAGTCACGATTTCTTTCCCTTTATACTTCAAGGGTTCATCTCTAGTTCTTTTATATATTTCATCTCTCAACGTCTTTTTAGTAAATCTCACGTGCACCTCTTTTGGTAGTTTATGTCTTCTTGCATAATTTGTGTGGATTCTAAACATTTCATCAAATAATATAATAATTTGAAAGGTAGCCATTGAATAGTTAATGTCAGAATTAACAGAATTAGAAGGAATCTCAAACCGGCTAATCTGTTTTGTTATTCATTTATATTCATTCATTCATTCATTCATTCATTCATTCATTCATTCATTCATTCATTCATTCATTCATTCTCTTTTTCTGTCTTTTGAGAGCCAGTTGATATACCAACTCTCTGTGGTCTGACTCCTTCTGCAAATCATTTTGGGGATTTTTGAGTATTCCTGCTGAATGTAAGGAAAAGCAATCTTTTTGTGAGCTTTCAACCAGAGCATTAAGAAACCCAAATGCATTAAGCTTAGGTTTGGTTTCTCTGCAAGCTTCTAATGCTTTTTCTATAAAAAAAAGAAAGGAAAGGAAAAGCAAACAATCTTTAAGGCCCACTTAAGAGGATTCAACTCCAAGACAACTCTCTTTGCCTTAGATGGATGCTCAAGGCATAAACTTTGAGTTTGAGAGAGCAAAATTACTGATCCTATTTATTATTAGTTTATTATTTATTAGTGAGACTTATATACCGTCTCACAGTGCAGTTTACACCATTAAGCAATGTATATTTATATTGCCCCCAACAAACTGGGTCCTCATTTTACCTACCTTGGAAGGATGGAAGGCTGAGTCAACCCTGAGCCGGTGAGATTTGAACAGCTGAACTGCTGATCACAGTCAGCTAAAGTAGCCTGCAGTACTGCACTCTAACTGCTGCGCCACCTCGGCTCTTACTATTGTCTACTATTGTCCCATATCTAATATATAACTTTAAGGATTATTTCAAGTAAGGTTGTAGATCAGGGATATCCAACCTTGACCAGAAGTCTTAAAGTTGCCAAGGTTGGACACCTTTGTTTTAGATCTTATCTTTCTTCTGGTCACCTACTAAAGGTCATGTTCACAGGAACATTGCCCCTTGGTGTGAATGCAGGTCAGGATGTGGCCAGTGCCAAGACTGGACGAAGCTCTCTCCTTCTGATACTTCTCTATTAATTCCTCTGATTTGGTAAGATCTTTTATTGCTTGGCCCAGGAAAGTTTGCTGTTGCATTGTATACTCTTGAAACAGATGTGTAAATAACCCATAGGTCAGGGCATGTTTGCCTCCCATGAATGAAAGTTTGAGCACGATTGCTGTACAAAAAATGGTTGAAGGTCTCACTTGGTTTACTCTGAAAACTCAAAAGCATTTTATTATTGAATACTTAGGATTATTTGATCATTTTACGGAATGTTTGCCAAGGATCACACACACACACACACACACACACACACACACACACACACACACACACACACACAATGCGGGCATTATAATGCCGTTTGCGTACATAAAGAGATCAAAGTAATTGTGGCATCATGGCTGCCCTGGAATAAAAAGGAATATTTGCTCTGCAAATGCTGTAATAGCTTTGGTCATTGCCAATAACTAATTATGTGCTAAAAAATAGTTTGTGTACCATGTTTGCTTTAACTGTTAGCTCCAGCCGGGCCACTTAGACACAGATACAGTGGAAAACAGGCACACATAGAAACCAGAATCGCCTTTCAGTCTGTTGATTGTAGCAACCAAAGGTTTACAATTAGGGAGCGTTGTGCATCTTTTAATAGGTTTTGCTCTTAAAATAAGTAGCAACCAACATCCTCCATGACGTATGCTGAAAGAACACAAATGTCCAGAAATTAGAGACAGAAAAGTCATTCGCTGCGTTCCCAGTTGCACTTAACCAGGATGTCTAGACATTAAATATTACCTAATTATCTTGCAGAGGACAATGGGGAATTATTTCCTTCAGATTCATTGCAAAGAATGGTGCTGCAACAGCTCATAAATTAGTATAGGGAAAGCCAAAGATCTGGCCTAACACAGAAGTAACCACACTGGGCTTCTCAGTGTCTTTCTGAAAATGAAAATGAATGCTGGTTGTCACAAAAATAATTTGGGCTGTTTGCTATTTTTACTTGATTAACTTACCTGATTTTTACTTGATTTACTTAGTTTCGGCTCGACTGTCTATTATCTAGTGGAGTTGCTGATTCTCAGTCCATTGTGGATTCTGTTAATGCTTTAAGGCAGTGGTTCCCAACCTGGGGGTCGGGACCCCTTTGGGGGTCGAATGACCATTTCCCAGGGGTCGCCCTGGCATCCTCAGCTCCCCCCCCCACTGCCACAAGCCTGGCCATATCAGCTCAACTCGCCTGAGCTCTCTGATTGGTCGGGAGAGGTGCCATTCGGTGAGAGGCATTTGTGACGCCTGGGGGCCGAGCTTTGACGGCATCAGCTAAGGGGCGGGGCGTCGCAAGATTGCACGCTGGAGAGTACAAGGTGGTGCTTAAGACATCTGTGGCCGCCCCTGTCTCCTGCTCGCAGCAGCAATTTCTTCCCACTGGTGTCGAAGGGAAAGGGAGTCACGGGAGGGAACGGCCAGCCAACGACCACTTAAGTTTCACAGCGCATGACGGTGGGTAGGAGGACAGCTGGGTCGAAATCGTCTGTCTGCCCTCTTCCCCTCGGCTGGCGCGGAGACCCAGCGAACAAAGAGGCAAACAGGGAGGGAGGGAAGAGAGAGACTGAGAGATATTAGCGCAGGGCTAGCCTGATCATACAGCCTCGGTGCTGAGGGCGCCACCGCCGGGGGCAGGAGGAGCTAAGCCGGAGGGAACTGGAGGTGGTGCCAGAGCATGGTCCATCATCGCCGCCCTGCTCCATATGATCAGGCTAGCCCTGTGCTAATATCTCTCAGTCTTTCTCTTCCCTCCCTCCCTGTTTGCCTCTTTGTTTGCTGGGTCTCCAAAATAATTTTATGGTTGGGGGTCACCACAACATGAGGAACTATATTAAGGGGTTGCGGCATTAGAAAGGTTGGGAACCACTGCTTTAAGGGAAGATGGACACAGTATAAAGACTAAAATATATTTTGATATAAAACTTCTCACATGGTGTTTTGAGACGGCCCTACTTTTCCAGAGTTCTGTGATTCAAATGTTAGATTCTTATGCAACCAGGCCTTTAAAGCCTTTTTTTTCCAGCCTCTGTTCATAAATTACTGAAGTTGTTATAGCTGTAGTTATGCTGAAGTATTGTCTCTTCCCCAAGATCGTACAAATGATTTGAAATTTATGCTTTGAGCCTTCTGATCTCACTTTTTTTTGGAAAGGCCAGAATTGGGTTTGTCTCGTAGCACTAGAAATCTTCTTCTTCTTCTTCTTCTTCTTCTTCTTCTTCTTCTTCTTCTTCTTCTTCTTCTTCTTCTTCTTCTTCTTCTTCTTCTTCTTCTTCTTCTTCTTCTTCTTCTTCTTCTTCTTCTTCTTCTTCTTCTTCTTCTTCTTCTTCTTCTTCTCCTCCTTCTCCTTCTCCTTCTCCTTCTCCTTCTCCTTCTCCTTCTCCTTCTCCTTCTTCTTCTTCTTCTTCTTCTTCTTCTTCTTCTTCTTCTTCTTCTTCTTCTTCTTCCAAACCTCATCACCTTTTCAGAACAGGGTATGTTATCAAAATCTGTGGTATACATCTACCTAATTGGACTATTATTCTAATTCTGGTTGGACACTGTAATAAAGGATGTTTATTACCATTGAGTGGGGAAAGGAAAGCTGGCAAATTAAGTTGCAGAGTTCTCCGAGCTCTGCATATTACTCTATTTTATTTCACTGCCTGCTCTGTTTTAGGGGATTGCCGTCACAGCTTTATTTTATCTTGCCTTCTCGTCCTCATTGGCCATTAAAAAGTCTAAACAAAAAAATTCAAGCTGAAAAACAAATGGAAAAATGAAAAAGATCTAGGGTTCTAGAGTTGCCAAGGAGTCAACGCGGGACCTTCTGCAAACTCTGTGACCTTTCCTCAAAGGCTAAGTCACCCAAGGGCAGTGAAGCCTTAAAATGTGGAGAATCAAAGACATTCAAGAGCACATAGGGGCATTTATATGGCATTTGCCAGGACCCTCTTAAAGCAGCTGCATCTGTCCCCAAGCTTATTCATATGGCTTCAATACCTGCAGCAAAACTCTGAAAAAAAGAAAAAGGAACTAATTTAAAGAGTTTGAGCGCATCCATGTGCTCTAAAGCAGCAGTCCACAACCTTTCTGGCATCAGGGACCAGTTTTGGAAGAAAAATGGTCTTCCACAGACCGGGGGTGGGGGGAGAATGGTTTTGTGCGCAACCTAGATCCCACGCATGTGCAGATGAAAGAGGTATGAATATATGTGTACATCAGGACAGGAATGGTAGGCACGATTGTGTGCTTATGCATGCCCCTTACCGACCTCTTAGGAATGGGGTGAGGTCGATGGTAGATAATCTGAGGTTGAAGTTTATGGGGTTAGGGGAAGAAACTACTGAGTCAGGTAAAGTGCTCCAGGCATTGACCACTCTGTTGTTGAAGTCGAATTTTTTGCAATCAAGTCTGGAGCAGTTTACATTAAGTTTGTATCTATTGTGAGCTCGTGTATTATTGCAGTTGAAGCTGAAGTAGTCGTTAACAGGTAGGACATTGTGGCAGATAATTTTGTGAGCTACACTTAGGTCAGATCGAAGGCGGCGTAGTTCTAAATTTTGAAGTCCCAAAATTTCAAGTCTGGTTTCGTAAGGAATTCTGTTGTGAACAGAGGAATGTAATACTCTTCTTGTGAAGTATCTCTGGACATTCTCAATCGTGTTAATGTCAGATATGTAGTGTGGATTCCAGACAGATGAGCTGTATTCAAGAATCGGTCTAGCAAATGTTTTGTATGCTCTAGTTAAGAGTACAATGTTACCTGAGAAGAAGCTGCGCAAGAAGTTTTGCTTGCTTGCACAGCTCAGTTCCTAACAGTCCATGGACCAGTCCTGGCCCACAATATCGGGGTTGGGGACACCTGCTTTAAAGCATGCTTTGCCCTTCAGATCTGAAGAACTGTATAACCTGCTTTTGACCAAAAGCACAACCTGTTTTTGACCAAGAGGCAAACTTCTCCTTTGAGTCATAGGGTAAGGATTGTACTACAAAAAGTGAATAAGCTGAGGAGAAAACTAGGTTTTGAGGAAAGGCCTCCTTAAATTTCGCAGGAATTCATGCTTTTAACATGATATAACCAAAGTGCACTTTTAGTGATTGGAGGCATTAGATCTCTGACAGCTGTCAGCAAAGAGGCATACATCCATAGTAATGGGCTATATTGTGGAAAACAGCACTGGGCTGTTTTGAATGCATTGTTTGGGTTTACAATCAATCATAGAATGGCACAACAAGGTAACCTGGAAGTTTGTTGACACTCATATTTTGTCTTGTATACAACAAAATGTTCCTGGTTTTATGGAAAAACCAGGATAGAAAACAACAGCAACCTTCAACTGATTTTCACTTGGATATTTAGTAACAGCTTTGTAGAAAGTCTGTAATTAGACCTCAGTTCAAAAAAGTACATAGAACTGCTTAATAAAATATAACAATGAAATGTAATTTTAGCTCAGGCTGTAACCCTTCCAGTCCTGTCTTCAAGAGCTGCTTTCCCACTGAGGTCTCCTATTCTAACTCCTACAAATAACGTTTAAAGATGAAGAGATTTTCTGTGTATTCAAACAGAAAACTTTATCAACCCACTCCTCTGGGACAAGACAAGTACAAACTCTTCCCAACCAGCAAAGCAACAGAAAGCATAATTTAAACCCCTGAGTCAGTAATAAAGAAAAAAACCTAAATAACAATCACTCAGATAGTGAGACATGTACATCTGGTGCCAATTTTTGTCCATTCCCTCCCATGCCATTTGTCCCCTGCTATCTCATCTCCTTGTCTCTGCCAATTGCAATCTGCTTTCCCAGCTGACACACAGAACCACAGAGTTGGAAGTGGCCAAAGAAATCCTCATATCAGAGGTGGGTTTCAGCAGGTTCTGACCAGTTCTGGAGAACCGGTAGCGGAAATTTCGAGTAGTTTGGAGAACCGGTAAATACCACCTCTGACTGGCCCTGACCCAATCTATTCTCAGCCTCCCGAGTCCCAACTGATCGGGAGGAAATGGGGATTTTGCAGTAAACTTCCCCTGGAGTGGGGAGGGAATGGAGATTTTACAGTATCCTTCCCCTGCCATGCCCACCAAGCCATGCCATGCCATGCCACGGCCAAGCCATGCCATGCCCACCAAGCCATGCCATGCCCACCAAGCCATGCCCACAGAACCATGTCCACCACTGCCTCATATCCAACCTCTTGCACACTGCATGATTCACTACACCATCATCCCCAATAGATGACTATCCACCCTTTGTGTGGGAATCTCCAGTGAAGGAGAAGAAACCACTTCATGTAGTAACCTTTACCACGGACTCATAAGTATTCTTTCTGTCATTTTCCTGTTTCTTTTGTCTTCCTTGGCTGCCTTAGTCACAGGATATTCCTTGCTCTTGAGTAGTCTTTTTATTTCATTTCAATTTTTTGGCTCTGATTCCTTTATATCTGCTCAGTTTGCTCTGCTAAGCTGATTATTTCATTTTTTTTGTACTATCAATTTTTTAGGCTTCTTTTCTTTAGGACGAGGCTGTGTCAAGTAGAGTCTCTTGATCTTCATGTTCCTTGCCTCTAGGTTTGCTTGCATGCTTTCGTACCCACAATGTTACATCTTTTGTTATCCTATCCAAATTCTAAAATGTCTTTCTCTCTCAAACACACACTTCTTCTGACTTGCCCTCTCCAGGGGTGGGTTCCTCCCGGTTTGGATCCGCTGGTGACGTCACTGTCGGTGCCGTTCCGTGCGCACCGCCATCTTTTTTTTGGATTTTGTGCGAATTTTTCCCCTTTTGCAGCTTGAAAAAGGGCCCTCCCGCCCACCCGCGGGTGAATTCTGACCTTTATTTCTTCGCCCGAAGCACAGCTGATGAGCTCCTCAGCTGTGTTTCAGGCTAATTCCTGCTTCTGAGCATGTGCAGAAGCCAAATCGTGCGAGGGGATGCGTGTGTGTGTGTGAGTGGAGCGATCGCGCACGCGCAAAACGTCGTGATGCGAACTGGTGGCGAAGGTAAGTGGAACCCACCCCTGGCCCTCTCCCTTATTCCAATTTCCTTCCTAGTTAAGGGACTTGTCTACTAACAAGCCCCTTAACTAACCCTACAATAAATGAATTATCAATGAACAGATAAATAATTATGCCAGATCCATTTTAGAAGTGGTCAGATATAAAATGAATAAAGAGATTACAGGACTGGAAAGTTAGTATTGCTCATATTGCCTATATATCTAGAAGAATGTTCTAGAACAGTTATTTTCTGGATGGAGAGACCCTTCTTGTGATTAAGCCAGGTGATACATTCTACATGGAGGTACCCTTAGGCTACTTGGATGCTACAGTTGGTCCAGAATGCAGTAGGGCGAATAGTTATGCGCCTGCATCATATTTCTCAATGTAATACCTTTATTTCATAAGGTTATTACATAAGTTGCACTAGCTCCTGTTGGCATCTGGGTGCAATTCCAGGTGATGGTTGTCACCTCTAAAGCCTTTCATGCTTGGATACCTACAGGATTGGTTGCTTCTGCTTCTCCAGTAAGATCTGGCAGGATCAGATGCTCCATTGATGCGTCATCAATGAAGCAATGCCATTTGGTGGGACCCAGGAAATAGATAATTTCTGTAGCTGCCCTGTACTCTGGAACAGTGGTTTCCCTTGAAGTCCTCACAGCCATGTCCCTGTTGTTTTTCAGAAATCCACTGAGACCTGTTTTTTTTTCATTAGGCCCTGGGGCAAGGTGGCTTGTGATTCCACTTCTTATTAATGTTTTTTATGATTTTGTTTTTCCTCCAGTGTGGGTTTTAGAACTTTTATTGCTAAGCGTTTGATTTGTCTTTCCTTGTTTTAACCCTATTTATCTGTACTTTGCAAATAGCCTAGAGTTGTAATCTTGATTGAGGCTCTGTAAGTGGATTTATCAAATAAATGAAGACATGGAATTCCATGAATATTTGATCTGTATTTAATTTTTAAAATATTTAACAGAGTTAGAAAATTCAGCTTGAACTACTGTACTTCTTTATGTACATAATCTTCACATGTGCCTTGAAAATAAAACAGGGGCTATCCAATCAGGGGCGGGTTCCTAATTTTTTTACTACCACTCTGTGGGCGTGGCTTATTTTGTGGGTGTGGCTTGCCAGCCGTGTGACCAGGTGGGCGTGGCTTCTCGGACTGCTGAAGGGAGGGGAACTGAGATAGGCCCTGCTGCCCATTCCCCCTCCCCTCAGCAGCTCGAGAAGCTTCGAATGTGCAAAAATGCCTAGGATCATCACCGGCATTCGTGGCTTCTCGGACTGCTGAAGGGAGGGGAATGGAGATAGCTCCTGCCGCCCATTCCCCCTCCCCTCAGCAGCTCGAGAAGCCTCAAACGTGAGAAAATGCCTAGGATCATCACCGTGCGTTCGTGGCTTCTCGGACTGCTGAAGGGAGGGGAATGGCGATAGCTCCTGCCGCCTGTTCTTTCAGCGTCTCACGCGCTCCCTCAGCAATCCTCCCCTGCTTGGACTCACTGTGGGGTAGGAAGGCAGCGCATGAGCAGTGCCGGAAACTCAGCTTCTGGGCATGCACAGAAGAAAATGTTAAAAAAAATTATTTTTTAAAAAAATGGCGGCGCCCAGGCACCGGCAACCGACCGCACTGGTATTGTGACGTCACCAGCGGGCTGCTACCGGTGCTATAGAGTGGACCGTACTGGTAGGAACCCACCAATGTATCCAATTCTTCCTTTGAAATTCCTGTTGTTTAGTTGACTAAATGATAGTTAGCATATCTTCCCATAATCTTCCTCGTAGTTATACTCACAAAGAAATATCTGATTCCCCCCCCCCATTTATTCTTGGATGGTAGGCAATATAAAATGGAACAGGTTTTCTTCTTTTCTGAACCATAGTAACCTCATATTTCCTGCCTTTCAGCCTGCTTTCCCCATATCATATTTTTAAGATGAAAATTCCTGACACATAGCTAACAAAAATTGAGAATCTATCTGTAAGTAAAATATTATTTATTGGTATTTCATATCTCAGTGAAATGACCCCACTGGTATTAAATAGAGTTGAACTACTCTTGACAGAAGAGATGCAGAAGGTGTTGTGATTTGCATTTGTTCATATAGCAGCGATTGCTAGACACTATTGCTGGTGTGTTTAAGAAATCCTTAGGAGCTACTGTAAGAACTTTGCTAGAGACAATAGACTTGGCTTCAGTCCTTCACACTTCAATTACTTTAGATAGGATGATTAAATGTCCATTAAACATACATTTAAATCTCTGAACAGATTTTGGAAGTCTTGATTGGTCCAAAACACATGACTTTAAAGTTATAATAGATTGGCTGTCCCAAAGGTGCTTTTTCAAAAGGCAACTGGATTTTGTTTGAAAAACATTTGTTTTGCTTCTCATCCAAGAATTCTTGAACTGAAGAAGCTTCTTGGATGAGAAACAAAATGTCTTCAAGGAAAAACACAGTCTAGTTGCCTTTTGAAAAAGCACCTTGGGACAACCATGACCTGGATGGCTGAGAAACTCCATAGACAGATAGCTTTACTGGAATCTTATTTGTTCCTGGATCAATTCAAAGAGCTTATTCTGGCTTTGAAGACCATAAATGGTTTACGATTGAATTTTCTTCTCAATGCCATCTCAGGAGACTTAGCAAGTAAGCAAGAGTAAAGGGGCCTTTCACCACTCTGGAACATACCAACTGAAATTCATTGGGTTTCTTTTTTGAGTATCCTTTTTTATTAGGCAATTAGAACATGCAACATCAGTTTCATACCATCACTGCCCTGATGGCTTAAATTGCTTGAAACCAGAAATTTGAATGACAACCTAGCTAAAGTTATGGCTTCCATGAGAGGGGAGAGGTCATATAGGCACAATCTGATCCAGAGCCTTTGCTGCCCTTCAATTCCAAGCAGTGATCAAGACCTCAGATGGGCCATACAGGGCCTGGAGGAACAAGCCCCAACTCCCTCTGAAAGCAATCCAGTTCTATCACAACCAGAGTCAGACCGAGTTAACAGATCCAGCCTCTCTGCAGTGGATAGATTGATTAATTTTATTTAATCAGTTTAAATAATTTGTTTTGTTCAAAGGAAAAGAATATCATCCACCTGTTAAGTACATACGAATCCTACTAATTACAGTTTGGTATCTCTCAAATTAAAAATCAATGGGTCCTTAGGTCCTTTGCGCGTTTGTCATCAAGCCGAAACAGGAACACTAAATCCTTGGCTAGATTAAAGTTACCGTATATTTAGCCTTTCTACCATTTATCACGATCAGTATAAAAGAAAAGTTGTTTTGGGGAAATAGAGATGAATCAGGGCAGTTCTCACGGGAGCTTGATCAGCTATTATAGTGCTCCAATCGTAGAGAATATATGTAGTTTAGGGTTGAACTGCTGGGTTCTCTGTTGTTTTCCTGCAGTGGTTTCATTATCTATCTGGATACGATTGTTGTTTCAACACATGGTGTTGTGTTTGTTGGGCAGGTTGCTGCACTATCCTTGTCTTACTTAAAGAAAAGCACCTTGTACATTGCTATCTTCGTGAAAAGATTTGCAAGCAATGAAGCCACCATCAGCACTAGGCGTCAAACTAGCTGCTCCAGGGGTGAAATCCAGCAGGTTCTGACAGGTTCTGGAGAACCGGTAGCGGAAATTTTGAGTAGTTCAGAGAACCGGCAAATACCACGTCTGGCTGACCCCAGAGTGGGATGGGAATGGAGATTTTGCAATGTCCTTCCCCCAGGAGTGGGGAGGGAATGGGGATTTTGCAGTATCCTTCCCCCAGGAAGGACTTACATATGTAAATTGGGAAGGCTCTAGAGAAATTAATTGCTAAATACTTGCATATGAACAATGACAACATTTCTCCCTCCTGTCCAAATATTAGTCTAAATATTGATAAATTATGATAGTGGTGAAAATAAAACATTCTGCGCATGGGTATGTTTTAAATAGAACGATACAGAATTGATTTCCCTTTGCCCTAGGGTGATTTGTATTTTGTTAGGGTAGTGGAAAACGTTGCATTATTCATCTATGTCACATGGGACAAATATGGTAATCTAAAAGGAAATCTAAAATGATACACGTCATTTATCTTTCATCTCCAAGAAAGAAACAGATTAAATCTTATTAAGTAATTAGACAGAGCATGTTTAATGTCGGTCCACTGTATTTCTCTGTTGTGTTGTTGCTGATATTATTGTGTAGATCATAATAGTACCGGAAGCAATAACAGCAGCCAAACAGAGAGAGCCAGTGACAAATACTCTTTCACATGATTTATATATTTAGTTGATTAGATCAGCTCATAATAATGGCAGCTAATGTATGTGTGCTTTGTGAGTATCAAGTCTCTTAGAGTGCTTAAGAGGTTGAACTAAAATGAATTTTCCTTTTTCCTAGAAAATAGCACATATCTTATTCTTAATCCAGTAGAAAATCAAATTATGACCATTTAGAAGTTCTTTCCCATCTGATCTTCAGGCTGCAGTTCTGCAGTTACTTATTTGAGGCATCGTTGAATGCAATGAAGCTGGCTTCTATCTAGCGATAGAATTTAGAACAAGTTGACAAATCCAATTTGAAACAATATATGGATTGGTTGAATTAAAGTAAACATTTTGCTGAAAGTAGCCAATAATAAAGTCCATAGCCCTTGATTTGTACACATATTCAATCTCCAATGTATTCTTATAGAGAGAAGTTCAAAACAGAAGTCTGTTTTTTTTAATACCACCCATCATTGCTGGGCATTTTAGCTAGATGCATAATTTAAATGCCAGCAAGATAAAATGGTTCAAATAACGAACAATGGAGGAAAGCCACTCATAGAAGAATATGTCCATATTTGCACTCACATGTATTAATAATGTGTGTCTAATCAATGTACTGGTTTGGAAAATCTTGGACAAAGAAAATATGAGTCACCTTGATTTAAGAATCAGGGAGCCAGATTGTGGCTTTAGCACATGCACACCACAGGTTTCGAGGCTTGTCAAAAAGGAGTGGGAGAATTCAACTTCCTATTTAACGAGAGAAGCTTCTGAAGGTGTTCCTTAATCCAGAGCAAATGACAAGCTTCTTGCCAACTGTCAGAGCCCTCCTAATAGATGAAAGGAGAAAGGTCTTCAGAAGTGGGACAGAACATCCTGTCACTCAGTTTAAGAATCTTTCACGCTAAATCCACCCCAAGATAGATGGTTCAGGTCTTACATCAAGATAGCAATAAAAAGACGGCCAGGGTGGAATTTGTTCAGATGCTTATCAAACAAAAGGATTAGATGTGATCAACTCTCACTTCTCTTTTCCCCCCAGAAAGAAGCAGCTGGTTCGCATAGCATGGTGCCATATAAGCGGTGTATGTACTGATATGAATGGAAGTTTGCAAGACTGTGGTCCTAATTTTTCTCAGTAGGTGTACATATTTTTCATTTAATTATGGTGAAGATTCAGATGGATTTTTTTCAGCACCGCTAGATTTTGACACAAGCCTCCTTTTTACATACAGTATACCCGAAATGACTTTGTGGTAGTCCCCTGTGTAGTTGCTTGGAGATGAGATAAAGCTTTTGCTTGGATGGCTTTGTTTAATGTGATATTCACATAACATAGAAGAGGCACACCTACTATGTCAGTGATGGTGAACCTTTTTTCCCTCGGGTGCTGAAAGTGCATGCACGAGTGCCCATACCCATAATTCAATGCCTGGGGAGAGCGAAAATGGCCCCCACCCGCCCCCCCAGAGGCCCTCTGGAGGCCGGAAATGGCCCATTTCCCAACTTCTGGTGGTCCCAGTAGGCCCATTTTTTGCCCTCCCCAGGCTCCAGAGGCTTCCCTGGAGCTGGGGAGGGCAAAAACGCCCTCCCCCGCCCCCCGGAGGCCCTCTGGAAGCCGAAAACACCCTCACAGAGCCTCCGTGCAAGCCAAAAATCAGCTGGCCGGGGCACACATGCGCGCTGGAGCTGAGCTAGGCAACAGCTCGCGTGCCTGCAGATATGGCTCCGCGTGCCACCTGTGGCACGGGTGCCATAGGTTCGCCATCACTGTACTATGTCATAAATACAATATGGTTTAGTTAGAAATCATATTAAGAAAAGTTATTGTTCCAGGTTAGGACAATGTGCTGCTTAGGGACCCTACTATGCCCTCAAATATCTCCTTGTATGTCAACCAAGTTCCTTTCATTACAAGAAGATTTTTAAAAAAAACAATATTGTTTTCATTAATTTCAAAAGAATGAGAAGCCAGCCTGCTATCCAGGAAATAACCATCTTCCCTCTTAATCTTTACTGAGAAGAATAGAATAGAATAGAATAGAATAGAATAGAATAGAATAGAATAGAATAGAATAGAATAGAATAGAATTCTTTATAGGCCAAGTGTGATTGGACACACAGGGAATTTGTCTTTGGTGCATTTGCTCTCAGTGTACATAAAAGGAAAGATACATTTGTCAAGAATCATGAGGTAAAACACTTAATGATTGTCATAGGGTTCGAATAAGCAATCAGGAAGAGTCTCTGTCCCATACAAGCCATTATGTGCAAGTTAAAATGGCGGGTGGCTGTAGCCAGTGCTTTGTTTGGAAGTGTTTAGGAAGAAATCCAAAGGAAGTTGGGGCAATAAAGTACTTCCTGGATGGGAAAGTAAAGAGCCTCAAGCATATGGGTTGTTGTTTTTCCCCAGGAAATACTGCAGGCTTTTTGAGATTGATAATTGAGACTGAGGTAAAATAGGCATGTTTCCCCAGTCCCCATTCTAGAAGCTACTTTATCACGGACCTAAAGGGTGCATTGGATGAGCTTCATCCCTATTGCCCAGTTGCCCTGTCTGCAGAATGAGCAGGCAGCTGTCTGTATAGAGACCAGAAATGGATGTTGTTCCCTTCTGTTGATCTCTCCTCCAGCTTCCAAGTGACCCTACAGCGTGTTTGTCTGCTTTGTTTCCCAAGTGCATCTTTTCCTGTTATCTGATCAGAATGTCTATGGAGATTCTCAGTCATCCAGGTCATGGTTGTCCCAAAGGTGCTTTTTCAAAAGGCAACTGGACTTTGTTTTTCCTTGAAGACGTTTCGCTTCTCATCTAAGTGAAGTTATATGTTCTTCGTGAATTTTGTGAAGCTTCTTGGATGAGAAGCGAAACGTCTTCAAGGAAAAACAAAGAAAGTCCAGTTGCCCATTGAAAAAGCAACTTTGGGACTATGTGATCCCAAGTACTCCTGCCTGTTTGGGACTCATCTTGTTGCAGGCTAATCTCAGCAGTTAACTGACTGTATTGCAATGTAAGGTCCACTCCAGAGGTGGGTTTCAGCAGGTTCTGACCAGTTCTGGAGAACTGGTAGAGGAAATTTTGAGTAGTTCGGAGAACCGGTAAATACCACCTCTGACTGGCCCCACCCCCATCTATTCTCTGCCTCCCGAGTCGCAGCTGATCGGGAGGAAATGGGGATTTTGCAGTAACCTTCCCCTGGAGTGGGGAGAGATTTTACAGTATCCTTCCCCTGGAGTGGGGTGGGAATGGTGATTTTACAGTATCCTTCCCCTGCCACGCTCACCAAGCCACGCCCTCCAAGCCACGCCATGCCCACCAAGTCACGCTCACAGAATCGGTAGTAAAAAAATTTGAATCCCACCACTAGTCCACTCCTTCAACTGAGCCAGTGCTTAGTTCTAGTACCTTTTAGTCCAGGGGTATTAAACTGGAGGCCTGAGGGCCAGATGCAATCCTGCGCAGGCCACGCCTACCCTGGCTCCGCAAAGGCAAAAAATGTCATGATATATCACGTGACATCACGTGACGTGATCGAGTTTGACACCCATGTTTTAGACCAAGCGTTCTTCAACCTTTTCCCCTCATATCTCCCTTTACTGTAATCTTAATGTACACACTTCCCTTAAAAATCCAAACATGAAAATGAACACAAATGATCAATGAAAGCAATACAATGAAACTTTGCGAAAGATAATATTATTGGAAAAGTGTATCTAAAAGGTTTTCCACATCTCCCCTGGAGTCTATCTGTACCTACCTGAGGAATGTGCCCCTCACAGTTAGGAAACCCCTGTTTCAGACCTTTGTTCACTTTGTTGCATGGCATAGTCAGTGTAATGCTGGTTCATGTGTTAATCATAGCTTGTTTGAGATCCCAAATAAATGTTTTATTCTTAATTATTATCTTTCTTAGTTTCCTCCATCTACCTTTTCTCTCTCTTTTTTTTTTAATTTCAGCATTCCACAAAATTTCCCAGGTACTTGGGATAGAAGAGTTTTGTTCCCTGCTCCCAAATAATCTGTGAGCTACACGCTCATGCATATAAATGTTTATATGTCCTGGAAGATTTGCCTGCAATCACTTTTGCCAGTTACTTTCCTGGAACAGAAAGGTGGGAGGTCACAAAGCAGGGGAGTTGTCTAATGGAAATAAGTGGTAGCCTGCAGTCTGGGCTGAATACATTGCACGCTGTTGCCAAAGTGTCTCCAACTGGACAGGATTAAAAAAAACTGGCTTAGAGCCAGCCTTCTGTGCACCTTAACCTTCAAATAAAATTGCATTAGAGAATCTTGGTGATGAATTTTTATTCAATAGACACCATACTCTGTTTCTCTCTGTTTACAATATAACATATTAAATGCACAAAAACCTTGTTGTCATATCCCTCACAACAATTTTTGGCAAATGTAGAAAATTCCTCTTTCATGAGTCTAAGAACCGTGGTGTAGTGGTTAGAATGCAGTATTGTAGGCAAACTCTGCCCACAGTCCGGAGTTCGATCCTGATGGGGCTCAATATTATTTTAGCCTTCCATCCTTCTAAGATTGATAAAATGAGGACCCAGATTGTTGGGGGCAATATGCTGACATTGTAAGCTGCCCAGAGAGTGTTGTGAGGGACTATGGGGCAATATACCGAGGTGGTGCAGTGGTTAAAGTGCAGCACTGCAGACTACTTCAGCTGACTGCTAGTTCAGCAGTTCAGCTGTTCAAATCTCACCGGCTCAAGGTTGACTCAGCCTTCCATCCTTCTGAGGTCGGTAAAATGAGGACCCAGATTGTTGGGGGCAATATGCTGAACTCTGTAAACCACTTAGAAAGGGTTGTAAAGCACTATGAAGCGGTATATAAGTGCTATTGCTATTGCTATACAAGTTTAAGTACTATTATTGCTATTGCAACTATTACCTACCGGTAGTGATTTATAAGAGATTTCTTAACAGGTGACAGCATGACTTAATTGACACTTACTAAATGTTCACACATGTTAACTTATAGAATAACTTAGAATAAGAGTAGACAAATTTTCAATAACACAAAGACAACTCTTCTAAAAAGAAATTTCAGTAATAGGCATACATAGGATAAAACGGTAAGATAATGACACCACAAGAAGAGGCATAGTAGGCTTATATAGTAGGCTTAATTCTTTGGGGAATTAAGGGATTTTAACTTTTTTTCTAGCTATATTATGCTTATCTGAGATTCAACAACTGCATTTCTCTCTCTCTCTCTCTCTCTCTCTCTCTCTCTCTCTCTCTCTCTCTCTCTCTCTCTCTCTCTCTCTCTCTCTCTCTCTCTCTCTCTCTCTCTCTGTGTGTGTGTGTGTGTGTTTTACTATTATTTACTCCAACATACAAAGGTGGAAAGCTGTACTTTGGTTTGCTGCCATATTTTGTTAACATGATCCTGACAGGCTGTATGTGTTCCTTCCAACCCTTCCTGGTCCAATGCTGTCCATGTGTTTTGGACTAGGAGTTGGGAAAACAGACTCACAGCCTACAATTTTGCTTATTGATTTTTAAAAAAAGAAGGACAAGACTGAGTCTTTCCTATTCCATTTTCGAAAGCCAATTAGATTGGCACGTGACTCAGTACTAGCAAAAGGCATTGTACTATACTCCATTTGTGTAGAAATAAATGGGTCCTTGGCCCCAAGGGCAATGTGACTGTCACATTGGTAAGATGCCCTCAAAAGGAAAACTATGTTTGTGCAAAGGTATGTGAACAGATGACTTTTTCCTCTCAAGAAGTTATTACAGCTTTTATTTAATTTCTTGTATTCATTTTGGGCTGAAGCCATCAAGGCAGCTTGTAACATATCAAAATAAATCATCAGCAACATCATAAAAACGTAAAGTGAACATTGAAGCCATCATAACAGATTGAAAACAACACTAAAACACTTAAACACAATTTAAAAGTAAGATCATAAAGATGTCATTGGATAAGATTTTTTTTAAGACTTGAGAAGGCTTGTTCGGGAATTCTGAAAAATGGAGAGAAGCAGACTGGCACCATTGCTTTCTATTTGTCCCTGATGTGGAAAGAAGCTCCTTAATCACTTGTGGGGGGGAGGGGGACAACCAAGAACAAGAGGTCATCATCAATCTGTGCAGCGGTGTTGCAAGGCATGAATAATTGTGTGTGTTCTGCTTTTCCTGAACATAGGTAGATTCTCAGTTGTTTCCGTAAGGTCTGAACAGAGACAGAGAAGGAGATCAAAGCATCTCTGGGGCAAGGCATTCCACACATTGTGACTGACACAAACAAAAACATTTCCAACAAAAGGGTCTCAGCAACTACCGTATTTTTCGGAGTATAAGACGCACCGGAGTATAAGACGCACCTTAGTTTTTAAGGAGGAAAATAGGGGAAAACAATCTGCCTACCAGGTATTCATCTGGCTAGCATCCTTAGTCTGGTCAGCTTCAGCACATTATTTTATCCCCTGGTTAGGACTTAAAAAAACCTTCTTCTGAGAGAGTAACAATGAAAGAGCATGCAAGCCAGTAAGAGCTGGGAAGATCGTTAGCAACTAGTTAGGGCTGAAAAAAAAAGCTACATTCGAAGTATAAGACGCACCCCAATTTTCAGCCACTTTTAGGGAGGAAAAAGGTGCGTCTTATACTCTGAAAGATACGGTAATGGTATCTTCAGAAGGTCCATTAATCTTTTAATCATCAAGAGCTTTTCATTATAAATTATGGTGAACCTTATCAGCAGAGGGAATATCAGTATTTACTGACATCTGCAAGTGAAGGAATGGTGTGAGCTTACAACAATCCAAACAATATTTATTTTTAAAAGCCTTCTTGATATTAGTGTACACTGAGGTTACCCAACTTGGTTCCAGAAGTTTTGATATGCAAATTAATGGGATTACTACTCAATATTCTAGTATATGGATAGCTATTAAAGTAACATCAGTGAGATCAGGAGTGAAATCCAGCAGGTTCAGACAGGTTCTGCAGAACTGGTAGCGGGAATTTTGGGTAATTTGGAGAACCGGTAGCAGAAATTTTGAGTAGTTCAGAGAACCGCCCAATACCACCTCTGGCTGGCCCCAGAGTGGGGTGGGAATGGAGATTATGCAATATCCTTCCCCCAGGAGTGGGGAGGGAATGGGGATTTTGCAGTATCCTTCCCCAGGAGTGGGTTGGGAATAGAGATTTTGCAGTATCCTTCCCCTGGAGTGGGGTGGGAATGGGGATTTTGCAGTATCCTTCCCCAGGAGTGGGGTGGGAATGGAGATTTTGCAGTATCCTTCCCCTGCCACGCCCACCAAGCCACGCCCACCAAGCCACACCATGCCCACCAAGCCACGCCCACAGAACCGGTAGTAAAAAAATTGGATTTCACCACTGAGTGAGATTCACTTTCTATCATATTATTTATGAGATTGTCCCAAAAGAGTCACAATATAAGCAAGATTCATTGTAGGGAGAACTACATCTGAGCAAGTCACCTGAACCTAGGATCGCATATCATTCTTTATGGTTGAAAAGGAATGTGACCATCACAGAGCACATTTTGTAAACGCAGAAGATCCTAGACATAATTGCTTAGATTCCATTAAAAAAATAGTAGGCAGCAAAAGGAACCATAACTTTATGGTCAAATGCAATCTATGCATGCAGAGACGTGGCATTCTTGGTTAAAAACATCAGAGACATCGTAATTGACCAGATAAGCAAATGCTGTAAAATACTTAAATAGTTTCATTTCCTCTGCTCAATTCCTATTAAGTTGGGGATACCAAGAAATCTCAGGCTTGTTCTTATTCTATACTTGATTTTAAATGGAAGTGCTACACGTTTTGTCATAGCAACTTCAAATCTGTTGGCTGCTAAATGAGTGAGAAGACAGTCTTGGACTATAGTTTTAATAGTTGCCAGAAAGATCTTGTAATTTCACATCAAAAATTTTAACTGACCTTGCAAATTCTAAAGGACAATAATAGGAAATTTCATTTACCAAGCAAATCAGAATAAGGCCATTTAATGTGTTGGTGACAAGCTTATTTGTGTATTTTCCAGTAACAAAATGTTGTTTGAAGCGTTGCCTTTGCATTGATTATTCAGGGCTGATTGAACTGAAAACTTCTATCCCATTAGCAGAGCTATATAATACTTGTGGCATTAGTTCTAACAAGGCCCAGTCTCGTGTTATGTAGTGCTTAGTGGATGCCTTATGAGTATGTAAATCAATCCAAAGCCTCAGAGTTTGGTAAATCATCTTCCAATAAAAATTGCTCAAATTTCAATGTCTCAGAAGGCATTGACCTTATTATTAACCCCAACAGGCTTCAGAATTGTAGGCAGACTACCTTTGCATAGCTGCAGGAGGCATTAAAATCTAAATCAATTACTAGTCCTTATTTGCAGAATGTCAAGGAACAGAGTGGCATTATGTTTGTGCAATGTGACATCAATTTATATAACTCAGGAGTGTCACGTTTGTTGAAGGCAGCCATCACGTTTGACCTTTGAGAAGATTACTAGAGGCTGTGGCCCAAAAGGTTGATAAGGCCATAGCAAGGCCACATAGAGATAGCAAGATAAAAAACAAAATAGGTTTAATTGGATTGCAACCCATTTAATATGTAATTATACTGTAATTGAATTAATTACAGTCAATATAACTGTCATTGTATTTCATATACTTGTTAATTTCTTTCTTAGCCTTACTACTATTTATGGCAACTTTTGGAAAGGGGGAGGTCATATTAAACTTTGCAGTCCTAAGGCTGTGGCTTTTGTTCCCCTGCTGTAGTTTTAAAAAAAAAGATTTCAAGTGCTAGAGCTATATTTTCTGGTGCTATTCCCCATGAGAAAACAATTTAAATGGATAAAAAGTCCTTTATAAAAAGAAGATGGTCATCCAGTGAAGGAAAAAAATTCAAACATGATATTTAAGAGGGGAACCATGATCAAATTAGAAAAATGGTGGAATTTGTATTTATTTGTCGGAAACAGCAAATAAAGAGTAAAATATGCCTTTAAAATGTGCCACTTCTGATTGTGTATGAGCAGAAGAAAAGGATGGCACAACCCTTGTGTGGAGCAAACTGGATATAATAATGCCTAGACTTTTCCCTGGCATTGTAACTTTCTAAATGGAGGATTTTGTTAAAATAATTTGGGCATAGAGAAATATCTATGAAATAGTTTCTTTACAACTTGAAGCAATACACCCCAGAATCAGATGGTTAATTTTTCTAATATTAATAATAATAATGAACAAATAATAATAGTCAGTTTGGTGTAGTGGTTAAGATGCTGGCCTAGAAACCAGGAGACAGTGAGTTCTAGTTCCGCTTTTAGTCATGAAAGCTGGCTGGGTGACTTTGGATCAATCACTTATTCTCAGAATAATAGAATATCAGAGTTGGAAGGGACTGTGGAGGTCTTCTAGTCTGCCTGCTCAAGGAGGAGACGTATACCATTTCAGACAAATGTCTGTCCAATCTCTTCTTAAAAACCTCCAGTGATGGAGCACCCACAACTTCTGAAGGCAAGTTGTTCCACTGATCAATTATTCTGTCAGGATTTTTTTTTTCTTATTTCTAGGTTGGATCTCTCCTTCATAGGTTTTCTATCTGTTGCTTCTTGTTCTGCCTTCAGGTATTTTGGAGAATAGGTTGACCCCCTCTTCTTTGTGGAAGCCCCTTAGACTCTCAACCCAACCCACCTCACAGGATTGTTGTAGGGAAAATAGGACAAGGAAGGAGTTTTAGGTATGTCCGCTGCCTTGAGTGACTTATAACGTAATAAAGGTGAGCTAAGAGTCATAAATAAATAATCAGCAGTTGTGTTGTAGAGCAGTGGTCACCAACTGGTGGTCCACGAGAAAATTTTGGTGGTCCGCAGAAAAATCTTTGCATTTTTGCATTTTTTATATTGCACTAAATCAGGGATCCTCAAACTACGGCCCCTGGGCCAGATACAGCCTGCCGAATCAATTACTCCTGCTCGCTGACGGGATGGGATCCTTCAGGCACTTAGCTTGGCTGCCTGTTTAGTAGCTCAAGCCCTTCCCTCCCTCCCTCCCTCCCTCCCTGGGAGTCCAGGTGCTTCAGTGAGTGGCGTGCGAAACTTCAGCCAGGCTCCTCGAAAGACAGAGTTTGCAGGGGGCTGATCTAGAGCCGGGGCTGGCTACAAGACAAACATTCATTCTTGGCTGTATTTGAGATTCCTAGCTGCAATGGACAGCAAACCTAGGGTTGACCCTGGGTGCTTCTCTCTGCTAACAGGTGGCCAAGCTAAGTGCCTGAAGGATCCCATCCCATCCCTAATTCATATTAGTGGTCCACAGGATTTAAAATTATGAATTTAGTGGTCCCTGAGGTGCGAAAGGTTGGTGACCCCTAAAGAGGGTGCTAGGCCTGACACAATACCTATAAGAATCAATGCAATGCTTTGGAATTCTGTTACATGAGCGTACCAGATGGCCTAGCCTCACTATGTAACAGTATGTTAAGCCAGGGCTGGGTTCTAACTTACCCTGCTTCCTCCCACGCCGCGTGGGCGTGAGCACATTGCGTGCCATATGGCTGCACCGTGCATGCACGCGTGCATGCGCAGTACCAAAAACCCAGCTTCTAAGCATGCACAGAAGCAAAAAACAGCTTCTACACATGTGCAGAAGCCAAAACCAAGATGGTGGCGCCTATGGCACCGCTGAGCGATCCGGTTCAGGGGCGTGGCCAGCCGGCGTTCGGCAAGCGGGGGAAATTCCCGCCATCGGTTCTATAGAACCAGTCCGAACCATAAGCAACCCACCTCTGTGTTAAGCCATTCTGCTTTAGTGGTTCTCCCCCCCCCCCATAACTGTTTAAGCTAAAAACAGTCAAATCAGTTTTTTTTTTAAAAAAAAAACCAACCAGTTTGAAAGCAAATGGCTTAATATGCAGCACCTTTCAGCTTCCTGTCTGTGCCCTTCAGCTTTGGTAAACAACTCTGAACCTTTTAAATCCTCCACACATTCTTCTCAAGTGTTTCCGGAAAGCCTTTGCTATGTATTTAGCTTTAGGAGGCCTGAAATGCAGTGTGTTCTTTCTGTTAGGTTTGTTCTATAGTGTTTATCTGTGCCAGACATTTTCCAAAATGATTTCCATATCCTTTTCAATGGGGGGAGGGGGTTGTCTCTTTTCTTTCCCTGAACTCAGGCTTTTGTTCCAGATACTCTTACTTTAAATACACTCTTCTGTTGTCAAACATTTTTGTTAACTTTAAAGTGCCCATAAATCTTTCAGTGGTAGTATAGCTGGTTTACTTTAAGAGCAAAAAAAAGGAGGTTTCAGAAGAGAAGTGAGGAACTATCACTGCACATATGGAATATTACCGTATTTTTCGGAGCATAAGACACACCGAAGTATAAGACGCACCTTAGTTTTGGGGGAGGAAAACAAGGGAAAAAGGCCCCTGCCTCCAAGCAATTTGCCAAACAGCAAACAGCAAACAGCACAGATGATATACTGTTTGCTGTGTATTTCTGTGCATGTGTGCTTGACCCATAGAAATAGCAAAGAATTGGAGAAATGTACATTATGCCAGAAAGTTTTCTTAAATGTAGTCATACTAACTCCTCCCAATTATTTAAATACATCTACTCTAAGGTAACTAAATTCTAATACTAAACAGGACATTGTTACATTTCAGACTATACTTGTACAGAGCTGTTAAAATTAATTAAAATTTCTGGAAGTATACATTATTCTCTATTATTTAAAAGAAGATACAATAGCACTGGGCCTCTTCAGAGCAAGCATTTATTTTAAAAAGCTTCTTTATTTTGTTAAGTTGTCTAGATTTACAGGAATCTCCAACCTTGGCAACTTTAAGACTTGTGGACTTCAACTCCCAGAATTCTACAGCCAGCAAAGCTAACAAAGCTGGCTGTGGAATTCTGGGAGTTGAAGTCCACAAGTCTTAAAATTGCCAAGGTTGGAGACCCCTGGCTCTAGAACAATAATAAAGCAGTCTTTAAAAAATAAGTCTAATAATTTGAACATTCTACAGACATTTATAGTCTCCCAGAGCAAATACAGGGTATAAACATTTAGCAACATATACTAAAATAAACTAACTAACTTTGACTTCATCCCTCTCTTGTACTTTAACTCCCTCTCCAATGATCTTAAGATAAAGTGACCAGATATATTTTTTTTAAGCGGGACGGGGGGGCCCGCCTGGGCGCCGCCATTTGTTTTGCCCTCTGCACATGCGCAGAACGCTGCGCATGCGCAGAGGGCAAAACAGCAAATGTCGGCGTCCAGGTGAGGTGGGGGGGAGGGGGGGAAGCGGGAGGGCGCTTGGATGCCTGCAGCTCGCGACAGGTAAGCTGCCTCCTTTCCCCGTCTCCCGCCTCCCGTTCGTTGCTTGCCAGCCCGGCCGAAGGGAAGGCGGGAGGCGAGGAAAGGCCTCCCGAAAGGGAGGCGGGCTCCCAAAGCCTCCCCTCCTTTCGGGAGGCCTTTCCTCGCTTCCCGCCTTCCCTTCGGCCGGGCTGGCAAGCAACGAACGGGAGGCGGGAGACGGGGAAAGGAGGCAGCCGGCAGCTTACCTGCTCCAAGCATCCAAGCGCCGCGGTCTCCCAGTCGCCCGCCCGGCCCCAGGGCAACGGCGGCAGCGAGGCGACTGGGGGAAGAAAGGGGAGGGGGACGAGGAAGGGCTGTTTGCGCCGCTCGTAAACTCAAAGCGGCGACGGCTCCTCGTCCCTCACCCCTCCCAACCGCAGTCGCGCTTCCGAGGGCGGGGCTAGGGATGGGGCGGGGGAAGGAGAGGAGGAGCAGCCTCCCTTCCCCCTCCCCCCAGCTTCCAGCCGCCGCCGGAGGAGTCAACAACGCGGGACGCCCGCCCGCCGCCAACGCCGCCCACGGCCGGCCCGAGCTGAGAGGCCTGCTGCCTTTCAGGCCGATTTTTTGAAAGAATGCCCTAGTCGGGCAAACTTTGAAAAAATCGGGACTTTTTAGAAGGCGGGCGGGACGCGGGACAAATGGTGAAAAAGCGGGTGTGTCCCGCCAAAATTGGGATGTCTGGTCACCTTATCTTAAGAGCATGTGTAAATTTTTCACTGACTGAAGGCTTACTGCTAGTCTCAGCAAAATGGTAAATACGTACTTCTATCTTAATAACAAACTAACAAATGAAGCCCCAAAGATTTACTTAAATCACAACTCACTCCCCTAAAACTCTTATGCAAAGTACCTTGGAGTAACATTGCACTGAGCTCTCTCCTATGAGATACATCTAAAGAACACAGAAGCAAAAATTATACTAGGGGCAACGTATTCCAGAAATTAAGTGGAACTAAATGGGGAGCTTTAGCTGCCACCCTCAGAACATCAGTACCAGGACTGAAATTTTGTGCCCCTCTATGGCTTAACAGCTGCCATACCAGATTCAATGATACCATGAGGTGTCAAAACATCAGTGGATGTGTCAAACCACTCCTATTTTTTTGTACTTCTTGTTCTGAGCCACATAGCAGCTCTATAAAGGCAAGATGTACTAGTAAGAAAATACAGAAAAATTATGAACAACTGTCTCCTATCATTTCATAATGACCTTATCCATTTATCAATTGGAAGCCCCCACTGGCACTTATACAACATCTGCTTAACATTGACTCCCAGTGGAAAGCCAATTGGGTTCTGAATGCCCAGACACATAGATGATCTATGGCATAAAAGGTGCCAGATTTTGAGCTACCTTACCAGCAATGGACAATCCTGAAAAGGATTCACATCTCACATGATGTTTGCCAGAATTTACTGTATAAATGGTGTATATCTAAAGTGACCAGATTTTTTTTTAAGCGGGACGGGGGGCGGGCCCGCCTCGGCGCCATTTGAATTTTGCCCTCTGCGCATGTGCAGAACGCTGCGCATGCGCAGAGGGAAAAATTCAAGAGCTGAGTACGGGGCACGGGGCGGGGCAGGCAGGACGGGGTGCCGGGTTGCAGGCCGGCAGCGGCGGAGGGTCGCTTGAACTCGCTTCCCGCTGCGGACCGCGTTCACGCGCGGTGGCGGCAGCAAGCCGGGAGCGCTCGCCTGGAATTGGAATCAGCGAGCAGCTGGGCATCAGGGCTCTTCCCCCGCCTTCTCCATCCTCCAGGGTCGCCACTGCGGGGGTTCCGTCTCTCCGGTGGTGCCTGCGTTGGAAGGGAAGGGGGGGAAAGAAAGGCAGCCTGCGGGGCTTGGCACGGCTGGGAGTTGCGAGGCGGCGTAGCAACCAGGCTGTTCCTCCGGGTGTGCTAAAGTACTCGAGTTTTTTCTCTCTCACACACACATGCACAACCTTCCAACGACCGGGAAGTCGTGCTGGGAGATCCAGTCCGACCCGGTCGTTGGAAGGTTGTGCATGTGTGTGTGAGAGAGAAAAAACTCGAGCACTTTAGCACACCCGGAGGAACAGCCTGGTTGCTACGCCGCCTCGCAACTCCCAGCCGTGCCAAGCCCCGCAGGCTGCCTTTCTTTCCCCCCCTTCCCTTCCAACGCAGGCACCACCAGAGAGATGGAACCCCCGCAGTGGTGACCCTGGAGGATGGAGAAGGCGGGGGAAGAGCCCCGATGCCCAGCTGCTCGCTGATTCCAATTCCAGGCGAGCGCTCCCGGCTTGTTGCTGTCGCCGCCGCCGCTCACCCTTCAACAGCCAATCAGCGTGGGGCGCCGACAGCAGCGACGTCATCTCTCCGCGCCCGCCTTGCAGAGAGAAAGGCATGGGTGGGTGTTTTAAGGTGACCAGATGTCCCGATTTTGAGAGGGCCTGCTGCTGCTGCTGCTGCCCCTGCGGCTGGGCCCAACCTGGCCGTTCTCGAGTGCCTGCAGGCCGATTTTTTGAAAGAATGCCCTAGTCGGGCATTGTTTTAAAAAATCGGGACTTTTTAAGAGGGCGGGCGGGACGCGGGACAAATGATTAAAAAGCGGGTCTGTCCCGCCAAAATCGGGACGTCTGGTCACCTTATGTATATCAGAGGTGGGTTCCTACTGGTTTTGGCTGCTTCTATAGAACTGTTAGTAACTTGGCGGCCTGGGTCACTGGAACCGGCAGCGACCCAGGCCTGCCACACCCCCAAGCTGGTTCTCTCGGCGGCGCCATAGGTGCCGGCATCTTTTTTTTGCTTCTGCGCATGCACAGACTTTTTAGTACTGCGCATGCGCACAGGGTGCACAACGCATGCCCGCCTGTGCAGCGTGTCCCTGAGCGAACCAGCAGTAGCAGAATCCAGAACCCACCCCTGGTGTATACCGTCCTTCCCTCAGTGTGATTGTGGGGGCCACATCAAATTGTCTGAATATAGATCTTTTTAACATTCAAATTTTAATGTTTTTAATTTAGGTTAAATATTAATATATTTTCTACTGTCATATGTTATGCCAGATGCTAAACAAACAAACAAATAAATAAACAATAAATAAATAAATAAATAAATAAATAAATAAATAAATAAATAAATAAACTTTCACAATTCCACACCCAGCATGCCTAATTCTGAAAATTGAAGTCTACACATTTTAAAGTTGCCAAGTTTGAAAAACATTGAGAAAAAGTAAAATATAACTGAACAGAAGAAAAAATAATTATGTGAAACTGAATTCCAGAGACTGTGAGAAATATTTTTTCCCTCATCAATTTTTGAAATATCAGATTTAAAAATATAAATATAGATTCACAAAGGGCACAAGATTAATTATATTCATAGCTGATACACTGCTGTTCAAGATGTCCTTTATAACTTTTCAAATGATACAAAATGTAAACGTTGTATAAAAGGACTGTGTCCTAGAAACCACTTTTTTGTCTTCTGTGCCTCAATTTTAAATGCAGATTTGAATGTCCCAAGGAAATGGAATGAGAAGGGATTTGCATGCTTTGTAGGGCTTGAAGGGTGAATGTAGGATGAGAGGTTCAAAACTGGTGGAAGATTACAGGTGGGGAAAGGGTTAGGAATGAGGATATTTCTTTGATGTGAGTTTTATTTGATAATCACCAGAGCATTTCCCAACTTAATATAAAAGGATATTTTATAGAGCTAGACAAAGCTTCAGCAAAGCAATATAATTAGGTAGGAATTTCATTAAATCAATTCTCAGATAGCATTTCGCAAAGCAGCATGGTGCTTTAACTAAGTTAACTGCAGTTGTTGGGTAAATTAAACACCATGCTGCTCCATAGGCTAGCATCTGTAGAAAAAACAATAGGCTCTGTCCATTGAAGACGTACAACATCTTCAAAACAACACCCAGCCACCACGGAAGTGATAACAAAGCCTGACTCTTGTATAGTTGGTTTACCACTGTATTTGGATAATCTAGAAGACGCTTGAAATTGCTAATAGGAGAATGACCAAAATAACAGTACTGTAAGGATCTGGTTAAATAAAATGCTAGGCTTGTCCAAAGTGGGCTCAGTCCTCAATATTTCACTTTCAGTATCAAAGGCAATGGGGTCAGCCTTGGAGCTTGAAGTGAGGTGGATCAGTCTTACTTCATCATTTTGTTTCAAGGAAAGATGCATCCTTGAAAAGCCCTGGTGGTGCAGTGGTTAGAATGCAGTACTGCAGGCTACTTCTGCTGACTGCCGGCTGACTGCAATTTGGCAGTTTGAATCTCACCAGGCTCAAGATTGACTCAGCCTTCCATCCTTCTGAGATCGGTAAAATGAGGACCCAGATTGTTGGGGTCAAATATGCTGACTCTGTAAAGAGAGAGGGCTGTAAAGCACTGTGAAGCGGTATATAAGTCTAAGTGCTATTGCTATCTTCTTTTGCACATATTTTCATGCACTATTTAAAGCAATCTTGTGTACCCAAAACAGAAGGAAGGCCAACTGCACCCCCATCTATTATGCTATCAATGCAGACATCTAAATTCTTGAGAAAGGGGATGGGGTTGGGTGTAAGTGGGAATGCTGCTTCTTGGCATCAAAAGTAAAATGCTTGCATGTGGTGTTAACCTTACGAGGTAGTCCAGGCAAGAAGCACAGTTATGAGTGCTCACTCTATCTTTATTGTAAGGTCACATTAACAGAATCTTGCAAGTCTAAAAGTACCCCTCCCATCCCTCATCTTTTACTTTTGCAGATTTTACTTGAAAATTGTGTGATGGTGTCTAAAGAAGTCAGGGTTTTCTCTTAAATGCATATTTCTTCATCCTACGAGAAGAATGCCAATTTCAGTATGATGTCCCTTCCCAATTTCTGAGCTCTAGATACGGCATCAAATAAGTCTGAGTTGCACCAACTTGCATATTAGAGTATAACAATTTACTCCCTATTATTTATATCTCAGTATCTCCAGATACGGGGCGTGTCTGCTTCTTTCGTATATTTATATGCTATAGCACAGGGCAATAAAAATATGACCTGTTCAGTCAACAGAAAGTCTGTATCCAACTTCAGTTAATGTAAGCTAGCTTGGAAATTGAATCCTGGAGTCTGAAATTAAAAACATTTAATTAAGGTTTTCATCTCTCTTGCAGCACAAATACATTTGTACAGTGAAGTCTGCCTATGTAAGTAGGATTGGGAACATTCTGTGCTGCAGGAAAAATTTCACATTCAGTTTCCATACTGTTTCCCCCCCCCCTCCCTTTCTTCAGATGTCATCACCATTTCTTCCTTCAATTAAAGGAAGAAATTAAAGATGCATCTTTTTAACTGCTTATATATTATAGAACATAGACTGATAAGACTGGAAGGCACCGCAGAGCAGGGGCGGGTTCCTAATTTTTTTACTACCGCTCTGTGGGCGTGGCTTATTTTGTGGGTGTGGCTTGCCAGCCATGTTACCGGGTGGGCATGGCTTCTCGGACTGCTGAAGGGAGGGGAACTGAGATAAGTCCTGCCACCCATTCCCCCTCCCCTCAGCAGCTCGAGAAGCCTCAAACGTGCGAAAATGCCTAGGATCATCACCGCACATTCGTGGCTTCTCGGAGTGCTGAAGGGAGGGGAATGGAGATAGTTCCTGCCACCCGTTCTTTCAGTGTCTCACGCGCTCCCTCAGCCATCCTCCCCTGCTTGGACTCACTGTGGGGTAGGAAGGCAACACATGTGCAGTGCCGGAAGCTCGGCTTCTGGGCATGCGCAGAAGAAATATTTTTTTAAAAAATTATTTTTTTAAAAAAAATGGCAGCACCCAGGCACCGGCAACCGACCGCACCGGCACTGTGATGTCACCAGCGGGCTGCTACCGGTGCTATAGAGTGGACTGCACTGGTAGGAACCCACCACTGCCGCAGAGGTCTTCTAATCTAACCCCTGCTCAAGGCAGGAGATTTTATACCTTCCAGATTAAATGGTTGTTCAGTCTATTTTTTAAAAAACCTCCAGTGATAGACCACTCGTAATTCTGGGAGGCAAGTTATTCCATTGATTAATTGTTCTCGTTGTCAGAAAATTTCTCCTTAGTTCTAGGCTGGATCTCTCTTTAGATAGCTTCTACCCATTAGTTCTTGTTCTGCCCTCTGGTGCTTTGGAGAATAAGACAATCTTATGACAGTATATGATTTAGTAGACTTCAGATTTCACAGTTGTCTCCTAGATCTGCGTTTTGCCTGATTTTAAGGCAATCATGGATCATTCTCCTAAACCTATTGTTTGATGGATCAGTCCAAGTTCACTGCTTCTCCTGAAACTGGATACTCTCTGGTATCAGTAACATAGATTTTCTCATGCACGAGTGTGTAGCTGGGCTGAAAAAGAAAGATCTTGTTCACTATTTAATGGACATCAGTGAACATTTACTTCAACAGACAGTCCTTCCCCCACTAGTCCATTGACTCAAGAGATTATTGTGTTGCTGACCTTCTCATCTTAGGCCATGTAAGACTTGTTTAAACCAAAGACTGAAATAAAGCTGAACTTTATGTTTTTTATTTATTATTAGAGTTGGAAGGGACCTTGTAGGTCATCTAGTCCAACCCCCTGCTCAAGCAGGAGTTCCTACACCATTTGAGACAGATGGCAGTCCAGTCTCTCCTTGAAGGTCGCAAGTGTTGGGGCTCTCACAACCTCCGCTGGCAAGCTGTTCCACTGGTTGATCGCTCTCACCGTCTGTATGTATGTATGTATTTATTAAATTTATATGAACCACCCATCTCACTTACATTTCACTCTGGACAGCATACATAGCTAAAACATAACTAAAATTGTAATCTACAATTATTTTTTAAAAAATCACTTAAAAAGCCAGATAAAACTTCTGTTATGAAGTACAATAACAAAAATACAAGGAGTGTAAATACAATCTACACTTATATAGAGAGCCATCATTTAACAACTTCGACAGTTCCTTGCGACCCCCAGGCTTGATAGCACATCCAAGTTTTGAGGGCTTTTTCGGAAGGTCTGTAAGGTTGGAGCCAATTTCACCCTAGGGAAAATGATGTTCCAGAGGTTGGGTGCCACAGCAATTAAAAGAAAAAGATAATTCACTGAGAGTTTATAGAATGCATCTGACCTTGAAATGCACAGTAGAGCAGTATTCAGTCTCCCAAATCTTATCTATTTGTTAATTATCAACAGTCTTCAGCTTAAATGTTGTCTTAAACAAGCTGACAGAAGAAGAAAACAATAAGTCTGTGTGATTCTGAAAATGATTCAGAAGAAATGCTTTGAAGTCCAGCACTTCCCTGGTATTTGTTAAAGGCAGCATGTCTTCTTTCAAAAATGCAAAAAAAAAAAGTCACTGCTTTCACAAGGAGCTCATTAAAGCAGCCACAATGACCCCCCCTCTCTCCCTCTCTCCCTCCCTCCCTCCCCCCTCCAATGGTCCCTCTAACATTAGAAAACGGCGCGCGGCAATTGGAAACTGCTGCGCGCCATTCTCTAGTCATGGCACATGGCAGTTGGAAACTGCAGCATGCCGTTCTCTTGTTATGTGCGCGGCCACACGGCTGCACAGCTTAGAGGGAACATTGCCCCCCTCCCTCTCTCTTGGATAGAACCAGAGGTGGGCTGCTGCCGGTTTGGACGAGTTCGAGCGAACCGGTAGTTCTGACCAGCAGCTGCCCCGGCGCTATTCCGTCCTATATAATCGCCATGTATTTGATGCCGCGCTCACATTTTCGGTTCTGGGCGAACCGGTTGTTACATTATGCGATGCCCACCTCTGCATAGAACCTGAAAAAAGATGAGTTGCTTTAATAAATACCAGAAGGATAGTATACTGGTTCTCAGCATTTCTTCTGAGTCATTTTCAAAGCATACATAACCCTATAAAACGTGCAACTGTTTGTGTGCTGATTCTTCAAGAGTAAGGTGACCAGACGTCCCGCTTTTGGCGGGACAGCCACGCTTTTTAATTATTTGTCCCGCATCCCGCCCGTCCTCTAAAAAGTCCCGATTTTTGGAAAGAATGCACGACTAGGGCATTCTTTCCAAAAATCGGCCTGAAAGGGGGGCGTGCGAGATTGGGGGGGAGTTAAAACTCAGGGAGTTTTAAGCCAGGCATGTCGGGCTCTGTGGTGGCCAAACCGTGGTGCATGCGCCAAACGTGGCGCATTGGATGATTGCAAGTGACGCATTGCAATCATCCAATGGCCAGGAAAGGTGACGCTTTTCTGCCCGGCGAGCGGGACTGCAGCATGCGGGGAAGGAAAGCCGGAAGACGGCGCCGAGCGCCCAAGGCTCTCCAGGCAGCAGCGGGCGCCGGCCGAGTCCTCTCACGGGCAGCCGCGCCGACCCTGCCTCCGCTGAGGAGGAGAGGGAAAGGGAAGCGCTCCCGCAGAGCGTCCCGACTGAAAGTTGCAAGGGTAGGAAGAGAGAGAAAAAGAAAGAAAAGGTAAGGCTGTTTTAGCGAACATAAGTGAGTGTGTGTGTGTGTGTGTGTGTGTGTGTGTGTGTGTGTGTGTGTGTGTTCATGTTCTGCTCTGAGGTCTCTCCCGCTGCCTTTCTCCTCCTCCTCCTCCTCCCCGGCTGGGCTGACGGCTGCCCGTCTTCCAGGAGCTGCTGAAAAGTATTCAGCCAGCCCCTCTCTACAGCCATGCCAGCTCAACTCCCGCGAAGGCTGGGAGCTGAGACTTTCTGCGAGTCGTGTTTGTGTGTGTGTGTGTGTGTGTGTGCGTGTTCTGCTCTGAGGTCTCTCCCGCTGCCTTTCTCCTCCTCCTCCCCGGCTGCGCTGACGGCTGCCCGTCTTCCAGGAGCTGCTGAAAAGTATTCAGCCAGCCCCTCTCCACAGCCACGCCAGCTCGACTCCCGCAAAGGCTGGGAGCTGAGACTTTCTGCGTCTCCATTGTTAATGACCAGGACATGGGCTCCCCGGTGCAGCCACAGTGTGGATTGGTTTGCAGAGAGAAAGAAAGAAGGAAGGAAGGAAGGAAGGAAGGAAGGAAGGAAGGAAGGAAGGAAGGAAGGAAGGAAGGAGAAGAAGAAGAAAAAAGTCAGACAGACAGAACGAAAGAAGTTAGGATTGAAGGAAGACAGAGAGAAAGAAGGAAGGAAGGAAGAAGAAAGAAGACAGAAAGAAAGAAAGAAAAGTTAGGAAGGAAGGAAGACAGAAAGAAAGAAAGGAAGGAAGGAAGGAAGGAAGGAAGGAAGGAAGGAAGGAAGGGAAAGAAAGGAAGGAAGGAAGAAAGAAAAAGAAGTTAGGAAGGAAGGAAGGAGAGATGAGAGGGAGAGAGAGTAGATAGATAGGTAGGTAGGTAGGTAGGTAGGTAGGTAGATAGATAGATAGATAGATAGATAGATAGATAGATAGATAGATAGATAGATAGATAGATGATAGGTAGATAGATATGGATGGAGAGAGAGATAAAGAGATGGAAAGGGAGAAATGAGAGAGAGAGAGAGAGAAGATAGATAGATGATAGATAGATGATAGGTAGATAGATATGGATGGAGAGAGAGAGATAAAGAGATGGAAAGGGAGAGATGAGAGAGAGAGAAGATAGATAGATGATAGATAGATGATAGATAGATAGATAGATAGATAGATAGATAGATAGATAGATAGATAGATAGATAGATAGATAGATAGATAGATGATAGATAGATGATAGGTAGATATGGATGGAGAGAGAGATAAAGAGATGGAAAGGGAGAGATGAGAGAGAGAGAAGATAGATAGATAGATGATAGATAGATGATAGATAGATAGATGGATGGATGGATAGGTAAGTAGGTAGGTAGGTAGGTAGATAGATATGGATGGAGAGAGCAAGATAAAGAGATGGAAACGGAGAGATGAGAGGGAGGGGGAGGGAGAGAGAGAGAGAGAGAGTAAAGTGTTTTGTGGTTTCCAGTTCTCTGTCCTAATGACTGGCTGGGTGGGCGTGGCTAGGGTGTCATGTGACTGGGTGGGTGTGAGTGATGTCAAATTGGCCACGCCTACCCAGGTTTTGTGGCTCTTGGTGGTTTTTTTTCTGTGGGAAACGGGTCCAAATGGCTCTTTGAGTGTTTAAGTTTGCCAACCCCTGATTAGTCAGATTGGCCAAGTTTACCCAGCCAAATCCCTCCAAGAACTAATAGCTGCATAAAAAAGAAAGAAGAAAGAAAAAAGAAAGAAAGAAAGAAAGAAAGGAAGGAAGGAAGGAAGACAGAAAGAAGGAAAGAAGGAAGGAAGAAGACAGACAGACAGAAAGAAAGAGAGAGAGAGAAAGATGTTAGGAAAGAAGAAATATGAAAGAAAGAAAGAAAGAAAGAAAGAAAGAAAGAAAGGAAGGAAGGAAGGAAGGAAGGAAGGAAGGAAGGAAGGAAGGAAAAAGAAAGAAGACAGACAGAAAGAAAGAAAGAAAGAAAGAGAGAAAGAAAGAAAGAAAGAAAAAGAAAGAAAAAAAGAAAGAAAGAAAGAAAGAAAGAAAGAAAGAAAGAAAGAAAGAAAGAAAGAAAGAAAGAAAGAAAGAAAGAAAGAAAGAAAAGGTTGTATGGCTGCCCTGAGTCCTACGGGAGTGGGGCGGCATACAAAAACGACCAAAAAAAATAAATAAATAATTTTTAATCAGGAACCCACCCACCCCGGTCAATGGTGTCCCTCTTTACCAATGTTAAAATCTGGTCACCTTATTCAAGAGACCAGCTGAGAAGCTCTCCTTTGGGGGCAGAAAGGAAGGCAGAGTTTTGCTTTGCAGCAGAAATCTCTATTTCAGTCATGGAGGGTGCTTGTTCTTTTTATTTTGTGTGTGTGTGATTACAAATAGTTAAAGTCTGGTACATGCAGTTATTTTTACATCCACAATATGATCATTACAGCAGTCTGTACTGATTGATGGAATTTGGTTAATTACAAAAAGTTAAATGCATTGATCAAAGAAAAGGTTATTGATTAAAGAAAATTTATCTGCGATAATAAATGACGTCGAACTAGCAATTAACTGCAAACTTTATTAAATAAATAAATAAAAATTCCTAAGCCATGGAATAATGAACAAGTCTTTGCTTCATATGAGAAAGATAACAGCACTGTCAAAACAAGTGCGTTCTTAATAATATTTTTGCAATTAAAACCTGGGTCTTAAATGAAGAGATTGAAATTCATTTTCCACAAGGCTGGAATAATGATTAATATGGAGCCTGCACCCAGTGCCAAAAGATATTATGTTTAGATATATCACTTGGTTTTTCATTATGTAGCAATACAAAGAAATTGTGGTTTTGGGCAGCACTACTATTCTCCCCAGAACAATATTCTGCTTTGGTCTTTGAGAAATTGCACAATTATTTGGCCACAAAACATCTGGACGAGAGGTGTTTTCTCAGATTTTATTGGCTTTAATCTCTGAGATAGGTTGTTTTGTTTGGGCAGCACTAGAAGAATAGTAGCGCATTCTGAGAATGTGCAATGACAGATGACTTTTCTCTAGAAGCCCTGGGTTGGCAGTGTCAGCTCTTTAAGAAACCAAAACCATGAATACCAAGACTACCCTTTATTGTGAGGTTACAATAACAGAATCTTACAAGCCTGAAAGTACTTCCCTCTCCCCTGCCTTTACTTTCCAGAGAACTAGGGAGGGTCCTCTCTGAGATGCTTTCTTCATCCCCATTCTTGTTTTGAACTTTTGTTATCAGAACATTGTCTACAGTAGCTCAGTGATTGCGAACCTATGGCACACGTGCCACAGGTGGCATGCGGAGCCATATCTGAGGGCAGGCGAGGCGTTGCCCTATATTAGCTCCAGCACGCATGTGCATGCTGGCCAGCTGATTTTCGGCCTTTTGGAGGAGGGGGAGGCCGTTTTCGCACTCCCGAGGCTTCAGGAAAGCCTCCGGAGCCTGTGGATGGTGAAAATTGGACCCAACGAGCCTACCGGAAGTTCGGAAACGAACTTCTGGTAGGCCCATTGGGCCATGCTATTTTTTCTTTCTTTTCTGTACCGTCTACTCTTTCCTTTTATTCTTCTATCTTTTATTATGTATTATTGTTTATTAAATTTATTGATCACCTATCTTATACAGGGTAACTCTGGATGGTTTATAATATTAAAAAGATAAAATAGTACAAAACCTATACACAATATGAACTAAATAGTATAAAAAATACTCACTCTAAGGCAAAAGATAGGGAAGAAGTAGGTTGTGGCATTTGTTAATTAGTCTGCCAACCACACCTAATGTGAAGCCCCCCCCCCATTAGAGCTCCAAGACAACTGACAGAGTCAGGTCTTTAAGCTCTTATGGAAAGTCAGGAGCGATGGAGTTGACATCACTCGGGGGAGGGGGGCAAGATGTTCCAAATGGCAGGAGCAATGGCTGAAAAGGCTCTTTTCTTAGACCCCGTCCACCAGGGGTGGGTTCTAACTTACCTCGCTGCTGGTTCGCTTCCTCAACAACGCGGGACGCCCGCCCGCCGCCAACGCCGCCCACGGCCGGCCCGAGCTGAGAGGCCTGCTGCCTTTCAGGCCGATTTTTTGAAAGAATGCCCTAGTCGTGCATTCTTTCAAAAAATCGGGACTTTTTAGAGGACGGGCGGGACGCGGGACAAATCATGAAAAAGCGGCATAATTCAATGCCTGGGGAGGGCGAAAATGGCCTCCCACTCCCCCACAGAGGCCCTCTGGAGGCCGGAAATGGCCCATTTCCCAACTTCTGGTGGGCCCGGTAGGCCCATTTTTCACCCTCCCCAGGCTCCAGAGGCTTCCCTGGAGCCTGGGGAAGGCAAAAATGCCCTCCCCCATCCCCCGGAGGCTCTCTGGAAGCCGAAAACACGTCCCAGAGCCTCCATGCGAGCCAAAAATCAGCTGGCTGGCACGCACATGCGCGCTGGAGCTGAGCTAGGCAATGACTTGCGTGCCGGCAGGTATGGCTCCGTGTGCCACCTGTGGCACGCGTGCCATAGGTTCGCCATCACTGCTCTATGCTGAACTTTGACTTTCTAATGGCTGCATATATTTTATTAATAAATATATCAAGTTTAAGAGTGAAAGGCAATGTACGAAGCAGTATATGAATATACTATAAAGGTATATTTTCAGGGTAAAATCCATGCCAACTGACAGAGCCAGGTCTTTAATCTCTTGCGGAAGGTCAGGAGCGATGGAGCTGACCTCTCTCGGCGGGGGCAGGGGGGGAGATGTTCCAAAATGCAGGAGCAATGGAAGAGAAGGCTCTTCTTCTAGACCCCACCCACCAAATTCCCTGGCTGAGGACAGTATGCAGAGACAGACAACTATAGAGAAGCATAGTTAATCCTGTGGGTGCAAACCAGATTTAGCAATGTTTCCTTTTCTTACCTTAATGTCTTCATTTTTGCCTTACTATTTCTTATTCCTTTTTGCATGCCGCAGTAATTGGTCACCTTGAAAGGACTACATATATACAGTATAGATGACATATATACAATATACATGTTGTACTCTATATATCTTATACTCTACCCTTCTAACTCAAACACAGTAATGATTCCAAAGGGGGCAAAGGATATAATAAAGAACCTATTCAATTTCATTTTATAAATCATTTAAGTTTTCCATTTCTCATCAAGCCAGAATGAAAAGTTTTTTTCAAAGCCTACATGAGATCTTAAAAATAGTTTGCTATCGTCACTCAGAGTTTTTTCGTGGTGCTGATGGAGATTCAATATGAGTCCAACTTACAAGTACCATATAATAATAATTTAAAAAAAACCAGGAAAAGTAAACCCTACTCTTATTTTTTAGCACCAGAAGGCAACTTACATATCTCTGCCTATGTTTATAGGTGAAGGCACAAGAAGAGCCGAGGTGGCGCAGCGGTTAGAGGCAGTACTGCAGGCCAACTTTAGCTGACTGTGATCCGCAGGTCAGCGGTTCAAATCTCACCAGCTCAAGGTTGACTCAGCCTTCCATCCTTCCGAGGTAGGTAAAATGAGGACCCAGATTGTTGGGGGCAATATAAATATACATTGCTTACTGGTGTAAACCGCTTAGAGAGTGCTTGCACTGTGAGGCGGTATATAAATCTCACAAATAAATAAATAAATAAATGTTTCGTTGGGCTAGTGGGGTTTTAGCTTGCAGCCGACTTTAGGAGCAATAATTGTATATTTGCGTTTTGCTAAGAGTAGGATGCTTTCCTCTCAGCACTAAAAATGAATTTTCCTCCCACTTTGTTCATCCTGCTGGCCCTTGTGCTTGTCATTTAGAAGTGACAAGGAGTGGGAAAGCTTTGCTCTGCCTACACAGGCAGGAGCAGTCTTAACGGTGAGCCCCTAACCAATCTGCTCATCATATCCCATCAGTTGCCACCTAAAGCACCCCTCAAGTTCCCTAATGTTTGGATTAGTCCTGTTCAATCTGCTTCATTAAAAATAATATGTACCAAAATAGCAATGCCCATGACTCTTATTGCCATCTAATTGCTGTAAAGGGAATAAGAAGGGGATCTGGAAGAAGGTTCCGAGGGAAAAACATATAGGAACCATTCAACCAACGCCTGGCATAAAAGTAGTGCTTGCAATGAATTATATTCTCTGAAGAGACTCCAACTAAACCTTTTAGAAGATTCACTCCTGAGCATTTGCCACCATCACTAAGCTCTTCCTTTTGTCTGTTCATCCCCACTTTTTGTCCTTCGGGGAGAGATCCTAGCTAACAGGGATGATGTAATAGATTCACGTTTGCCAATCAGATACAAAGCTTGCCAACATCACTGAAAGCAAACCAAACTATTGTCCTCGGTGGAAAAGGGAACGCAGCCATGTCAGCAATTTCACCAGCTGCCTGCTACATTAACCATTTTATATCCTCCTTCTAATAATTGCACAATGTTGTCCCATACTGCCCACTATAAGCATCGCTTCATTTCTGCTTAGTTCTCCAAGGCAAAGCAGATAGACATGGCCTCCGCACGAGTTTCTCTAAGGAGCAAATGTCGTCTTTAATGCCAGTATTTTTGCACAAAGAGTGTTTTGAACAACACTCAGCCTTTGATTGTGAGCCGATTCGCAAGAAAGCATGAAAAGATGTGACATAAGATGTGCCTGAGAAGTTTCAAAATTAAGGAGTTCTTAGTGACCTGAAATAATGGTGACACCCAATATTTTGTGGCAACATTTACTGCAAATGTTGTCATTGGAGTGTTGGTCAAAAGGAAGAAAACCATAAAAAATGCACTCCCAAGGATGCTTCAGTGTTTTATTTTTAATTCTCCACTGCTCTCTTCCATATTTAGCTACATGGGGGGGTGATTAAAAAGTAGGTAGTGCTATGAATAGAAGACAATACCTTTAAGAAATAATTGGCCGACTATTTTGAAATCAGCGGTATTTGATAAACCATACTAGCATTTGATGATGTAGACCATAGCCTACTTCTTGGTAAGATAGAACCATGTGGGATAGAGAGCACCATCCACAGATGGATTTGCAGTTGGCTAACCAGCCGCACTCAGCCTGTGATCCTCAATGGAACCACTTCTACATGGATGGAAGCATGGAATGGGGTTCCTCAAGGTTCTGTCTTAGGTTCAGTGCTCTTCAACATCTTCATAAATGACTGAGGGGATTGAAAGGGGGGTTCATCAAATTTATGGATAACATCAAGCTGGAGGGAATTGTTAACAATTTGGAAGATAGACTCAAGATTCCAAAGGTTCTTGACAGACTTGAGCATTGGGCCTTATCCAGCAAGATGCAATTCAGTGGTGAGAAAAATAAGACCCTGAACTTAGGTAGGAAAAATCAAATGCATAGGTACAGGATAGGCAGCACCTGGCTCAAACAGTAATGCTGAGAGATTTCCTCCAAGAATTTTTTATCCATGGGTTGCGTGATAAGATAAAAAGAGTGATTTACCATTGCCTTCTTCTGCTCATACGAAATAGTGCCTTTGCCATTGTTACTAAAATGATTGTTTATCTCCAATATATCACTGCTGCCCAAGATACAGTAGGTGCCTGCTTGCTTTAGCTGTGCAGCTGAAATGGCCTTCACACCTTAGATGAGACTTCTGGGGTTCTTGCATACACACCTTTATTCGCTCATCTCTCCCCGTCTACCATCATGAGGCAGTAGAGCACGATTTGTGTGTGTGTGGGGGGGGATTTATTTTATTTATTAATAGATTGTTAATAGAAAAGAAGGTGGTTCCATGAATTAACAAGAATATCACAGAAGGCTACTACTCACCCCACTGCTATTCCAAGTCATGAAACAGGCGTGATTTTCTTTTTCTATGTTTCCATTCTCTCTAGTCTGGAACTGCCTTTGGAGACATTCAGAAGGTTCTATTATCCTGAAATGCAGTAGCCAAATGCTTTCTTTCAAGCCAGACAGGTGTCCTTTCATGCAGAGGCGAGTGTCATAGGTGGAGGGTAGGAGTACAGGCAGGGATCATGCCCTTCACCGTATGGTTTATTTGCTTTGCATATGAGCAGCGTAATAGGTGGTTTTATAAACAATGCTTGTGGTTTAGCTTTAAGTTTAACCCCAGCAATTACATCTTATCCCTCAAGAGATTATTTAAACTCTGATTTGATTGTGTGCCGTCTAGTCATTTTCAACTCCTAGTGATTACACAGATAGAGTTTCTCTATGACAGTCTATCCCTTACCTGTTCTTTCAAATCTCCCAAATCTTCACCCATCATCACTGCAACAGAGTTCCTGCTGGCTGTCCTTTTTTCCTCTTTCTTCCCATCTTCCTCAACATCACAACTTTCTCCAGAGAGTTAGATCTTTGCATAACATGTCCAAAAATGAATAATTTGAGCCTGGTCATTTGTGCCTCGAGTCAGAAATTAATTATGGCTGAATGGAATATGCAAGTGTATATAGTATAGTTTAGTATACCTCAAACTTTGTTGAAACTTTGACCCCCTTCATGGCACCTTGTTTTATAAGTGCCCCAAAATGAATTAGAACAAGAATTTAAGCTGGTATCTCCAGATCATAATCTTTACATTGGCTCTGTTGACTTTATATTTATTTCTGGACCAAGTGAAAATGCCGACTCTTGATTTAAAACTTTAAATATCTTAGTACCAAGGATTTCTAGGGATTATTTGTTCCTATACAGAGCTGCCTGGGAATTAAGATCAGCAATAGAGGCTTTTTTCATGGTATCATTTCAGGAACATCTATGAGAGAACACAAGAAATATGATCCTTTTTGGAGTAAGCAGTCTTTTGTGCATTTGTATCCCTTTGGCTGGAAATAAACATGCTGTTTGTACGTATATAATTATCAGTGTGCGTGTATTTACATATATCTGTAGAGGCATAGGTATATTGGTTAAGCTGCTGGCCTAGAAACTAGAAGACTGTGAGTTCTAGTCCTGCCTTAGGTTCAAAGCCAGCTGGGTGCCCTTGAGTCTCTCACTCTGTCTCAGCCCAATCCACCTCACAGAGTTGTTGTGGGAAAAAAATAGGACAAAGGAATATTAGGTTTGTTCACCACCTTGAGTTGTACATGAAAAAAAAGGACAGAATAAAAATCTTTTCCCCCCAGTTTGGATGCTGATTTACTCCTTGCTATTGTTAGTTATCTCCTTTTTTTAAAAATGGTTGTTCTTGCTTTTAAAAATTAGTTGTTGCATCCACATTCTCTTTTTGAAAAATCTGACTGTGTTATAAAGTCTGCAATTATCTTCTGCAGTCATATGATCTGTGGGTATGGAGAAATTTTAATAAAGGAAAAATGATCAGGGTAATAACTTGCGTATTTGATTGAAAATACACACTATAAAGCCCCAGTCCTGCTTGAGGTGCAGGCATATTAATGCAAAGTACACTTCTCAATTTATTGGGAACATATTAATAGATGCATGTTAATGCATGGCGAATAAAAGCCGCTAGCTTTTATTAAATAGAGTGAAGCAATTGCTGCACTCCCACACATGGAGGATAAATGTAAATAAAAGCAAATATTGGCCTAAGGGAGTAGGGCAGCCAGCCTTTTAAAAAGTTGCTTTAACAAGAGCTGCTGATTGCTGCTGCTTGAGGCAGCAAGAGTATATCTTTAGTCTGGCACTACTAATGGAAAGATGCTGGCAACACTGCTTTCCATCAAGTGAGGAATCTCAAAGGCAAATATTGCAGATCCTCATGACACATTATAAATGGCTCGGATGATCAGCTTAAAACACAGAGTTAGGTTCCTTTGAGAACTCTTCTTTTTTCTTGTGTGCTAAAACCAACCAAATCTGTATAAATGCTGGCAAAAGAACTGTGCTAGATATTTTAATTTAACAGTGAACGGCTGATTTGTAGCTATGGATTAGAAGAGTTGTCTGCTTTTGTATTTATTTGGGCCTCTTTATATTAAACAGTTACTTGTATAAAATAGATAAAACATGTTGTTCAATTGAGCTTACTTCCTTAAATGATCAGACTGTGGAATACATTTCTAAGAAAGTAGTTCTTATTGAACAAAATTTACTACTTAAAGGAATCGTATTGCTTCACCTTGAGAAATATACTTACCACTTATTATGTCCTTTATCAGACCCCTTGTTAATTATGTACAACCATTGCTTAATGGATATTAATTAACGTTAATATTACAAAAAAAAATTAAAACCCAATTAAAACACAATGTCTAAATTTGAGACCTTGACCTCACACCATTTAATTTCCCAATGATTTACAAAATTCTTTGTACAGCTAGTGCATTAGAGCTATTCTCTGACACATGCCTTCATTAATACCAGATGAAGGAGAGGATACTTTTTCCTCATCCAAACTGTATTAAAAAGATAATCCACCTCTTTTTGATATATTTCTTACAGATTGATAAATATGCCAGGCATCATAAAAGTTAGTGAGATAATCTGAGAATTATTATAAGGGGAAGAGACTTTGGACAATATTATAATTTGCCCATAAGTACTATATCCATCTCTGCTGAAGGAATTGCTTGCATCGTTAGGATTGCTATGCATTCTTTGTAGACAATTATTCTACCTAAATACTTAACTCAGTATGATTTTAATTTACCATAAGGTTCTTAACCCACCTAGGGACCAGATTCAACTTCCTAGAGTTCAAATTCCTAGAATTCAAATTCCTAGAATTGTATGCTCTGCTAACCAGAGCATACAAAACATTTGCTAGACCAATTCTTGAATACAGCTCACCTGTCTGGAACCTGCACTGCATATCGGACATCAATACAATCAAGAGAGTCCAAAAATATTTCACAAGAAGAGTCCTCCACTCCTCTACTCGCAACAGAATACCTTATTCCACCAGACTTGAAATTTTGGGCTTAGATAGCTTAGAACTTCGTCGCCTTTGATCTGACCTAAATGTAGTTCATAAAATCATCTACCACAATGTCCTACCTGTCAATGATTACTTCAGCTTCAACCGCAACAATACACGAGCACACAATAGATTCAAACTTAATGTAAACCGCTCCAAACTCGACTGCAGAAAATATGACTTCAGCAACAGAGTGATCAATGCCTGGAATGCACTACCTGACTCTGTGGTTTCTTCCCCAAACCCCAAAAACTTTAACCTTAGACTGTCTACAGTCGACCTCACCCCATTCATAAGAGGTCTGTAAGGGGCGTGCATAAGCCACCATTGTGCCTACCGTCCCTGTGCTACTGTCCTATTGCCTAATTTACCTGTACCTACTTTGCTAATGTTTATGTTTATACCAATACCTACTATCTTGTACATGTGTGACAAATAGATAGATAGATAGATAGATAGATAGATAGATAGATAGATAGATAGATAGATAGATAGGTAGGTAGGTAGGTAGGTAGGTAGGTAGGTAGGTAGGTAGGTAGGTAGGTAGGCAGGCAGGCAGGCAGGCAGGCAGACAGACAGACAGACAGACAGACAGACAGACAGACAGACAGACAGACAGACAGACAGACAGACAGACAGACAGATAGATTCTAAAAGAATACTTGGTATTGAGAATGAATATTTATCCAGCAATTCTTAGAAGGCAAATGTCCTGGATTAACGAATCCAAGCACGTTGAGTTAAATATTCAGTTACTATAATTTCCTAATTTCCTAAACTGATTACTTCTATAACGCTTTGGACTCTGCTAGTTATAATTAATGGACCTTAAAAGTGCTGGTATTCATTATAACCCGCCCTGAGTCCTTAGGGAGTAGGGCGGCATAGAAGAATTCCCAAATAAATAAATAAATAAAATAACCGGCTTCTTAAACTTGGATATTAAAGTCCACTCCCCTGAAGAACATCTGGTTGGAGCAGAATAATGTCTAATATGGGACATGGGAGGTCAAACAAACACCTTTTTTGAACCACCTGTTAGGAAATTGTTAGTCCTTTTGTATCAAAGGCCTGCTATTCACAGAGTATATCTAATCTTTTTTCTTTCAAGGCAAACATAAATACAGGTGCATGTTTCTATTTATAGGAAACATACAGTAAATTAATTCTATAGACCTGGAACACCAGAAAATACATTTAACCTGTGCTAGAGTGGCTGTAGCAAAGCATGCAGAATTTGCTGGCAATGGTTGGTTTGACTCTCTTCACCAGGGGGTCTCCAAAGATGGCTGGCTGGGGAATTCTGGGAGCTGAAGTCCACAAGTCTTAAAACTTGCCAAGTTTGGAGACCCCTGCTCTTCGCTGATAACAACTCACATGGAAAAACAGGATATTTGGGTGATATCAAGGTAATGCAGCTGCTTCTATTGGTACAGCCTCCTGCTATGCAAACTTGAAGAGCCCTTGATTGGAACAGATTTGGGGGAGATGAAACACTCTGATGGCAAAAGGCCCCCCCATAGGATAGTTTTATGGCTCAAAAGCAGGTTACGAATGCAATTCAAATAAATAAATACACAAATGATTCCATTTTGACCCTTCAGTGTTCCCTTCCGAAATATCTTTATCAGCTCCAGTCAGAGCTCCCCTTTCTAGAAAATGAGTTCTTGAATTATTGCCTTTTGCTACTGTGTAATATAAGGCTTGCTAGATAGATTAAAATTTTCAGTGTTTCCCAACTTTGGCAACTTGAAGATATCTGGACTTCAACTCCCAGAATTCCCCAGCCAGCAAATGCTGGCTGGGGAATTCTGGGAGTTGAAGTCCAGATATCTTCAAGTTGCCACGGTTGGGAAACACTGGATTAAATAATGAATACAAAGCAGATCATGCCCTTTTTGTATGGACTGACTGCCAATAAAGGAGAATATTTGTAGTTCAGGATTGAACTGTGGGGTCCCATGTGCTCTCTTGAGATTGGCTGCTTTCTTGCAGACGTTTCATCACCCAAACTAGGTAACATCAGTGCTACCGGTAGTAAAGAATGTGGTTTGCTATTGACTGCCTAAACTAAACGGACCAACTGCTTAAATACATGTTACATGTAAATATATGTAACAGTGGCCTGATGGATCAGTTAGATCAGGAAAGCAATGGTAAAATTAATAAAATGTTAGTTTGGGTGATGTGAAAGGGAGAAATGTTGACAGGTGTATAGTTTTGCACCCCTTCTTAATAATTCTTGATTTTCAGTTCCTCAAGAAGCAGGTTTTCATTTCTTGAATGGTCAGCCAACCCAATATTACTGTCACAAAACTGTTTTGGCTGAAGCAATTCAACTGAACAATATAATTCATCTCATTTCTGCACAATTGTACATTTTAACAAAGAGACAGTCAGGAAGTTAGTTGTGCTTCCAATACTAATGGAAGTGTCTCACAATAGAAGGTTCGTTTTTTAAAATTGTGTACTACAAGAAATGTAGAAAGATGGTCAAAGATGCTAGAGATTCCGTAGATAAGTGTAGGAAGTTAGCACCCATCCCTCTCCTAGGAAAATGAGATACTTTAGGAAATATTAAAAGAGCAGAATATTTCCCCTAAAAAGGGAGGCAGAAACTCAGCCTCCCCCCCCCCCCACCTTTGTCAATGGGCCATTAAGGCCTGGGCCAGTCTATTCTACATAACAAAGATCTACCTCCTTCAGACAGAACCATAGTAGAAATTGCCCAAAGCCCTTTCATTACATCATCACCCAGCAAGGCTCAACCAAGCCTTGGACTCAAAAGACAGCCTATAGAGTTGCCCCTGCCTGGCCCCATGGGAGTCTGACAACCAATCAGAACACAAGCTCAAATTCAAAACCCAACAGAGGGCATAAAACCCAGGCACTCTCAGCATCTCTTCCCTTTTTTTGCCTAGGACCTTAAACCCTGTGATCCTGTCCACCATTAAACCATCTTTCCAAACAGCCTCCATGTTTCCAGTGTCTTTCTCCCCACTTGGAACTGAACCCAGATGGACATTTCTTCCAACATAAGCTTCTGAGAATCTCCAAGATAGGAAAAGGCAATGTAGTATCAGCCCTTTGAGGTAGACCACACTAGGAAACCAAAGATATTAATACTAATATTCTTATTTATTATAGGGTTATGCTAACAGAACTTTGAAAATCTAAAAGTGCCTCCCCGCTCCCTGCCTTTATCTTCAAGAGAATGATGGGGATATGGGAAGATCAAGTCAGATTTTTCCCAAACTACATTTTTAGTTTGGACTCGAATTTAATTTCTCTGACCATTATCTTGGTTGCTGTTCTTCTTTCTGTTCCTTAAAGTTATTCTCACCCTCAGCCCTCAGTGAGGGAAGTGTGGAAGTGCCCCGTGACTGCACTGCTATTTATTGTTGCACCTATGGTACACCTGAAACCTGCAATCAAGGATTTTCTTTCCATCAACTTTCAAAGAACAGCTACATGTTGAAGAATTGCCAGCGGAAGGATTTACCAGTAAGTAGGCAATGTCTCTTGGGCCCTATGTCCAAATATATTTACTTTTGCTCTAAGCACTTTGAGAAGAACTGCTTTAACTGGTGAGCACCAGCAGTTATCATCATCTAGACGAAAGAACTGTCCCTATGGTAACTCAACTTCATAGGAAGGCTGCTGGAAATAATTCCATGCAAAAAGTCAGCCGAAGCATAATAGGCCAGTTGAATGGCTGAAAGAAACAAATCCTACTGTGAGCTAAACACTTCCCCCCTTACAGGTAGATGGCAATGTTGTAGCTTAGGGTTGAACTGTGGGGGTTCTTGCACTGATGATGCTACCTAGTTTGGTAATGAAACGTCTGCAAGAAAGCTGCCAAACTCAGAGAACACCAAGAACTCTACTTTTCCCCTAGCCTTTTCCCACTTATTACTATTACAATCACAAACCACAGATATTTATATAATCAAGAAATATCCACTGCTTTTAATTTTTCCATTCAGTTGTGATGGTAGATGCATTGATTATATTATGAATTAACTTCATCAGACTGATTGAATTAACATCTTAATGTAGCACACTTTCATATGGATGCCACCAGATCCACTGCTGTGAGATGGGCAGTTTTAGAAACACAAAAATAGTAAAATAAATAATAAAATAAATTAAAAAGCTTATCTGCCTTTTAAAAACCAAATACCAAGTCCCTTAAATGAATATGTTTATTCATAACACTTTTTAATTTTCCAAAATTTACAGTGACGTTCAGTCTTATTAACAATCTGGTATATAAAAAGGGAAAGATTTTTGGCATCCCGGGTGAGTGAGTGACTAAGAGAAAAAGAGAATGAATTTGCACCAGCCTCATTACTGCCCGATGTCAGTCACTAAATTATAAGTACGGTATATGCTAAATAATAAAATAACAACAACAACAACAACAACAACAACAACAACAACAACAACAACAACAAACAAGCTTATGATTTTGTGGGTAAAGCACAAAGATTCCTCATTAATCTCGGCTGTGGGGGAGAAATGGCAGACTGCCATTGTAATTATAAACAATCTGAATCATTTTCATAGCAGAGTTTTCCAATTTAAACAACAGTAGATTACAATTCTGCTCTAATATCATCTAGCAATTTGATAGTTTACAAAAAAAAATTAAATAAAAAATGTCTGCAAACTGTTTTACGTTTCCTTCCCTCCCTCCCCCACTTTTCTCCTTCCTTCCTTCCTTCCTTCCTTCCTTCCTCCCTCCCTCCCTCCCTCCCTTCTTCCCTCCCTCCCTCCCCCTTTTCTCCTTCCTTCCTCCCTTCCTTCCTTCCTCCCTCCCTCCCTCCCTCCCCCCTCCCTTCTTTCTTCCCTCCCTTCCTTCTTCCCTCCCTCCTTTCCCCTTCCCTCCTTCCCTCCTCATGGGAAAGATTTCTACTGCCTGGATACACTGATATAACATTTTTGATAACCTCTCCCTTTCCCTACCGAAACCATGGCTAGTTTATTATTCCTGTGGAGTAAGGGAACATTTAGCCATCCCCGGGTACTATCCCCGGGTACAACTTAGGATAACCTGGCCAAAAGATAATGCACTTTTTTTTTCATTTTTACTTCCTCTAGAATGGCATCCTGATTACCCCCCCTCCGTCTCCTTTTTCATTTGTCTTCGTCTTCTAATGAAATAATTTCTTCCATTTTCATAACTGAACAGTGACAGGTGGTGTGGTTATTTTTATTCTGGAATGGATGGAAACAAATCTCTTTTTGTCGAAAAGTGACAAAAACTTGGAGGAAAACTGGAAGTCATGTTGGAAATGTTATGAGACAGTAAATTTTCCACCAGCATCCAGCATTTATAACATTTTTCCAGCAGCAGTTTTTCCACTAGTATTCAGAGGTTGTTGTTTTTTAAAAAAGAAGCTAACGGGAGCAGAAATATAGGCACAGAGCCCTGGAAGAAATGGATGGCAATGCACATGCTGTTTGATTGGTTTTCTCCCCTCTTTCCTATTCATTGCCCCACAAACATTCCAAAATTACAGGTTAAAGCCATACTGGCTTTCTCATTTGCAAATTGCAAATCTTCATTTGCAATTTCAAGAGGTTTGAAGCTTTGCACTACCTGCATTGTTTGAAGGAGGGATGCTCTGATAATCACCAATAACATGAACAGAGGTGACTATATTCTTCTTTTGGAATTTATTTATTTATTTATTTATTTAGACGCTCTTATAGGCCGCCCAATCCCATGGGACTCAGGGCGGCGTACAGCATGAATAAGAAACGTACATTTAAAAACAATAGTCATAAATTTAAATTAAAAATATAATTAAAAAGAAGACATTATAAACGCAACATTCAGGGGGAATCTGATTATCCTATTCACCCCATCTGCCGGAAGAGCCATGTTTTTAAGGCTTTACGGAAGGCCAGCAGGGTGGGGATGGTCCGGATCTTTGGTGGCAGTTGGTTCCAGAGGGACGGGGCTCCCACAGAGAAGGCCCTCCCCCGCGGCCCCGCCAATCGACATTGTTTGGCCGATGGGACCTGGAGGAGGCCCTCTCTGTGGGACCTAACCGGTCTTAGGGAGGTATGTGGTAGGATGCGGTCCCGCAGGTAACCTGGCCCTGAGCCATGTAGGGCTTTAAAGGTAACGACCAACACCTTAAATTGCAACCGGAGACTAATTGGTAGCCAATGCAGCTGGCGAAGGATAGGTGTTACGTGGGTGTATCTCGGTACACCCACTACTGCTCGCGCAGCTGCATTCTGTACCAGTTGGAGTCTCCGGATGCTCTTCGAGGGTAGCCCCATGTAGAGCGCGTTACAGTAGTCTAGCCGTGAGGTGACAAGGGCATGAGTGACTGTGAGCAAGGCCTCCCTCTCCAAGTAAGGTCGCAATTGGTGCACAAGACAGATTTGTGCAAAGGTCCCCCTAGCCACAGCTGAAAGATGTTGCTCCAATTTTAGCTGTGGATCTAGGAGGACACCCAAATTGCGAACCTGTTCTGAGGGAGTCAATTTTTCTCCCCCGAGAACCAGGGAGGGACAGTCGACATAGTCCTTGGGAGGCAATATCCAGAGCCACTCAGTCTTGTCTGGGTTGAGCCTGAGTCTGTTCACTCCCATCCAGACCCTCACATCGTCCAGGCAGCGGCACATTACATCAACTGCTTCACTGAACTGACACGGGGTGGAGATGTACAACTGGGTATCGTCAGCATACTGCTGATACCTCACCCCATGTCGTCGGATGATCTCACCCAGCGGTTTCATGTAAATGTTAAACAGGATGGGTGAGAGGACCGAGCCCTGTGGCACCCCGCAAACCAGGGGCCTAGGGGCCGACCTCTGTCCTCCTGTCAACACCGACTGCGTCCTGTCAGAGAGGTAGGAGGAGAACCACCGTAAAACAGTGCCTCCCACTCCCATCTCCCCAAGACGACGCAGAAGGATACCATGGTCAATGGTATCGAAAGCCGCTGAGAGGTCAAGTAGCACCAGGATGGAGGAGTGGCCCCCATCCCGGGCTCGCCAGAGATCATCCATCAGCGCGACCAAAGCAGTCTCCGTATTGTAGCCGCGCCTGAAACCCGATTGAAAGGGATCCAGATAATCAGTATCCTCCAATAGCCGCAGGAGTTGGAGCGACACCACCTTCTCAACAACTTTACCCAAAAAGGGTAAGTTGGAGACTGGACGGAAGTTCTTTAAATCCGCTGGGTCCAGGGAAGGCTTCTTGAGGAGGGGCCTCACCACCGCAGCTTTTAAAGGCTGTGGGATGGATCCCTCTCTCAGAGAAGCGATCACAACCGCCTGGAGCCAGCCGCGTGTCACCTCCCTGCTGGCGGAAACCAGCCAGGAGGGGCACGGGTCCAATAAACAGGTGGAGGCGCTCATCGCTCCTATGGCCTTGTCCACATCCTCAGGAGTGACAGGTTCAAACTCGTCCCATATAACAGGACTAAGACTCACCCCTGTCATCTCGGCTTGCCCTGTCCAAATGGAGTCCAGGTCTGTCCGAATCTGAATGACTTTATCCGCCAGAAACTGAGAAAATTCCTCAGCTCTGCCCTGCAAGGGATCTTCAGCTCCCTCCTTGGCTAGGAGGGAGCGAGTCACCATAAACAGGGCGGCTGGGCGGGAGTCGGCGGACGCAATAAGAGCAGAAAAATACGCGCATTTTGCCGCCTTTATCGCCACTAAGTAAGACTTAATGTAAGTTCTTAAAAGTGTCCGGTCAGACTCAGCTTTACTGGCTCTCCATCGTCGCTCTAGGCGTCTCTTTAGGCGCTTCATCTCCCGGAGCTCCTCAGTAAACCAAGGGGCCCTCCGGGATCCGCTGCCACGGAGAGGCCGCAAAAGCGCAATCCGCCTGGTTCCAAGCAGCCATTAGGGCCTCAGATGAATCGTGTACCAGGGAGTCAGGTATTTCCCCAAGTTCCCTCTGAAATCCTTCAGATTCCATTAGGCGCCTGGGGCGGAACCACTTAATCGGCCCCGCCTCCTTGCGGTGGAGGAGTGGTGCCATGAAATCCAACCTCAGAAGGAAATGATCTGACCACGGCAAGGGTGCTGTGACTAAAGCCCTCAGCCTCAGATCATCTCTCCACTGCCCCGAGAGAAACACAAGGTCAAGCGTGTGACCTCCCTCATGAGTCGGACCCTGAACTACTTGGGTCAGGAATCCCTTCTAGAGTCTCAGCATTCAACCACAGCTCAGTTCCAAAGACCTTTCAGCAGCTTCTCATTGCAAGCCCATTTTATGCTTTGAATTACTGACAGCCTGGCAAGAATTCAGAATCCTTTTCATTAGAATATTCTCCTATGCCTGTGATGGCTAGGGTGCCCAGATGTCCTGATTTTATCAGGATGGTGCCTGATTTTTAGAAGCTTGTCCTGATTCTGAAAATGTCCTGATTTTGTCCTGAAATTCGAGTTCCCGTCCTGATTTGTCCTGAACTTTTGTAAAATTTTAGGATAATCAAGATGAACGTTAAATGAAAGTACGTTTGCACTACTTGTGTTTTAGTTCAATCGCTTCATTTTCAGGCAGATTCTCTTATGTATTGTTATGGAAGATTTCGTGTGCATTTTTAGCGTGTAATATTTTAAGGCTTTCTTTCAGGGTTGTGATAAATTATTTAAAATACTGTAAATGTTTTCTTAGTTTAAAGTGAGCGGTCGTGTAATGAAAAGTATAAAAAGATTTTGGCCAACGAAAATTTGCTGAATAAGATATCATCTAATAGTAAATACGTGAATATGATATTTTATTGGCTTTGTTGGAGTAATAAACGTTATCTTGAGAAGTGCTATTTTTAAAAAACTGTCCTAATTTTGGATCAAAGGTATCTGGGCACCCTAGTGATGGCGAACCTATGGCATGCATGCCACAGGTGGCACCCGGAGCCATATCTGAGGGCACACAAGGCCCTCAGGTTTCTGAACTTCCGGTAGGCCCGTTGGGCCTGTTTTTCGCCATCCACAGGCTCCAGAGTCTTTCCTGAAGCCTGGGGAGGGCGAAAAACGGCACAATGGGCCTACTGGAAGTCCGGAGGCTTCAGTGAAGTCTGAGGGAGGTTGTGCATGCATGCGCGGGGGGGGGGGGGGCATTGCATTATGGGAAAATGGCACCCTATAATGGCACTTTTGGCACCTGAGCAAAAAAAGGTACGCCATCACTATCCTATGCCTTGGGGTTTTTTTTAACCTTTCTTTCCATGAATACCTGCCCCCAAAAGATTCCTAAGTCACTATAATTTTAATAATCATAAATAGGGATTGTAGCAGGGGTGAAATCCTCCCGGTTCGCTCTTACCTGTTGGTCGCCACAGAGCCTTTGGAGCTGGTGGCATTCGCGGCGCGGGGCTGCCCCCGCCGCTTTTCCTGCCTGCCTGGATGCCGCCATTTGTGTTATTTTGCCCTCTGCGCATGCAGAACGCTTTGTGCATGCGCAGAGGGCAAAAGAACTCAAATGGCGTCATCCAGGCGGGTGGGGTAAGCGGGCGGGGGCAGCCCCACACCGCGAACCCCACCAGTTCCAAAGGCTCTGTGGCGACCAACAGGTAAGAGCGAACCGGGAGGATTTCACCCCTGGATTGTAGTACAAGTAAACCTCGACTTACGACCACAATTTTGGACTGAAATTTCCATTGCTAAGCAAGGCAGTTGTTAAGTGAGTCACAATTGATTTTACTCCTTTTTTGCCACAGTGGTTAAGCGAATCATCGCGGTTGTTAAATGAATCACACACTCGTTAAGCGAATCCAAGCTTCCCCGATTGACTTTGCTTGTTGAAACCGGCTGGGAAGGTTGGAAATGGTGATCACGTGATCCCAGGACATTGCAACCGTCCTAATTACATGCCAATTGCCAACCCCCCCAAATTTGATCGTATGACCATGGAGATGCTGTGATGGTCATAAGTACGAGGATTGGTCATAAGTCACTCTTTTCACTGCTGTTGTATCTTCAAGTTGTCACTAAATGAATGGTTGTAAGGCAAGAACTACCTGTTTCTCTAGAGCAGGGGTGTCAAACTCTATTTCATTGAAGGCCACATCAGGATTGTGTTGACCTCGGGGGGTGGGCAGGGAGGGCATGGCCAGCTCAACATCACTCGTGTCGGGGGCGCTTGTGGTGGCCCGGGTGTTTTGCAAGCGAAAACAGGGTCCCGAGCTCCGTTTTTGGCTGCGACAGCCTCCTGCAACCCTCTGCCAGCAAAAACGGAGCTCGAGCTCCATTTTTACTGGCAGAGGCACCGTGGGCCAGTCCTTCGCTGTTTCCAGGGCGGCCCAGCAGGCCCGATCTAAGCACCCCGTGGGCTGGATCCGGTCCCCGGGCCTTCAGTTTGACACCCCTGCTCTAGAGGCATGGTTGATTTTTGAATGGTTAGTTAGTTAGTTTAAAAGCCTGTATTTCTAAAGTGGGAATAAAAGCATGGCTTGAGGCAAGTGATCTCATATAAATGAATGTTATTTATATTGGCAGCATAGAAGGTTAGTCCAAGTTATTTCAATACTTCTGACAGCTGGATAAGTATAGGTTGACCTAGTGGGTGTTGTTTCCCCCCCCCCCCGTGTTTAGATTTTATATAAGGTGCAATAATGTATTTGTATACTCTTACTATTATAGGAATGCCAGCACATGGTGTGGATTCTATGCATAACTTTCTGATCACAGGATCTGCCTACTCCTTTTCGTAACTGGAAAAAAACCGCACGCTTGGAACAGATATCTGGAGCTTGTTTTAGTGTCCCACTTCTCATCAAGACAAAATGTAAAGTCAAGTTGTTCCTCTTATTCTCATCTGCTATACATATAAATGAACTTTGGAACTTCGTCAGAACAATGTTGTCTTCCAACAGGGCAAACTGTTTGTCCATCTAGCCCAAAAGTGGAAAAACCTTGCTATGTAAATATTGTCAAATTAGATCCACCAACAGTCCCAGCTAGTTCTGCCAATAGTGCAGGATGCTGAAAATGGTAGTATTAATATCAGCTACACTGGGACAGACTCTCTGTTTGGCTTACAACTGATAAGGATTCTTTTCCAAGCACAATTCTCATCAGGTTCTCTTTAGCAAGATTCATTGATACTGAATTTGGAAGAATTCCAACAATTAAACATTTTTTTCCATTTGGAACTAATATATCCTATGTACATCAGTGCAGAAACTTGATTTTCTTTTTGACAGCTTTTCTATGATCCAGCAAAGATAAAGGCCTTTTTACTGGTAACAAAGAAGCTTGCAGATGGTTGCTATATATAGCAATAGCACTTAGACATATATACCGCTTCATAATGCTTTACAGCCCCTCTCTAAGCAGTTTACAGAGTTAGCATATTGCCCCCAACAATCTGGGTCCTCATTTTACCGACCTCGGAAGGATGGAAGGCTGGGTCAACCTTGAGCCAGTTAGAATCGAACTCCTGGCAGTCGGCAGTGTTAGCTAACAATACTGTATTGTAACCAATGCACCACCATGGCTTTTGATGGCCTCATGAATCTTTCCTAGTCTGGGAACTAATAGCTTACATTCTGACTAGTGGAAGTCTCCCAAAGTAGAGTCCTTCCCATTGTTTTGGTTGGAAGGACCAGTGACAGAGATGAACTGGTTGAAGCATGCACCCCAAGAGTGCCATCCTCCCCCTTCTCCATGTGTATAAAAAAGACAGCTCTCACCACTGAGTTATCTCTCATTCTCCTTGACTTGAACCCATAGCCAAGTCAAAATAATGAATATGATCAGATATATTTTAAATCATATCTACTGAGCAGATTGATGTTATTTCATTTTAATTGAATCCCTTCTTTATTTCAAATATCCCATTCAACATTTTGGGCAACTGCAGATAACTATTTATCTATCCAATGTATTTCTGAGAGTTCTATATACTGTACATCATTTTCAGTGAACCCTTGATTATGCTATATTGTACCCTTTCTTTTTGCTTAGGAAAGTGGAAAGAAAAGTAATGTAGGGGAAGGACAACATATGGGACAATAATATATATATATTATATATATTATATAATATATATAATATATAGTAAGGGATATGGCTATCTGACGAGAGCAAAATAAGCTCGAAATAGATCTATAATAGTCTCCCTTTATTTTCATTTATCAGCAAAAAAATCCTACACATATAGATTAGTGTGTCGGCTATATTAAAATCAGCCTGGATGGTCCCTGTGACGGGGCTGAAAGGCAAAAAGGAAGCTGTGATGCTTTCTCTCCCATATTTGGGTACACCAGGATAACACGACAGAAAAACATATATAACCCTTTCCTGGTGAAAGAGCTGATTGGGAACAGAGCCTATGGCCTAATGGATAAGTTGCTGCACTGCAAGGCAGCCGGCCCGGGTTCAAATCCCAGTAAGGGGTATGGCTATCTGACGAGAGCAAAATAAGCTCGAAATAGATCTATAATAGTCTCCCTTTATTTTCATTTATCAGCAAAAAAAATCCTACACATATAGATTAGTGTGTTGGCTATATTAAAATCAGCCTGGATGGTCCCTGTGACGGGGCTGAAAGGCAAAAAGGAAGCTGTGATGCTTTCTCTCCCATATTTGGGTACACCAGGATAACACGACAGAAAAACATATATAACCCTTTCCTGGTGAAAGAGCTGATTGGGAACAGAGCCTATGGCCTAATGGATAAGTTGCTGCACTGCAAGGCAGCCGGCCTGGGTTCAAATCCCAGTAAGGGGTATGGCTATCTGACGAGAGCAAAATAAGCTCGAAATAGATCTATAATAGTCTCCCTTTATTTTCATTTATCAGCAAAAAAATCCTACACATATAGATTAGTGTGTCGGCTATATTAAAATCAGTCTGGATGGTCCCTGTGACGGGGCTGAAAGGCAAAAAGGAAGCTGTGATGCTTTCTCTCCCATATTTGGGTACACCAGGATAACACGACAGAAAAACATATATAACTCTTTCCTGGTGAAAGAGCTGATTGGGAACAGAGCCTATGGCCTAATGGATAAGTTGCTGCACTGCAAGGCAGCCGGCCCGGGTTCAAATCCCAGTAAGGGGTATGGCTATCTGACGAGAGCAAAATAAGCTCGAAATAGATCTATAATAGTCTCCCTTTATTTTCATTTATCAGCAAAAAAATCCTACACATATAGATTAGTGTGTTGGCTATATTAAAATCAGCCTGGATGGTCCCTGTGACGGGGCTGAAAGGCAAAAAGGAAGCTGTGATGCTTTCTCTCCCATATTTGGGTACACCAGGATAACACGACAGAAAAACATATATAACCCTTTCCTGGTGAAAGAGCTGATTGGGAACAGAGCCTATGGCCTAATGGATAAGTTGCTGCACTGCAAGGCAGCCGGCCCGGGTTCAAATCCCAGTAAGGGGTATGGCTATCTGACGAGAGCAAAATAAGCTCGAAATAGATCTATAATAGTCTCCCTTTATTTTCATTTATCAGCAAAAAAATCCTACACATATAGATTAGTGTGTCGGCTATATTAAAATCAGCCTGGATGGTCCCTGTGACGGGGCTGAAAGGCAAAAAGGAAGCTGTGATGCTTTCTCTCCCATATTTGGGTACACCAGGATAACACGACAGAAAAACATATATAACCCTTTCCTGGTGAAAGAGCTGATTGGGAACAGAGCCTATGGCCTAATGGATAAGTTGCTGCACTGCAAGGCAGCCGGCCCGGGTTCAAATCCCAGTAAGGGGTATGGCTATCTGACGAGAGCAAAATAAGCTTGAAATAGATCTATAATAGTCTCCCTTTATTTTCATTTATCAGCAAAAAAATCCTACACACACACACACACACACACACGCACGCACACACACACACACACACACACACACACACACACACACACACACACACACACACACACACACACACACACACACATATATATATATATATATATATATATATATATATATATATATATATATATATATATATATATATATATATATATATATATATATATATATTGACTATATAGTATTGGTGATCACTGTTGGTAAACTAATTCATTTTAGCCATGATTTAATTTCAGAATTTTAGATAATTCTCGACTTATGATCATAATTGAGCCCAAAATAGAATAGAGAATAGAATAGAATAGAATAGAATAGAATAGAATAGAATAGAATAGAATAGAATAGAATAGAATAGAATTCTTTATTGGCCATGTGTGATTGGACAACAATTTGTCTTTGGTGCATATGCTCTCAGTGTACATAAAAGAAAAGATACATTTGTCAAGAATCATGAGGTACAACACTTAATGATTGTCATAGGGTTCAAATAAGCAATCAGGAAACAATATTAATATAAATCTAAGGATACAAGCAACAAGTCATAAGTGGGAGGAGATGGGTGATAGGAACGATGAGAAGACTAATAGTAATAGTAATGCAGTCTTAGTGAATAGTTAGACAGTGGTGAGGGAATTATTTCCATTGCTAAGCAATTTCCATTGCAAAGCAAAATAATTAAGTGAGTTTTGCTCCATTTTATGACTTTCCTTGCCACAGTTGTTAAGTGAATCACTACAGTTGTTACGTCGGTTACAGGGGTTGTTAAGTGAATCTGTCTTCCCCATTGACTTTGCTTGTCAGAAGGTTGCAAAAATTGATCACAGGACCCCAGGACACTGCAATTGTCATAAATGTGAGTCAGTTGCCAAGTGTCTGAATTTTGATCACATGACCATGAGGGCATTGCAACGGTCATAAGTGTGGAATAGGTCACTTTTTCAGTGCCATTGTAGTCATAGGTCACTTTTTCAGTGCCATTGTAACTTCAAATGGTCACTAATTGAAAGGTTGCAAGTTGAGATCTGCCTGTATTCAGTTTATAGATCTAGCTCTCTGAGGTGGAGCTCTTGCCTCACAATCAGGAGGTCGTGAGTTCAATCCTAGGTAGAGGCAGATGTAGGGTCTCCTGCTTGGGCAGGGGGTTGGACTAGATGACCTGCAAGGTCCCTTCCAACTCTGTTAATCTGTTAAAAAAAAGAGATGGCTGTAATGACAGGAATGATGGAAGGGAAAAGAAGATGAGTACCACGAACAGCAAGGTGGATGGATTCAGTCATAGTTCAATGGTAATGACTGCACCATCAGAAGCCCTAAAAGATGTGGTTAGGGACAGATAGTCATGGAGAGAATCTATGTGGTCATTAAGAGTTGACATCAACGTGATGGAATAGTCAATTAATTGATCTCCAATTGAGTTCTTTAGGAGATCTTTGTGCAAAATGCTTGCTGGTTCACCATTTCTCTCCGCCCCCCCCCCAGTTGTCTAGGTCAGCAATTTTCTTTCACTGTAGATTCTTTTTATGGGTTCTCTATAAATCTCACCAAGATTTCCAAAATTAGTCTTGGATGATGCAGGGAAACATTGGGGAAAATCTGAAATTTTATAAAATACATTAGGAAAGAATGTAATTGTTTAGGTTTGTCTCTGAGAAAAAACGTTGTACTTTGTCTATAACTAACTGCTTCTGGGTCTGTACTGTGTACTAACTGTATTCAGGAAAGCCAAAACAATTCCTCCTCTTCAGTTTCACTGACACATGTGATAAGGTTAAGCTTCTTTTTTGTTAAATGGTTTTGACATTATGAATAGCATGGTGAGTGAGTATGTGTGTGTGTGCGCGCGCGCGCACAAGTGAGAGAGAGAGAGAGGGAGAGGGAGGGAGGGAGGAGAGAGAGAGAGAGAGAGAGAGAGAGAGAGAGAGAGAGAGAGAGAGAGAGAGATCACACTGTCTCACAACACTACAATTTGGCATCACACACACACACACAAAATGGATTAGTAATAGATTCAAAGCAGATTCAAGCAAGTATTCATTGATTAGTGTGTGGGATTCATATTTTCTCTCACAAAATCACTGGTTTAGAAGAATTTAAAAAGGGGCAAGAGAAAGTCATGGAGATGCCTGAATCAATGGCTAGTTACAATGCTAAATTTATCTGCTGTTTTATTTTATAATTGATGGTTTTCATATTGTTTTTATGTTTTTATGTTGTAAACTGTCCAGAATTGTTGGACACGAGATGGGCAGCAAATAAATTTCATAACAAATAAATGAAATCCCCAGGTTCAAATGCTTTGCGTACCCTGAACATCACTTGCTAGAGAACAAACAATCAGATTGGAAGTGATAGTAGCCCCAAGCTTAAGAGTTTTCTGGAGGCACTTCTGTGGCCATTGCTGAAAACAGAAAACTAAATTAGCTGGGGGAAAGTTGGGCATTGACTAATTCACACAATGCAACACAACAAACTCAAACCAAACAAACTGCCTGATGGTTTAGTCTGATGATTGAATTTAACCATCATGTCTGTAAATCATGATTTATGGCCCACTGCAATGTATGAGTACAAGCTGTAGTTTATTTTAAAAATCAAAGCTAAAACACGTACGAATCCACTGGTTTCCTCACTAAGCTAACCTATGCTGTCACATCACTTGTAGCATACATCTTGGGAGTAAACTTCGCAAAATTCAGATTTGTTTCTGAATAAACTTGTATAAGTTTGTGCTGGCACAGCAACACACACTTAGTCATATGTACATTATCTTGATGGGTTCAAATGTATAAGACTTCTATCCAATTACATTGGATTTACCGTATTTTTCGGAGTATAAGACGCACCTTTTTCCTCCCTAAAAGTGGCTGAAAATTTGGGTGCGTCTTATACTCTGAATGTAGTTTTTCGGAGCTTTTTTTCCAGCCCTAACTAGGTGCTAACAATCTTCCCAGCTCTTACCTTGCAGGCTTTTTCATTGTTACTCTCTCCAAAGAATGTTTTTCCAGCCCCAAGTCTTTGCAGGGTTTTTTTCATTGCTCTACTTGCTCCGAATAAGTTTTTTTCTAGCCCTAACCAGGTGCTAACTATCTTCCCAGCTCTTACCGGCTTGCAGGCTCTTTCATTGTTACTCTCTCCGAAGAAGGTTTTTTTTAAGTCCTAACCAGGGGATAAAATAATGTGCTGAAGCTGACCAGACTAAGGACGCTAGCCAGATGAATACCTGGAAGGCAGATTTTTTTCCCCCTATTTTCCTCCTCAAAAACTAAGGTGCGCCTTATATTCAGGTGCGTTATACTCCGAAAAATACGGTAACTGAAATGCTAATTTTGCTGTTTTACCTTTAAGGACCTCCAATCTTAGGGAATGCTTTCCCTTTGATTTCTTTTCTAGCTGTGAAGTTACGTAGTCATTAAAGAGAACAATCTGTTCGTTAGGTAAGTTCAGCTTCATCTTTAAACAAATGTTAATCATTTTAAAGCCTAACTAATAGCAATAGCAATTAAAACTTAGACTTACATACCGTCCCATAGTATTCTATAGCACTCTCTGGGCAGTTTACAATGTTAGCATATTGCCGCCAATAATCTGGGTCCTCATTTTACCAACCTCGGAAGGATGGAAGGCTGAGTCGACCTCAGGATTGAACTCCAGATTGTGGGCAGAGTTAGCCTGCAATACTGCATTCTAATCACTGCACCACCAGGGCTCCTGCAAATGTTATGTTGCAGGTGAGTATGTGTTCTGGACTGAAATTTCAGGCAGCTAAAAGCCAGCAAGAATGCCTAGTACTGTCAGTGTATGGAAACTAATAATATACAGTATATATTGTTGATCTGTGCATGGAATGGTACATCAGTGAATCCAAAAATATCATTGATATTTCTCAGTCGTTTTCTCCATAATTTCCTCATCCAACATCATTTTCCATGGTTGTACATTTTTTGGGAAAATCAAGATAAATATACAGGTATTCCTCAACGTATGACCACAATTGAGCCCAAAATTTTGGTTGCTAGGCAAGACAAGTATTAAGTGAGTTTTGTCCCATTTTACAACCTTTCTTGCCATGGTTGTTAAGTGAATCACTGCAGTTGTTCAATAAAACAGTTGTTTAGTGAATCTGGGTTCCCCATTGTTTTTACTTGCTAGAAGGTCATAAAAAGCAGTCACATGACTCTGGGATACTGCAACTCTCATAAATTGTGAGAGCTGTGGTGATGCAATAGTTAGAATGCAGTATTGCAGGGTAATTCTGCCGACTGCCAGCAGTTCAATCCTGACAGGCTCAAGGTTGACTCAGCCTTCCATTCTTCCAAGGTCAATAAAATGGGGACCAAGATTGTTGGGAGCAATAGGCTGACGCTGTAAACTGCTGAGAGACGGCTGTAAAGCACTATGAAGTGGTACAGAAGTCTAAGTGCTATTGCTATAAATACATACCAGTTGCCAAGCGTCTGGATTTTGATCATGTGACCAAAGGGATGCTACAAGGGCTGTAAGTGAGAAAAACGGTCATATGTCAATTTTTGCAGTGCTATCGTAACTTCAAATGGTCACTAGCTAAACTGTGGTAATTCAACGACTACCTGTAGGTTTCTTTGGGGAAGAGGGAATCTTTTATTTATTTGTAGTAGCATTGATGTATCACCTTTCTTATGCTTACCTATTAACACTTCAATTGTTAGGTTGACTTGGTTCTTTTTATAATTGAGGGATTGTGGAAGGACAAAGTGCCAGGGTGGATTCTAAGCCCTGTGGTCCTTCTTTCCCTTCCCTTCTTAGCCCTCACCCAATGTACTCAACTGCCAATCAAACAGCTGCAAGGGAGAGAGGAGGAGGGAAAATAAACTCATCAGCTCTCTAGACACAGGCCTGACAATGAATAGACAGAATCAATGGAGCCGAAAGCCCAGGAGGAAAAGTAGAGAGGGAAACTAAAGGATAGAAATCATTAACCCAGCCAAAGTCAGGTCTGCTGAGACAGAGGCAGCTGCAAAGGAAGCAGGAGCTGAGAAAACAGGAGGGAAAGGGGGTGGGTGTCAGAGCTGTTCCCCCCCCCCCGTTTTTTTGCTGGAAGACCCCAGCAGAAGAGGCAATGAGAAAATCAAGGTTTTGGCAGAACAGAACGCAGAAGCTAAAAAAAGATGAAGGACAGATTGAATCAGAAGAAAAGGAACACAGCTCTCTAGAGTGTGACAATCAGGATATGAGGGTTTTAAGACAAAATATAGAAATAGGGAGGTCAGCAGTGAGCAAAAATATATGAAAGACATGGCACAGAAAGATAGGAGGATAGGGTGAAATAGCACTTGGAAGACTATGTGTAGATAAAGAGCCTATAAAAAAATAGGGAGTTCCAATATTAGTTCTGAAACAACTGAAGGCATTTATAAATTACAGTCCCCCCCTTTTTTGGGGGTAAGCGTTCCTTGTTCTGTAAAATAAAAATCTCCCCACCCATTGAAGGGAGATCAATTTAAAAAAACCAGATTTCCAAATTTCGAGTGCTTTTGTATCTATTGAGTCTGGTTGACACTGATTATTTTAAAAAGATTCTGTGACAATTGGTGACAGTGTGGGATGGCCTCAGACTCAAGAAGACCTCTGGGTGCTGTGAATGGAACAGAAGAAAAAAATGGAGGGAGACAACCTTTCCAAGAAGATCTCATATCCTGCAGACATTGGCTAGCATGTTGGCTTCTGAAACAAGACCATAAATGAGAGCTTAGCAATTAGAGATGGAAGGACATGAGGTTGGTCCTTCTTCTGTGGATGCTAAGGACACTGTTCTTAATGCTAAGCTTAATGTTAAGTGAAAGGGAAGATTGGAAGCTGTCATGCTCCCGTCGGAGCTTGAATCTGCGGAGGACGACAAGCCGGAGCTAGAGCTGATGGAGATTGAGGGGGCAGCTTTGTTGGCTTCGAAGGAATGTGGGGAGGAGCAGGCCGAGGCAGCCCAGGGCCCCTCAGGATTGGGATGGCTTGTTATCAGGGAGGAATGGGGGTGGGATGACTGAGAGCAGGCAAGCAGTGGACATGAGGAGCGACGGAGCTCAGGAGATGAGCAAAGACCGCCCCCTCCTGATCCCCGAGCATGAAGAGTGGAGAGAAGGCAGGAACAGGTCAACCCGACGACTCAGGAGGAGAGCGCCCCACCCCTCTTCATAAGGCACACCTGGGGACTGACATTTAAGGGGAGGGACATTTATCGGGAACAAACGCTGAATTGGTAGAGTTTGGTGTGCCGGTTCAGACATGTGGAGTTTGCAGGACTGCTTGCTTGTTCCTTACTTGTAGACTCAGTGACTTCTTCCTGACTTCGTGGACTCAGTACCTTGTTCCCTACTTTGTGGACTCACTGTTTGTTCATTGTTTTGTGGACTCATTTCCCTGTTCCTTTATTTTGCTGGACTGGGAGCAGTCAGAGGCTGCCGTGTGTGTGCGTGTGTGCTTTGCTCTGGGACTTGCCAAGGATGTGGGAGCATTTGAGGGGACATTTGGCACATTAAAGGGGAGTTTGAACTCTCAGCTGGCTGTGTGACCTTCGTGCCTTGTCCCAGGTCATCACAGAACCATTAAGTAGTCCTCGACTTACAGTCACAATTGGCTTGTCGGAAGGTTTCTAATGATGTTTACATGACTCTGGGACACCCAAACCATCATGCCGATTATCAAGCGCCTGAATTTTAATCCTGTGGCCACAGGGATGCTGTGATGGTCATTGTGATTGGTCTTCAGTAACTTTTTTCAGTGTTGAATGGGTTGCTAAATAGACAGTTGTTCAGTTGAGAACTACCTGTAGAAAAGAGGCTAGATCCTGCTTCTTGGACTCATATCATGATAGAAATACTAAAGCAGTGGTTCCCAACCTTTCTAATGCCGCGACCCCTTAATATAGTTCCTCATGTTGTGGTGACCCCCAACCATAAAATTACTTTCGTTGCTATTTCATAACTGTAATTTTGCTACCGTTATGAATCGTAATGTAAATATCTAATATGCAGGATGTATTTTCATTGTTACAAATTGAACATAATTAAAGCATAGCAATTAATCACAAAAACAATAGGTAATTATGCCAGATCAGAAATTCTCGGGCCAGTCTTTGCAAGAGCACAAGGAATATCATCTTCCACAACAAGTCTACTTCTGTATTTAGACTTCATAACCAACAAGTGTACAGCAATATTTCTCAATCTCAGCAACTCAACAAACGCCTCTCGCCGAATGGCACCTCTCCCGACCAATCGGAGGGCTTGGGCGAGTTGAGCCAATATGGCCAGGCTTGTGGCAGTGGGGGGAGCTGAGGATGCCGGCGCGACCCCTGGGAAATGGTCATTCGACCCCCAAAGGGGTCCCGACCCCCAGGTTGGGAACCGCTGTACTAAAGGAACAACAGGAAGGAAGGATCTGGTCAATCGAAAAAGATGAGGATGAGCAGGGAGGGAGATTGAGTAGAAGGATCAGTTGGAATGGGAAACACATGTGAGGAGGCAAGTAGAAAAGAGGTTGTGGGATTGCTAATGTGGGCTGTTGATCTGTACATGGAATGGTACATGGGCAAATCCTAAAATTCCATTGGCCTTTCCCAGTCATTTTTCTGCATATCTTTCTTGCCCAACATCATTCTCCACAGTGATATGTAATCACTATCACTATGTAATATGTTTCAGTTAATCAAAATAAATGTAGCTTCCGTGGGAGAGAAGGCACCATATATTTATTTATAAGAGCATTTTTGTGTCACCTTTCTCATGCTGGCCTACCACTTCAGTTGTTAGCTTGATTTGGTTCTTTAAAAAAATTATGGGTTTTAAAGTCATATTTCTGTTTTATGGCTGTCATGGTATATTCAGAATTACCATTTAGGCTGCAAACATTCGGATAGCTATTCAATGGCAGCGAAAGGTGCAGAAAATAGCAACCATAGTAGTTTTCAGGATGAACACGGCTGTATTCTCTCTCTCTCTCTCTCTCTCTCTCTCTCTCTCTCTCTCTCTCTCTCTCTCTCTCTCTCTCTCTCTCTCCCTCCCTCCCTCCCTCCCTCCCTCCCTCCCGCCCTCTCGCACACAGACAGACAGACAGACAGACAGACAGACAATCTTATTTAATTTGGAGGCTTATATATACCACTTACATAGTAGTTTGCAAATGCTTTCATTAACAGAGTGGGCCACAGAAAAAGAAAAGTTGGGAATTGCTGTTTTAGAAGCTGTGATGGTCTATGTGTTGCTGATATAAACAATGACGTTTCATTTTTGATTTATAGCTTGAAGCAGTTCATCGATTCCCCAGGAGTAATTTGAGCTATAAATTTCTTTTTTCTAATATTCTTACTTTAGCACGGAGAAGGTAACATTACCGCTGCTTCCTTCCACTTTTATCCTCAGACTGAGAAGAAGCCCTGAGTCTCAATCCTGTAAAAATTAAGAAGCTGCAGAAAATTCTGCCTTTTGAAAAGGATTCGCGAGTCAAATCTTTCTCCTCCAAAGACATCTAAATAGAAGAATGAGTTTTCTTGATTAGGGTCTCAGTGTACTTTGAATCCCCCCCACCCGATATCCCTAAGTTCAATAGAAGATGGCTTGGTATCCTGCAGCTTTCTTTGCTTTGCTTTAGAGATAAACCTTCTTACTTCACTATCAGAACTCCTTGTCTTTTTGCTCTGTCCTGTCAAAAGCCCTTGCAAAATTTGGGGCTTTTGTTTATCCTGCTGGGCAAAGTGAAAGCCTTCACAAGGTGACCCAATGAACTTACGAGGCAGAAGATTGAGAAATACTACATTCCCTGTTTAGGAGACCGAACATCAGAAGACTCGAAATGGAATAAAGGATGACCTTTCTGCTCGTGCCCCTGATCCAGAGGTGGGTTTCAGCAGGTTCTGACCAGCTCTGGAGAACTGGTAGCGGAAATTTTGAGTAGTTCGGAGAACTGGTAGTGGAAATTTTGAGTAGTTCGGAGAACCGGTAGCGAAAATTTTGAGTAGTTCAGAGAACCAGTAGCGAAAATTTTGAGTAGTTCAGAGAACCGGTAGTGGAAATTTTGAGTAGTTCGGAGAACCGGTATCGAAAATTTTGAGTAGTTTGGAGAACCGGCAACAAAAAATTTGAGTAGTTCAGAGAACCAGTAGCGAACATTTTGAGTAGTTCAGAGAACCGGTAGCAGAATTTTTGAGTAGTTCGGAGAACCGGTAGTGAAAATTTTGAGTAGTTTGGAGAACCAGTAGCAAAAATTTTGAGTAGTTTGGAGAACCGGTAGCAAAAATTTTGAGTAGTTCAGAGAACCGGTAGCAGAAATTTTGAGTAGTTCAGAGAACCGGTAAATACTACCTCTGACTGGCCCCACCCCTATCTATTCTCTGCCTCCTGAGTCCCAGCTGATCGGGAGGAAATGGGGATTTTGCAGTAACCTTCCTCTGCTACGCCCACCAAGCCACACCCACAGAACCCCTTGTTCCCACCAGGCGATTTGCCTAAAAGTCTGAAGAAAAACTATACCTGCGTTTCCATGAATACAAATACTTCTTTCTGCAATCCATAATCCTAACAAAGCTGGGCCTAGCATCATGCAGAGGCAAGAGTCACATTCAGACAGGCTGAACTACAGCTCCCCTTCAGACCTCCCAGATGAATACGTGGAGGTTGAGAAAAACCATTAAGGAGCACCAGTTTCATCCCCTTCCTCTTAGAGAGCTCTTGAGGACATGATACTTCTTGGGGGGCGGGAAGGCTATGAAGATTTATTTTATTTGTCTATAGGTTTATACAGATCCTTTCCCTCAGAAGATCAAAACATGATTTTGTTCTCAATTTTTCCCAGGATAGCCAATCTATACACTGAACTGAAAGAACAAAAAATTCATCCTTCAGTTTCAGGTTGGACTGGCCTTGATCTTCTAGTTCAAATTCAAGGCTGAAAAACATTACTAAATTGTTGTTTAAAAGTGCACAAATATAAAAAGTGGATTTAAAAAAGTACTAAAAAAAAACCCTATAAGTACTTATAAAAGCACACATAGGAGGTACCAGTCTTCTAAGATGAAACTAGCACTAACCTTTGCTACATGTTACATTTTCTATCAGTAGGATGTCCAATAGAGTATGAGAAAACAATCTAGAGCAGGGGTTCCCAACTCGTGGTCCACGGACCGGTATTGGTATGTGGCCCATTGGGAACCAGGCCGTGCAAACATGCAAAGCTCCATTTGTGCAAGTGGTGGGCACACATGCGAAACCATCTCCAGAGCCAGAAAAGTTGGGGACCGCTGGTCTAGAGTTCAAATTCCTAGCCATCTAAATTCATAGGAGTCCCCCAGTTCATCAAAATTATGAAACTACTGCAGTTTGTCCCTTTCATATGAGTGTGCAATGTCATGATGCTTGTTAAAAAATTGGGTAGAATTTGTGTTACATTGGTGTTGCTGCTTCTTGGTCACTGATTCTTAATGTAGTCTACCTCACAGAAGTGTTATTAAGATAAAAGACGATACGGCAGAGAATAAGTAATAGAATATAAAGGTAAAAATTCCAAACAAGTTGTGGTTGTTTAGTCCCTTTTTATTCCTATATGAATCTGTTCACCTTAAGATTTCAATATTTTCTTGGAACCAAATTCTAATGAAGCAAGTGAAACTTCTCAGTTCTGAACAGACACGTCAGCAATTATGCTATTGATCAATTATGATTCGGATTCACAAGATTAATTCCCTCGAATTGTCTTTAACTGGATGAGAGCTCTAATTTAATTGGGATATGGAAAAGAAGAGGCATATTTTCAGTCGGAAGATCTGCATGCCTTTCTGCCTTGTTAGGCCCGTATGAGTAAGCAAACAGAAAATAAATTCTCTCTAATTGGCAAAATGACTTCAAATATGATTGTGTAATCACTGTATATGTGTGTGTGTGTGTGTGAGTAAAATAAAATAATGCCCTTATTTGTATGTTTACAAAAAAACTTGACACATAAGTAATAAATGAACAAGTTTGTGATCCTACTTGGAGAAGGAAGGAGGACTGATGATGGAGAAATTTGGCCTTTTCTCTCTCTGGCATATTACAATTCCATGTATCTGTTGAAAGTGTTTGTAAACAGGCTGCCTTTTGAAAAGGTTCTTTGGCAACATCAGACACATATCCTGGTTACGCTGTAATGCTTATGAAACGGTTATGTCCCTTTGAAGGAAAGAAAAAAAAAAGGAGGAGCCCTGCAGTCATAGCAAGATTTTTGGGTACCTGTCCAAGGAAGGCATTAAGAGCAGAATGAGAAAATCCAGTTGGGATACCAAATACAATGGAAAGAGACCATCCCTGTAAAACCTTAATTTTGAAAATCATATCTGGATCCCTATGGGGAAAGTATTTTGCAAGATCTGGATGATAATCCAGGGGACTATGCTATTCAAGTTTGTGAAAACCCCAGTTTTTAACATCCAGAACTGACAAACATCCCATTAGAACCAGTTGCCAAAGACATATGCTCAGAATGGAAGAATTCTCGGATCTGGAAACAGTGCTTTAATGCTGGAACCAGAGAGTTGTTTGCTATCTTTTGCCTCTAATTTTTTTTTTCATTTCAGCAGTATAACACAAAATGGGGAGAAGATTCCTTTTTTTTTCTCCTTCTAGGGTTAAAAAACTGGCTGCCAGAAATGCTTATCAATCTACTGCAAATCAACAGATCCGTCTATTTTCTGCTAAGTCTGCTTTAGAAGAACAGAATTATTTAACACAGCTGGAAAACCTCCTAGTTGTCATTGTCGAACTAATAATGCCTGGACTCTGATTGGAATTTAAAGTGAATTTATCGATCCTTTCTGTGGATTATGTCTCCTCATAAAAGTGCAGAGCTAAAGACCACACAGGTCATTAATTTTTCTTATACTTATGTTAACAATTGCACCCATGTAGAAATGAATGTTCCCAACAAGAACCACATGGAAAACCTGCTGGAGATAGACATTTGGCTGTCAAATTGCAAACGTGCTTGCTTCTGCTCCTTCTTTCTGAGGCCATCATGTCGACAAATTGGTACAGGTGGAGCTTTCTCTGAAAGGAATTAACTGCTCTCAGTGCTTTGCTTAGAATGTTCCTTAAACAGCATGCTAGTCTTTTCCTCTAATTCTAATCATTAAAATAGAAGCAAGCTGTAGCACAGTTGGGTAATTTTAGACTCTAGACTTAATTGACTTATAATGTGGCGGAAGGGCTCTTCAGATGAGTATTGCTTCAAAATATTGTGAGGAGATCTGCTTCATTTGAGGAAACCACATTCTAATACTCCTGAATTTTGGTCTCAGATTCCTCCCCTGCTGCTGCTACTGGATATAATGAATGGAAGAATCTCCTAGGCTGATGTTCTAGCAACTTTCTGTGTTATATGTATATTATGGACTGTATTATATTATGGACTGATACATATAAATGATGGTGTGTGTGTGTGTGTGTGTGTGTGTGCGCGCGCGCATGTGTGTATATATACACATATACATACATATACACATATACACATACACAAACACACAAACACACACACATACACACACATATATACCCTGTGGCCTAGTGGCTAAGCTGCTGCCTTGCAAGGCAGGCGGCCCAGGTTCAAATCCCAGTAAGGGTATGGCTATCTGACAAGAACTAAATAGCTCGAAATAGATCTATAATAGTCTCCCTTTATTTTCATTTATCAGCAAAAAATGCTACACACAGACACAGACACAGACACACAGACACACAGACACACAGACACAGACACAGACACAGACACAGACACAGACACAGACACAGACACAGACACACACACACACACACACACACACACACACACACACACACACACACACACACACACACACACACATATATATATATATATATATATATATATATATATATATATATATATATATATATATATATATATATATATATATATATATAATTTTTCGGAGTATAAGATGCACCTTTTTATCTGACACATATCGACACATTTTACCCGACACATTTACACCAAATGTAGCCCCACCCAGCCACCCCCACTCTTTGGCCTCTGCCTGCCAGCAATTTACCTCTTTGCAGCAAACAGGGCAAAGCCTGATTATCACAAGAAGAGATTATCTGCCTCCCAATCTACAGCTGACTGAGGCTTGCAAGCCACGTGGTAAAATGAAACTAACTACAGTGGCTGTAATGAGACAAATTGCTGGGAGATAAACTGCTGGCAATGTTAGACTGCTGAAATTGCAAGGAGGTAAACTATAGCTGCTGTGGCCTAGAGGTAGAGCTCTTGCCTTACAATCAGGAGGTTGTGAGTTCTATCCTAGGTACAGGCAGATTCTGTTAATATGTTATTTTGTTAAATGTTTGTAGAGTGTTCAAATTATTAGACTTATTTTTTAAAGACTGCTTTATTATTGTTCTAGACAACTTAACAAAATGAAGAAGCTTTTTAAAATAAATGCTTGCTCTGAAGAGGCCCAGTGCTATTGTATCTTCTTTTAAATAGCAGAGAATACTTCCAGAAAGCCACATCAATTTTAAAGATCTGTAAAAGTATAATCTGAAATGTCCTGTTTTAGTATTAAGTATTAGTATTAAGTATTAGTATTAAAATAAGGCAGCTGAGTTAAACCCTGACTTAGTCATGTTTGGAGTAGATCTATTTAAATCATTGGTAAGAGTTAGTGTGATTACATTTAAGAAAATTTTCTGGGATTAATATACTGCCATAATGTACATTTCTCCAATTCTTTGCTATTTCTATGGGTCAGGCACACATGCACAGAAATGCACAGCAAACAGTGTATATCATCTGTACTGTTTGCTGTTTGCTGTTTGGCAAATTGCTGGGAGGCAGAGGCCTTTTTTCCTTGTTTTCCTCCCCCAAAACTAAGGTGTGTCTTATACTGCGGTGCGTCTTATACTCCGAAAAATACGGTGTGTGTGTGTGTATATATAGGGTGGGTTCTAACTTACCTCACTGCCGGTTCGCTTCCTCCCGCACCACGTGGCTGCACCGCATGTGCAGTGGCAAAAAAAGAGAGGCAAAAACAACATGGTGACCACATGCAAAGTGCCGGAAACTCAGCTTCTGTGCATGTGTAGAAGAAAAAAAACCGAGAAAAAAAATCCAATTTTTTTTCCCCGAAAAAATAAGCCCCCCCCCAAAAAAGCCGAAAACATGATGGCGACCACATGCACAGTGCTGGAAACTCGGCTTCTGCACATGTGCAGAGGAAAAACAACCCGGGAAAAAATTCCCCCCCAAAAAAAGTTTTAAAAAAAGTTGGCGGCACCCATGGACCAGCACCGACCGAACCGGTTCCGTGATGTCATCGTGACATCACTAGTGGGTCGCTAGCAGTTCGGGCGAACTGGTCCGAACCGGGAGCAACCCACGTCTGGTGTGTGTGTGTGTGTGTGTGTGTGTGTGTGTGTGTGTGTGTGTGTGTGTGTGTGTATGTATATGTGTATGTACGGTATGTCACAGAAGTAACTACACCCCCTCACATTTTGTAAATATTTAAGTATATCTTTTCATATGACAACACTGAAGAAATGACACTTGGCTACAATATAAAGTAGTGAGTATACAGCTTGTATAACAGTATAAATGTGCTGTTCCCTCAAAATAACGCAACACACAACCATTAATGTCTAAACTGCTGGAAACAAAAGTGAGTACACTCCTAAGTAATAATGTCCAAATGGGGCCCAAAGTGTCAATATTTTGTGTGGCCACCATTATTTTCCAGCACTGCCTTAACCCTCTTGGGCATAGAGTGCACCAGAGCTTGTGGGTGTAAAGCTCAGAGTAGTTCTTAGACATATGGATGAGGGAGCTTCTTTTGAATTTGTTTATACGTTCAAAAATCAAGGTTCGGCAGAGCATCTGGTAGGCATACTGTTGTGGGTAGGCACTATATTGACAATTATGGAACAGGTGAAGCCAATGTGGGATCCCCCAGAACTGTTGGACCATATCTCCATAACTGCCAATAAGGCATGCTAGTTGGACATTATTGGAGTGAAAATCCAACATACCTGGAAGAAAGAAATACACAAAGGAATTACAGCACGTGCTACTTTTTTGTAGTCCTCAATCTATTCAAACTGGAGGAATATGAAAAAAAAATGAAGCCATAAATGTTTTCTTTCCCTAAAACTTTGTTCCCTCTTCCAAAGTCTGAAGGCAAAAGCTAAAAGAGACCCTCATGAACCACCACCTCTATCTAGTCCAGGTAAAGTCTCAAAGAACCATCCAAATTCAGAGTGCAGGAGCAAAGCAATATATTACAGAATTCATCTTATGATTCAGCTTTCATTCCTAGTTTAATCACCTTTGGAGAGGCCTTATTTTAGTAGTGGGATCAGAGGAGGCGAGGAAGGGATGCTTCAATCACTCATCATTTCACGTTATGATGGGGACTATTAACTGCATTTGTGAAAGTACGTTGAATTGCCATGGTTCTATTAGCCATGATTGGAGGGGACGGGCAGGCAGGCGTTTTCCCAACAACTGATGAGTGACAAATTGTGGTGTCTCTGAAACAGAAAGGCTTTTTTAAGAAAGAGCTTTTGGATGCCTCACATTAGATGAAGGATAGGTATGCATCACAGAAGGAGAGGCAGTAGAGGGCCAGGTAGGGACTTATGAGACCTATTTCCTCAAAGGACAATCCATCTGAGGTCAGTGGCCTTTACTCTTTGGTAACTACTGGATACTGGATTGGCGTGTTACGTTGCACTCCTTTTCATGTCTACTCAGAAGGAGCTCCTGTAATCTTCAGAGGGTTTACATTCATACCAGGGGCGGGTTGCTCACTTACCGATACCGGTGCGCTGCGTGCACATCTCCACATTTTGTGCATGTTGCGCTCACTATGTGCGCGCCCCCTCACGTGATTTTGCTTCTGCGCATGCGCGGAAGCAAAATCTTGCCAAAATCTCACGAGGGGACGCGTGCACATGCGTGATTTCGGTGAGATTTTGCTTCTGTGCATGTGCAGAAGCAAAAAAAGCCAAAAAGTTCTTTAAAAAAGATGGTGACGCGCGCGACGGACCGCCGAAGACGGCACCGGAGCTGTCGTGCGCAAATTGCATAATCGGCGGGTCCCTACGGGAGCTGCGCACTGGACCACACCGGTAGGAACACACCCCTGATTCATACTATATTTTCTTTCAAATAATTCAAGTCTTTCCTCTGCTCTGGTTGCAGTCCCTCCCAAGGTCCTTTTTTTGTGTGTGGAAAAGATTGCAGGAAAATGAATCTAATCACTGCCGGTAACCTTGGAGAGAAGAATTAAGCTATTCCACTGCAGCCTCTTTCCTGATGCCTGCTCAAATTTATTTCTTTTTCTGACATCCCGCTTCACTATAAATTCCCTATTTCCATCATCCTGCTGTCACAAACAACATTTAATCAAGAGTGTGGATCCAGGAACACTGGAGGTACTGTACTGTACTGTATTCTTAGATTTACAGTACTTCGGAGGCATGGAACTGCCAGAATGAGCTGCAAAAATCCAGATGCCACAAAAGGACAGCAAAGATCTAGCAGTCATTTGGGATTTTGGAAGCTCGTGGGAATCTGAATCTGACTAAAGCTATATTGTATACATTGGTGCTTAAAAGTGAACCCTTTTGAATGTTCAATATTTCTGCATAAATATGACCTAAAACGTGAAGGAAGTATATATATATATATATATATATATATAGATAGATAGATAGATAGATAGATAGATAGATAGATAGATAGATAGATAGATAGATAGATAGATAGATAGACAGACAGACAGACAGACAGACAGACAGACAGACAGACAGACAGACAGACAGAGAGAGAGAGAGAGAGAGAGAGAGAGAGAGAGAGAGAGAGAGAGAGAGAGAGAGAGAGAGAGAGAGAGAGAGAGAGAGAGAGAGAGAGAGAGAGAGAGTTTGTATGCGTCCAAACATACACGACTTGCTCCTAATTTTTCTTGCTTGGTCAGCAGTTGCACTGCTTGGGGAGGGGTTGGGAATTGGTAGTTGAAGGGGCATTTCCCAATGCTGTCTAGCTGTCACTATGTACTAGCAGTAGAGAACAGCTTGTGGTATACAAGCCTATATGTCAGTTGTGGGAAGCACAGTCAGTTGTGGAAAAGACACACTAATTCCCACCATGGAAGAATTGACGGTAAAGGAGATGGACTTGGTGGAGATGTAAAAATTTACAGTTCTATCAAACATTGCATTTCCTCAGATGATGGATTCAGATCGAACCAAAAGTGAATGAGGACATCACCTTCTCTTATGTTAATTTTCTGATACTTTCCCCTCTCTTTATGACACTCCTCCTCTCTCTCTGAGACATTAAGCTTTATTGAAGGGTTACATCTGACTTACCAGTAATCTGAACTAATTGCTCACAGAGGACTTCGTGGAATCGGCTGAAGACCACATGCTGGCCAAGGTTCCCAAATTGACCATCTCGGTTCTAAAAGAAAGATACTGTAGTTGATTTTATTCTGCAATGACTTCTACTTAGAATTACTTTTCCTTAGAATATCAAAAGTCTTTTCATACTTAACCTATAGCCATTCAGTCGATTATACTAATTTGTGCTAGTTGACTACTTGTTGTCATTTTATGTTTTCATTCACCTAGAACAGTGGTTCCCAACCTGGGGGTCGGGACCCCTTTGGGGGTCGAACAACCATTTCCCAGGGGTCGCCCCGGCATCCTCAGCTCCCCCCCCCCCACTGCCACAAGCCTGGCCATATCGACTCAACTTGCCCGAGCCCTCCGATTGGTCAGGAGAGGTGCCATTCGGTGAGAGGCGTTTGTGACGCCTGGCGGGCGAGCTTTGACGGCATCAGCTAAGGGGCCAGCTTTGCTTTGAATTCTGGGAGTTGAAGTCCAGACACCTTAAAAGTTGCTGAGATTGAGAAATATTGCTGTACACTTGTTGGTTATCAATACAGAAGTAGACTTGTTGTGGAAGATGATATTCCTTGTGCTCTTGCAAAGACTGGCCCGAGAATTTCTGATCTGGCATAATTACATATTGTTTTTGTGATTAATTGCTATGCTTTAATTATGTTCAATTTGTAACAATGAAAATACATCCTGCATATTAGATATTTACATTATGATTCATAACAGTAGCAAAATTACAGTTATGAAGTAGCAACGAAAATAATTTTATGGTTGGGGGTCACCACAACATGAGGAACTATATTAAGGGGTTCGCGGCATTAGAAAGGTTGGGAACCACTGACCTAGAAACTGAGTATATCAATTAATACTTCCATTGCAGTTTTGGGGAAGACAGTAAACTAATATTTAAATTCCTCGTGGAAGCTCTAGATTTCTGTAAACCAGTTCTCTAGTCCTGATGGCAGATAATTTTTATTCTGTTCTTCTGGAGGGATGCATTCCAGTCCAATTTCAAACAACCTTTTAGCACATTCAGCCCTTGGGCAGGATCAGTGATAATGTAAATGGAAAATGACCTTGTACTGTGCAGATATTTTTTTGCCATACTACAAAGGAGTACACGGAAGTATTTTATGCAATTTGTCCAACAACATAAAACAGTCAGCTTTATCAGATCTGGAAGTTTTCTAAATAGATGTCTTAATAGTAGAGAGTTAAGTAGCAAAAGGACATGATTTTTACATTACAGGAAATATATAAGAATCTGAGACATGCAAATGAGCTTAAAATACTTCTGGTCCACTTCTTTACATGCAGCTACAGAAGTAAATGCCACCCTGAGCAGTGACACTGACGTCTGAGTAGTGTAAGCAAAGTCTCATTGAACTCAGTGGGACTGACTTTTGAGCAGGATTTTTGAAATTCCAAACACACATAACTGGAGACTAAGCCCCCCTGAATACAATAGAATGGTTTATGAAAAAATGGAGATAGGGTGGTATCATTGTTTGCATTTAAAGTTTTTTTTTCATTCAATTGTGTCCGATTCTCAGAGAGTACCTGGACAAGTCCTTGCAGTTTTCTTGGAAAGGTTTTTTACTAGCAAGTAAGGTTTTACCCTAGCAAGTTTTTTTTTACTTGGCAAGGTTTTACCCTAGCAAGTTTGCCATTGCTTGCTTCCTTGCTAGGGCTGAGAGAAAGTGACTGGCCCAAAGTCACCCAGCTGGCTTTGTGTGCAGGGCTGGAACTCATGGTCTCCCAGCTTCTAGCTTTATCTTAAATATTAACTAAGAGTTTTGAGGTGATTGTCCATACTTTGGTACACCCCCCCCCACTTCATTATAACAGAGTGTAGGTAAGACCTTCTGCATTGTGTACCAGGCAATAAACTTTGAATAGGACTTAGCATCTGCTGTAGCCAACCTGCCATGCATCTGTCCCTTTAAAATTATGACAACCTCAGTTCTACAGCATCAGACCCCAAAAATATATTTTGCCTGAGGCGAAAGACAAAGTGGTGCTTCTTCCCTCCCTACTCAAGTGGCACTTGAATTATGAAATGGAGACACTTCTGCCAATTGTGAGGGCAGCAAGGACTAATAATTACCAGAATTTGCTGCCTCAGGCTGCTACTTCACTGTGCAAAATAGCAAGGCCAGCTCTTTGACTCTATATAGAGAGTGTCCATCCATTCAAAGTGATCTGCTGACATGCTTCCAGCCCCACTCTTAATAGGTCATCTCTGCAAGTAGAATGTCTTTTTAAATTAATCCCTTTCTTACCATATCTCTCACTTTCTACAAGTTAGGAGAGAGCCCCTTTGCTTACGTATCACTTACTTGATGGGTAAACTATGTCATGCAATTGTTTCAAGAAACGTTGCAACATAACCACCTTGTCACTTCATTGCCCCATGGGATCATTGTGTTGACCCAGAAAATCTTTACGTTCTATAGTTTAAAATAATATAATTTTGCCAAATCCAGTCTAAGAACAGTGGTGGCACAGTGGTTAGAATGCAGTATTGCAAGCTAATTCTGCCAACTGCTAGCAGTTCGATTTTGATTGTTGATTCTGAAGGTTGACTCAGCCTTCCATCTTTCCGAGGTTGGGAAAATGAGGATCCAGATTGTTGTGGGCAATATGCTGGCTCTGTAAACCATTTAGAAAGGGCTGTAAATCACTATGAAGCGGTATATAAGTTTAAGTGCTATTGCTATTGCAAAACTTCTGGCTGCTTCTGCAACCCACCCCAATTTATTAAATTTATATACTGCTCAACTCCCAGTGACCTTTGTAATTGTGAAGTCAGCAAAGGTCATGGCCTACTCTGCAGATCCTTCAGCTAATATATTTTGCTCCCTGTCAACTTATTGACTATCAAAATTTATTAACAATCCAACCGGATGAAAAGCTAAAACCATCTCTTCCCTTGATACACTGCAGTAATATTTTCACTGCAACACATCACAATCGTCAATAGAATAGGTACCATGACAACCCCAGAGGTCTTCTTTCTTGTGGCCCTTTCACCCCCAACGGACATTTCTTTATAATTATGAGCAGCCACCTTATGAAAAAAATGCAGCAAACATGACAGCTGAGGAAAGTTTGTGCCCTATTGAAACATTTTGCAAGGTGGTGTGTTGTTTGTGAGATTCCATGAGATTCTGTGATTGTTGTGGAATCTTAGAAGATGAGACACAAGGGGCTGTTAGGGAATATTCATGTGGCTAAGAGAAGTAACAAAATTATGAGATGGGAAGAGGAGGAGGAGAGAGAAGAGGACAGGAGGCAACCAAAGGGATGCAGGAGGGGAGAAAGAAAACAACGAAAGCCCAACATGGAGGGGGAGAGGGGGCTTCCAAGATATTTTGACCGGCCTGATTTCTGCAACAGCTGTTTTGTTTGCCAGGCATTTGGAGAGAGGAGAACATGTCCTCCTTTTTGTCCTCAGTTCCTACGTCCAGCAACTATAGCCTTAAAATCAAATACTGTATTGTCTGGCCTTTAGAGTGTGACTGTTTTCACAACAGTAGTCATTCAAACTTCCCTGTATATTGTACACTGTCTGCTTTTTTCTTTTCCTCATCTATCAACGACCCGGCAGCCTAGATTTACATTGTTTAACTTACTTCCAGCAATTGGCTTCAATCCAGCCCCTTCAAATCTATCATGTACTACTGTATAAATCTAGCATAGCTGTAGAGCTCATGGCACCTCACAGTTTCTATGAGGGAATTTGAAAAGCATTTTGTCATCGATTCTATATTACTGCATTTGTTTTTGAAAATAAAGATTGGTTGGAAAAATATTGTGATTCAAAAACCCGTCTTCGCCATTCTGGAAAAAGTAATTTCATAGACATAAAGGCCTAATTACATTTTTTTAACTGTTTTTCACCATGTTTTTTGTTGTAGATGATAAGAAAGTTAGACAATTGGTGCCTGCTCCTTTTTCCCTATTTGTCCTCCTTTTCTTTTCTTTTTAAAATAATTTTTATTGTGTTTTTCTCATTAAACAAATATTCATAATTGTTACATAACTGTGTTCATTTACATATTATTTGCAAATCATTACATTTCAATCTAAATATATTCCATACATTCCAGTTATACATTTTACTTCTCCTTGCATTTTATCACTTCTTTTTTCATTCTTCTATTCTCAATCCAATCATACCATTTCTTTCATATTGCGTAATATTCCGAATCCTTTTGTCCTTTCAGTTCAATTGTTAATTTGTCCATTTCAGCACAATCAAATATTTTTTTTAATTACTAAATTTTCGGAGGGTAAGTTCTTTTGTCTCCAGCATTGCGCAAACGCTATTCTTGCAGCTGTTATAATATGTAGTATAATATATGTAGTTGTTTTATTATATTCCCCTTTAACAATCCCTAGCAAAAATAACTCTGGAGTATATTCTACTTGACCACCTGTTATTTCCTGTATCCATCTGTGAATTTTTACCCAATATTTTTTTGTTTCCGTGCATAACCACCATGTATGATAGAAGGTACCTTGTATTTGACCACATTTCCCGCAATTTGGTTCTGAATTTGGGTAAATCTTCGCTAATCTAGTGGGTGCCATATACCATAGGTAAAACATTTTGTACTGATTCTCTTTATATTTTGCTGATTTGGTTATTTTATGATTTCTATTCCAAATTTTCCCCCAGTCTTCTAATTCTATGTCCAATAATTTTTGCCCATGCTATCATAACTTGTCCTCCTTTTCAATTGTCCATGTCCTTCTTTGTCTGTTTAGATTGTCTGTTCAGCTATCTGGTAACCCTACTTTTGTGGGACACTCTTTTAAAATTTCATATTTTGCCCATGGATCTCTAGGGCTATCATCCATGCTTTTGTCTATGGAGATTCTCAGTCATCCAGATCATGGTTGTCCCAAAGTGCTTTTTCAAAAGACAATAGAAGTTTCTTTGTTTTTGTTTGAAGACATTTCGCTTCTCATCCAAGAAACTTCTTCTGAACTGAAGAAGCTTCTTGGATGAGAAGTGAAACATCTTCAAGCAAAAACAAAGAAAGTCCATTTGCCTTTTGAAAAAAGCAACTTTGGGACATCCATACTTTGGGGTTTGGTCACTCAACTGAGCAGCAACTATTTAGTTAACCCTTAAAATCCTGGAGACAATGTGACGTGTGTACATCCCAAATTGTGCTGGAATATCTGGCCTTACATAGAAAATATGTGAGTGTTCATCTAGGCTTACAGCTTTGAAGTATGGAACTGACCTTTGAATCATCTTCTCTGGGTTTTTTTTAAACTGACATTGTTTGTAGTTCCTCCAGCACTGGAGAATGTTGCAGGTTAGCAGATAATAACATTCCAGTTTAGCAGCTTGTTATATCTCACTAAGACAGTTTAATGAGCCCAAATCCCAGATACTGCATAAATACAACATGTTCTCTTTGCTAATCAAGCCTATTCATTCAAGCTCTTCTTTGGAGCTGTGGCTTCAAAGCAACTTGTGACTAAAGGTAGTTCAAAAGAATTAAACTTTCCAGAGTGAAGGATGGTTTCCTGAAGTTGTTACTGCACAAAGGTTCTAAGGTTTGGGCAGCACTTTTTGGTAATTTCATGTAAGACGTTTATGGTGAGTAACTTAAAATTTCACAGCACCTTTCTCAGCACCAGGAATTGGGAGGTCCACTGTGCTCAAAGGACATCAGATTTAGCTGTTTTTCTGCACCAAAATGCCTGCCTTAAGTTTTTGCTTTCCTCTCAGCTAGAAAAGCATATTTTCTCTAATCATATTTTCGCAGGAGAAATATTGATATTCAAGGGCGCATCTCCGCTCCATCTTCCATTAATTTTCACTGGTTAAACCGCAGAGTGCCTTGTTTTGTGGATATTAAATATAATCAAGTAAAAGTGGGATGCCTATAAAATGGAGCAAACGAGGCAGGCACAAAGCTTAAATCCATTTTATTTTTACTGGCACAACAAGCTGCATCACCTGTAGCCCATGGAAATAGTATAAGCATAAGAAAAATAAAACAAATTCTTGCATCCCAGAATTTGTTCCAAATACCAAATGAGGAGAGAACAAACCACCTTTCCAACAGTCAAATCTAGCATTTAAGATGAAGGATTCTGCTATTGCTGTTCTTAAACAACTCCCATAAATCACACAGAAATCTACAGATGATCAGTTCTCTCTCCCTTCTTCCCCTTCAAAGAAAGGGAATTGGCGAAGTTGTTTTACAAGTTCATCCATCATTCATTTTCCCCACATCTGGACTAGGACTTTATGATAATTGGGATGGCAAACCTGTGCCAGGATTGTACCACTGCAGATTGCAAATAAGCATTCACAAGTTGAATGTTCTTCCACCCCAAGGCATTTTGTGCATAGGTATCCATTCCTAACCGGGATGGGTGCTGAAACGATGAAACACGTGCATCACAGGCAGGGGTGAAATTCAACAGGTTCTGACAGATTCTGGAGAAACAGTAGCGGAAATTTTGAATAGTTCGGAGAACGGGCAAATACTACCTCTGGCTGGCCCCAGAGTCGGGTGGGAATGGAGATTTTGCAGTATCCTTCCCTTAGGAGTGGGGAGAGAATGGGGATTTTGCAGTATCCTTCTCCTGGAGTGGGGTGGGAATGGGGATTTTGCAGTATCCTTCCCCTGGAGTGAGGTGGGAATGGAGATTTTGCAATATCCTTCCCACAGGAGTGGGGAGGGAATGGGGATTTTGCAGTATCCTTCCCCTGGAGTGAGGTGGGAATGGAGATTTTGCAGTATCCTTCCCCTAGGAGTGGGGAGAGAATGGGGATTTTGCAGTATCCTTCTCCTGGAGTGGGGTGGGAATGGAGATTTTGCAGTATCCTTCCCCTGGAGTGAGGTGGGGAATAGAGATTTTGCAATATCCTTCCCCCAGGAGTGGGGAGGGAATGTGGATTTTGCAGTATCCTTCCCCCAGGAGTGGGGAGGGAATGGGGATTTTGCAGTATCCTTCCCCTGGAGTGGGGTGGGAATAGAGATTTTGCAGTATCCTTCCCCTGGAGTGGGGTGGGAATGGAGATTTTGCAGTATCCTTCCCCTGGAGTGGGGTGGGAATGGAGATTTTGCAGTATCCTTCCCCTGCCACGCCCACCAAGCCATGCCCACAGAACAGGTGGGGAAAAATTTTGAATTTCACCCCTGATCACAGGGCAAGCTCTGCCTGTTTGTTTTGTTCTTGTATTGCCACGTTAAGCACACTAGAAGTGGAGTTTGCATCGCAATGTTGCAATGCATGTTTAATCACTTGCCCTCCCTTAGCCCTCCTGCCTATGCCTCTCATTACATGCACAGCAAACAGCAGCAGATAATAGGTAGGGCTAGGCGCTGACTCTTTCAGGGATATCTCGTTTCTGTGTGGCCTGGAAACCAAGCTCAGTGAGGAGTGATTTAAGAGCCGAATTTGGCAAGCTTGGAGAAGGAGTCATTAATAGGAGATGTGTATGTGTGTTTAGATCAATGAAAGCCTGTGAGGGGAAAATGCGACCCTGTCGCTATACTCAAGTTCAAAACTCACTAGGAGGGGAAGTTTCTTTAAAAAGGAAATGAAATGGAAGGAAGGAAGACAAAATTGGAATATTTAGTCCACATCCGTCCACATTACATCGCTACAGATAAATCGTTATTAGTTGTACCAAGCCAAATGAATACAAGAGTGTCTTCTTTCTCCTTATCAGATATAAATGGAGATAAATAGAGGAAGGTTAAAAAGCAAAGACCATGGTGTCTGGACCCCATGTGAATTCCTGAATCTGAAGTACTGTAATTATGTAACTTGCATAAATTGTTTGGCTTAGTCCTGAAAGTGGAAAGTCATAATTCAAGGAAAAGCTTAAAGGGAAAGTGTAGCTGGAGAATTGATGCATATTTACCAGCTCTTGTCACTTTGCATAATGTGACTGAGTGAATAGTGGTCCTGTAAGGAATCCCTTTTTGCGCTCTTCCTGCAGAAGCTGGATTAGCAGGATACTTTGCAGGACTGTGGCTTTAAGTGACAAATTCTATTTTTCTCCTGTTCCTTACTGCTGATTTCTCTGCAGAGGGTTAACAAATGTGCCAGCAATTTCAGATATCTGGATTATAGTAATACCGTAGTACTAGCAATAGAACTTAGACTTATATACTGCTTCACAGTGCTTTACAGCCCTCTCTAAGTAGTTTACAGAGTCAGCATATTGCCCCCAACAATCTGGGTCCTCATTTTACCCACCTCTGAAGGATGGAAGGCTCAGTCAACCTTGAGCCTGGTGAGATTCGAACTGCCAAATTGCAGACAGACAGCTATCTAAATATGCCACCACGGCTCTTATGTGGTTAGTGGACACTGAAATACAACATTTACAGGGCCTCAAATTTTCTATCTGTAATATCATGAATGTAAGAAAGACCTATTTCGTTCTGGAAAGGATTAGGACCCTGCTCTTCCATCCTCAAACACCTCCTGTAGATAAAAACAATTCATCTTCTCCAAAGAATTGGATATTTTTTTTAATGGAAGACTATAGAGATGGAGTCAAAATTCGGGTTTATGCAGAGAAATCATCAAAGTCCGCCTCTCCAAACAAAACATTTTTTTCAGGGAATATTTTCATAATTTCAGGCAATTTAGAACTAAGGAGAAATTTCCTTACAGTTACAACAATTAATCAGTGGAACAACTTGACTCCAGAAGTTGTGGGTGCTCCGACACTGGATGTTTTTAAGAAGATATTGGATAACCATTTGTCTGAAGTAGTGTAGGGTTTCCTGCCTAAGCAGGGGGTTGGACTAGAAGACCTCCAAGGTCCCTTCCAACTCTGTTATCCTATCCTATCCTATCCTATCCTATCCTACCCTACCCTACCCTACCCTACCCTACCCTACCCTACCCTACCCTACCCTACCCTACCCTACCCTACCCTACCCTACCCTACCCTATCCTATCCTATCCTATCCTATCCTATCCTATCCTATCCTATCCTATCCTATCCTATTCTATTCTATTCTATTCTATTCTATTCTATTCTATTCTATTCTAGAGATATAAACAGCCAGTTTTCCTTGAAAGAGAGGGTGGATATTCTTATCAATAGCTGAAAGCCATAATTCAATTCAGCAAAATACAGTAAGGATACTGACTATAAGTTCAAAAAATGTGTAGTCCCGGTAACTTCAAAAAAAAAAAAAAACAACCAAAGCAGTTGGGTAATAAATAGAAACAAAATAGAACAGCAACTTATTTTTAAATATTTGGGAATGGTTTTCCATACTTAGGAATGCAGGTAGTCCTTGACCTATGACCACAATTGAGCCCAAAATTTCTGTTGCTAAGCAAGACAGTTATTAAGTGCGCTTTACCCCATTTTACGACCTTTCTTGCCACAGTTGTTAAGTAAATCACAGCAGTTGTTCAGTTAGTAGCACAGTTGTTAAGTGAATATGACTTCTCTGTTGACTCTGCTTGTCAGAAGGTCAACAGATCAACAAAAGGTGATCACACGATCCTGGGACACTGTAACTGTCATACATATGAGCCAGTTTCCCAAGCTTCCAAATTTTGATCATGTGACCATGGGTATTATTAGAGTATGCAAAAGTTTATATAGTGTTTGCAAAAATGTAATCTGAACAAACCAAGGAACATCAGAACCCTTCATAATAACATCTAGAGTAAAACAGGGATGTGTACTCTCACCTACATTGACAGCATAAGCAAAGAAGCCAAACCCAAGAATGGGAATAATATCAACAAACTACTCTTTGCAGATGATTAGGTATTAGATAGCAAGTATAGCTAAGGAACTACAACAACATCTTATGGCCATGAACCAAGAATGCCAACATTCTTCCCTAATGGCCTGGTGTTCCAATAATTCTGAAGGGTGACTAACTCTCACTATGAATGTTAGCAATGAATCAGAAACTAAAATGTTCTGGTCTTACCATAGATTTGCTTATATCATCTGGTTCTGATCAGGCAAAAAGGACAGTCCTTCAAAGGTTGAATGAGATGGAATGTGAGCTTGAAATTAGTCTGTCCTACAGCAGCAGAGCTCTGATGTCAAACTCAAGGCCCATAGGCCGAATCCGGGCTTAGATCTGGCCTGCGGGGTCGCCCTGGAAACAGTAAAGGACCGGCCTGCAGTGCCTATGCCAGCGACCCTCCCTCTGGCAGAGGGTTGCAGGAGGCAGCTGCAGCCAAAAACGGAGCTCGGGACCCCGTTTTTGCTGGCAGAGCGCTTGGGCCTCCACAGGCGCCCCCGATACACTGGCCCCCTGAGGTCAAGCACAACCCTGATGCAGCCCTCAATGAAATCGAGTTTGACACCCCTGATACATGTTAACCTGTATCAGGGGTGTTAGGTTAGGTCAGGGGTAGGCAAAGTTGGCTCTTCTATTACTCATGGACTTCAACTCCCAGACTTTCTGAGCCAATCATGCTAGCTCAGGAATTCTGGGAGTTGAAGTCCACGAGTCATAGAAGAGCCAACTTTGCTTACCCCTGGGTTAGGTTAAGAAGGGAGCTTTTTAGAGCTAGTTACCAAGAGCTTCCATCAGCTTCCCCACAGGGTAGATTCACCAAGACCTAGAACACACCTGTCCTTGCAGTTCTGGATATAATCCAGAAACCATTCCCCATGAACTGCTTTATTACAATGGGCAGATGTTCGTCTTTGGACTACAATTTGGTTGCCAGGAACATAGGAGCCAAATTTTGTGTGGATACACAACTCTCCTGGCACAAATATGAAATCTCTAAGTTTGGACTTCAACCCTTTTTCTGTTTTATTAATTTCATCCTTTGGTTGTATTGATTCCATTTTATTTTGACATGCTAGTCCTTGAACACAAGAATAAAAATTGTCTTGATTTGTTTATAATTTGAAAAGGCTCAAGAAATAAATTAGTGCATCTGCTTCCATAATGGAGGGATATGTTCATTTTAAATGTCCTGAATAAGAAATAAGATTATAATTCAGATTTCTGAAGTGAGCTGTTTTGAAACCTTTTGTTTGAAAGCGTTTGGAAAATATAATCAGCCAAAAATGCTATGACCCTGCCATAAAATGCAGGAAGATAGAATTTCGTGTTTTGTCACAGACTACGGATCTTGAATAACAACAAATCAAAGCTATCACTGATTGGAATCCAGAATTGATTTATACCCCTGGGAGCTTTGCCATTTATTTAAATCTCATCTTAGCCATGTGGTCACTTCTGCAGTGAGGATATAATAGTACATGGAAAGATGACTAAAATATTTATGGGAAGTTTCAATACTTTCATAAATACTGAAGTGCACAGTTTAAATTAGAAATCTTCTGTTATCTTTCAAACCAAGAAAGCACCTGGTTCACTAGAGGTATTAGATAGGATACAGCACATAGTAATTACTGTGATTTTATTCCTTGCTGCTCCCTTCTCCAGAGAATTCTGCATATTGTTTAATTTATGTGGTTACCACAATGGTAACTGGAGCTGGCAGCATGAAATTATTATAAAATCTCAACCAGGTATCCTTGTTTTTCTGGTTGAAGAAAAAAAAAGGCAGCCATTGTTTCTTTGGTTAATTGTTTAATTTCAAATTGCTAGAATTAGGTCCCCTGTAAAATGTCCACCTAATCTGTGTCAGGGTTCAACCCTAGTGACCCCCAAAGTACAACAGTTTGGCACTAGACAACACAAATACTTCTTTGTGCACCTATTCCAGGCAACTAAGCACTTTTCTTCTAGGTACTCGCTTTTTGAATTACTTTATTTATTAACCTATTTTTCGGAGTATAAGACGCACCTTTTTCCTCCCTAAAAGTGGCTGAAAATTTGGGTGCGTCTTATACTTCGAATGTAGCTTTTTTTTCTAGCCCTAACCTGGTGCTAACAGATCTTCCCAGCTCTTACTGGCTTGCAGGCTTTTTCATTGTTACTCTCTCCAAAGAATGTTTTTCCAGCCCTAAGTCTTTGCAGGTTTTTTTTCATTGCTCTACTTGCTCCGAATAAGTTTTTTTCCAGCCCTAACCAGGTGCTATCTATCTTCCCAGCTCTTACTGGCTTGCAGGCTCTTTCATTGTTACTCTCTCCGAAGAAGGTTTTTTTAAGTCCTAACCAGGGGATAAAATAATGTGCTGAAGCTGACCAGACTAAGGACGCTAGCCAGATGAATATCTGGTAGGCAGATTTTTTCCCCCTATTTTCCTCCCCAAAAACTAAGGTGCATCTTATACTCCGGTGCGTCTTATACTCCAAAAAATATGGTATCTTTTTTTAAAAGACTATTTTCATTTTATTTTGTTTTAGTTTCACTTAATTTGTTAATGAAAATGATATTGCTGTGTGAGCATGCAAGTGTTGTGACATTACACACACATAGAGGCAAAGCTCACAGCACAACACTACTTTGTGCAGTTTGACAAAAGTGGCATGATCCCGAGCCCATGAATGTGTGGTGGTATTGGAAAAGACACCTGCATAGCAATGCAGTGAAGTCTCCATCACTGGCTGATCCTTTCCCATCTGAAATTAGGAATGTATCCACAGCTTTCTTTCGGAGTCAACCAATCCGCTCCTTGGTGGACTCTTCCAAGTATTTTCTACTTTCAATCATTCCGTATTTGCTGGGTTCTTCTGGGGTTGAGAGGTGTTTTTTTTTAATTGTTATTATTCTTTTCAGAAACAATCCATCAGGAATGCATAAAGGGCATGTTGCACTTAATCTGTGTGAGCAAGAATATGGTTTAGATCAAAACAAGAGGTCTGTAATGTCAGCCTTTGTGGCTCCTAACAGGCCACTGACCAATTTAAATTTGCTTTCTTTTTCCCCCAGTGGCTGCATCCAACTCAAGACCCAGGGTATGAGTTCGAAGGGAACGGGGAGATAATCATCCTTGATGGGACTTTTAATGTAATTTACCTTTTCTATACCACGATTCCTTCCCATTTATCCTACACATCTTGAGTCCCTTATTTTTTGCTGTTGTTATTCTCCTGCTTCCTTTGCTGTTATATTTCTGGGATGATTTCTTCTTCCCTGCACAAGATGTACCTGAGATTGCCTTCCACGCTTACGTACTTTGAACAGCTTCTCACCTTTTTTTGCTTAGCTCAGTCCCTCCCCAGCTTTGTCTGGCAGGGGATGATGAGGATTGTAGTCAGGATACCTGGAGGGCATCGAAGTGGGGAAGGCTGCTTTAGATCACAGCTAAATGATCTAAACAACTTTATTGTGGCATATGTTGTATTTTAATACCTCCTTCTCTGAGGCCAGTACCCAATCTATGTTCTTCCCTTTGCAAAATGCGAAGATGGAAAGGGAAGACAGCTATGAGGTTTTTTTCCCCTACTCTTAAAAAATGTACCAATTTTATCTACTCTCATTAAAATACAATTATAGAATAATTGGATGCTATGCCACAGGAATGAATCATGAATTTTTAATTAAAAAAAATAAGGGAAGAAGGATTAGAAAATGAAGCCATGGGAGATCATCTCGGACTGCAAGAAAGCAAAGGGGTTGGAGTTTTGTTAAATATTTCTAACTTGGGGCGCCATTCTCGTTCATGAAGTTACCCTATTTATAAAATTTGAATTGATAAAGAAAGGATATTCAGTGCCTCCCTATGCTTCTGTTTCTTATCCTACAAAAGGAAAGAAGACAGAAGCTTAGGGAAAAAAAACAGCTTTTTTGGCTTGTTTCAAATGGCTGGTTCAGTCAAGGAAACAAAGTCAGATTCAATTAATGATTTGCTCTCATTGGTTTGCTGTCTAAATAATTGCATTCGTAGAATTGCTGCTCCTTATCTTCCATTAGGAATAATAATTCCACAATATTCCCAAATGGATGGCCTCCACGATTGAAACCTTATCATCCCACACATCTTTCCTCTTGAATTCATACCTCATAAAGAACACGAAGAAGAGGCAGAATCTGAATCTTAACTTTTGTTGTTGTTGTAAAGCAAAACACAAGTTCCACTGTATCTCGGGCACCATCTGTTCTCTCAATCTCTTTACTGCTTTTAATACTTTTCTTCCCATTCCTCATTCTTGGGATGATCTGCTGGACGGTACGCAATTCCAGCTCTCCCTCCATCTTTCCAATGTTGATGGCAGCTTCCCTGGATTTCAGTGGAAAATTGTGGCAGGAAACCTGGGTGAGAAGACTCTGGCAGTTTTTATTAAAAGAAATTAAATTGTGGGTGGGCACACTTCCCCCCCCCCCCTCTGCCTTTTGTTTGCATAAATTGATGCAATTTCTAAAGCTCTGAGCCCAGTGGTCAAACACACTGTGTGGTGTGTTTTTTTAAAGCTGTGGACAATCTGCGCAAGAAGGAACAAAAACAAACAGGAGGCGACAGTTTTAAAAAGGAGACTTTACAGCAGAATTAGATGACTTGAAGCTGTCATTCACACATCAGCACAGGCGTTTCTGTTATAGACAATCAAGACCAAAAGTGAATCGAACAGACACCACGCACCAAAAGCACCAAAGTCAACCCCTCACATTGGACAAGTCCATCTCCCACCCCCCATTCAAATCTTGAAAGAGAGCAAAAGTTTTTTTTTACAATTAAACTTTAAGACCAATTTGTCCCTCTCTCCTCTCCCTCCGCCCCCCCCCCCTTAAAAACAAAGCATCAAAGCTGGAAATGTTTAGCTGGTGGCATTTACAGTGTTATATACAGAACATCAAATGACATTCAAGAGCTTCCCCATCTCTGTCCCTTTACCCCCGTTCCCCACCGCGGGACACCACTGTCCCCACTGCAGGTCTAGGTCGGAGCTCCTCCCCACCTGTCCGGAGATCGAGGGAAATTACAGTAAAACCCTCTCCCACGCCCAATCCAAAGTTGGCTTCGGATAGAGTCCTGCTACTATCGTCCTGTCGTGGGAAAAGGGTCGCTTGTCCCTCGCCTGCCAGGAATCGCTTCCACGGCCGGCATCGCCTTTCGGGAAAGGCGACAGCAAGCAGCAACGGGCAGCAAAAGGTCCCCCGCGAGTCCGGTCGGCGGCTGGAGAGGCCAAGCGGGCTGGTGGGCGGCGCCGGGGGGTCAGTAGGGGCCCACGGCCACCGCCTCCACCTCCTTGGACGGCCTCCGTTCCTTCACCAGGAAGTTGATCATGCCTTCGGACTTGATGAGCAGGTTGCAGCCGAGGAAGAAAATGCCGAAGACGACGGTGAGCGACAGGACGCACATGACGGCGATCTGCACCACTCGCATGATGTACAGGCTCCTCTCGTCCGGCGCGGTCACCACGAAGCCGTCGTCGGTCACCACGGACGTCGGCGTGAAGGACTGGAGCACTCGCTCCAGGGACTCAGTGCCGTTGGCCAGCAGCAGCCCCAGCACCTCCGTCTGATTGCCCAGCGTGGAGTTCATGGCCCCGGCGGCAGGGAGACGGCGGGGCTGCAGGCACCGGCGAAGAAGCGAGAGAGAGGCGCAGCTTCCCCGGAGATGTGTCCGACGCCCAGCGAACCTCATGCGGCAGCTTGCAGCGGTGGCCCCAGGAGGACGGCAACCTGTGGCGCGCAACGGCGCCGACGGGGCGCTCCTTTGCCCGGATCTGGGGGCTCCTGTCGAGGATCCCGCTTCTCCGCCAAAAGAGAAGGGCTGCTGCCGGGAAGGGAGCCCGGCCCGAGCGCAGAAGCTGCCCACACACACACACACCTGCCTCGAGGCGCTGAGCCGTCAAGGAAAAAGTGAAAGGGGAGCAAGTGAGCGCAGCGCAGACAGGCAGACAGGAGGAGAAGAAGCCGCCAGCCCCGCGCCTCCGAGCGGCTCTTTTGATACAACAGGAGACGGGCGAGTACAAAGAGTCCCGAACTCCCTCTCCGCCCCCCCCTCCCCCGGCAGCGTGGCCTGGAAAAGAACCGGCAGCCACACACGCGCCGCTTCGCTCCGCCTCGCCATCGGGGGCGCCGGGCGGGGCAGCAGGAGTGGGAGGGAGAGAGAGAGAGAGAGTCAAGCCTCGAGGATCAAATCTTGAGTTTCTTTTTAGTTGTTCGTTATCTCGGGTTTTTTTTTTGAAAGGGAAACAACATGAAAATGCTTTGATATACCCAACGACCGTGATTTCAGTTTCATCAACAGTGAGGCAGCGATCCCCCAAAAGTTGATAGGACAACTTTAAGGACAATACATCGGTTATTCGAAATGACGTAGCGTTAGCTTTCTGCTTTGTCTGTCTGCTGTTGTTTATATGTGCTCCAAGTTGCTTACTTGTATAATTCAGAACCACTATTTCTCCTCTGACCAATATTAAGATAGATTGGAGAACACTATCCTTTTTATTATTTATATATATATATATATATATATATATATATATATATATATATATATATATATATATATATATATATATATATATATATATATATATATATATATATATATACATACATACATACATACATACATACATACATACATACATACATACATACATACCTCTGTATGTATTCTATTAAGAAATGGCACCTCACTGATTTCTAAAATATCTCTCTCATCAGATGCAACATTTTGGCAGAAAATGTGTCCATTATCTGTCGATTTTTCAAATTTGAGTCCAGCAGAAAGCGATCTAACAGAAGTACATGTTTACATGTCAACATATCAAAATCTGGCCTAAGGAATCAGGAGCACATGCTTATACAGAAAAAAAGACACCTGCGGAGCAACAGATAAGATTCTAAAAATAAGGAAAATAAAGTGTAAAAATCCAAGTTAGCTAATAAATTGAGGGAAGAAGGATATTAAGTTAGATAATGAAAGGTAAAGCTATATTGGCAGGAGCAGATAAGTTTTGGAACCATTTTTCATCCAGTAAGGTTGATGAAATGTAAGATGTATTTATTATTTATTTATTAAATTTATTTGCTGCACATCTCACCGCAAGGCAACTCTATGTGAAGATTTTTTTCCCATAATAGCATGCAAAGTTGTCTCTGAACTTGATTCCCCAAGGAAGCTGAAATAAATAACCTTTTTTAAAAAATAACATTAAGCTGAAAAGAATATTCCTTGTGGCCAAACCACACTTGGCCAAATAAAGTTATTCTATTCTGTTCTGGTTCTGTTCTGTTCTGTTCTGTTCTCTGTTCTCTGTTCTGTTCTCTGTTCTGTTCTCTGTTCTGTTGTATTTTCTATTCAAATAAACAACCGCTTCCTCAGCTTGGCCAAATAAAGTTATTCTATTCTGTTCTGGTTCTGTTCTGTTCTCTGTTCTCTGTTCTCTGTTCTGTTCTCTGTTCTGTTCTCTGTTCTGTTCTATTTTCTATTCAAATAAACAACCGCTTCCTCAGCTTTTGCAAAGTTTGAATACTGGTGACGGAATATGGATGCCATCATACCATTTCCTTAGCAATGCTAAGGAATTAATTTGCCATTGCTGTTACCTGTTTGTTTGTTTTTATATCTTTACTCCCCTCTTTAGCCCACAACCTTTTTATACCCAGACGGTCCCTATCCAACTCCTGTTAGCTGATGAGATAAAAAAAAAGCCAGCTTCTGCCATCTGCTGAGAAAACAAAAGCATTACACAGTGGTTATTTTTTTAATTTCTTCTAATTAGCAAACATGGTGAGTTACCTCTATTAAGATATATAAACATTTCCCCCCAAAACACACATAAAAAGTCAAGTATTCTTACAGTGAAATATGAATGACCATTAATTCATTTTGTTTATCAGCTGGATCAGGCTGGCTGAGGAATTCTGGGAGTGGAAGTTTCCAGATTTGGAGACCCCTGATCTAGATGACTTGTGAGAAAGTATGTTCAAATACACTCGGGTGGGATTGTAAAGGTGAATTCATAAAAAAAAAATTTAAAAAAGGAAAATTCAGAAAGTTTTTTTTTAAATGTACAGATAATCCTCGACTCATGTCCACAATTGAGCCCAACATTTCTGTTGTTAAGTGAGACATGTTAAGTGAGTTTTGCCCCATTTTTCTGATCACATTTATTAAGTGAATCACCACAGTTGTTAAATTAATAACATGGTTGTTAAGTGAACGTGGCTTCCCCATTGATTTTGGTTGTCAGAAGGTCGCAAAAACGGATCACATAACCCCAGGACACTGCAACCGTCATAAATATGAGCCAGTTCGCAAGCGGCTGAATTTTGATTGCATGACCATTGGGGGGGATGCTGCAATGGTTGTAAGTGTGAAAAACGGTTATAAGTCACTTTTTTTTCAGTGCTGTTGTAACTTTGAATGGTCACAAAATGAACTGTTGTAAGTCAAGGATTACCTGTACTGCTTTGTGACCAAAGACAAGCATTGGTGTATAAAATTTAAAGGTTCACGTATTTTAAAAGAGAGGTAAACAAATTGGAAAAAATAATAATCCTAAGAATAGTCTATGACTGTTAAAAGCCAGCATAGTAGTGCAGGTCATAAACCAGCAGGTTACAGGATGTCCTTTTTTTGATCTATCTGTCTAATTTGGAGACTTGATGCAAGTGGAAAGCAAGAAGAAAATAACCCCAGAGGTTGTAACTCAATCTAAACATTTTCTCCCATTAGTTTGTTGGTTGTGAAGTCAGGTGCCAGACGGTCCCGTGTTTTTCAAACAACACCTGCTCTACCCATCTGCAACCAGGTAACTTTAGTGAGAGCAGTGTGCAAAATTTCCAAGAAGCCTGGTGAATTAGAGGCCAGAAATTGAATTAAATAGGGAGAGAACTAAGGGAATAACTAATTCCTGGAGCCAGTTCATCCACAGGAAAAAGGACAAGGAAAAGGAAATGTCGACAAAATGACATTTGTCTTATTTCAGTGTTTTCTACTGAATACAGGCACATGTGCGCACGCGCGCACACACACATACACCATGGGTGGTTTCTACTTACCTTCCCCACCAGTTTGCATCGTGATGGAAGTGCACATTTTGCGTGCTTGCGCGTCACTTCCCGGAAATGACCCTCTGCGCATGCATAAGTGCACCAGCGTGCCTACCGTCCTTGTCCTAATGTTCCCTCTTATCAGTACCCATCTTATGAATATAAACAATGTTATATCTATGTATATTACCAATACGTACTTGACAAATAAATAAATAAAATGCGCAGAGGGGTTTTTTTGCAATCCGCGGCAATCGGAGGACCAGTTCAGGAGCGTGGACCGCCAGTCATCGCTGCCAGTGCGGCGAGCAGCACCAAATTTCCACTACCGGTTCTAAAGAACCGGTCCGAACCAGCAGCAACCCACCTCTGACACCCACAAACACCCACAAACACACACACACATACATTAATGTGTACATACATTCATGTTACATTCATGTATAAATACATTAAGGTATCAGTGCTATTACATTAATACAGTAATGTTACATACATACAATATGTAATAATGCAAAGTATAGCTAGCATAAGGATATTTCATAAATACAGTAGAGGCAGTCCTCAACTTACAACAGTTCATTTAGTGACCGTTCAAAGACACTGGAAAAAGTAACTTACGACCGTTTTTCACAATTACGACTGTTGCAGTATCCCCATGGTCACGTGATCAAAATTCAGATACTTCACAATTGAGTCATATTTATGACAGTTGCAGTGCGCTGGGGTTATGTGGTCACTTTTTGTGACCTTCTGACAAGCAAATGGGGAAGACAGATTCACTTAACAACTGTGTCCCTAGCTTAACTACTGCATAACTTAATAATTGTGGCAAGAAAGGTCATAAAATGGGACAAAACATGTCTCACTTAGCAACATAAATTTTGGGCTCAATTGTCAGCCTAAGTCAAGTTCTACCTGTATTAGGCAATATGGTGCTGTCAGCAAAAGTTTTATCAAAGAATACTGACATAACATCATAACATTGCTATATATTACGTTAAGCTCAATTTCTGGTGATTTCAAGAACAGGGAAATATAGTATTCTTGGCAGCAGTACAGAAGAGGTTTGCCATGGTTTTCTTAGCTACTATTCAAAGTGGTTGTGCATCAGGGGTGGGTTCTAACTTACCTCGCCGCCGGTTCGCTTCCTCCTGCGCCGCATGGCTGTGCGGGCATTGCGCATTGTGTGTCCATGCTGCGCGGGCGCGCACGCATTTGCAGTGCCAAAAACTTGGCTTCTGCACATGCGCAGAAGCCAAAAAAAAATGGCGGCACTCACAGACCGGCACTGACAGTACCGGCTCCGTGTCATCATCACCGGTTTACTAATGGTTCTAAAGAACCGGTTACAACCGGTAGGAACCTACCTCTGTTGTGCATTTTAGAAAACCGAGAATCTCTTTCATTAGCTAAATAAACTAATGTGTTAACTTTTCTCCTTTGGCAGTTTCTCTCTGTTAAAGCAATATACCACTGAGATGTCAGGATGAAATTGGAGCAGCTTTTGAATTTGACAGAATGAGACCTTTAAGATGGGCAAACTTTAACTCAGCAGCATGCTGGCTGGGGAATTCTGGGAAATTGAACTTCACATATCTTAAGGTTGCCAAGTTTGAAAAAAAAATAACATTGTAGACTAGAGTATAACTATACAATCTTGAAAGGCTGTCAGAGTTCCCTTCTGCCCCTATTATGCACAAGAGATTCAAGGCAGGTTATTTTGAGATGCTTTCTCCTTCCCCAGACCTCAGTTTACATCCTTCCTCCCTTAAAGGCACCTGCATGCATTCATTCAGATTATCTCCACATTGCTTTGCACTCAAACATATTAGATGCCCTCCCCTTCCCTGCCCCCAATTGTAGGGATATGTGGGGTATTTTGGTCAAACATCACTTAAGAATGAGCTTCTAATGGCATGTATTTCCCATTAGGAAAGGAAGAAATGAAAGTGGTTTAAAACCACTTTAAAATAATAATAATAATAATAATAATAATAATAATAATAATAATAATAATAATAATAATAATAATAATAATAATAATAATAATAATAATAATAATAATAATAATAATTCCTGCAACAATTCGTTTTTCATTTTCATTTTTTTAATGAACTTGTATGCCACCTCAATCACCGGGGTAGCTCTAAGCAACATGGTAAGTTATAGGAAGAGAGAGTGAATTCTTTTCTTCTGGCAATTGCATAGCTCCTCTCCATCACAAATTTCTCATGGCAGTTTTCAAATTTTCAGGATAATCTCTGCAGGTTTAGGAGCCAGAACTGCAGGGAAGGAGAGAGGGTGGGAAGGAGGGATCTTTCCTTTCCCCCCCTCCCAAAAAAAAGACAACCAGCAAAGAGAAAAGGCACTAAAAAACAGGGAAACATTTAAAAGCTTAGACAAATCCGCTGAGACAATAATGCAGATTTAAGGCAGAGCTGCTCCTACCTCCTGCAAGCAGAATATCATCTGAGCAAAAGAAAAGAGATGAAAGACAGAGCATATTCTAGGGCATGCAGTGACATCTAGTGTGTGCGATGCACAATAGGCATCAGATACAGTCTCTGTTGTGTATATGTTCACTGAATTTGAAACTTCTAAAAAGAAATCATGCCCAAGAAAATCCAACCATGTTCCTTTCTTACTCTGAAAATTCAAACAAGACTGCTAATAGCCATGGATTGATGCCAAAAGTTAAATTTTTTTTTTTAAAAAAAGAGTCTTCTCACAAATGTAAATGTGCTGC